>JAECXO010000269.1:6580000-7780000 GCA_018152825.1 Scaptomyza hsui
CCTGAATAACACTTGCCACACACACCGCTGCAGCTGATATCTGCTGAATTTGTTTTTCTATACTCTTAAATATGGAGGGTATCTTGGTAATGTGAAGAGGTTTTTCTTAAAAGATTGTTTTGCATGTTTAAAGTAAGGAAAGAATATTAAATTCCAAACCTTAGTTCTTATAACTTACAAAAAAAACCTTTAAAATTTATTCAGCTTCTCATAATTTCTTGATACTAGAAGAACCTTTAATGTAATATATGGTAAAGTATAGTTCTCTTATCAAACTCTTTTCAGAGCATTTAAACTTCTGCCAATTCCTAACGCATTTTGCTATTTTGGTTTTTTATTGCTGATTGTTTTACTTGTTTTTCTTTCTTTCTTTCTTTTTTTGAAGGATAACAATAAATTTTTATTGTTGTTGCGTTCTTGCCTTTCGCTTTTTTCCTTGTTGTTATTTATATTTCGGTTACAGTTTGGTTTTTTTCGTGTGGGATTTTCGCTTCTGTCAAAAGTGGCCGTCTAATTTATTGATTTCTAGCTTTTTTGTAGCCAAAGTTTTTTTTTTTCGGTCGACTGCGGCGATGACTGCGGCTGACAAACGACTTGAACTTTGTCGAAAGTAATTGTTGTTGCTGAAAAACTTCATTTAATCTAATTAAATTGCTGCACAGTTACTGTAAACTTCATTAAGTTTTTGGCACAGCTTCCAACATTGTTGTTGCTGCCAACAATGAGCCAAGTTAATGTCCCAGAACATTTTTGCCAGGCTGCCAAGGGGCAGGAAGGGTTTGCAGCTTGTCTCATTGTGTAAATTGTCATAATAACTATGGTTCCGAGTTTGAAGTTGAAGTTCTAAGTTGTTGCAATTAGCTGCGAGTGGAAAAGTCTGTGGAAGTCAGCAGATGGTTTTTCTTGCCTTGGCTTTAACCTGTTGTTGTTGTTCAGCGTTTTAGCTGTAATTTTAACTTTTTAGGTCTCAAGTCTGTTGCATAGTTTTTTCATAACTATACTTTGTCGAGTTGTTCTTAACTTTACTAAAAACTTGGCTGTTTTTGAGTACAATGGGCTAGAAAGTTTTGTAGCATGTAAATGTGTCACAATTTTATGCCAATTGACAGCGCTTTATTTAATAAATTTAAATGCCTGATGTAATCGGATTAGTTTTTTTTTATTTTTTATTAATATGTAACATGGCACATAAGCGGATTATCAACAACAACTCCTATAAAGCATAAATCGGCTTAGAGAGTATGACAAGTTTGTGAAATTTGTTGCATAACGAATTAAATGGTTGTAGGGATTTCACAAAAATGTAATTATGTTGATTTAAAAAAATTTGGTAATATGTAAATATGTTTTACTTAACTTTTAATTATAAAATACAGATGCAAAAAAATTTTTTTAATATTCTTTTCTTTGGTTTCTTTGTTTTTACTTGATTCAGATCTAAGAAAATTAAAGTTTCTTGAAGAAAATTCTTTCATGCTCAATGATTATTTTAAACTATAGTTGACTTTTTTATCCTTTTCTTTTTCTATAGTAGTTTTAAAGTGGTTTTTGCATAGAATTTTTTCAAGTATGCATTGTTGCATTCTCCATTCTCCATTCTCAATTGTGCACTAACCCGCAAGTTTTCTTCTTCTTCGTGAATGTATGTACAGTTTGTCATAATTTGCAACTGCTGCAGCGCACTCCCCCCACCCTCTCCCCCTCTGCTACCCAGCACACTTGTTCTTATTAACTGCTGAGCCATTTGGAGTATTGCATGGAGTTAATATAGAGTTGGAGGAGCATAGAGGGGGGGCTGGCAGGGCAATGCCTTGGCTTGGTTGGCATTTTCGAGTGCATGTCCTTGCTTGTTGGTGTCCTGCTGTTGTCCTTTGACTATGTTGCTGCATAATTTATGACTGCTTAGTTGTTAGCTACTACTAGCTGCTGTTGCATACAGTTGGCTTTTTTAGCCACATGCCACTTGGCACTTTCCACTTTCCACTTGCCACTTGAGTGGCAGTTGTGCGTTGCATTGCCAAGTGCTGACCTCTTCTTCTGTCTGCCGCTGCTGCTGCTGCATTGGTGCGTGGCATGACTCTTAAATTGACTCGCATTTCGATTCGATTGATATTCCCTTTTCATTCTGTGGCATTTGCATAAGTTGCAAGACCTTTAAGACGCCTCGGGTCAGCAGAAATTTTGTGCTTTGCACTAACTCAATTATTAAACAATTTAATTTAGTATTGTTATCCAGTTGAGATTAACATTTACACACACTCCCACACACACACACACACACACACTTAAGCAGCTAATAAATTAAGGTCCTGCAGCATATGGAGGACCTTAAGAAGCTTTCTCTTTGGAACTTGACGACTGCTTCCCCGCAGGGCACAACATGAGTTACTCTGTTGTTTTTAGTACCATGTAGTTGTTGTTGCTGCACTTAATTAGTGTTATGGCAGGGCAGCGCCAACAAAAACAACAACAACAACTCATCTGGAAATTTATTAAAGCTGGCAAGCACAATTTTAGTGCCGTCAATGAAATGCGTCATTAATTTTAACCCAAGTAAACCCATAACGATAAAAAGGACATAAGGAAAAGCAAATTTGTAACAGTTTTTTACGATCTGACATACTTGTGTGGGAAAACTGTGAAAACACTTGAGAGAAATCAGGCAAGGGCGCACCAGCATTTTAGCTTGAGAAAAGAACTGCTGACCAACTAAAAATAAGTTTTTTTGTTAAATTTAAAAAACAAAAAAATACAAATTATGTCAGATTATATAAAAATAAAATAAACATAATTTTTCCAAAGTATTTTTAAAGAGAGCGGACTAACGGAAAATGAGAAAAAGTTTGCCACGACCAGTGCTGCCAAATATTTTCGAAAAATTGTTATTTTAACTTAAAGGCAAGAAATATCTAAAAATGTTCCACAAAAAAGCTACAAAATTTTATTGTAATGTTTTATGACGCCGGGCAGAAATTTAAAGCAATTTCATTAATTCATCTAGCTCTGTGGCGTCAGCTTCCGATTCGCATTCGTACGACTTGGTCGTACCAATCATGCGTAGATATTTATTAGGCACTTCGTAGTCAAAGCAGCTTTTTCCAAGTCTTCGCAAGCCATAGCTGACATTTTAATAAAAATTAGTAATATCCTATAATTGAATTTTGGCTGGAGGTCCATTGAGTTGAAAACTATCTGGTAGCACTTTTTGCATAGATGTGATAGTTTGCTTAATCTAATAATAATTAATGATGCGCCCCTGCCACATTTTTAAATTTTATGCAAACAGTGTCAACTTAAAACAGAAAGCTTAAAAAAGCTTTGTAAAAACGCCAGAATTCCCGCTTTTTTACACATTTTTTCCGATTTTGGTCTTTGAAACAAAGCCAGATTTGACGGGAAAAATCTGATTTGGCAGCACTGACCACGTCATTGAGTAAAATACTCTTAAAATCGCTCAATTAAGCAGATTTCTATAAATCATGTCAAAGAATATTTTAAAATTGAGCTAAGTGAAAATACAACGCTCTGCGCTTACTTTCACACAATCTTTTTGAAATTTATTAGTTAAGTTGGGCTGAAATCCCGGCGGTACTGCAATACCGGGCCAACCCGTGACAGAGGTGGAGCAAGCCCCTAGCACTCCGTCTGATTCCAAAAATCAGTTTAACATTTGTTGTTCTCCAATGGAGAAACTATCAGATGTTAAGCTGATAAGAACAGATACTACACTTTGATCTTAGCCATAAGGCCGAGAAGCGATAACTTGAATAGGGTTTCTGCCCGGTAGTCTAGGTAGTTACTGTTAGAACCAGTTGTGAATTATAAGTGATGCACGAGGGAAATTAACTGATGCACTTTCTAGGGGTGGGAATTGTCAGTTTTAAGTACTTAAAGATTTTCGTCATGCAAAATGGGAAAAAATTGAGTTTCTGAAATTGCATAAACTTTGAACGCAGTATTGTTTATAATGTCAAACCATGACTGTAATCATAAAAGTTTAAATGGTATAATGGTATAAACTTTAAATGTGATCAGTATTAACAAAGTTATGACAGTGGGAAGTTTGCCACTCACCATAAGTCAGTTTTTGGTTGAAGATTTTCGACATGGGAAATGGGAAAAAATTGAGTTTCTTAAATTGCTTAAGCTATTACACTTGAAAATTTCAGGGATGATCACAGTCGCACCTTTTTATTGCACTTTCTACGGGTGGAATATGTTACCTACCTACTTTCGGGGTTGTTTAATACCTCAGGAACGATCAGTTGAGCATAATTTTTCTTATAATTCCCAACAAGTTCAAGTATGACTTCGGGTATGGTATGTCTGTTATTTGGTATTAAATTACTCTGGCTTCTCTTCAGTTGTCGAATAAATCTTTCGCCTTTTACTAAAGATTTCCGTGGAGAGGGGCACTCTAATGAGTCTAAACTCAATTTTTAGTGCGCCTGGCAGCTTATGCAGCCGGGCCAATTATAAATACATTTTACATATGGTAGTAATTTAATTTTAAAACATAAGAAATTTGCTTAAAGCCGGTCGCTATGTTTTCACATAGTTCTTGTTCCTTACTGTTTTTAGACTCCTAATTTTGTCTTGTAAAATGTGAAGACATAAAATTTAATAAACGCCATTAAAATTGCGTCGTTTTCCACGCAGCTGTTGCGCTTTTCCTTTTAACGGTTTGTTGTGGTGCCAGCCAAATTCTGTGGGCGCGTTTTATGCGTGTCAACATTTATGACAGCTACAAAAGTCAATTAGCCTTGTCACAACAACCACGGAGAACAGCTTCCCTCTCCTAAATTCTCCTCTCTCGTCTGGCAATCGTGACAAGAAGTCGCATCGCTTGAATTAAACTGTTGTCTAATTAGTTACTTGAAGCATTCTAACAAACACATGATGAATTCCTAAACAGTTGTTGAGACGTGCAGAATACTGCAATTGAGAAATTACCTAAAATTTGCTTCTCATTTAAAATTCTTTCTGGAAAAATCATTCACTTTCTATAAACTTTGGCTTGGCAAATAATATACCCAAAGAAAGCATCATATATTCATTAATATGATATTCGTAATGGCAACAGTGCAGGTCGTATAAATATAATCATTCTTTTTAAATAGCTTTGAAGCAACTAAGGTTCAAAGACAATGTGTCAGAAATCATTACATTCATGTTGATTTATGTACAGCTTAAATCTAAACTTAAAAGTTTTCTCAAATACTTCTTTGTTCTTTTTAAATACTTCTAATCAACTGTGTCGCATTGTGCATCAAAGCTTCCAGATTTTCTTAGCTGTGAATATTGCTTTCTCTGTTTGTGTGTGTGTGTGTGGATTTGGCTTATAAATTTAGTCAAAGCACGTAGCGTAAACTTGGCAATAAATCCGGCAAAAACCAACCGCCCGTGCCATATCTCTCCTTCTCACTCTTTCACACACACACACACATACATATGCACACAGCATGCTGAGTTACACGTGGCGTATTAACAATATCGACATGGGTAAACAAGCCTGGAGGGTTGCCCTTTTTCTTTTTTCTTGGGTGTGTGTTGGGAGCGAAAGTAATTTACACTTTTTTTTCTCAACTTGAAATCATTTCGGATATTTACTTTCTCCCCCTTTTTCTGTCTCTTGCAGTCAAATTAAACCATTTGAAGCGTGTGGGCCAACAAAAATTAACACAAATGTATAATAAAGTGACATATCTCGATGTAGTGAAAAGACACAACCAACCCCAAAACGGCAGAGAAACACAGGAAGGACAAGGACAAGAACACGTGTTAAACATCCTTATCGCCTAGTCATTATCAGCGACCAAGTCAGTATGCCGAACCTCCATCATGTCGACTATAATCGGAAATATTCCGCCACGGAAACGATACAGGTAAGTGATTGCCTCAATACTCACTTTCTTTCTAACCACCATCAAGTGTCGGCATTTAAAATTCAACTTGAGAGCGGTAATTAAAAATAAGACATTTATTTACGAGCTCGAGCTTTCTGCCTCTCGGCACGCGACCAAAACTGCTCTCCCCCCCGTTCTGCCTTCCTTCCTGGCCAACATTTTTCCTAACTTGCGTCCATTTGTCGATTTTTCACACCCGCGGACAAGGGTTTCCCTTCTTTGACTAGGACTTGATGGATGCGCGCGTTTTGTTGTCTGAGCAGCTCAACAAATTAATTGAAGACTTTTTCGTGTTTTTGGGGGCATGCCTCTTCCCCGCCTACTAATTGTTGTCATAAATTTAAGCACTAGTTGCAGGCAAACATTTTTTTTTTGGGTCGACTACAAGAATTTGGGGTTTATGGGGTGTATTAGATATGCAAACTGGCTGAAAATAGAACTGATAATATGATAAAAATACTTGAATATTTAACATTATAGAGGAAAAGAGAATTTGTGTTGGTTATATTTCCTACCTACTTTAAGGGCGGGTTTCTACCTCAGAGGTGATAAGTTCAACAATTTTCGCTTATAATTCCCAACAAGTTCAAGTATTACTTCGGGTATGGTCTGGCTGTTTTTTGGTATTTAATCACTCTGGCTTCTCTTCAGTTGTCGAATAAATCTTTCGCCTTTTACTAAAGATTTCCGTGGAGAGGGGCACTCTAATGAGTCTAAACTCAATTTTTAGTGCGCCTGGCAGCTTTTGCAGCCGGGCCAATATATAATACATTAAACTAGTTATATTTATTGCTTATATTTATAATTGTAAGAAATTTCGTAGTAAAAACTCTTGTAGAGCAACTGCAATTCGTTTATATTGAGTATCGCCGTTGTTGTCTCAGCTCTTGGTGTTCCCATGTTAATTTCTTTTTTGTTGTTTTTGCACTTATAATCACAACACCAAAAAAAAAAGCGGCGGCAAAGTTTGCTGTTTTTAGCCGGGCTTTTTTGTTTTTGCCCTCTGTTGCATACAAAACGACGCTTCCGCTTTGCTGGAGCTGCTCTCCGGGTCTAGGATATCACCGTAAATGTGTGTGTGTATATAGCAGATATACATATATATTTTTATATGTGTGGGTCTGCTTGTGGGGCGAATGGAACTTGATTAAGTAGTTTCCGCGTGTTTTTATTTGCACAATAAAAGCATAAAATTGTTGTACTTGTTGTTGTTCCTGGCTCTTTATTAAAGCCGGGCAAAAAGTGTGAAGTGGACGCTTTTTTTTTTGTTGTTGTTGTTGTTGTAGTTGTTGCAGTGACGACGTGAACGAAAGCGACGTCTCGTCTGTGTTTCCTGGGACTTCCCAGGACACGACTAGGAATGGGATTAGGACTAGGGGGAACCGTGCAAAATGCTAGACATGCTGTTGCTATTTAAGCCGCTATTTTTATGGCTTTTGTCGGAATGATGGCGTTATGACTCTATTGTGACACGACGCCGACGTGGCATAGTTAAAAGTCCATTTATTTTTCGGCATACAAGCAAAAAAGAAGCAAATGCTCTCTTGACTGTCAGATAACCTTTATATGAAGCGCTATAAGCACTGTGAATACTCTTTTTCAACTGTGAAGCTCTAAAATTCATTACAGATTTTAATTATAAGTTGCATAGAAAAGAAGTTTATCTTTTCAAGACAAAAGATCAAACAGACTGCAATATATTCTTTGGACCTACCTAAACAAAACTCCAACCGAGTAAGAAAAATAAAGAAAAGGTGCAACTGATCATCCCTTTAAGAGCAACCGACTGACAAAACTAACCAGGTAACATTTCCCACCCCTCGAAAGTGCATTAGTTAGTTTTCCTCTTGCATCACTTATAATTCACAACTGGTTCTAACAGTAACTACCTAGACTACCGGGCAGAAACCCTATTCCAGTTATCGCTTCTCGGCCTTATGGCTAAGATCAAAGTGTAGTATCTGTTCTTATCAGCTTAACATCTGATAGTTTCTCCATTGGAGAACAACAAATGTTAAACTGATTTTTGGAATCAGACGGAGTGCTAGGGGCTTGCTCCACCTCTGTCACGGGTTGGCCCGGTATTGCAGTACCGCCGGGATTTCGGCCCAACTTAACTAATAAATTTCACATTTTTAAAATAAAGGGAAGGTACTAAAATTTCCAAGCATGGTAGAATTTTGAAGGTGAGATTCATCTGCAATGGCTGTAATGTTATGTCGAAGATGAATCCCAATTATTAATTCTCCACCAGACGTTATTTTTTTTTTATTGCAAATTTAGACACGGCTTATCAAAAATCTGTTAAATGAGACGTATTTTTTATATGATTATCATTAAACATTAATCTTGGGAAAAAAAAAAAAAAAATAATCAAACTCGGTTTTTCCTTATTTTTATATTTTCTATCTTGTCAATAAGCGACGGAAGCTTATTTTTTATTAAATAATTATTTCTCCCATATTATTAACCTATTAATAAATAGTCTAGCACCCTCCAAACCAAACACACACCCACAACAACACAACGCTAATGAAAATGTTAATAGTTTTCTAATGTTCAGTTATCTGTCGTTGTTTTTGTTTGGTCCTTTATACTTTCTGGACTGGGCGGCCCCTTGCCTCCTCTCTGCCCTGCAGATATTACTGCCATATGGCGCCCGTAGACGACGCAGCCAGCCCATTAAAAATGATTGCAAAATACCGTTACACAAGTCCTGCGTAAGTGCCTCAGGCAGCAACAAGAATGTGTTTTCCCCTCGTCCGTCCGTCCGTTCGCCTACACTGTAATTTCACTTTTCGCCGCATATGCTGCCCCAACAACAACAACAAAAAACAAACAACTTTTTCTCTCGTTTTGTGTTCCTTTTTTTTCTTTTTTGGCAAAACAAACAACATAAATATGGATTTCTCATTAAAATGCTAAAGTTATGCCAAAGTCGAGGCTGCTGCTGCTGCCGGCTGCCATTTGAGATTGCCGGGTTCCTATTCCTGTTCCTGTAAAGGAGTAGCGCATGCGCTCTCTCTTTCACTCTCTCTTTGTTTTCTCTCTCTCTCTCTCTCAATGTCAATGTCTCTCTGCTTTTGCTGCTGGCAGGTCACGTGCTGCCATTGAAGGAATTTCATTGCCTGTTTGCCGGCTTAGTTGTACTACAAAACCCCCCCTTACCCCCCTAACGCCTCCATAGCCGCGCTTAACACTCCGGCACGACAATGTGACGCATTTGTCATGAAACGGATTTCCGGTATTCCAAACGTCGCAACATCGCTGTCTCCCGCTTGTAGGGTAGTCAAGGTGGGTGGAAGTAGGGAGGAAACTCCTCTTCTTCTTCTTGTTGTTGTTGTTGTTCTCTCTGCCTTTGACACTCTTGACTTTGGCAGCACTTGGCCTCTGCCTCGGCAAACTTGTTCAATCTTTTATATGACAAAAGACTCGGGCTACGCACAAACAAACAAAAAAAAAAAAAAAAATGGGAAAAAAGTTGTTGTTGTTTTTGCTTCTGCTTCTGCCCTGCCGCAAAAGTGGCTATTTAGCATTTTAGAGTAGGCGACCCGACCCGGCCCACTCTTTTTACCAAATTGTCAGCCATGTTGTCGACGGCATGAATTTTTTATTAATTTCATTAGATTGCTCAAGCGTTGGGAATTTTAATCAACGCCGCCCAAAAAAAACCACTTCGCATAAATATGCAACGAAATTTGACAATGATAATAGTTAATGAGTAGCGGAGGGGGGGAGCGGTATAGCTGGGGGATGAAAACTATCTTGAGCCCAAATTGCTTTGTCGGTCTAAATGGCTGACAATGCGACACTTTGTCGACACTTTGAAAACGTTTTCAGTTAATAGACAACAGACAATTTTGGGGTAGAATATTCCAAAGCATAGAGACAAGTTAAGATGATGACCCATTTAAGATAAAGGTCTATTTAATGATGCCTTAACTGATGGTTTAATGGGCACTTAAAAGAGGCTTAATAATTATTTAGCTTATTAGGCATAAGTTTGGTACAATGTTTAAAGGTTTTATATAAATTCCTTCACTGTTCATTTTCTTCCCTTAATAAAATGCAGCTGCATATAATTTGCCCATCAACCCCTTTTTACCTGTGTCTGCTTAACTGCATTCAAAAGTACCTCGAAAGTATGCAACAAAGTTAAAAAATTTTTACCTATAGCTTGCTTATAATTCACAACTAGTTCTAGCATTTGACTATAGTATACCCAGTCCATTTTCGGTTTTAAGTTATCTTTGCGCAGAGGCGATATCGTAACCAATGAAGTTCTACTGAGGTGCGATTATTGCTAGTTGAAAACTTTAACCAATACCCCGCCATGGGGACGTGAAATACCGTCCACTACGGCAATTTTTGGAAGCCCGAGAGGGCTCATAAATAATCAATATCAAACTATAATTTAAGAACTTTAACTGTAAGTGTATTTATTACGCTGCTTCAAATTTTAAACACCCAAACGGACACAACTAGCAGATCATAATGTAGGCCATAAAAAGGCAGTTTTGTTATGGTCGTGTTTCCTTAATTTATTTGTGTTAAGGTCACGGGCGGCAATCCCAAGCTGACTATGGTAATAATAATAGAAGAAGGGTTGATAAGCATTAGACAAATTAAACATAACGTTAACTCGTTTCGGGCCGGGGCCACACTTTAAGCCCAATTACAATAACGCAAAACCCAAACAAGGCAAACAGACATTGAACAGTTTTCCTTTTCCCCCCTTTGCTGCTAACTGCCAACCTGACCAAAAATTACGGCCGCAATTTATGTTTATGTGACTCGAAAGTTTTTGCGGCTGTCGGATTTTTATAGTTCAAGTTCGACGTTTGCGGAGAGGCAACAAAGTTTTTTCTTTGGGCTTGCTTGCATGTAAATTTACGGACGGGTAGTTTAGCTTTGGGAGAAAAACTTGAGCCTTTTTATGGGCTCAGAACTCTCATACAAAGAAAATAGACAAAATCAGAAAAGTAACGAAAGAAAAAAAAAGGTAAAGCCATTTGAGATTTGTATTTTTGTTTGTTGTTGGCATCGAGTCGCAACTTTGGTCAAACTTGAGTGCGCTTTATGAACTAGCCAAATGTAATTTGAGCCCTGACTTGACCCCCTTTGAACCCGCTTGTCCCTTTTTGTCGTCCCCTAAACGGTTGGCAGCAGGCAACATAATTCATTTTTTATGCCAAGAAGCCTATTTTGCATGCGAATCATGTTGTTGTTGCCTGCGTTTTCGTGTCGCACTGATTTTGGTTCCTTGAATATCCTCGGATATCCTTCGGGATTCGTTCATCTAATTTATGCGTTATTTATGCAGCAATATTGATGAAGATGCATAAGCGCACCACAGAATAACAACAGAGCGAGAGAGAGAGAGAGCGAGGGACTGAAAAGAGTGAGTGAAAAAAGCAGAAAAGCTTTGGAAACGATAAAAATAATTCAATTAAAATAAATAGATAAAAGCAATTGACTTTGAACTTTGGGGATTCAGGAGGTAAAAAAGAGGAGAAGATGTGCTACAAATTGAAGAGAGTTTTAAAATGTACGTGTTTTTGATAAAATTATTTAACAAACAATTTTTGTAGAAAAAAGCAAGTGAGAATTATCTCCGTTTACATAACACGTAATTTGTGACTTACCTGGACTTAAGATTAATGGAGCTTAATTTTCTATTTCAATGTATTATATATTGGCCCGGCTGCATAAGCTGCCAGGCGCACTAAAAATTGAGTTTAGACTCATTAGAGTGCCCCTCTCCACGGAAATCTTTAGTAAAAGGCGAAAGATTTATTCGACAACTGAAGAGAAGCCAGAGTAATTTAACATGAAATAACAGACACACCATACCCGAAGTCATACTTGAACTTGTTGGGAATTATAAGAAAAATTATGCTCAACTGATCGTTCCTGAGGTATTAAACAACCCCGAAAGTAGGTAGGTAACATATTTCACCCTTAGAAAGTGCAATAAATAGGTGCAACTGATCATCCCTTAAATAAGAAACAGTCCCTGAAATTTTCAAGTGTAATAGCTTAAAAGTCATGGTTTGGCCTCTAAATCAATACTACAGCATTCACAGTTTTTGCAATTTAAGAAACTCAATTTTTCCCATTTCCCATGTCGAAAATCTTCAATCAAAAACTGACTTATGGTGAGTGGCAAACTTCTCACTGTCATAACTTTGTTAACACTGATCTGATTTTAAACAATACTGCATTCAAAGTTTATGCAATTTCAGAAATTTAATTTTTTCCCATTTTGCTGTCGAAAATCTTTAACCAAAATGTAACAATTCCCACCCCTAGAAAGTGCATCAGTTAATTTTCCTCGTGCATCACTTATAATTCACAACTGGTTCTAACAGTAACTACCTAGACTACCGGGCAGAAACCCTATTCAAGTTATCGCTTCTCGGCCTTATGGCTAAGATCAAAGTGTAGTATCTGTTCTTATCAGCTTAACATCTGATAGTTTCTCCATTGGAGAACAACAAATGTTAAACTGATTTTTGGAATCAGACGGAGTGCTAGGGGCTTGCTCCACCTCTGTCACGGGTTGGCCCGGTATTGCAGTACCGCCGGGATTTCGGCCCAACTTATATAATAAATTGAAAAACGAGAAGCAGCCCTCGTAGAGGGATTTAGTTTGCATAGATATCGCCATGCGATTTGGTATTTCTTTCGCCCCTTTTGCTATTCGCATTGGGCGTGAAAGGCAATTTCTTCTGTAAGAGGAGACAAGACATGCAAATGCGAATGCAAGAAGGAAAGAAGAGATGCCACTCAGCGGCAGGGACAAGGATGAGGACATGACAGGAGCTGGCTGACATTGCAACTGTGTTCTGGGCTCCTTGCTTTCCTTGAGGCTAGCAAATTGTTTTGTCATCGTCTACTTTTGCCAAGTCGTTTGGAAAATTGAAATGATTAATTGTTTGGGCAAACTAAACTACTTCTTGCAATTGTCCTTGTGCTGCCTGCCGACCAGAAGCAAGAATATCAAGTTGTCCTCACTGAACACTGAACTGAATTGATAGCCCCGCAGCTCAAAGTTGAAAAATCAAAACACTTCTTATTGACAGCTCCGCAATTTGTCGGCGACACTTGGCAAACTGAATTCTATAGCTATTTATATCTACAATTGTGTGTGTGTGTGTGTTTGTAAGTGCAGGCCAATTTGACAAGCACGCGACAGTTATTTGTCAGCTGTTAAAAAGCTGGATTAAATAGATTTATTGCCTGCAGATGGCCAAAAAATTGAATTTTTAATGTACAAATAAATTTGCAATAACTGAATAAATTGAGCATGTGTTAAATTTTATTGATATGTTTAACGAAAACGTTAATAATAATTATTCAGTTAATTTATACCAAATGCTATTTAAATTTTTTAATACCTTATTACTTTTACTGTAAATATGTGGGATTTATAACGTCATCTTTTGGCCGTAATTTAAGCATTCAAGAAAAGGTCCGCGGTAGTGTGTGTCATGGCTAAATATTTTAAACATGCATTTTTCGAGTGTCCTTACTAAATTCACTGAAAAGTCCTTTTGTGTCTTTACTAAATTGGTCTAACAAGAAAGTAAGGGTCATGTTTGTACTGTCAAATAAAAGAAGGAAATTTACTCCGAAACTGAATAAAATAAAGGCTCCAGGATATCCCGTTGTTTTACATATTTTATGCCTTCGCCATGGTTGTAAAAGTAGCTAAGATAGGTTTATGAATTAAGTAACAAGAAAGTGGATGTCCTTTTGAGTAAAAATTTCCCATTAAATTCATATTAGGTTTGTACAAAATACGCAAAAAATCAACGGGATTATTACCCTAAAAGAATTTCTAGTGATAACCTTAAAAAAAATAAATCAAATTTCCTAATTTAAGTAAAAAGATAATGTAACCACATATCTACAACTTTATAAATGACTTTACTGGGTATATAAAAAGCAAACTTAAAAATTCATTCAGCTTCACTTAATTTTTTAACGTCAAGGTTTTTCCAATAATGTTTCCATTTCGTAATTAAAAACCCTAACATTAAATTTGTTACGTTAGCAATTTTGAATTTTTTGCATATCTACAAAAATCTTGACCCTTTTTCATATTAAACTTCTTAAAAGTATTTCTTTATTTGTTTTCAATCCTTACCTTTTACAAGCTTAAACTTTCAGTTTTGTTTTAATTGCAAAGCGTGTAAAAAAAGTCACTCGAAGAATTTATAAACAATATTATCAGTTGAAAACTGTCCCAACTGTCTGTTTAGTTCTTTGTCTTTCACCTACTTTCTCCTACTCTCTTCCTATCTCCCTTTATTTACGTATCTTTTGTTGTATTGTTTTTCTAAACATTTTTTCTCGCAGCGTTTTTCTATCTTTGTTTTGCATAAATTTTCACTCTGTTTTGTTATCAGCCGTGAGCCCTTCGAGCCCGCTTTTATTCAAGGGTGTGTGGGTGAAATGTTTTTGCCTTAATTTTCAGTGTTTTTTACTGCGAGAGATTGTTCTATTGAGATAATATTTTTGTTTGTCGCCGTTTTCGGTGTGTGTTTTTTAATCCTTTACCCAATGACTGCAGCAAAGTAAGGCGACCTTTTTCTGAACCCCATTTCCTGCTCCTGTTCCTGCTCCTTGTTTTGTGTTCCCTGCTCTCTATGCACGCGACATTTTATAGTTATTGCCGAAATTCCCTCGATGGTTTTAGCAATTTCTGTACCATTTACATTTTATTTTGTTGCATGTGTTGTTGCTGTTGTTGTAGTTGTCGTTGTGTCGCATCGCGAGGAAATTGCGACTCTATTGTTTTATAGTCGCAGCGGGCTTTCAGTCTCCAGTCTGGTTGTTGGTTATCAATGGACAAAACATGATGCATGGCAAAGGAGTCGTTTCATAAAAAAGTAACAAACCAAATATTGAAGCCTTTTACTCGTTTGAGTTGCTTTACATTGCATTTGTTAAATGCTTTTTATGCTGACAGGTTTATCGGGTTGTTTGATTGTGTTGTAACATGTTAGGTTTCTCAATAAACTAAATCAATAAAAAGCTAATTTCTTGTTTACATCAAAAACTTACATTTAAATAAGGTATTTTTGTTTATTTTATGCAAAAGTATAAAGTACTAAAATTTCTATATTGAAAGATTTCTCGTTAAAGGGCTTAAATTTTATTTTATCTTAACATTGCTTAATTAATAATTTTTGTTTTTGATTTCCTGCCATTTAAAACACACTACACAAATCCTTAAAAGTACCAAGAACACAAACTGGGGAACTTTTTTGTCCAGGGAAATAAATTTCCCCTAACCAACAGTGACGTCACTTGCCAACCTGTTTGAACACGAAGCAGTCAAGGTTTGAAAAACTACCCCTTGGGGAAGTGACATGCGTTAGGGGTAAGAACAACACTCAACCTACGAACGGTGCATTGAACTAAGCCGGCAAAAACGAAGGCTAAGGTCAATAGCAGTTGGGGTCGGCGACTTCCAGTGAGCGACATGAAGACAAAATGTCCTTACCAACAGGGAAATTTTTTTTGGGAAATTCCGCTGTTGAATGTCGCTGTTGCTGCTGCTGCTGCCGTCGAGTCCTTTTCAGTGCTTGTTGGGCATCGATGGCGCGCGGTTCGTGCTCGCAGCGTGTTGCGTGTGTTTTTGGGAAAAGTTCTAGAGGAATTTATAAACGTAATGTGCGCGTAATTTTTTTGTTGACATCCAGCCAAATGAAACATTCTTTAACAACTGTGGATTAACATAAAGAATGTTTCTATTGGTTTTTGTGAGAAAGGTGCAATTTGAAATATTTAACCAGCTCATTTGCAATGCAGGCGACAAAGTGCGACCAAAATGCATATCCTCAAACAAAAAAGTCAACACTTTATGCATAAGAAATTAACTGGCGCCGGAGTTCCACTAAAACAATGTGCCAAAGTGTGAGGCAACAAAAGAAACCCGACTGTGAATATGTGAAAATGTGCTAAATAAAAAAAGAAGAAGTAACACACAAACACAAATAATAAATGCCAAAACACATGAGCAAAAAAAATAATCATAACCAGCGTCGGGGACATTACATTACAATGTCTGTCTGTGTATATGTGTGTATGTGTGTGTGTTATTGTGGCAGTACCGACTTCCTGTTTCCTGTTTTAATGTTTACGTTTTGCGGCTGGCGGCTTCCGGCGAAATGTTGTCCTGTGTTTGTGGATTTTTGAGCTAATGTAGTGGCATTTTAGGCGCAACGAAATAATAGATAATAAAATGTAATGTGTCGTCGTCCTCGTTGGCTTAGTATCTACTTTCTCTTTGCTCTCCGTTTATCGTCTTTTAGTCCTTTACTGCGTGCGTGCCAAATGTCGATTATTGCGCTTTTCGCTTGGCTTTTTCTCCTCGTTGTTGTTGCTGTTGGTGTTATGTGTAATAAAAATCAGTCACAAATCTTGCAACGCCTAAATGGAATGCAACAACAAGCCAGCTTCTTCTTAAATTAGATTAGATGATGTGCCATAATGAAGCTGTGCATAGGGAAACAGGCATAAACACGCATACTTACAACGCCCCCTTCAAAAGGCGGTGGAGGATGTGTTGTGGGAGTTGAGCCGAGTTGGGCAAAAGATTACACGCAACGGATATTTGGAACGTTTATATGTATAAACATGAATGTGCTTTAATGTTATTAAGTGGAAATGATAGGCTGTGATTTATAAGGATTCAATGGGTTGCTTTCAAGATGTTGTTTATTTTGAGTATTAATTTATTAGCATGGAGATAAAATCAAAGTCTAAAACTTAAAAAATCTTAAAATATAATATTCTTTTTCGTTAAGAAAGATTTTCCGACTTGATTCTGTATAAAGATTTTTACTTATTCCATATTTATGAAAGAACAACTCAATTCCCATACCCAAAAAAAAAGAACTACCTTATAAGTAAGAACGATTAAATCTCACGTTCAGGACTGTATAGCTTACATACATAATATGTTATATTAATTACCATAGTCTTACTTACTGCATTACATTCTCAGAATTTATAAAAACATCTTTGAGCAGCAAGAACAACACCAACAGAAAAATCCACACATGTTTGCCTTACTTATTATTATTCCGCAACTGTAGCCAAGCGAGGTGCCCAAAGACTCATACTTAAAAAAACACAAACATGAAACGTGCTGCCTAATTTTAGGCGAAGAAAATGGAGCTGTAGGAGTAGAAGAAAAACTTTGACTACGTGTCAAAATTGCGAAAAGCTGCTTAAAGTTCATGCCCGTCCAAAATATGTTCCACAAATTACTTGAAGTATAAATCAATTGCTAGAGAAAATTGAGAGAAATTGGGGTGTTAGGGGGTGCATCTCCCCTCCACTCCTGCTGCAATTCAATTTTCCACTCGTTACAATTAAAGCGCTCGCTTTTGACATGCTGCATGCGTGTCTCCTTCTGTCTATATCTTAACTTCCGGCGCAACCGGAAGTACTCAAGCAAAAAGAGAAGAGGCTACAAAAAAAAATAAGAAAAAAAATAAGAAAAAATTTGGTGCTGTAAGGGAAAAAGACAAACAAATCCAAAATAAACAAACGTTGTCTGCCTTACCACCCAAAAAACAGAAAAAAAAACCAGCGAGAAAAGAAGCTGAAGAGAAATGCTTACAAAGCGGAAATTAAGACCCACTCCAGTGTGCAAGTGAGAGTCCCAAACAAAGCTGCCAAAAGTTCGTAAACAAACACATGTCTGTCTCCCCTAACCCCCCTCTTCATTTCTCACCCTCTTCGTGTGTGTGTGTGTGCGCGTGTGTGTAAACAAGCCCCAAAACATATCACATTTTAATCCGATGTAGTGGAAAATTGCGCAAGAAAGAAAATTGTATTGTTTTGCACCCAGAAACACTTCCAAAAAAAATGTGTGCAGGATTGATTATGGTGTCATTGCTTAAATGGATTAGGAGGACTTGTAATAAGTTTAAATAGCAGCTGTTTTAATTAAAAAGTTGCATCGCATCTTCTGCTACCTGACAAATCCTTACAAATGTCCCAAGCGTTAAATTTAATAGTCCATGCTATTGTCTTGAGTTATGAGCTCAACACGTGACCATATGGCTGCTACCTCCCTGCTCCCTCTCAGTCCCTCTTTTGTCAGCTTGACAATGACTAGAAAATTGCTTTCTCTCTGTTAAAACAGAGCTGGGTGTTTATTTCCACTTTAAATTAGTGTAAATTTTATGCGCCATGCCTATAAATATGCAAAGGTTTTTTGCTTGTTGTTTGCCTTGTTTAAAGGAAATATTTTTGGAGTTGGAGGAGTAAACAAAATGTCCATTTCATTAATGAAGAAACAAGTGAAGTGCGTGTTCAGCTTATTTTAACTGCTGTTGCTGTTGTTTTAATTATTATAGCCATTGCCCTAAAGTGAGGCATATGCATTTGTTAAGCTAGTTTGCACATTTATATTTTCCTCACTCGCCGAATTTCACTTTATTTTAAGTCCACCAAGCTCCACTTTTGATTACATTCCAGCCGTTAGTTAACTCCTCCTGTGATTTTCAGCTAGGATCTACGGATCTACCTTATTGCCTGGCGCATTCTTGGCCAAACAAATTTCCATATTTCACTTCTTTGCACAGCTTTTTCTACAGTTTTTAGCTTAGATTCCTTCCTCTGCCTCCCATAAATTGTCTATAGCTGTCATACTTTTAGGCATTTAATAAATTTTATGAGTCTGTCGCTGCTGCTGCAACTTCTCCTCTGCCTCCTCTTCTGCCTCTTCTTGTTAGCTGTTTTATTTTTTTCTTTCACCATTGCCTTTTGGGTTTTGCTTTCTTTTTTAATAACATTCGTACTCCAACGATGTCCGCCCTGGGGCTATCTCTTTTTACTTCCCTCTCCCCCGACCCCTCTCTCTCTCTCCTTGATTCAGTCTGCAAATTGCAAATGTGGGTATTTATGTGTCCTCCCTCCTCGTATTCCCTTCGCTCATTTGCTTCCCCAAAAACAGCATGCAACAATCTTTTATATGAGTTTATTATGTATGCTTTTCCCTCTCTTGCGCTTAAAACATACAATTTCCTCAAGCGATTTCCGTTTGCACTGATGAGTCTTATTAAATTCGAAGTTGCCGTCTTGAGTGGCTGAGGAGGTCTTCTCCTTTCCCCCCTCCCCCCCAAGCGATTGGCTGTTAACTAACTAAAATATGATGCCTGCTTGCAAATTGTGCTTTAATTGAATTGCGCATAGATTTTGTTTTAGCTCCAGCTGGCTGTTGCAGACAACGAAAAAAATATGTTGCCCACAAAGTTTTTGTTGCATGCCACACATTTTGACGCCTTTCGACACGCCCTACTCGTTTTGGCAAAAACTCGCGGCATAACTCAAAAGTCCTTAGAAGTGTTTGAAACTGTCATACGCACGTATTTTTTTCTCTCTTTTCCACTTTACCTCTGTTTCTGTCTCTTTCTCAATAACGACAACTACAACAACAGACTTTGCCACATTTAATACACTATAAAAGGGTATATTGATTATGTTGTAAGGAGAAGTGGGTATTTTTTTAGATAGAGAAACATTTTTTAATATATTATTTTTAAAGGGAATTATGAAAATTGAAAAATATATAAAAACTTAAGAGTATTAAAGATTCAAAAAAATATTTATCTGTAATCAATTTCTTAATTATTTTTAATTATAAATTTATTGTATATTATTATTTTAATAAAGATTTAAGGGAAACTGCACTGGAAATTTTGGTTCTTTTTTAGCAAGTACTGAAAAAAATGTAATAAAAAAGTCAAAAACAAATTTAACCTACTCAAGTTAAAGACCACCAGCTAGAAGTCTATCAGCTTTGAATATTCAATTAAATTAAATTATTTGCACAAAGAAAAAACTATTTTCAAGCATTTCATTAGGGTATCTACGAATATATATATATTTTCACAGCTCTTGTAGAGTAGTAGCTAGCATTTTGTCAGCTTGTTTGACTAGCATTGAGTGCTGAAATAAAAGAAAGTATGCAAGAATGAATGAAAGACAGAAAGAAAGAAAGCAGAGGCAAAAGAACTAACGCGTTTTGAGGCAACACCGAATCAAAAGCATTTCTAACCAACTTCTGTTGCGGTGGAAGTTTGCGCAGAGAGGCGGAGCAAAAAGGACTGAGATTGAGTGCAAATAAAATGATGTCATGAAGTGGCAGCGGCAAAAGTCCTTGTTGTCCTTCGGGCAAGCTGAGGAGCGAGGGGCAAATGCATGCTCCACTTTATTTTAGCTATCAACTCGTAAAGTTTGCGGCTTGATGGCCAGGAGGCAGAGTTGGGCGAGGGGTGGGTAAGGGTAAGGTTGGTGGCGTTCTGTGATTTTTCTGCACGAACTCACAGAAACCGCAGCCGGCATGCGGCTTTCAAAAACTTGAAGCACAGCAATTACAACAACAACAACAACAACAAGAAGAACAACAAACTCGCAATGCACAAATCTTTTGACAAGTATTTTGTCAACTTTACCAGGGAGTAAGAGAGGAGCTGCTGCTTAAGTGCAGTTGTGGGAGGAGGAGGAGGTGGAAAACTTAAAGTGTCGCCTATTGCTTTTGTAGAAACTGAGAGTTTGGCCAAGTTAGAGTGCAATGGCCAAGAAACAGCTGCTAGCCAAGCTACTAATTAGCTTAATATACAAATTTCCCACCTTTAGTTTGAGCAAACTTAATTAAAAATTAACATTTTAATTGCAAATTAAACCGAGAAATATAGGTAAATGAAAGAAAAACGACTTGAAATGAGGCCTATTTTTTTAGCTTCACTTTACTGCCATTTTTTCGGGCCATTTAATTTGATCATGCGCCAACAATTATGCAACTTGTTGGTTCACTGCTTTGTGGCAAAGTTGTTGTTCCTTTTGGGCCGTGTTTTCAATTTGTTATTGTTGCGTTGGCATTAAAACTTTTTCCATTTGCTTGGCCATTTTTGTTGCGTCATTCTTGTTGCATACTTTTGTGCAGTTGGCAAAAACTGGTCATTAAGATATTCAAGTTGGGCGAATTTATTCTTGAAATTCCAAATTGCAAATGCCTTCATTTTGTACAAGTTTTGCTGAGTTATTATCTCAAGCAGCACCTGCTTCAGTTTCTTTTGTCTTTCTTCATTGATTTTCTTGTTGCATTTCTCTTCTCTTCATTTTTTTTGGCGTCATCAAATATGCAACTTTTGACACGCCTTTAAATTCTTCTTCTTTGTATTTTGCATTTTTCCCCCTCGCACACACACACACATATCCTCATTCTTTTTATGTCTTTCAATATCTTTAAATCAGCTTTGGCTTTTTTCTGTCTTGTTGCATTTTCCTCCTGCTGCTTTTATCAGAATTTATTGTAGATATGTTGGGGGAGTTGAGGGGTTTGCGGTTTTTCCATTGAGCATAGAGTTTCAATTTATTTTGAAAAAATGCGTATGTGTGTGTGCAATTTGTGGAGGATTTAAATACATTTGCAGTTGTGTTTGTGGTTGAATATTAAAGTGCTACAAAATATTTAATAAATGAATTTAAAAGTGAATTGTTTTTGGTATATTGGAATTTCAGAATTATTTTGTATAGATGCATTAGGAATATTAAATTCTTCAATCCTATTTTAGAGCCAACATTATAGTTGTTTTGAGCCTGTTTTCCATTTTTTTTTTTTGTCGACACTTCCTTACTGCTGTTAATTGCTTTTGTAGACAAATTATAAATCGGTCGAGTGGTCCGTTTGTGTGCATCACTCAAAAACAGACAAAACCACACTCTCCGGGTTCTCGTGACCGTGACTTTGGCTCTAGGGTTAGCCCTTCACACAAACAACAATAAAAACCGGAAACGGAACTGGGCAGAAAACACACAAACAAACAACAACAACAACAACAACTCTCTGTTCTCGTTGGCCAGTCGCCAGTTTTAATTTAACTTTGACATGCATCAGCTCAAAAATCCAATTACAAAACAAATGTACAAAGCGTGCGTCCCTTTTTTAGCCATTTTTTTTTCACCGTATTTTGGAAGCCCCAAGCTAAAACGCCATTAACGCGCTTGTAGATATTTTTAACAGCAGCAGCCGAAAAAATACACAACGCTGAAGATTTATGAAACCATTAATTTTATGTGAGAACGAAAAGAGTTTAAATATTAAATTAAAAACCGACCGAAAAAAATGAAGTGTAAAACAATGCAAGTTTAAAGAACTTTTCGGGCAATGAGTCGTTACTGTGCTACTGCGAGGCGGAACCAAAATCATGTCCAACAGTCGTGGCAAACTGCGACCCGATCGCAATGCCAACGAGGAGCAGCAGCAGGAGAGGCAGCAACAACAATTGGGTGCACGCCCCAAAGTGCAGCAACAACAACAACAACAACACTTGAAGACTGAAAGTGCCAACTACATGGAGTTGGAATTTAGCCAAACGGCAATTGTGGTGGGTCGCAGCTACAGTGAGCTGCCCGTGAGCTATGCCACCAGCACAGTGGTGCAACGTGAGCCAGCACCACCCACGCCACCACCCCTCTCACAGATGCCATCGCGACTGCTGCACTCCGCACCCAATACGCCGAGTCGTGGCAAGGTGGTGCTGAGCAAGAAGGAGCGCAAGGAGCTGAGCAAGCAGCTGGGCCTTGAGGAGCTGGGAGTGAGTGCGTCCGCACAATCCAGCCCGTATAGGGGACGTGTCACGGAGCTGAAGAACTGCATTGCCAGAGGATTATTTGCCACACTGCATCGTGGCGCACACAAATCACAACAACAAATACAACAGCAGCAACAGCAACAGTCGGAGATTGGCAGCCAGGATTTGCAGTTAAGTCAGGAGCTCTCACCACCGCCGCCGGCGCCGGAGCTGGCCAACAACAATGAGGATGATACTGGAGCGGGGGATTACAGCGAGAAGCTGAAGAATCTGCCAGTGCGTCAAAGGAAGGCGGCCACCTCGCACATGGACAACTATTGCCTGTTTGATCCGGTGGATTTCATCAATGAGAAGGCGTTGCGTTATCCCAGCAATGCCAGGCACGGACTGAGGGATCCCTTGTTTAGTTCACGACAGCACCTGGTGTGCGAGGATGAGGAGGAGGATGAGCTGGTGCCGGAGGTCATCTACGATGTGGATGAGGGCGAGGACCTCGAGGAGACCATCATCATTGAGACGTCTGGGGAGGCGGAGGTGGAGACGGAAACGAGCGCGTGTGCTCTGCCCAGTTTTGAGCATCACAATTACTTTGTCATCGATCCGGCGGACTTTGCCACGGAGCCACAGATCATGGACATTGGCATACCCAATCCCTACACCAATGAGCAGCTGGTCAATGCCAAGCTGGAGCAACAGCTGCTCAATGAGTTCGATGCGGCGGGTCCCAGCATGTCCAACAGTCAGGAATCCAAGGATACAGAAACCACATCCACGGCCCTGGTGGAATCCTCCACCTCCACCAACTCAGCCAGCTCCAGTGGCAGTGGCAGCTGCAGCACCCAGCCCAAGAAGAAGCTCACCTTTCTCAACCTCTCGCCCTTTCGTCCGGGCGCCAACTCACCCAAGAAATCGCAGCCGAAGTCCGGCCAGGAACAGCGTGCCATCTCCGAGCTGGTCACCTCGAATCACATGCTCCATCTGCAGCAACTGTTGCAGCAACAGCGCAAGGATCAACGTGCTCACACCGTGCCCATCGAATCCAACTATGTGCTCTTCAATCCGGGTCCAGTGCCCAGTCGTCATGTTCAGTACAAGATACGCAAACCTCGACCGCTCTCCACGCACAGCGATGCAGACAGTGGTTTCTTGTCGCCCTGCTCCCCCGACGAACTGAAGGCAAATCCTAGCATTCTGGTGTTACAGCAATGCGACAGCGTTCAGGGTTATATTGAGGTGAGTTCGTACTGACAACATTTTCATATATGAAAATATATTTTCGGGTATGAATTAGCATTAATAACGAATTTTTTTCATCGTTATTAATTTAAATAAATTTGAAAAGAATTCAAAAAATGTTTCTTTTTTATCAAAGGGCATAAAAGTGCAAGAAACGGGATATTTTTTTGTATTTAAAAATAATAATACCCCTTGTCCATTTAAAGTATAACTAAGAGAATGATTGGAAAAAAATTTATTTGTCATAAGAATTTTTGTATTGACTGATTTTAGTAGACACTAAAATACGTGTATGTGTACAATAAATAATTTTTATTTAGTAAAAACAACACACGAAATTAAAGTTAACGACTACTACTACCTACTCCGCGATTTTCAAAAATTCAAGAAAGCCTCGCTGATTTTGATGAAATTTAGAATAAGTAAAAAAAGACGCAATTTTAAAAAATGTTTGAAATTCGTTTCGTTAGTTAACGTTACGCTTACGTTAGTTTACGTTACGGTCCGTAAACGTTTCGTTTAAAATTAACGACTTTTTAGACACTGCTCTCCTCCTCGATTCTCAAAAATTCAAGTAAGCTCGGCTGATTTTGGTGAAATTTAGTGACGTTTTTACAAACCGCGCAAGTGTGAGTGTAAGTATAAGTAAATGTTTTAGCATGCGTGTGTTAGTGTTTGTTTTTGTTGTACACACACACACACACACATATACTTTTGTGTCTACTAAAATCACTCACTACAAAAATTCTCTTGGTTTTACCTAATTGGGGTAAGTGAAAATATTATTATTATTTGAAATATTAAAATATCTTTTGCTTATAAGCACTTCATTTTTAAATAAGAAAATATTTTTTTTACACTTGAAAAAGTGTATATTAACTTTGTGATGAAATGTGGAACGCAAAATATATATGTATATTCTTGATCAGCATTACGTCTGTCTGTCTGTTAGTCCGTCCGTCGGGCAGTCCGTCTGTCTGTTGCAAGCTGTCTGTATGCAAGCTAATCCCTCAGTTTTTAAGCTATCGTGCTGAAACTTTTTTCAAGGTCTTCTGTTCTGTAAAACTCAGGATAGTAAAATTAACTACTTTTATCGTTGATTTTCGAGTTGGTTATTTTTTCTGAGTGTACGTCACTTATCAGGTCATATTTTTTATTACCATTACCAATTTCTTAAACCATTAAGATATTCAAAGTATTGCTTAACTAAAGTTCTGATAAACGTTTCGACAAAGTGGAGAGGTTTTTTCCTTAACCTGAGGCTATACTTATAACCCTCTGCACACCCCATATGCACATACATGTGTATGGTATCTTAAGCTGGTAATGATTGTGTGGCATGTTCAGTTTTTCGCACTTGTCGCCATTTGCCGGCTCACTTATCTTAACGAGCGGGCAACTTAACAAGTCTTATTATGCAGCTGAAGCCACCCACCCCGGGGACTCAAAATCGTAGGAAGTCAACCCTGCAAGCAGGAATTATCAAACTGCAGTTCAGCGGGGGGAGGGTTGGTTGCTTGCTTGGTGGTTTAGAGGGTTGTGTTTGGCTTTTGGCCCTGGTGATTGCATCAATTTTAGTGTTTTCTTTTGCGTCAAGTGGCTGCTGCTGCTGCTGCTGCTGTTGCTACTGTTGCCATTTGGTGCCTCCGGGGAGCAATCAATCCTCGCGTTGCCACTGCGCGCTTCATTAGTTTCTTCTACTTGCCACTTGCTACCAAACATTAAAAAAATAACAATGTATAGTGAAAATTCCTTTTTGCAGCAGCTGTGTGCATCGCCAGCTTTTTGGCGACTTTTAATGGAATTGAATTAAGCACTGAATTGTTGCCATCGCATTGAGTTTCCACTTCCACTTGCCACATGCTCTTTAATGAAATTCCCTCTCGCCTCCCCCTCCCCGAAAACTGTTTGCCACAGGCATTTTAAGTCATTTGCAAATTGAAAATGCGCTCCGTGCTCAGGTTTCTCTGTTTCTGCCCTCCAGCCAAAGTCTCTCGGCTGTTTTTTGGGCCACTCTCAATGAAGTGGGCCGAGAGCGTAAAGTGTCAAATGCAGTGCTTTTCATATTCGTTAGCAAAAAACCGAAAGAAGCGAGGGTCTAAATGGTCAAAAGTAAATGGGTTGTAAATCGATGTCGCCAAGGGGCACGAGCCTGAAGCTCAAGGTTAATGGGGCTTGCAAAGCGAGAGGGAGGGAGGAAGAATGAAGAGGGTTAACAAAAATATAAGGTAGAGATTACGGAAAAATATCCAAATATATATATACTCTAAGTTTTATGGGTTGTTTACAGGTTTTTCAATGTTTATTTTAAGTCTGACTTTTGAAATTGTTCTAAAAAAACAAACAATGATTGTTTATCACTCATTTTCTTTAAGTTATGAATTTGGAAATAGTTTTTGGAGCAACTGCTTTTAGTTCTCAAGATTTAAACTTTTTTAGTTGCAGGGAAAATACTTTAGAAATAATGATATTTTACCACCTGCACTAAAAAATATACATAAAATATATTAAGTTTCCTTAGGAAATCTTTCTAACAACCACAACTCTAAGCTTCCTCTTTTCAACATTCAAGTTAAAGCGTTAAAATGAGTTTCCAAAAGGAAACAGATAAAGAGAAGTATTCTAAATGCTTTTACCAAAATATTTCTTGACTTTCCGTTTAAATTTACAACTTTCTTGCGTTTCTTTATCGCTTTTAACAGTTCTATCTATCTGTTAGTGAGCTCTTCCCACACCCACACACACACACTCATTAATTCTAAACCAAACAAAACTCGAGCAATTTATGCAAAGCGACACATGGCTCGCATCCACTTGGCCATAAATTTGCCAAAAGCTTTCCTCCACCCACTTCCACTTCTTGCGCTCTGTGTTTTTTGCGGGCCTAACCGAGTGTTCTGTGGCTACCACAACACCCTTTTGGGTGTTAATCCCACTCGCGAGAGAGTACTGTAGTTGTAGTAGTTGGAGTATCTGCGAAAGAACTCAATTGCAAATTGCAACGGCACTCAGGCATGCAATTTCCCAAACAACGAAACAGACGTTGACATACACACCCCCACACTTGCACCACCACCCCTCCCCCCCCTTCTCCATTAAAACTTCCTGCAAGGCGCTAAGCTGTCAAATGTCGGACGTTGTCGTCCTGGGTTGCCACCACAGCTGCTGTTCCAGCTGCTTTTAACCGGGGTTGCCATGCCATACCCAAACTTCTACCCGAAAAATATACTTCCGCGAAGAAGGGTAGCGGGGTGGGGTGTGGAAGGGTGCTAGGGAAGGATGTCGCGTGTCGCATGCTACTTTATGTGAGCCTGGACACAAACCCGTACTTTATGAAGCATGCTCTGATATTTTCCATTGCGTTTCTCATGCCTCTCGTTCCGATTACGGATTACTGATTAGTCCAATAAGTTGTAAAAAGTGTCGCGCGCGGGGCGATTATCTCTACACTGGCTTTTGTCTCGATAACTTTTTGATTTATGACTGGCAATAAATGTTCAATGTGCACTTTATAATTATGTGTGTGGCGCCGCATGTTGCAGCCCTACAACACAAAACCAAATGGCCATTGCCAAAGCCATATGTGCATAAAGTTCTGCACATAATTATGTGGAATAATTTACGAAAAAAAATAAATGGATTAAGTAAGGTTGGGAAAATGTTCTATACGACAAGCAGTTGCTCTATAAAAATATAAAAATATTTATTTTATTTTATTATTTTTTAAAATTGTCTTTAAATAATATTTACAATATTTTTGCATTGTAAAGTATGTTTTTTTTTTAATATGTAAATTTTGAAGCCTTAAAAATTCTAAAAGCCCCATATAAAGTATCAAAACTTTTAATTAAACTTATTTCCTGTGCCAAACCCCTTTTCATAGCTTATTCACCCCACACAAAAATTGCATTACAAATGGGAATTTTTCCCATTGCAAAATATATGCAACAGTTATTTTATTTTCTTTATTCGATTTGTGTTTTTTTTTATCTCTGCTCGAAACTATTTTAAATGAATTGTCATGTGAAAAACAACAAAAAACTCATTTCGCATTCGCAATTATGCATCTGAGCCGATAAACGACTGCAATTGGAAACTGCAACTGTCAATATGGTGGTAGGGGGAGGGAGAGGGGACAGATCCCGCTGGGCATTAAAGTTGGGAACCGAGTTAAGCTGCAATTTATATTGCAACAGCAGCATTTTCAATGGATTCCCTCTTGTACTTATTTTGGTTCTCTTTTTGTTTTTGCCAGTTCGTTGGTCTTAATAATAATTTTATTACAAAAAAATTATGCGTATGAGCACAAATATATGTATGTGTGTGCATATTAATATTGTGCGTTAATTTTATGGCCAGCTGGGCCGCATTACCAACGTCTGTTGTGCCGGAACTTGGCATAAAGAAGAGGAAGAGAGGCACTGAGCCGTTTAATGGATGCGAACATTGTCCTCCAAATGGGAATATTCCCTACATTTTTGCTCGACTTTAAGTTTTTCAATTTCTCGCCTCTCGCACTATCTGAAAAGCATTTGCCTCAGGCCTGGTTTGGTCCACTGAACGTTAGAGCTGTCCAGGCTTTAAAGGCAGTCAGCCAAGACCAGACCCTAGTATGGAGCAAGGACCCAAGAGGAACGTACGTACAGCACTGACAGCTAAATGCGTTGCACTTATGCTTAAAACATGTCAGACGCCGTAGACAGCAGCACTCAAACCGACTAACACACAGACAGACAGAAGGACAGAGGGACAGATGGAACGACAGCTGCAATAGACTTCTAAAGTGGGAATGCGATGGCTGCAAATGCAGTTTGAAAATACTGCATTACTTTTCTCTAACTCACTTCTCTTCGTGGTATTTAATGCTTACTTACATTCAATGATGGTTTTGCACGTCAGAAATTAGAACGTTTGATGGGCATTAATTTGTAGTATGTGCGGAAAAAGAAATTAAACTAAATCATATTAAATTTAAAAAGTTCGAATTATGCTTTATCTAAATATTTTATTGTATATAAAAGAGCTATGAAGATTACAAAATATTTAAGTAAGTATTTTTCTTTCTCAATCTAACATTTTGTCTTTTTTTTTTTACATTTTCTATAATAAATATAATTCTTAAAAAACATTTTTCTTAAGCTTTTTTGTGTAAAAAGAAAATGCATAAGTCAGAAAAGTCGCGATGAAAACTTTGAAACCTTTTTTAAGTTCTTTGACCCACTTTTCATAGTTCGCTACTTAAGTAATAAACTCTTCATTGTCTTTGAAAATCATATTCTCTCCATGTGCTCTCCAATATCTGTTCCACTTAATCATAGTGTAGGGCAAAGTTAAACTGTCAGCTAAGCCATATTTTATGCATTGCTGTCAATAATTATGACATATTTGTCAGCGCATAAGAATGTTGAGAGGCAAAAGTTTGTTAGCTTGTTGCAGCATAATCGGAACGCTTAGTTGGATTTACACCATCAATTTTCTCTCCCCCTCTTTCGCGCTGTGTACTTCAGCATGCTGTCGCACTCTGGCTGTGAAAAATTATAGCCATAATTTTTGGGGCCACTAACAAGGCAGCGGAGCCTGAAAACTCTCTGGTACTTTGTGCTCCGGCCCGGTTGATGTTGCCAGCAGTTGTTTTTTGTTGTTGTTGCTGGTGTTGTTGTTGCATAGTTTTTGGCGCTTAATGCATATTTTAAACTGCTTTTGGCTGGCAGGCGTCTGCAGCCCGGAAAAAGCGCATTTTTGGCTTATTGGCAAATTTATTTATTAAATTTTGCCACTGGCCAAAGCTGCCGCTTGGCTGCACTTCAGCTTGTTGTTGTTGCTTGTTTGTTTAACTAACTAATTAAAAGTTGTTTTTTTTGGTTCGTGCATGGCGTATTTATGAGCTGCCGTTAGCCTCAAAGTATGCAATTAATTTACGAAAGTCAAGCAGCAGCTGGAGCAGAAGCTGAAAGAAGTCAACGCACAAAATTGCATTGTTGCATTCCAGATTTCTGAGATGCGATTTCTTCTTTCTTAACGTTCATCCCTTTTTCCTGTTTCCTTTCTTGCTTCTTGGCAATCTGCCTAGTTATTTGCATTTGCTTTCGGGCATAACGATTTGCGCAGCGAGCTGGCTTTGTGCAGCTGAAAGGTAAGAAAACATGGCATATAAATCAGTGCAGAGAGAACAGAAAAAGATAGATGGAAAAAAGCATTCAAACAGAGAGACAAAGATGCCATCAAGCATTGCCTGGAGACGTAGCCCGGGAGTCAAGTAAGAGGAAAAAAGGAGATAAAGTTGCCCTGGCAAAAATAGCTTTGCACAGCTTATAAATGTGAACAAGCAAAAGGACAGCTAAGAACAAATAAATGCGTTCTGCTTAAGGGCATAATGTTGCCTGGATACTCTTACTGAGGGTAACAAAGATTTTTAGATAATTTTTAATGAAACTTAGAGAGATGTACTTCAAAGATATGTAATGAAGAAACTCATAAAAAAATAATGAAATATTTTATAGAGCAGTTTTTAAGCATATAAAGAAGTTTTTTAATAGAAATATTTAAAAAAAACCTAAAAATAAATAGCCAAGTTCCAAACCTCTACCAAAAATTTCACATGCCGCATTTTTGGTTACTTCACAAAATATTGTTTGCATAACTTTAAACGTAGCTTACAGCACAAAAAAGGGAATAAAAAATACACAAATATATAAAGAGGCTAAGAAAGTTTTGCATTTTGCAATGCTTCTGCTTTCGATTAAGACTTTGAGTTGAGCTCGTTTTTGGGCAAATAGTTATGAGTGACATTAAATATTTAGCTTAGTAAGCTGTCCAACAAAAAAAAAAGACTGTCATTTGTAGGATATGTACTAATTAGTTAAGACAACAACCAAACAAAAGCAAATAATTGCCTAGATAAATTGGGCTTTAGTTTGTTGTTGGAGTCTTTGCGTTGTAACCTGGTGATAAAAGTTATAACAACACAACAAACATGAGAATTTATGATGTGACGACCCCAAACCCTCACCCCTTACCCCTTACCCCCAACTGATTATAGGGGTAGACTATCAATAACCTTGGCTGGCATATAAAAACCATAAAACTAATGCCCACAGCTTGGGGAGCAAAATGTCACGGGCTTTAGCTGCAAGTCCTGTGAAATTAATAACCTGGTTTACTTTTTCCTTTTTTTTTTTTTTTTTTGTTCTTTGTGTATCCCTTTTGCGATTGTGTGTGTTGTTGTGCACATGCTCGGGGATTTATTTGCCGGAAATAAATATTAGCCGCAGTCAAACACACTTAAGCCTATGTCGAGGCGACATCTCTTGGCCATTTATAGTTTTAACAGGGGAGAGCTCTTTAAGGGGGTTTTACACAGGCTTAGAACTTGTTTTACACGCACACACTCACACACCATGGTATAGTATATATTTGTTGTTGTTGTTGTTTTCAACAGCCGCGCCGTTTCCCATAATTGATTTTGTATTGGCTTCCAGGCAAGGGATGCTGCCCAAACATACACACACACACACACCCATAAAGTTCCATACATGCATTTTACGGATATTGTATTTCAAAGAGTTTCCATCAATCTCGCCCAAGAGTAAATGAATTTTCATCTAAGATTACAATGCCAGGCAACTGTCAAATGCAGCATCATAGTTTAGATTTAAGAGCCATGAAACTTCCAACTCATAATCGAATTCAACTAAAATCAAATTTTCAAAGAAAAGACACAGGAGAAAAAAGAAGCAAGCTTAATATTAACTTACCCCAGGGTGAGTGCTTGTGTATGTAGTACCTGTGATGGACCTGCTAGAAACCCTAAAAACATTTTTGTCTGAGCCAGGCACATAGATGCAAAAAAGGGCTACTAAAGAGAGAGAGAGTTGCTTGAGTTTTAAATGGTGAAGATTGGATAATTTCATATGAAAAAATGTTGATAAAAGTAAGGTTAAAGTCACTATTAGTTTAAATAATTATATTATAGTAATATTCTTAAAAACCCATCTGTCAAATTGCATTACATTATTTCTCCTCTATGGTAAAAGGGTTGCAAATTCTCTCGAATCAATCAAAATTGTTTTGCAAACGTGACTTTTATAAGTATAAGTCGATAGCAAATGGAATGCATGATAGATATGAGCTCAAAGATAGATCCATCAATTTGGTGATGACTTTAAAGGCAACCCTCGCTTGTACGGCTGCTGCTTGCAACCACCAAACAAAAGGCTAAACAACAAAGACCAAATTGAGTTGCTGTTGTTGTTGTTTTTTTTTTTTTTTTTGGTACACAGACAACAGACAACAGAAAACAGAAGCCTTCTGAAGCAGGGAAAAATGTTGCACAGGTTGCCATTGCCTACCAACAAAAAGAGTCTCACTGTCCGTTGCAGTTACAACACAGCCACACCCCCTTCAGCACCCCTGTCCGGAGTGTGTAATAATTTGTTTTTGTGGGGGTTGAAGGCAGCTTCATCAGCAATTTGAGCTACCGGCTCCTGATCTGTGCGAGAAAGTATAACAAATATTTATGCTTTGAGCTGTGTTATTAGATTTTAATTTCTTGCACCCATGGAAATGATAGAAGGAACGTTTTTCACCCCTTGAGCTACTACGCCCCCCTTCTCTTATTTCCCATTTTATAGTCTTGCGTATAATGCGTGCGAATGTTTCTGGCTTGTATTGTAGAGGGTGGCAAGTCCTTTCAAAAAGGGGGGCATTGTGGCAAGGTGTCATGGCCAGTAATTGAGTATGGTTTACACACGCTTCTGTGTGTGTGTCTCTCATCATTTCGGCATTTGCTGCATTCGCAACTTGCAAATATTTGTCTAACTGCCTTCGTTAGGGCGTATTTCAGCTTTCTATTCTATTGGACTATTTTTTAAGTGCTTGCCACAATGCAAATTTCTGTTTGGCACGTGATGAAAGTTTGGAATGCATGGTAGAAAAGGGCAGCAGCTGTTTCAACCACCCAACTTTCTTTATTTTTTATTGGTGGGGGGGGGGGGAGTTGCGTTCGCTGACTGTTACAAAATGACGTTTACAAAATTACATTATTAGAAATTGATGGTTGCGTTGAGAGGGTTTTTTTTGTGTGTGTAAGAGGGTGAGGGTAAGGGTAAAAGTGTGTGTGTGGGTGTTGTCAGCAGCTTGCGCTTTTTTTTGTTAGTTTAAAGGGGCGAAATGAAGTATTTGAGTTGGCATACCATTAAAAATAAATGCTAGAAATGTGTCAGCAGCACTCTAATGAGCCTCTCAGTTGCAGCTACTGAGTAGGGGGAGGGGAAAGGAGGAGGAAGCAACACCTACGCTTGCCTTGCATTAGCTGTGGGAATTTCTAAATAATACACAAACCACATTTCAACTGGTTTCGGTTCGTTGCATACTTTTAAGCTGCGCCACAAATTCAGCTACGCGACAGAGTAGAATAACATAGAACTAACCAGCAACTGTAACTTCGTTTTGGGTTGCAAGTTGCAGGTTGCAGCAGGCACGCACGTCCACTCTCCCTCCCCCTCTCTGCCATTTATCCATTTCCACTTCCATTTCACTTTGCAAAGTTGTTGCATAGTTTAAATATGCGTTTTCGCTTCGTAGCTTACTCTATGCGTCTCTCTTGCTCTTTGTGGCATTTGCGTCCATTTCTAAATATTGCAAAAAAAAAAAACAAACACACGTTGACGGTGTAAATGATGCCCCAAAAAGCTTTTAAGCTCCATGGCTCTAGAAGCTTCAAATACAGTTCAGTAGGAGAGAAGGTGAAGTTTGAAATGTTTGTGAAACAAGGAATTTGGAATTTAAAATGAATGAATATAGAATAGGTGAATTTTAATCACGTTTGAAGAGCTATAGCTTTCTAACTGACAGTTGAATACAAACTCTTTGAGAACAAATATAATACTTTTGATATTTGCTGTATAAAATCTACGTTTAAACAAAAATAGTTCATTGCTGATTAAATTTTTAATAAAAACAAAACTCTTGAATATTTATTCATACCTAAGGTCAGAAAAATAATAGTTTATTAAGGTTAGTTGATAATCTAACTTAATAAACTATAATAAAGCTAATCTCAAATAACTTCTTAAACCAATCTCGCACTCTTCTGACACCGTTCAAAGTCTGCTTTTATTCCCTTTTTATTTGTGAGCATACAAGAAGAACTGTAAAATGCAACCTATCTGGGCAATGGGCGCACACTTTAAAAATGGAGTAGCAAAAAACTAGTCAAAAGGTATTACACTTTTTTTATGTGTGTGTGTTTGGCGTTTTCCATTGCATAAATGTTGCTGTATTTGGCATAGATTTGCATGGCAATAAGGAAGGGGAGAAGGGGCAGTTGCTATCGACCGGCAACATATTGCCGGCGACGTTTTCCTGTTTTTTATTTGGTCAGTGGCAATAAAAATGAACGACGACGAAGCCGTTTAAAAATGCCATCCAGACGAACACAGAGGAAGTTGACTATTTGCATGAGTTAAACTATTTGGGGGCTGCTTTTGCATTGATAAAGAGGGTCTGAAGGTCTTATAGCTTACAGGTACAGGTGACGCTTTTGTTTGGTTAATTGTTTGTTTTTATCATTCATCTCAGTGACAAGAGAGGACGGAGACAGGAGGATTTTCAAAGCCAGCCGCACACTATTAATCAACTTGATTGAGTTTACTTAGCCCAAGGGAGAAAATGCCTGCCTGACTGCCTGCTCTGGCTGTCTTGTTTATAATTAATGTGCAACACGCTTTGGGGGTGCTCCCAGTCTCAGTGTGTGTGTGTGTGTGTCTATGCAAATCCCCCAGACGCGACTTGATCTCTATGTTGTAGCTCAACTTTTGCTACTCCGCTGCTGCTAATGAAACGTCGTCAAGTTTTGACAACACCGAAAATTGCAGACTGCTCGTTGAAAGGCAATCTAAGTTGCAGCTAAACTTAATAAACACTCCCAAAATTGCAAACTGCAACGTCGCGTCGTTGCAAAAGTTTCCATTAATCTTTCTTCAACTTTGAGCTTATCAAACTCAACTTGCCCTGACTGGCGTCATTTACACGCTGGCCACAATTAAATTGAATTAAGTTGGCAGCACCGCACACCGCACACAAAAAATAACAAAAGCCAAGCGAATTACGCAGCACCTGAGCACGAGCATCAACTCATGGCTCCTACATTTCTACTAAAACTTCGTTTGCCGCTTGTCAAATTGATATTTGATTCATGACCAGCGCATTTGTCAAGTCATTCATCTTTTTCAGACCCAGGCTGCCCCAAAAAAACTGCGGGTGGCTGCCACGTTTTTCCTTTGGTGATGAATGGTCCATTGGTATGGAACGGCAGCCCTTTAGCAGTGATTTCTTGCTACGCCGCATTACTTTAGATTACGTTTAAGTGTTAGCTAAGCAATGGCTACATGTGCTCTTTCTAAACGTGGTTGAAAAGCTAAGATGGAACATAAAATACTGCCAATATTTTATATATACTAGCTGCTATTAAAAACATTCACATTTATATATAACTTATATCTTGATAATCGCTTGCCAACCCTGAACTTTAGATGGTTATGAGCCAGAAAACCACTTTCCTTAGATTGTTCCAAGACTTTTTCCTATTAGGGTTGTTGCGTATTAAAGTTCATTGATTGTCAAAATTAGATTTGCTTTCATTTGATGCGGAAATAATGTTAAGGACACGTGTTTTGGTCACCCCTTAAAATTAAAAAAGGACGAATGATAAATGGGTAACAAATTTAACACAAATGCTCAAAAGAAATAATATGTTTAATAAGCATCAAAGAAAAAAAAAAAATAATGAATTAATAACGACTATCGAAGAATCTTTGCATAAATATATAAAGAATATTAGGCATTATAAAGATTCAATTAATAATTATATAGGGACACATAGATCACTTTGTAGAGTAAACGTTAGTCACCTTCGATTTTCTCCTAGTTCTTTGTCGCTATTCCCAAATCTACTACTACAGCTAAATTTCCGTTGATTTCACTTAAGTGTAAGCCGCAAACCCTAAACATATTAGGCGTGTGTTGTGCACAGTTCCCAGAAGGCGCCGAACTGGCCGTCAACGCTTATGCCGCATCATCATCAACCAATTTCAGGTTGCAACTCCTGCGGCGTCTTGTTTGATAGCATGCTCACGTAACCCAAAAAAAAAGAACAAAGTTTTAGTCGCATAGGCTTATATTTCATTTTGGCACGATTTGTCAAGTCAGCGGAAATCGTGCAATGCCTATCAGCGTGGCATAAAATTGAAAAATTACTTTGCGTGCCACCAACTACAACTACTCAGAAACTTATGAAATTCTTATGGTAAAAAAAATGCTACTTGAGTTGGCTATTTGTGTTTTAGTTCGCCTTGATTTGTGGCCAAATGAAACGCAAGTTTGCGTTTCGTTTCCTTTTTTGAAAGCCAAACTTTAACTGAACTACAAATAGCTATATATATATATTTATAGTCCCAAGCTGGTTAGTCTTGGTAAATTGTAGTGCAAATATTTTTGCTTGGCCACTTAAAACTGTTGGCCGGGTTAATTAACGGCATTCTATTTGGTTTTTGTCTAGCGCAAATAGTCAACAATTTTCGGTATTTCCTCTTCCTTTCCAACTAAGGCAATGCTTAAGCAAATAAACATTAGCGTAACGCCTGTTGAAACGTTCAAGTTTCGCTTGTTTAGATAAGCAGGCAGCTGTAGCTAATAGCATTTAAGCTAGGAGGGAGAGAGAAAGTGCTTTATCTAAGGTTTATAATGGTAAATGATAAAACCAAAATTTACTGAAATAATAAGCTGGTAAAATAATTAAAGCAATTTGTATAAAACAATTTTGGCTATTGGAAAATCAAGAATTAAGCAATAAAAGTAACATAAATCAAATCAAAAATACTTTTATTGTTCCAATTGTCTTTATTATATATCAAATACCAAATCTTTCAAAAGTCTCTTAAATAAACATTAAGACAAAGTTTTATTATTGTTTTTGTCCTTAAACATCAAGTAAATAAAAGTCACTTCAAACAGCCTCTAATTGTCGCCTTCTCACAGAACCCAAAAAATCTTATTTAGTTTCTACACACCCCACACACACACACACCATAGATATTCCCATAGAGCCCGCCTACAATTTGGCTATTTGTCGCTTTGTGTTTTTGGTGCGTGTTAAAAAATAATTTCCCCAGATAATTTGGCAGCACGCATGGGAACTAAATCCTGCCCCCTGCCCCCACCCACCGCTAAACGCCTACTGCTAAAAGCAGTCAAAGTTTGAGTTGGAAAAGTTTTAGCACAAGTTTTTTTTTTGTAGGCCGAAAAAACTTTTGTTGTTGTTGTTGTTTGGGTTGTTTTTGGGCTCTCATTGTTTATTTATTTTAATGCAAACGGTCGTGTGTTGATTTAATTGAGCCAAATGTGTTATTGGGCCATCAGCATAATTGGCCACGACAGGACTAAGTTTTTTTGTTTGGTCAGATTGCGCAGGATGCGGGGGTTGCCAGAGTTAATTATTTGCTCTCGTGTGTCACACAAAAGCAGCTTATAAACTGCGTGCTCCCTTAAAGTATGCAGTAAAATATTTGTAGCCCAGCCGATTGACTACGTGTGCAAACAAGGGCAGTGTGCGTGGAAGGGGGTGGGGGGTCGACTTTCATATTAATTTTACATTTTGCGGCGCAGGCATAAAAATAATAATAAATAAAAGTATCGCTTAAATTGTTTATACAACCTGCACAATGTGCTGCGAATATATATTTTCCCATACACCGAGCGTATATTCATTCCTTTGCTTTCTCTGTCTCCCTGTCTGTCTGTTTGTCCGATTCTTCGTTAGGCTTAAGCCCCGGAACGTGACCCGGACAGGCGGTACATTGTTTGTTTAACCGTTGTTATTATTCCCTTTCAATATTTGTGTGGGCGTTTTTGGGTAAATTGAAGCTCTCTTCCTGTTTGGGTTCGGAATTCGAACTCTCATCATTGTCCCGGGTTCTGTTTGAGTTGCTGACCCGTTACCTTCCCCTCCTCCCTATTCGTTTACGTATTGCTTTTTGCTACTCTGTCTGCCAAAAAAAAAAAATAAAAAAAATTGAAAATTCGTTAAGCTCTAGCGGCATGGAGTATTTTTGGGCTACTCTACTCTGCCAGCGCCTATTTGTGTAAACAAGTGAAAGTGATTTATGCATAAAAATAACTCCCACAAACCTGTCACATACCCTCCTCTGCCTCTTTTGCCTCCTTTTTCATGTAGCTGTTGACTCAGGCGTATGATTGTTTTGGAGTGCCTGGATTTATGTCTCTGGCATAGGCATATTGATATAGATTTCCATATATGCATATCGAGAGAAGTGCTTTAGGGTTGTGCTGCTGATTTAAATAAACACTCGAAAATTGAAATGTAAAATTCGCTGGATTTTTATTTAATACCTGAAAATGAATCAATGAAAATGTAAAAAATACCCATGAAATAAATTGTAAAAAATCAGAAAACTTAAATACACTTTTTTTATTTCTTTAGCATTATTCACTCAATTCAATATATTTATGTACCAAATCCCACTCCATTTCATATTGAGCCTTTTGATTAGCTCCACCCACAAAAAAAAAAAAATCAAGTATGTAAAACGTTCCGTTTATGCTCCTTCACTTTTGTGGGCATGTGTGTGTGTGTGTGAGTGTGAGTATGTACTCATAATATCCGTAAACCCATTGAAAGTAATCAAGTATCCACTCCACACAAAGCGCTGGTCAAACAAAATTGCGCTGGCCCTTTATGCCGGTGTCCCCCAAATTAATTCTACCCCAAAATCCACTTCAGCTGCAACACTCATATGCCTCAGTTCTCTTCGTCTCTCTCTCTCTTTTTCTCTGTTGGCCACAAAGTCCTCGTTGCCAGGGCGAACATTATAATAAAATTAATCTCCATTTGTTGAAGGGTCGCAGTCGACGTTGACGTCGCTTTATTAGCCTCCAAAAAGCTACTGGAGCCAAAAAGTGGCAATTATTCATTTTATGAGCTTGGCTCTTCTCCTTGTGTGTGTGTGTGTGTGAGGCGCCGCCGAGTATGTGAGCCATAAAAATTAAAAATTAGCTCCAGCTCTAAGAGGGGATTATAAAACACGCATTTGATGTAGTCAACCAGGGAGCAGGACGACGCCAACGACAACCCCTTTTGTAACGTAAAAGTCAAGAAAATGAATATTTATGCGACACACACACACACACATAGAGACGAAGTAAAAGTCCCCCTGGACGTGGATTTACAACGCCCAGTTACGAGTCTAAAGCTTTGTGGCATTGTTATAACAAGCACATGTCAAAATTTTCATAACACACACTCGCAAAACCTTTCCCATTTTTCGGTGGGGGAGATCAAAAGGAAAAGCGGCCCAAAAAGGGTATCTGGGCTTTTCCTAGTTGTGTTGGTAAGGTGTGACTATCAACGGGGAAAGGGAAGGAAATGCAATTTTAAATGGCTTTCCCGGGACGTTGAGCTTGTTTGCTGGGGGCTACTCAAAAATTAAATCCAATTATCAGTTTAAGGCCACTCGCAGACCCCATCGGGACTTAAACTTCAGATGCAGCCAGACATGTATGTGTGTGTGTGTGTGTGTGTGTGTGCGTGTGTGTGGCGACCATAAGCACAACAACAGCAGCCAAAGAAGTTTGTAATGTGCAACAAAGTTTCATTTTAATGAGAAACTTTTGTTTATGCAACCCTGTTAAGGGGCGTCCAGTGTTGCCAACTTCTCTACACAAAAAACCACATGCAAAACTCACCAAAAAAACAATGTACAAACCAGACTTAAAGATGCATGCAACAGTGAGTGCAACTTTTGCTTCTAATCGTTGTGCTTACTCAAGTATTTAGGGATTAGTCTGCTGCGTCTGTGTTTTTCTCTGGCCAGTGTTGTTAAGTAGTTTAAAATACACTTCACACTCTTGTGAGTTATATGTATATTTGTATTTGCTTTTTGGCCAGGGATTTGCATTTTCAAATACTTCCTTGCATAGATAAATTTATTGGCTAGACTTTGGCCAAATTTGTTGTCAGTCGTCTTAAAGTGTCTACGAATTTAGATTTCGTCTAGGCAATCAGTTGGCTGTCTGCTTTTAACCAAAGAAACCAAAAAAGCATCTGCACTTGCCAGGTAGCTCAAGGATTTCTACAATTTGTTGCCAGCTTAAGCAATTTGTTTGGCCTTTAGCTAGAAATTCTTTCCGGGCCGAGGGGGAAAAGCTTAAGCAAACAAATATGTGCCTTGTATTTGTGAATTGTATTGCTTATTTTCTTGGGGGCTAAGCCTGACCTTAGGATCACACACATGGCCCCAAAAAATATTAGCATATAAGTGGGCCTTCTGGCCAGCTGAACCCTAAAAAGTTTTCAGGTCACAAAAATGCTAGAAATGTAAATAAAATCAACAACAACGGAAGGCAAAGGCGAAGGAAAAGGGACACAATAGCCAAGACAAATAAGAGAAAAATAGAAGAAGAAAAAAGCAGAAGGTGACAGGAAAAATATCATTCTAAAACGCTTGACAGCCACTTACACATGTCAAATGCAAAAGGATAACGAGGCAAAACGGATATTAGAGTATTAGACAGGATGTCTGACATGGTCTTCCTTTCCACCCAAACCTTTTTCTTTAATGTTTAAACGGAACCAAGTTAAGCAGATTTTTATTTGAAATCAACTGTTTTAGCCAAGTCTATTAGGTTGGCCACATTATAAACTTCTGGGCTAATTGCTATTTGCCTGAAGCTTCGTTAGCTTGTTGTTGGAAACATAAGCTGGCTCTAATCCCCATCTCTTGCCACCCACTAATGAGCTTGTTATTCTATTCTTTTTTTCGCCATGTTTAAATTAGTTCTAATTAGCTTTTGAATTCATAAACTTGCCAAATACACGCATACCTAATATTATATACATATAACATGTATACTGAACTTATCTCTCTCTTTGCATTTGCAGGTAAGCCGATTTCGAGACGTTGCCCATTGAACTATTGAGTGCACCTGCTGCTGCTGTTGCCGGTGCTTGTCTGTCCTTGTCGATAAGGATAAGGTCGTAAGTAGCTTAAGCGGCAAGCAGGCAGGCAGCCAACAACAAAGTACTTTCTACTTGAAATTTAATACAGCTTTCGTAATTGCTGCTGCGGCATATGAAAAATATTTTAAGCTTAATATGCTAAACGAAAATTAACACTTGAAATTAAAAATTATATATGTATGTACTAACACTTTGGAATTTGTTTTTAATTTAGCGGGGTTCTTGCATGGGGAAAATCTAGTAGTGAGACTTTAATATAGATAAGATAAGACCGAGAACTGGTAAATTTAAAGGTAGGTAGCCAATACACCTATTTATTTATGAAATTTTATAACTAACAACAACTCCTCTTACAAATATTTTAATGGCATATTTGCATTTAGCTTGACGCTTAAGAGTATGCTACACTTTATTTTTAGCGAGGACACACCTTTCATCCCTTTATTATATGCATTATCATCTTATTAAGCTTGACTGTGTTTCACTCATTAACTTTATGCATACTTAATTGACTTTATGACCAGACACTGAGACGAGTGTGACGCAACAACAGAGGCGCCATGAGGCAGCATTCTACCCTAGTTAGCAGATCATATAAATAACAACGAACGAAAAAAAAGAATGCTTGCAACATGCTCTTGCATAAAGGCTTTAATAATAATAATGCTGCTGCTCTGTCTGTCTGTCTGCCGGGCATGATGAGGCTCATAATTATGTGACATGCATGCGCGCAACATAAAAAAATATATATTTTTAAAAATACGAGCAAAGAAAAGCAAAGAGGAGATAGTTGTGGAAGGGGCTTTTGTGGTGTGGAAACTGTCAACACGCTTGAGTTCGTCGATACCGCAACGCGTTGCGCTGGCAACAATGTTGCTAACGACGCATGATAAAAAACTGTTGCAGTTTCTTGGCACTTTCATTGTTGTTCCTGCGAACGGAACGCTTTAATAAGTATGTGTGATTTGTGGTTGCGTGCACAAAGTTTTCATGTTACCAAGAACTTGCGATTAGCACTACGCAAAAGGGTTAACCATATCCCTACGAGTAACTTTAAAATTAATATGAAATTATTATCAGGCACTAACGAGAAACTGTAAATTATTCCCTGCTAAAGCTGCCACATGCTTATGTCGTGACACTTTTCCGGTTTCCTTCCGCATGTGATCAGTCAAAAGTTTTTCCTTTGCTGCACACACTTTTTTTGCAATTAATTATGAGGCACGCTGACATTTTCCCTAGCCGCAGCAGCACATGAGCCACGTTCTTTACTTGTCGCGTATTTTATATATAATTTATTTTTAGTCAGGCCCAGCGCCAGTTGCATGTTCCCTATTTTGTCTTCGACACTTTGGCGGCGGCGTTGAACTTGACGCAATTTATTTTGTCAAAAGATGCGAGACACGCCTAGTTGAATGCTGTGTCGCACATGTGCCTTAAAACATTTTGTTTATAAATATAGTGGAAGAAGCACACTCATCTCTTTAATATGCCACCAGGGAATACCCATAACAAGTTTGGCGGTGCCTTGAAAAGTTCAAGGTTTTAATTGGTCCCCAACACAAAAGCATACTTCTGTCTTGTAAAAGAAAAATTAACACTCAATTGCGAACAAAATTTATTGTTTTTAATATAAATCTGTCAAGTAATTATCACTCAATTGTGAAAAGAATAATTATATCAACAGAAAACACAATAAAGCAATGAAATTTTAAGGGAATTTATTCAAATTATGGAATAAGTATTTTTTTTTATGTTGAGTATGTTTATTGATAATACATTTTTAAATTTTTTTATTATTATTTTAATTTTTTTTTATTTAATTATTAAATTTATAAAATCCTTAATCCAAATTAAATTCCCAAAAAAAGTTCCCAGTCAATTTCCAAGCGTTTATTAGCTTTCAATATTGCTTCTTTGTCGCTTTGCAGACTGAAGTTTGTTGACTTCTAATGCAGACATTGAATGTTTATTTAAAATTTCATTTTTCAAGTGCCTCTTCGGCTGTCCCTCTATAAATAGTTTCCCCTTTTTTGATTATTTTCGGCGCTGCATTTTACTCTTTATGAAATTATTTTGTTTGTCTTTGTAGTTGTTGTTGTTGTTAATTAACATGAGTAGTTTACTTAATTCAGCGTGAACTGTGGCAGAGTTTTGTTTATGTCTGGGGCTGCCGAGAGTTAAGTGTCAAATCGGGGTAGTTGAAGAGCTCGAGGGGGGTTGGATAGGCAATTATGTATTCATAAGTATAGTAGTGCACGATTAGTGCAATAGATGGCGCCGCTTTCACGCCACATTAACTGCAATTAGTCTTCATCAGGTCAAAATGACAACAACATCAGCAGCAGCAACAGCAACAGAAATTTGCAATTTGCTTCTAAAAAAAAACTAAAAGAAAACAACAACAACTCGAACCACTCCAAAAGTGAACTTCAGTTGAACCAGCCACATTGACATTCAGGCCACTTAGTTGCCATGTCCTCCGTTCCTCCTGTGGCTCAATGTCGTCTCTCACTAGAGGGGTTGGGTTGGGTTGGGGTGGGGGTGGTAGCTACTTGACGCCGTCGCTTGTCAACTGGCAAAATTGTTTGTAAAAATAGCGTGTGGCAATAGCATAAAACAGCAAGAGGCAACAACAAGCTGTGGGTAGCAAATACTCTCTCTAGTTGCATGTAGTTTTAGTTCCAATGTTGTGAAACATGCTGCATATATTTAGATATAGTCAATGCGTCCGTCGTCTATTCTCCAGTGGCATAGAACAGAAGGGGGTGTAGAGGGTTGATGTCTTCTCCCCTCTCTAGTTTTGATGGACATTTCTTGTCAATGCTGATTAGCTGACAGAGAAGCGTGTTCTTCCTGACACAAGCTCCAAGCATCCTACTCAATAAGCAATCGTTAAAATAACATGCTCCAGAGGGAAAAAATATTAAGAGATCAAATTAAAGGAAGGGTTTGTTGTATTTGCTTGAAAGAGTCTTGAAAAGATATTAATAATACAAATATAATACTTAAGTATTCTAATATTATCCATTTAATGCTTAGAAGGGGTAACAAAATCTATTTCATATAAAAATACTTTTACTAATAATTAGTTTTATTAATTCATAAATAAAATTTATACTATTTTTTTTTTTTTTTTTAGGATTACCTAAGCATTTTATTTTGATTTTAAGCCCAGTTTTTATAAATATTCATATAATTTTTACACTTTATAAGCTAATTTTTTATAAGCCCTTTATTTAAAGGGTTGTTACCACGTCCCTGCTCAGTTCTATGACTTTGCAAATTTGTTTTTTAAACAGCGTGCATAATATTTGTGCCAGCACTGTAGCTGGTCCTATGACTTTGCATGTTGCCAAGCAAATTGTTGCACGTTGTTGTTCGTTGGTTGCAAGCAGGGTTTTAGTTTTGAATTTGTTTCCATATATTTACTTCTAATGGTTACAACGCTAATTTTACGCTGGCTTGACAGTTGACTGCACAAGGAGCGAGCAAAGCTGGCGAAGGGGCAAGTCCAGTTTATGGCTTAAAGAGTGTTTAAACTTTAAAGTGTTAGGTGACTGGGGAATGAATATTGTCGCTTAACTTGGGGTTGAATTTAATTCACTATTAAGTTATTACCATTAAGTTCATTTCTCTCTTCCTCTCTCTTTCCGATTTTCTTGAATTGTAAATTAATTTTGTGAGTAAAACGTATTTGCATTGCATTTCAAATTGAAACTGAAAACTTTTCACGTCGTTTGCTTGGATATTGTATTTCACATTAAGGTTGTTGCTTGTGTCCATTGTGCTTTGCCCCCGCTTGTTGCAGACGCACCACCCACTCAAACAGCCACCCAACCATATGAAGAACGTTTTTCTTTTCTACAACTATGCATTGTTCTGTAATGTTTTCTTCATCTGACTTTCCTTTCCTAGCCTTTCCTTTCCTTTTATTGTTTTGTTTCGTTTTGTTTTTGGGGATACTTTTGCTGCCGTTGGCATGTGGCAGACGTCGAGTCGTGGAGCTCCCCTTTTTTCATGAATCTAATTGTTTATTTTGTAATTTAAATATTTTTCGTGTACTACAAATTTTATAGCATTGGGTTGAGTAATTGAAAATATCTCGTATTGCTCTTCAGATGCTTTTTACAACATTTTCACTAAGCTAAGTTAAGCCATTTCCGTTTCTTCTTTTTTTTGGCGGCTGTTGCCTCGAAAATGTTGCACCCCAAGTTCGAAAATGTTGCCAAGCATTTTCAAACCCAAAAATAGATTCCCCAACTGTAGAGAGAAGCGAGAAGAACCATGAAAAGTTCTTCTCTTTTCTCAGTCTGTTGCTGATCGCACGCACGTCGAGAGTCTTTTGGCTTCAAGTCGGGAAAATAGAAAAGCGTGCCCAGCATTTTCACCACCCCCCCTCTTCGCCTTCCCCGCGTTCGGTTCACTGAAATGCGCGTGGTCGTTGCCATTGCTTTTTAATGAATTAATTGACGGGTTGTTTTGTGTGTTATCTATAAAAAGAGGCAAAAAAATGTAGTGCAGCAAATGGTTTAATCAAGTGGAATTTATGTGCTTCCAAAAGTGCAGTTAATTTAGTGTACATAAATACCAAACCATTCAAAATTGAATATGTTCTACACACACATACACACACAGCTTCTTGTCAACACAATGAGAGGCGTGGTGAAAATATAAATTATGATGAGATAAATAGCATTGCGGTCATTAATAAATCACTTTAAGCAGCTCGCGACGAATAAACGAATCGGGCATTCATTAAATTCAATTTAAATCATGCGGTAAAGTGCAAAAAACCAGCTTAAATCCAGCTGGAGTGGCTAATAGACCCGGATACACACACTTACACACACATAGTGTGTTAATTGCATTTTCAATAATAAACTATGCGTTTATGCGCTGCAAATGTTAATTACTCTTGATAGCTGCAAATAATTTAAAATACATTCAATTTTAATGAAATTAAGAGCGGTGAAGCTTTTTTTGTTTTGTGAATTTTATTCAATTTTGTCAACATTAAATTAAACAAACTTAAATAAAACAATAAATTAAATACGGGACCATAAATTTATATTTAAACTTGAAGTAGACCAAACCAATATTTTATATAAAAAATAAATAATTAAAAATAATCAATACTAAATTTCTTTATGATAAATTTTTAAAAAGACCAAGCAAATAAACTTAAATAAATAAAAATATAACCTGCAAATATTAAAATTATTCAATACAAAATTTTCTGTAATAAATAGCTGTTGAGTTTATAATGAATACTTTTAAATTTGTCAAAAAAAAAAAATAAATCAAAAAATTCAATGAAAATAAAATACAAATTTTATAACGTGAAATACGCTTCAATATTTAATTTCAAAATAAATTTGACTCTTAATTCAGAATTTAAATTATTTTTTTTAAAGACCAATTTAAAATCGATGGATAGATTTTTGTTAATGTATTCCTTGTTTCCCTTTTTTTCTTATTACCAAATTTTTTTCACAAGCTCATGATTGAACCTTCCGCATTTATTATTGCGTTTACAACAAATCTCACTTAGGCCTGAGGCTGTAATTATTTATGATTTCTTTCATATTACCCGCATAATGTGGCAATTTACGAGCACCCCAAAAAACGAAACCCTTTTTTTCCGGCACAGCACTACAAATGAAGCCATTAGCTACGCGTGCTTTCTTCTTCTTGACTTTTCAACCCTTTCCCTATTCTGCCTTCCCTTAAAGCTTTTATCACATTGTGTTGTGTTTGATTTTTCACAAGACGTTCTAAATTTGCTTGCAGGTGGAGCTATATAGAAAAGAAAGCTGCTTAGAAAGAGGGCTTATTTTTGGTTCACAGCCTGTGGCAAACTTTGATTGTTTCCGGCTGCCTTTTGCTTTCATTTGCGACACACGTTGCGTATGCGTAATGCTTACAAGACGCAAAGGGGTTGCAACAGAAAACAACGTCAATTGCAGGTGACTCATGGCCCGTTAACTTGGCCCTGGCACGCAATAGCTTTAACAGCTGTTAACAGCATGCCATTCCGTGCGGCATAATAATAACAAGTAAAAAGCCAAGCGTAAAGTTGCCGCCCCTCCCCTACATCCATCCACCCCCTGATTTGTTGGCGCTCGCTTAGCGGTAATTAAATAAACGCGAGCACGTTGCCTGTTACAACAAAAAAAAAAAGAGAGAAACTTTTTCTTGCCAAAAATGTGTTGCCGCATAATTAATTGAAAACATAATTAAAAAACAGCACAACAACAAGAACTCAGAAGATGAGGAAAAGTTCCTTTGATGCTCACCTTTCATTGTTGTCCTCTTTACTTCTATTTTTTGGGGTCAGTTTATTGGAAATTTAATGCCTGGCTGGCTTAGTGTCAATTTTCTCGGCCGCTCAAATTGAATTTAGCCGCCTTTTTTTCTCGGCTATTTTCGGTTCAACTTATCGACCCAAGTCCTTTCGTAATTGTTCAATATTATTCAGTGTGTGTAGGCTGTCAACACACACACACACACACACTCGAACACTCACGTACAGTTAGCAACAGCTGTGTTCAATTGCCCGTGTGCCCATTGACTTGGTTCACACACACACACACACACACACACACACGTATCCTGTCCGTTTGTCCTGCGGCTCTGCGGTCAACCTCAATGGGCATTTGGCAAACTGCGCTTCTGGTCAACCGGTCAACTGGTCAAATGGTCAACTGGACTTTTTTTTCTCACTGCAGATTTTATGCAAAATTAGTCAGGCAAGTCAGGCATTGGGCAATTAGTTTAATGTACAGAGAGCAAAGCAAGGCAATGAATATATCGGTTAAATTACTTCATTCATGTGGCAAACAAAGTGTTCGATTATGAATCAAGGCATTTAATGTTTATGGCAGTCAAAATGGTTTAATCAGAAGGTATTTAATTAAACAAATAAAGTATTTGCCAGTTAATATTATTTTTTCTAAGCTTTTCTTAAGTGAAAGTTTGCTTTACTTATTCAAATAGTTAGAATAAGTTTTAAAATGTATGAATTTGTTTTTCACATTATAAAAATCATCAAAAAATTATTTAAAATTTAAAAAAAGATAAGCAATGTCTTCTATTTTATCCTTTTACTGTTGATTCTACATATTTGTATCTTTTTAAAAAGTATCTGTCAAAAACTGCAAAGTATTATATAAAAATAATATATTTTTCCCGCACCAACTCTTAAATCGTTACAATCTTTCACATCTTATAGAATTTCGGTTATCTAGTTACGAGGATTAAGTTTACACATATGTAGGCAGTTTTTTTTTTGGGGTTCGTCGCCTGGCTTACTGCATTCAATTATCTTAGAGTTTCGTGTCCTTTTGCCCCGCCACTAATTCGAGCACTTAGCCTCAGCTGGGGCCATCCCACTGCGGAGGACCGTCCTCCACTGCCATAAAGTGCCAAAGGCACTTGCACACAGAAACAGAAACAAGGAGACCCGAAAAAGTTTTGCACAACTTTCGTTTGACTGGATATCAATTTTTTGAGGGTTCCGTTTTTGGCTTGTTTTGTTTTTCGCTTCACAAACTTTTCTGTTTTTTTTTTTTGGTTTTTGGTTGTTTTGTCGGTGTTTTTTTTGGCATCTTTGATGAGTCGGGCAAGTCGCCGCAAGTAGGTCATATACATTTTTGATGAGTTGTCATTATTAAATGCGACAAACTGTCCCGCCGCCCCCCTCCACTCCCACAAGCTGTCATGGCAATCGTAAGGGCGGCGTCAACACAGGAAACACAGTGCCTGCCAAAAAACTTTTGCCTACTAAAAATATATGAATGCATATAATTTATTTATGTGACAGTTGACAGGCAGCGTTTTTTGCTTCGTTTTTGTTTATCAGCAAAAAATTATTTATGTTTATTTTGATATACATATATATATATTTTATTTATTATTTGAAGTTGGTTCAAATTTTGTCTAGTTTTTATGACACCAAATAAATGAAATGAGGCGAAACGCATTGTGTTGCTTGCTGGCCATTAATTGTGACAAAAATTGTTATCAATTAAACGGAATGGACACGAAACACAGAAAACAATATAAAAACGTTGCATGTGGTCCGCTTCTGTGTCTGTTGTGTTTCAACACACACATTTTTTGTGTAATTCCAAGTGGGCGTCAGAATTGCTACAATAAATTTGTCTATTTTGTCCACTTGACACACCTACGTAAAGGCTAGTGGAGCAGACGCTAGTTAGCTGCTCAAAATAGGGGGTTATTCAGTAGCAATGGAGGCCCAAAGTTTATTGGCTTTTGTTTATTTGTAGATAGATATAAAGAGGGGTCTTTAAATTTTAGGACAACCATAAAGAGGAATTATATTGAAAGCAAGGAGATTATATGGAAACTTTTAAGGGAATTAAAAAGATATTTATCAGAACATTTTAAGCTTTTGAATATAATTTTATTGAAAAAGAAAAGAAGAAACAAAAGTTAATTTACTGAATTTCTTTATGAATTAAAAAAAAAGTATAGTAAGTAAAAGTAAAAAAAAATATAGAGAGATGAATTAACTAAATTCTTGACCATTTAAGATTATAAATTAAAGAAAAAAATAAAATTATATATCCGTTTTATTTAAAATTTTTCTTATATTTTGCTTTAGTTAGCTAATCAATATTTATGTTCTTTTTTTTATATTTACCTATACATTTAGCAATAAAGTCTATTTATAAACTACAAAGTAAATCCTAAGATTAGTGCCCAAATAGTTTTATTGTCCATTCAACGTTTTTATAGCATTTCTATATCAATGAGTTTAACCCAAATTATGTCACATGCCACAGGGTGTTGTTGTTTGGGGCACAAAGCTATGACAGTTGCCTGACACCCTGAACTCAACTGAACTAAACTGAACCTTCTACTCAAAGCACATGACAACTGGGTTGATTGCACACATCAACACGTTGCCAATCAGCGCCCAGCTCACATCATCAAAGCATCTTTGCCCCATGTCCCCCACTCTCTATCTGCCGGCTGCTGTCTTGTAATGAAATCAAAGTCATGGCGTCAAAAGGTACCATAGATTGTTTTGACATTACTTTCAAGTGTCAATTGGCAAAGATTTTTCTTCTTCTTGGTTGTGACTTTGAGCACAAATCGAATTGTGAGCTTGGTCAAATGCGATAAAAGTCGCTAATACAATCAAATTTAATGAGCTTGGTTGCAAGAATAAGCCCAAGCCATAATCGAGGGTGGCTTCCTTTACTTTGTGTTACTTATCAAAGCAATTTTCGAAGCTTAGGCCCAACAGGTTGTCAATGGTCTTTGCACTAAGCTTATCGATTACAATGAGCCACAAAAATGTTCATTCAAAAGAGGCGAGGAATATTGAAAATGTGTCTATTTAAACACACCTGAATGCGCCTCAATTCTCAAAAGTCCCTCAAGCCACAAAAAGCTGCTCAAAGTAACTGAAAAGATAAAATACATGCATCGACCTTAACTTTAACTGCTGGCTGTCGTTCGATTTAACATAAATTTTGTTGTGTTAAGAACTCACATCACTTTGCCACCTGTCTCATGCAAATTCCAATAAACTAAAGTACCCAACTCGCGACATTTGATAAAAAGCGAGAAGAAGAAGAAGAAAGAGAAAAGATGAGAAACAACCCCCTAGCGGCATTTTTCGTTCACATTTCTGACAAGCTATAAAATTTTTATCAGCATTACTTTTATTTTGACATTTTACTGACATTTCACAAAAGTACTTGAAACGCCGCCAGACAGAAACAAACTTCTACCCCTCAATTCAAATGCAGATACAGATAACAGAGAGTGAGTGTAAGCAAAACGATGGGCGGGTAATGGGGGCGTGGCGCAAGTTTTGTGTGTTGGCAAGCGCTTTTTCATTTACCAAATGGCTGTTTGACCTTTTTTTTTCTTGGCTAGACCAAATTGATTTCCAGCACGATTTGTCAACCCCTTTTCCTTGCAAAACAAAACTAAAAATTTGATCAACCGGCCCAAAAACAAAATTGTTTACGTTTACGAAAATCTGTAGTGAACACTGTCGCTGACAAGGGTGTCAGCTCCAATTATGCATGAGCCGGGGCCAGCCAACCTGTTGTTTGTTGTTTGTCCTCTCCCACTCTGCTGAAAGGCACTTTCATTTTCAATTAGTTAGCCCAAGTGGGCGTGTGACTTTCAACGCCTGCAACACAACAACAACAGCAGCAGCAACAACACGAAATGGGACGGTCCGGTTCGCGCCCTGAACCGCTCCGTTTTGGGCGGGGGCCGGCAGTGTCTGTTGTTGAAAAGGGTAAAAAGTAACACGCTGGCAGCCGCTTAATGTTTATTATTATTATTGTTGCATACTTTTTTGGGGCGCGGCTGGCCCCACTGATAAGCTTTAATGTGTTGCGGTGTTTCAATAAAACTTTATCATAATTGACATTTTAATGGAGCAAGCAAAAAAAAAAAGAGAGAGAAAGAAACAGAAATGGAAAACACTTTCTGCTTACATGGCTGTTGCTTTAAGCTGTAATTTTATATTTATGAAGCTGTAGATACACGGGGCATTGAAAAAGTGCCCAGGGTCTCATAAATATGACAAAGAAGGTGTATAATGTGTGATAATGTGTGTGTGTGTGTGGCAAATAAAAGTGGAAAAAAATGTAGTATCTTGAAAAGTGCCAAGAGCAGAAGCCAACATTTAAAAGGCTTTTATTATGTTCACACATTTTTAATGCCATAAAATGGTGCGCAAGGAATCCTTCTATGAAAAAGTTTGTCAAAAAAAAATAATTCTTATAAAAACTTAAAAAACAACAACAACTTAAATAAAATACATGAAAAATTAAGTATTTTTTAATTAATAAATAATGAAATAATATTTATATTTTATAATAAATAAATAAGTCTTTAAAAACAATGTGTGTTAAAATATGACAAAAAACAATAAATATTAAAAGCTTTAATATCTATTCAATTTAAAATAGACTATGCAAAGCAAAATCTACTGACAAAAAATGTCAATCAAATAATAGCCATAAAAAGTGTAAAAAATTCTTGATTGCATTTAATTGACATCCTGCCAGAATGCTGGGACGTTGCGTTAGTTACCAGGGCTCCTGCGACAATATCAATGGCATATTGACGCGCGACTATGCAAAGGTTTGTAAAGAAGAAAACGAAGAAGAAGGCGAAGAAAAAAAGCAATTGACTATAAAGTTGATTAGTCAATGAAAATTGCTTAACACTATTACACACTCTGCACTTTACACACACTAACTACATTTTACTTACACATTTTGTCATTTTGAAGTGCACAGAAAAGGGAACAGAGAAACAGGAAGGATGTGAGTAGGTGCTGGCATATTTGCCACAAACACATGCCAACGGGGCAGCTGCCTCTTTATAAAGCTAGAAGACAACTCCAACAGTTTATTGTTGTTGTTGTTTGGTTAGAGTCTAGAGTCGAGAACTGGACCCAAAACAAAAAAAAAACCGAAATACTAACAAAGTCGATTCCTTTGCTGTTTGTTGTTTGGTTGTTGTTGTGGGTGCCCCTCTGGTTTTGGTTAGACCCCAGGCAGCATATTTGCGGCATTGGCTTAGCCAGTTTTTGCAGCTACTCGTTATGGCCATGGCCATTTCCCATTGCCATTGCCAATGCCACTGACAGTGACAGTTACAGTTACAGTTGCCAGTTGCCAGTGTTTGCCATGGCAAGTTTTCACTTTATTTTTGCTGCGTCCAAGTCAAAGCCAAAGCCAAATCCAAAGTCCAAGCCCGAGCCTAAAGTCCCCCTGGCAAAAAATTGCATAAGCTAGCTCAAAGTCTAGGCCAGGCCATTGTTAGGAACTCTTCGTGCCCCCTTTTTGGCGTACATGCTGTAAAGCTCAGTCGTAACTTGGCAAAAAGATAGACAAACAGACGGAGGCTAAAAGTACAATGGCAGCTATTTTTATTGCCATGGCAAGCAAAGCGTAGATATAAAATGTGTCGCATGCATGTGTGTAGAAAGAGAAAGAGAGGAATGGGAAATGGGAATTAGCAGGATGAGCTATAATAAAAACTACGCAAGGATGTGGCTAACGATGTGCACAAAAGACAAAGCAGCTCTCCAACTGAAAAGCTACAGAAGCAGAAGCAGCAGCAGTGCGAAAATTCCAAAAGTCTAGAAAAAAAGAATGGCACCAAACTTTTCTACTCACATGGCTGTAGTCTACCAAGAAAATGCGACAATCATAATTTAATAAAGGGTGGGTTCTATATTAAATCTAACAATATTAGTATACCCAAACAGAATTATGTGTTTTGCCGGTAGATTTATGTGTATGCCGAAGCAACTTTAATGTTTGTTAAAACAAAAAAATATCTGTTTAAGTATTGCAAAATGTTGTTTAACAAAATGTACTTGTTGCCCTTCTACTCAATTCTCATAAATTCAAGTAAGTCCCTTGAATTTAAATGTTCTTTCAGTGGTGCTCTAAAATAATTTTTTTTTTGCCCTCCTCCTCGATTCTCATGAATTCAAGGAAGCCTCGTCGGTTTTAGTGACCTTTGGGGGTTTTAAGGTTCAGGAATTTATGTAAGTCTAATTTTTATATTATATAAAATATATATATATTTAAAATAGTTGAAAGTTATTCAATTAAATTCGAGCATTGGTTTTTAACGAAAAATAAATAAAGTAGATCACAAAAACTTGATTCAAATTATTCAACTATTAAAAATTTCATGTTTTGTCGGAAATATATAGTTCAGTAACAAATAATTGACTACATAAAAAAATTTTATTAAAATAATACAAATAAAATAATTAAGTTATTTAATAAATGAGAGAAAAAATCTTTCATTTTATGTAATAAATTTGATAGCATGTAACTTATTCTCGCAGGAATGCCATTGCGCAAATAAAACTCACAAAATCTTGTAATAGTTGTATAATAAAAGCTGAACTGACACATACACACACACAAACATAGTTACACACACAGAACGTAGAGCTCATCGTTTGGCTGATGGCATAAAATCTGTCGCACAGATTTTCTTAACGACCCTTTCTCTCCCTCTCTCTCTGTCCCTCTCTCTCTGTCCCTCTCTGGAGGATTTTTGTGCACTAAATGGCCGGAGTTTAATTTGTTTGCTTCGTAGGAGAAGCGAATGCAAGCCCGGCAAATAGTATTTTGTGCATATGCTGTCTGCTGGCGCTTGGCTGCTAATGATTTCCTGATAACCCAGGCTAGGAAGTGGCTGCAACTTGTGCAACATGAGCAGCTGTCGGAAAGTGTCCAAAAATGCCTAATTACTACTGCAACTAATGGCCATTTAGTTGTCCTTTTATGCTATGCAAAAAGCAATTTTTTTAAACTCTTTTTTTAACTTCTACTTTTTTTTTATATTTTTGTTGCAGATTTACACAGACTGGGCCAACTATTATTTGGAGCGTTCCAAATCGAAACGTAAGGTCACAGATCTCTCGGCCGATTGTCGCGATGGTCTGCTGCTGGCCGAGGTCATCGAGGCAGTTACCAATTTCAAGGTGCCCGATTTGGTCAAGAAGCCAAAGAACCAACAGCAAATGGTGAGTGCTAGAAATAAGAAAATGTTAAATAGATCTTTATTTCCCTGACATATGACTCACTTTATTCGACTTTATTAAAGTCGTAATATTCATTAACTTCAAAATTTAACTTCCACCTTAACCTTTGACTTGGTAAAACTCCCCCTGAAAACTCAACTGCGTTGCAGCAACACACACCTTAAAAATCCTGCTGCCTTTTGTTGACTTCACCGCATTGGCAGCAAACATTTCCAACCTAACGTGCACGTGGGAAAATCTAACGCTTGAATTTTCACCCAAAAGCCTCAATGAGTCACTCTTTTTTTTGGAGTGGAAATGCGTTAATTGTTTTACACACACACACACACACAAACATAGACTTGATGTAAATGCGAGGCAAAACGTGAAAATATTTTCACATTTTTCTGTACGTATGTGTGTGTGTTTGTCATTACGTGGTTTTCCTCCGTTACGTTCGTCAACTCGTGCTGACTAACGGTCTAACTGAGTGAATGTCTGCTCAGGCAAACACACGCCCCGTTTTTTTTTATATTTTATTTTGGGGTACGCTTGCTTGCCTTTTTATTTTCAGCCATGTCGTATCACGGGGCGTATGACAAACTTTTCTGCAGTGGAAATTCAGTTAGGCTCTTGCCGTCTGTAAATGATTTCCGCAGCGCTAAGCATTTGCCACCTGCGTCTCTGATTCGATTTGAATCCGAATTTGAATTTGAGTCCGCTGCGCTGCACTTCATTGCATTTATGGCATTAAAATTAAAAACTTTCGCCGCAGCTGCTTTGGCATCGTTTTTAAATTAATGCTCAAATGCAGCAAACACAAAAAAAATGTCGAGATTTTCATTTCGATTCGTCTGCAATTGCGTTGTGTTTTCCTTTTTTTCGTCTTCTTTTTGTCTGCTACGTGAGCTGCGTTTTTAAGCGACGCCCTGAAGTAGACTTTACTTATTTTTTTTTTTGCTGCCTTCCAGGGCCTAGTTAGGAGCACAAACAAAAGCGACTGCTGCTGTTCCTGTTCCTGCTGCCTTGGCATATTTTTTTTTAGAGTTTTTCTCGTTCGTTTTCGCTTTGCGGCAAGTTCATTGCCGATTTGAGAAGTGCAAACAGAGAAAAAGAGTCCATGAAATAAAAATTTATTTCAACTTTGTCAGTTTTTCGGCAACTGACGTTTTGCATATTAAATAGAGAAGACTCTCTCTCGCGAAGTCTTTGAGAAAATGATAAGCTTAGCTAAACGTGCGATGTGGCACGTGCTGCAGCAGAACCTGACAAATTGGCGACTCCCCCCCATCCCCCATTACCCAGAAATTAGGGGCGTGGTTGCCGCGCGTTGACGTATGTGACATGGGCGCCAAATTGAGTTAGTTGCACTGCGCTGCATTTTAGTCATCCAAAGGGGGCGGTGATTGTGAGGGGAGTGAGGGGGTAAAAGCCACTCCTCGCGCAAACTCAATTTGGCAAACGCTGCGGAGGAATTTTTCGCAGCCAAAATTAGTCGGTAGCATGTGAAATGTTTTTGTTCAAATTTTATGGTGCCTGTACAGCAGCATGGTGTGCTTTTCAATGTGTGTAGCATGTGTGTGTGTGGGGTAAATATAATCCCCAAGGCTCTATGAATATTTACAAATATTCGCAGGAGTTTTTTGGCAAAACAGTAAAAGCATAGAAAAAAATACGTGAAAACGAGCAAAGGTCTTAATAAAGATATTTATATGCTCTACGTATATTTATTTATTTCTTTAAGGGATTTAAAAAGTGCTTGGTAAAAAAAATATATGATTATGATTATGATTAAAATATCATTGAACAAAAATGAAGGTATTTTTGAAAAGCGTTGGTTAACTTTTTAAATAAAAAATAATAATAACAATAAACTTATTTTATTGAAATAAAATTATAATAAATTTATTTAAAATATAGAATTTTATACAGAGCTGTAGGAGGCTGTTAATAAATAGATTATTTTTTTTCATTTAATTTTCAGTTGAAATTAATTTTTTAAAAGAATTTCTTTATGTCTTTCAAATTGAAAAATATGTATTTTTAACTTAATATTATCTGAAAATTATTTATATTAAAAGTATTTCCTTTTAATCTTGTAGATTTTTCAATCATCTTCCTATTCAAAATCCTGAAACACTCTTCTTTGCTTCAAAGTCAATCGCAATGCCAGAAATGCACATTTCATGGTTTTCTGATATTTCTTTTGCAATTTTGGGCAGGCTTCATCTCCAAATTAGTATGCTCTGCCACTGCCACTGCCACAGCCACAGCTTTTAGCCTGGCTCATAACAATGCCAAGTTCTCCTGCTGTTTCTCCTGTTGCTGGCCCCGTTTTCCATTTCAGTGCAAACAAACAAAGGCATTTGCAAAATTTTTTCCATTTTTCCTGCTGCAGTGTTCGTGTTCATTTTTCTTTCTGTTTTTCGATTTGCTGGTCGACCATTGTTGCGTTTTGTTTGCAGTTTGTTTTTCATATTTGCATGGCGAAATGAAAAATCAACGCGCTAGCTGAGACACAAACCAAGTTCCAAGCGCATTTCACAACCCCCTTTTGGGATTCTGTACCAAGACACAAATTCAAATAGTAGATTCAATAAAAACAAATAACACGCAGCCGTCGTGAGTTGAGTGTAGACTAAAGTAAATTCTATCAACTTTTAAATCAAATATTAAACTTTAACTTAGTTTTTCTTTTCTTGGCGCGCATTTCACTCCAAAGTTTGTAATCAACTTTTCTCCAGTTTGCCTTTTTTATGCCATCTTCTTTTTTTTTTTGCTCTCTTTGCTTCTTTTTGCTACTTTGGTAAGCTTGCAAAACTTTACATGCCCTTTTTTTTTTGCACCCTGCTGCAACACGTACTGCACATTTTTTACCACTTTACGTAACGTTTTTCTAATGAGTGACGACGATGTCGACGTAGTCGTATCCAAATGTGGCCAAAATCACACACACACACACATACGTGCAGAACTTGAGACTTTAGTCACCAGAGTATGGTAAAAAAAACTTGCAACTCTTGAAAAATCAGCGAATCGTAAAAGTGTTCAAAGTCAACTTTTGCGTCGCGCCTTTTTAAACGCATGAGAAAAAGTCGCCGGGTAAATTTAAAGAGATCAAGCAAAATAAACTTTAAAATGGGGCTTAGGAGAATAACTTTTATGGGTTAAATTTGTCTGTGTTCTAAATAAAATTATAGGAATTTTAAAACAAGTTTTACAGATTTTCTTAAGGCAATATTTGATTACAAATATTTATTTTAATTAACAATATTCTGTTACTTTTCATAGCAACTGAACAAAGAACAGTCTGTTTAAAAATTAAAACTCTTGAAAAACATTTAGTTTGCTTTAAAAATGCATTTAAGTTTTAATGCAAATGTGAAAAAAACATGAAAACAATGAAAATTGAACAAAAGGCAAATTTTTACAATGAGTTTTACTGTGGCACTAATTTGATTTTTCATGTGCAAGTTCCTTTATTTTCTTGCTTTTTGCTTTTCACTTTTTTTACAGCATGCAAAGGAACAAATACACACTCACACACACGCACAGTCACACACACAGCCCTTAGTTAGATTTTTCCAATTAAATATGTAAATAACATACGAGTTTGAAAAGGTAAAATCTTAAAAGAGAAATTAAATCAAAATAAGCTTCGTAGCTGCATCTTATATAATTGGCCTTCTACGACTCCCCTTTTCCCTCACCCTCTCCCTCTCTCTCTCTCCTTCTATTGCTGCATTGTTCACTTGGCTGGCTTGCGTCTAATGCAGGCAATGCCTTTTGTTGTCCAAAATGGCTATTGTAAAGTTGTTGTTGTTTTTGTTGCTTGGGCTTGTCTGCCTTTTACATAAGCTGTTTGCAGTTATTAGCACTGCAAAACAACAACAACAAGTCAATTATTATGTAATTAAAGTAAAACAATATCTCGATTAAATGCGTTCAAGTTGTTTGTGTTCAAACAAAAGAACAATTCCTTAGTTTAAATCTTGTTTATCATGCTTGAATAAGCTCAGATATGCAAAGAGAAGCTTGAATGGCTTAAAACTAAGCAGAAACAATGTGGATTATGTTTACATTTTAAAATAAATAAGCAGTAAGTTTTGATTATAAATGTGTAGGTTTACTTAGAAATTAACATTTAATTTAAAGATATATTATTTAAATAGTATTTTTACGAAGGGAACATCAAAAGTCAATATGCAAACCTTAAAGAAAATAATACATACAAAGAAAAAGTAAAACTTATTAATATGAGTTAATTATTGAAATTGAAAATTTATTACTTTTGTTTATTTATTTAATTTTTTTTTTATTTTTTTTTGCTTAAAAATGTATTCATTTAAAGTGGCAATTGCCTTAAAAATATTTGTCTATACTTATTCAATTTATTTTTAATTATTTTTTTTAAGTATTATGTATTATATTTTTCTTACCAAAAACTTTTATTAATTTACAAATGTTTCTGTTTTTTAATAATTATTTTATTTTAAAATTTTTTTTTTTTAATCTTTTCACAATACTTTACTCTGCTGCATTTTCTTCTGTTTCTAACACTTTCCATTACTTTTCAATTTGTTTTTGGTTATCTTTAGGTTTTTCTTCTTCTTCCTGTTCTTTAACAGCCAATCTCAGTGCAGCTTTAGTTGATTTCAATTGGTGCGAGTAGAAAGAAGCCTTTGGGGCATGCATAAAATATCGCACAATTGTTACCACACCCTCTCTCTCTCTCCCACTCTCTCCCTCTCTCGCCTGTCAGACATTTTGCTCTCGATATATGTGTTTGCATGCGGAGAAGCTGACGTTAGCTTTATCTAAAATGAAATCTGCTTAGGTAGCAACGATTGCAGCAGGCAGCATATGCTAACCACCCCCTCTCTACCACCCCACCCCACCCCTTGTCTGGTCCAGCTGTGCAGCAGCTCAGTCAGCATGTGGCCCACATTGAAGTTCATTAATGCAACTATTTTTACTCGACTTTTTATCTCTTTGCCTCTTTTTTAATTGCACAAACAATGCATACAGAGGAAGAGAGGTGGAGTTCTTTTTTATGGCCACATTAAAGCTTAAAGGGCAGCGGAGAGGGGCAGGGGAAACGTTACAAGTGGAAGTCGAAGCTTTTTGAACAGTTTACATTTCAATTTTGTGTCTAAATTTAGTCGATTTTCAACTTGCACAAGCTGCCACAAAATGAAACAAAATAAAAAATAATTTTTTTTTTTCGGTATGTGTTGCAATTGTGTGTGTGTGGCAAAAGTTTTGTAACCACAAATCAGGCGGTATAAACTTTACTGTGGCGGCCTTTTGCACGTGCTGCGCCCATAAATTCCGCACACAAATTAAGTTTGGCTGTTGTTGTAGGTGTACGGAAGGGGGTGGGGCGGGGCGGGGTACGTAGGGGCAGCCAATCAATGGCCGCGCCACAAGTTGCATAAATTAACAGGCGTTGCACGTGAGCAGCAGTGGCAGCTGTAACCAGGCAAAAAAAAAACTTTTCAAGTACAGTTACCACATTAAAGTTTAGTTTCCGTTTCCCGTTTCCCTTTTTGCCATTTCCGTTTCCGTTTCACTTGTAATTTTTCAATTAGACAATTTGCAAACTGTAAAACCTTTAAGCGGACAGTATTATAAAAGTTGCCAACATTGTTGTTATTGCTGTTGTTGTTGTTGTTGTTGTTGTGGGGCTATCGCAAAAGTTTGTTAATCATACGCTACGTATGCCCGAATGGCAGCAAAACAAGCAACAAGCAAACTAAAACCAATTCCCAGTGAATCGTTACGAGAAAAATAAAAACAACGTAAACAACAACACAAAAAATAATTTCTCACTTTATTAGTTTTGTTGTTTGTTCGTTGCGAAAGAGAAAAAGTACTTAAATGGAGCATTTTTGTTTTGGTATAGTGGATTATTCACATCAGGATTAAGTAATAAGTATTCTGAATAATTTACAGAATTAGTTGTGTTAAAAAATAATAAGTAACAAAAGAGTTTTTTCTTTCTAACCACAAAATAAGCTGTTTATTAACTAAACATTTTTTTGTTATTAAATCGCCTATTAAAAATACAGAGGACAGCAAAAATAAGATATGTACACTTTATAAAATACATTTAATATTTTTTTTAAATATAATATTTTTCCCACCATTAAAATTCCCGATAGAAAAAATTCACTTCTGTCTAAAAAATTAATTTATTTTGTAACTTTTGTATTCTGAAATAATATTAATACTGAGAATGGAGAAAATATAATTTAAGTAAATAAAATATTTATTCCCCTTTACTTTTTAATTTTTATTGCTCTTCGAACAATCAAATTTTCATCTTTCTCCAGTTGTGTTTTTTAGAGCAGAGTATCTTGTTATTGAAACACACCGCAAAAACAACAAATATTCCCACTTACACTCAAAGCTCTTGTTGTTCTCTTTGTTGTTGTCATTTGGTTGTGTTGTGCATTCGTCAAAGTTTCGCAAAGCTTTCTAATTACAAATGTAAATCCCATCACGAAGCATCCAACTAAGTGTGTATATGTGTGTAAGCTTGTGTTTTCGGTTAGTTGAGGGGGAGAGAGAATGAGAAAGAGTTTGTTTTTAGCTTTTGGTCATTGCTGCGATAATTGTCAATTTGGTTGGTGGAGAAAGGATTTGGGACAAACAGCTCCGAGTATTAGTGACAGAAAAGAGGATAAAAAGTTGTTGTTGTTGTTAGCGGAAGTGAAAAATACAACACACACACACACACACAACACGCAGTCGAATTTTGTTGAAAAGTAATTCTATTTTGGGTTTGTGGCAAATGAGAAAACTCTTGCCAAGATTCACGCACTTAATTAGACATAGAGAAATATATAGAAAGATCGCTTGTTGCTTCTTGCACCTCTAATTGCAACGGACTCAACGACTTCAAACGTTGCACGTTTCTTCTTTGGCGCGTTGCGACCTCATTTCTCGCTTGCGGCACAAGATGTGCCTGCTAAATTTAGACAGGAGCCACAAGTCTTTTACAACTTACACACAAATACATATACATATATGTATATAGTATGTATATATAGTGTACAGATCGCTGGCACAGGTTGACCCGGCCGTCATTTTATTTTTTCTCCGATTTATGAGCGTCTGTAAACGTTGATGATCGTCATTTAGGCCACAACGGAAGGCTGAAGGCCAAACTGAGAGAAAGTTCATCGTTATTTATCATTTAGCAGGGGGATTATTATGATCCTTTGTCATCCAAGCAATAAACAAGTGTGGAAATGTTCAGATTTTCAGTATAAATTCTGCATTCTGAATAAAATATTACTCAAATAATCAGAATTTACTAAGAAATATTACAAGACTTTAAAAACAATGTAATTTAAATTTAAAAATTTTATTATAGAAAAGAGTTTTTTTTCAAATAAAATATTATTTACTTCATATAAATATTTATTTAAGTCGCTTAAATAAGTCTTCTGGCATTGCGTTACTTTTTTAAGGCACTGTAGTACACATAAATCACTCAAGATGTTTCGAAAATAATACTCAAAAACATAAATCATATAAAAGAGCTCAATTATTCATTGTTTAAGTATTTTATAAACCCCTTTTGATATATATTCTTCTACTTTGCAAGTGTGTTTTTTTTTTTATACTTCGTGATTATCATGTCAAAGAAGTAACAAAATATTTACTGTTATGTTTACGAGCCCGCTTATTGTCATGATCATAATCATGCTGATCGCTTATTGCTGTTTTGCTAATGTTTAATTGTTCTGTTGATCTCTCAACTCTCGACTTTATGTTTGCCGTAAATCAACAACAACAACTGCAAAACTTGGCCTACTTTCAACGAGAGACTTTTGAAAAGTTGTTGCTTCTCCTTCTTTTTAATTATTTGGCGCACGTTTGCGCAATTAAAATTTATATGAATTTATTGAACTCGCCAATTTTTCGAATGAATGAATATTTTATGCTCATTCGTTTTGGATCGCTTTTATTGATTGCCATGCCAGTTGTCATGTCCTCAGTCACTCAACTTTACGAGCAACAAGAACGAGTAAAAGATACAAACGATCCATTGCTGCTGCTGCGGAGGCTGCGCTGACTGCGCTGCCTGCTGCTGTCTGATGACTTATTGAAAATTCCATTTAAAAATTGTTTACTCATTGCGCCCAGAACGAAGCAGCAGACACAACGCACTCACATACACACACACATATGCACACCTACACACGATCAACTGTCAAGAAAACAAAAATCAAAATTGAACAGTCGAAATTGTGTGTTTATGTCTGGGGACAGCAGCAGCAGCAGCAACAACAAGAGCAGCAGCAGAAGCAACAAGCAAAACAAAAAGAGCAACAAAGCGAACATTGGAGAATGGCAGATGGCAAAAACAGATCAGCAGCACACAAACATGAGTATAGCAACATATGCTGCTAGACTTATGTTGAGCAACATGATGTTTCTAGCTGTAAAACTCTAAAAAGTGTCTTAAAGCAATACATTTATGTATTTTAATAGTAAATCATTTAAAAATAGATAAAATTAAGTTACAATGACATATGCTTAACCCATAGAAAAAGCTAAATATAGCTAAAACATCCCCAAGCATTCAGCAGCATCCCAAATGTTGCCAAGCACTTCCAGCGCAACCAAACCTGTTTGCCGGCAACATACTCACACTCCCGCTCTAACCAACAGCTGGTCGAGCAATAAGCAGAAAACAAAACGGTTTTTGTGGCGCACGATCGAACATGATCGTTGGCCATCGACGACGATCAACTTAACTTAGCTACGATCATTCACGATCGTCTGCTCAGTCGGCAACCAACTGTTGCTGCTTTCGGTTGTCGGTAGTTGGAATCGCATACGATTCGCACGCGTTTTAACTGCGACTGCGCAACGTAACGAGCGCGTTTTCTTACGTCGTTTTTTCGTTGGCCATAAACTGATGGCTAATTAAAAGCAGCTGATGGCACATAAATGTTGCAAAGTGTGTGGTATAAAAATATCATAAAAATTGTGTGAATTATTCGAGTAAATTGCTCAATTAAAGGCAAGAAAATAAACTAAAAAATTGTCGTTCTGCTAAAAAAATGTATATGCAAAAATAATTGTGCGCGTTGATTGCTTGAAATGTTGATGCTGATTTCATCGGGCATTATATCAATTAAAGAAAAAAGTGCTCGCCTTGCTCCAATTGTTGGATTTCAGTTGCGCTATTATTGTTTTTGTGGTAGCCACTTCAGTTGCCCCCGTATGCAGGTCAAGTAGCCCACGAACAGACCACTACGAAACGTGTATAGAAGGAGTGAGAGAGAGGTAAATGAAATGAGATGTTTATCAATTTTCCGTAAAATAAAATGCTAGAAATTAACATCAAATCAACATAAACAATGCGGCAGAGTCTCATAAACTAGCAGTCAACACGCATGCCACATGCGTGGCAAGCTCCGAGCTGTGGCTAATTATCATGACACCAACTGTCAAAATTTGACTGGGCGTACTGCCACGCCCACTCTCATCTTCATTTAGCTACCTACCTTTTGTCTTCGTGTTTATGTCCTTTGTGCAATGAATGACTTTCACTGCCCCGAACCTTTCCCCTTTCCCGCATTCATACAATATTTTTTTTTTTCGACTAGGGACGCCTTACCCCTTGTTGTGTCCCGCCTTCAACTGTGCCTCACCTTTTGTTGTTATTGTGTACGCAACACAATTCACCTACATGCCACATGCATAACTTGGCCTTTTGTGGCAGGCGTCGAGTCTATATGTGTGTGTGTGTGTGTGTGTGTTGGAGTGTGTGTGCGGCCCAAAAATAAGTACGTGCCCATATTCCAGTTAAAAAAAAAATGAGGCACACACAGCTGTGCGACGAGCAGAGGCGTAGTTAAAAGGGGGTGGCTTAGGAAATATGAAAAAATTAGAATAAGCTGTAGATAAAACTTAAAATAAAAATTATTTTTAAAGCAAGAAACAATTCTTATGCTTGGGTTTCTAAGTCCTAAGTTCCTTAAAGATATTACATTTTTCTGTGTTCTTAAGACTTTACTATGAAACAAGAATAGATTTAACAAATTTGTATTTTTACTGTTGTACGATTAATATTTCTTCATAAATATAAAACACTGCGAAATAGCTATTTTTTTTAAGCTCAAATTATTCTGATTTCGATTTCTTATAATGAGACAATTTTTATAATTTTAAATATGTTGCAACACTTTCAAGAAATCTAAATCTTATTTAGAGAATTTTCTATTTAAGATATATTTTAATATCTCATGCAATAATTCTTAGTTAAGCAAATCGAAATCTTCATTACAGCCCCTTTCAGGTTTAAAAATCACTACGCCTCTGTCTTTCTTTTCATACGTTTCACGTCTTTGTAACTTTCGTTCCATATAATTTCATTTGTGTTGAACATTTTACCTAGTTTATTGTCGTCTTTTAGCTATTATTAGCCCTAAAGAATGGACCAACAGCATTTGGCTTACACTAAATACAAAATTACATAATTATTATTATGATTATTATTGTTGTTGGTGTTACTGATGGCCTTATTATGGACTCTACGCCCCGCCCCCCGTTGAGTCATTGTTATCAGCGCCTTGTTGGTTAATGGTTAATAAACTGGCCAAAACGAATTCCACTTGTGTGGCTTACAGCTACAACAACAAGAAGACATTCGCAACTGGCCAGTAGCTTAAGTAATGGCTAAGAGGGGGGAGGTGCAGGGCTGCCACCCGCTGAGCATTGAACCCAAGAAGTCAATGTTGGCTATCAGTTAACCATAGAGACTTTATTATTATTATTTTATATTTTTTTTTGAGGCCAGCTGCAAAAATCTTGAGCTAATGAGCTTTTATTTATCAATGACAGCGAGTTAAACATGGAAGATGGAAGAGGAAGAAGTGGAAGGCAATGGGAATCGATTCATCAACTTCTGGCTATAAGCTCTCAGCTCTCCCATTAGCCAAATTGAGCGTTAAATGAAGCTTGACTTTGTTGAGCTTAGAGATTTGGCCAAAAAAAAAAGTCACATTAAATTTAATTTCTGACTAATGCAAACAAAGTTGTTGCCACCATGAAGCTGCCTCATGTGCAACAACAGCGGCAGCGGTGGCAGAGGCAGCTGTCAGCTGCGGGCCCAGACAGAGAATTAGGCTTTTTTTGTCTAGCCAGATAAAACGTTGATATGGCCAACAAAACGGCTGTTGCAACGGTTTTTGGACTTTGGCCTCGAGCTGTTTGCTTGCTGCTGCTGCCGTTGCTGTTGCAGTTGCACATTGAGCTGCCACTGCCACTGATGACGGTGATGATGAGTCACGACTTTGAGTGTGTGTGTGTGTTTGAGTGTGTTTAAAGTGGGAAGGTTAATGCTTTGAATAACAACTGAAAGCAAACGTGAAAAGATGTAACAAAAAAAAATAATATAAAATCTCAAAGAGCTAAATGTAATCAAGAAACTCAGATTACAGTGATTACTGGAAAAGTGAAATAGTCACAAAAAAAACCTTTACTGAATAAAAGAGAGAAGATTGTTTTTATTTATCTTTCTTTATCTTGTTTAAAAATACCCTTTCTTTCGTATTTCTATAGCTAAATTTTATTTTTACCGATTATTCATTAAAGAATGACTCTAAAATGCTTCGCAGGAAGCATATGATTACAAATTAAGTAATAAGAAACCACATGCAATAGAAAAGTTAGAGATTAAACATAAAAACCCCATTTATTCTTTTTACTTTTCCCTTAATTCAATTACTCCCTATTCATATCTCTTTTTCCCTTCAAACTCCAACTGCACTTTGACAACCCTGGCAACACCAACAACGATAAATACCAGCTAATCAGGCAACAGTCGCATTTTCAGCTTATAAAATCGCCGCCACATTATGACCAAAGGCAAAAGTCGGTCAAGCTTTCTGCATGGCTTTCGATTTGCAACATTTCGAATCGATTTGTGCACGACAAATGGCAACGGTATATATGTATTTGTCTCTTGTCTTTTGAATTCTGCCCCTCCACCCCCCACTCTTACCCTCACCCAACTGTCTCTAACAACTTCCGCAACACATTTGTTCAATTTGCAAGGCACACACACAACACACACACACACACACACACACACAGTGTTCAATGCTCAATTGTGCCCAATTATTTTTGGCATGTGGCGCAAAAGGTGTGGAAAGTGTTGCCATAGCCATAAATTGTTTCTGCCAATTAGTAGGGTTGCCGCCTGCCTGCCCAACTCAATTAGCAAAATGCTTAACAAATTGTGAAGAAAGCCTACAGCAAAAAACAAAAACAGTTTAATTAGAACTTCTCCTCACATGCGTTTTGAATTTAAAATGTGTTTTAAGATAAAGTTGGTAAAGTTTGTTTGACAAAAATAATGTTGCCTACAAGATAAATAATATTTGAGATACAAGATATTAAATAAAGATATAAATTATTTAAACATTAAGCCTTGATGAAAGTTTTATAATATATGAGAATTTATTTATTATTTATTACAATATTTATTTTAAGCTGTTCAAATCTAGGTTTTTTTTTGTTCTTTAAATAAGTTTTTTCTATAAGCCAAATATTATTTTTAACATTACTCAGAGGCTAAAAAATATTGGTACAAATAATTCGAAAAAAACAATCATTGAAAATACTTATAGATTCACGGTATCAGCTTCTAGCAACCCTTTAAGCTAATATTGACAAATGAATAGTGATTTATTAAAGATAAAGTTGACAGAATAACTTTGAAATTAAGTTACCTTAAAAGTTAAAGAATCATTGTCCTACATCTCTTTTCCCAGGAACTGTCTAGAAAATCTCGCATAATTAAGTAGCCTTTAACTGCGGCACCTCTTTGTCCACCATGGGTGTCATAAATCCAACTCGGTTCCTCGGTTCACTCCAGAGAGAGAGAGAGAGAGAGAGAGAGACATTGTAATCGCCAACGGCACGCGCTCTAAAGATCTTGCGATATTTCCGTCTTTTCGTCTGTCGACCGCATTAAATACAAATAAATTCATCACACTGAGAGTTCTGGGCAAAAAGGTTTTTGAACTCACCGGCCAAATGTTGAACCGGTTTTTTTTTTTTTTTTTTTTGTGAGTCAGTTCGTCTCGCTGCAGTTGGTTCCATTCCAGTTTTGTTGACTGCATTCAAGGTCAGTGCGGGTGCTCAGTTTTTTATTTGCGGTTTGCAGTGAAATTTGTTTGCCCAGAGGGAACCCTTTATGGTCAGTGGTTCGGTTCGGTTCGGGCTTAAGCTTTGTTTACGGCTTTTGTGGTGCTAATTGTGGCGCATCAATAAGAACCGGCGACCGCACACAAAGCCGCAAAAGGGCTCGCAAATAAAAAAGCGAGAAAGAAATCACACAAAAAGGCAAAAAACGAACATAAAGAACGGAAATGGGCGCTACAAATTAGCGCGACGCTTTTGCAAATCGAGATCCGTTAATGGTCGCACAGAGTGTGTGAAACATTTAACTGTATGTGTGCTTGTGTGTGGCACAACAATTCTTTGCAAAAGTAAACAAATTTTGACCGCCTGCGGTTTTTGCGGCTTGTTAGGGCCACGAATATTTGGCGGCAAAACTTCACTCGTAAAGTTCCCTTTAAGCAACAACTTGTGGGCGAAGTTTTTCATATTAATTATGGTGCAACTTATTGGTGGCACAACTAACTGGCAATCAAAATACGTTTAATAATATACAATGCGGTAGCTATGCGAATTTCACTTAACTTCTACAAAATTTGAAGGCGGTTTTTTCGCCGTCGTTGGTGTTCTTTGGTAAAACATTAGGAAGCCTTTTTAAGGTAGCTATTATCAAGGGTTATGTGTGATTATTGGAAACTTGCAAGGTCTTCAGCATAGGTAGAAAATATATGTGAAGGGATAAAGAGAAAGATAGATGTGTAGATAGATATAAAGATAATTAGAAAGATAAAATAATTGAATTATTTGGTATTAATATTTGCAATATTTAAACATTTTTAGACTTTAAATCCAATTTAACATTTCCGTTTCATAGCCAACTAATATTTAATTAATTCTTCTAAAAATGTTTGAAATTATATTTGTAATAGAAAAATCCACTAAAAATATTTATTAACTTATTCTCAAGTCTCTTTCAAATAATAATCTTTTTATGCTCAACTCTATCCAGCCAATTTCTATTTTAGAATTTTAATGAACTACCCACCATAAATTCTGTGTAATAGAACTTACTTATAATTACTGCCTCAGTTAATCTTTATTTTTTTTTCCCACATACGTTGGGCATGCTGCCAAAAAAATTGAAAATGTGCAATCAACAACTTGATAATTAGTCAGTCTGTCTGCTTGTTCAGGGAATTGCAAATGCTGCAGGAAAAACCCACATACTAGATTTCTACGTAGTATAAAAAAAATCTAAATTATTCGCATTTGGTGGGCGGCTGCATTTTGTCAAAACACAAAAAAAAAAACAACTGTGTGCAACATAAGCGAAAAGTGAGACGCGCAGCTGCAGCTGCATGTGTGGGTGGGTGCAAGTTGCAACTGTAGCTGCGTCATCATCGTTAAGAAACACACTCTTCATCATGATCATCATTGAGATTTATGTTTGTGTTTATATGCTGTTGGTTGACATTTCCGCTGAGCGCGCGCCTCTTCAATCAAAAGACAAAACGCGACACAAAAATGTTCATCACGTACCACAAAAAACCACAAAAAAGCCACTGAAAGTTGTGCAGAAAGTGGCAGACAATAAAAATGCAAGCCAAAGCGATAAAAGATAAGGCACGTTGCACAGATTGCTGCCCCTTGAGTGCTCGACTCCTTGACTCCCATCTTTTTCTGCACTGTCAATGCCATTTAATGAATGAGTCTCTGTCTCTCTTTCTCTTTTTCTCTCTCGCTCTGAATGACCATTGAGCAATCAGCAAAGCAACAAACAGCATTAACTTTGACAGAGAGAAAGAGATAGAGTGAGCGAGTGATAGAGATAGAGAGCGGACATCACTCGAGAACTGATTGAGTGGACTGCCAACTGAGCAAAGTATTGTTAAGAGTTTCTCAGTGAGAGTTGTTTGCAATCGTTTAGCTTGAGAACTTGAGAACAAGCTGAGGAAAAAACCAAGAACATTCATCTTAATACCAATATCTGATGATGGCTTAAGTTGAACAGTAAAAGTTGCTCAGTTTTAAGTGCTTACAAATTGCTGTTAATAAAGTAGGAAACAAGAAAAGAAGCAGTTAAAAGAATGTAATTGTTTAAGGAAACAATTTTTATTCAATTATTAACAAATTAATTTTTTAAATGCAGGAAATAGTTGAGTCAAAAATTGCTCAATAATTTATGGGAAATTATCACAGATTTTTAGAAAAGATTATATTAATTAAAAAAATTATAATAAGTATCTTAGATCTTGACGCAAACTTCATTTTTATAAAAAAAGTCTTTCACAAACCATCTTCACTCAGTCTTAATGATTCTTATCTTAATTTGTTTTAAAATATTAAACATATTTATCATATAACATCATTCATTTGTTTTTTAATACTTATCATACAAATCTTCATTCTTATAAAAAATCTTTCACACACGCTGGCTTGCATACTAAAACTGGTGTCTGATTAATGTGGCTCATTTGTTGTTGCAACACGTAAGATCGCATTAAAATGAATGGTGCGTAATCAAATTGCTGATTGAACACATATTTTAACATGAATGAGAATGTGGCAACATTGTTGTACTATATGTGCCCCTTTAAGGCAATTTCGCATGAACTTAACAAGGAAGAAAGTCGTTGTTGCGCATGCGTACGAGCGCCAAGAATCCTGCCTCACCCTCCCTCCTCACCCTTTCCCTGCCCTTATGGCTGTACCAAACCCATTTCCAACGCACTTGGCGTTCATAAATCTTTTTTATTTTCTTGCTGGTGAGGCGTTGAAAAATTGTATGAGAAATTGGCAACAGTTGCGACTGCGCCTCAGTTTTGTTGTTATTGTTGACGCTTGTTGTTGCCTCGTTTTGTGGGTTGGGTCCATTCTTGGCCATTGTGCTTCAGTTTACTTTGCTTATTGACTTTACTTATTTTTCGCGCTTGGTTTCTCAGGCTTATGACTTCATTAGCAGCAAGTTTTCAAGCCTCTCTTCTGCTTCTTCTCTTGCGTCTTGGGTCTGCACAATTAGCCACGCTTCGTTGCCGACAAATCAGTTGTTGCCAGTTAGAGACATTCATTAAGATTGACAGGAAATCATAAAATATAATTTGAGGCCGAATGTTCACTTCTCTACAGCTGCTAATTGAGACACGCTTCGAATTACTACTGTACTTGGGGTGTGCGGGCAGACAAAAAAAAAATTTAATTCGCATTTGAAACATGAGATTGAAATAAACATTTTATTGTTAATAATTATGAAATTTGAGAATAATAATGTTTGATTATTTATTTATATTATAAACATGTGTTTTAATAAAATATTTAACTCATTTTGATATCAACTTCACAAAAGCAAACTTTAATCAGCATGAATTACAAATAAATACTTACCTAAAATAAATTAAAACCATATTTACATTACTCAAATGCCAATTTCTAAATATAATTTATATTATTTACAACCTCACACCACATTCAAAAAAACTTCTAATATTATGAGAAAGTTATTGCATTAAGCATTAAATTTCCAGGCTTGTTTGCTTCACACACAAGTACATTTATTTTAATGGATATTAGTTGACTGCATTAGAGAACTCGAAAACTTGCTAATAAATTCTAATTAAATTTTGTACATGGCACAATTTGAAATGCAGTTTTCGCCACCCAATTTCCACTCTTCGCATATGTTTTAACAAATATTTGTCAGTTCGCAAGTTGACAGCACCAAAAACCACAAAACATAGAGTGGGTTAAGGGGGGAAAGTTAAGGGGAAGCTAAGGAGTAAAAGGAAGCCAAAGTCTAGTTTGATGCAGTTTCGAGTGAGATTTGTCTGTCGTTGTCTGATGCTGAGAACTGAGAACTTCTCGTCGTGTAGTTGTCGTTAATATTGACATGACAAATAAATTGGCCTACTCGTTGCGGGCAGTCGGTTAGTGCTACGGGGGGTGGGTGGCGGGGGAGGGATGCTACTGCGGTTGCCTGCAAGGCAAACAAACCTCAAAATAGTTTGGCAAAATTATGCATTAATGGCAGGCAGCAGCAGTTCGTTTAGAAAGGCAAGCAAATCGGTGGGAGGCATGTGACTGGTACAGTAGGCACTCGATAAAGGAAATTAATTAGAGCGTAGTTATGAAAAGAGTTAAAAATGGTAAACTCTAAAAAAAATTTAAATTTACGTATGTAATTTGTAGAAATTACGCTTTTATCAGTTTATCTTTTACTCTTTGATCGAATATTTCAATAGAATGTATTCGAATGGAATAATGTAGAATGAAGAACAGACAAAACATTATATACTTATAATATAAACATAGCTGTAACAAGGGCTTCGTTAAGAATCATAGTTCATACAATTTAATTCAAGCGTTTTTCAACCAGCAAATAGTATAAAAAGTGGTAGAAAAATAAATAAAATATGTTTAAGTTAATAACTAATTTAAATTTTTCACTTCTATAAATATGTATGTGCAAGTGTTCACTGTAGTACGTGCAAATAATGCAGTTAAATTGTTGTTGACCTGGCCACCAACAACAGCGGCTGGCAGCAACAACGGCTAATTTTGTAGAGACTGGCAAACAACTATGCAAAATTTGAACTGAACACATGAACGTTCAGCGATTATGGCGACGACGACGACGACGACAGGTGCCAAAGGGCATCATCCATTTTCAAGCGCATCTAACGGCACATTCTGTCAGAGTGTGCGTGTGTGTGTGTGTGTGTGTGTGCTGAATCGACAACTACAACTACTAGTACCTGGGACAATTGTTAATTGCATTTGCTGGTTGTCAACATGACCAGAGAAACGTGTAGAACATTTTTTATAACCCCCGGGGAGAGAGAGAGAAGGTTCTATGGCTTATTAGAGATAGTAGCTTGTGGCGTAGAGCGGGGAGGAAGGGGCGAAATTGGCAAATTAGCCATGTGCAGACCATGTTAACACACACACACACATACTTGTAATGATTTTACGAATACTTTAAAATCAGTGCTTTACACAGATTTTTTTTGTTGCAATTTCTTGTTTTTGATTTTTCACTCGACTGACAGAAACTTCTCAATTTGTGCAAGTTTGTTCGTGAAAGCTGCCGCTGTTGTTATTTCCAATCCTTTAGTCCTTCATTCAGTACATCAAATTGTCATGCACTCCATTCCGACAACAACTTCTCTCAATTCGTAGGCTTGTCGCTTCAATCTGGTAGCGAAAAAATTGCCAAATCGTTGCCATAAAAGCGAAAAGCGATATTAAAGACAATTTAATACTCTTTTTAAAGAGTATTTATACATTTAAGTATTTTTAATGTGATAGTATGAGATAATTTCAATGTAGGTATTTATTTCTATAATATTTTTTTTTTTTTGAAAGCATTGCAAACTGAAACACATATTTTTGTAATCCTTTGCTTATTTTATTAAACGCCTACGCAGCTTTAAAACAGCTTTAAAAACAAGTTGGAAAAAACAACAAGAACGAAAAAACAGATACATCTGTATATATGTATATGCGTGTTGCAGTTGCAGCTCTGTTGCAGTTGCCACACGCTTGACACTGACAATTGCACATTGCGTTTTGTTGCTGCTGCTGCTGCCGTTGCGCTTTGCGTGTTCAAGAGGAAAGCCCAACACATTGTCCAGGGTCCGGGTTGGCCATAACAGACAGCTGGACAGCTGGACATGTTAACAGCAGCGACAACAAAACGAGTAACAACAACTAACAACAGTCAGACTGCCAAGTGTCAAAGTCAATATGCAAAAAGGTAGAGAGCCAAGTTAAATGTTGACAGTTGAGAAATGTAAGCTTCAAGGATGCAATTCAGCTTCAGGTTCTTGAGAGTGCGTGCCTTGGCCATGACATACGGCTTGGGAATTTGCTGGACTAGAGCCTCGTGTTGCATGTTGCATCAAGTTGATGCAAATTAAGCTTTGAGCTCGTGTGTGTGTGGGCAGATAAAGAGAGAGAGAGAGAAGAGAAAACAATCGATAGTAGTTACAAAAATACGCTTTGTCTGAGTTCATAATGAATATGAATTAAACATTTTAGTTCTTTGTTTGTTATTCAATCAGAAAAAGCTTTGTTTGTGGTACTAATTTAAAAGCTAATTTATTACCTGTACTTATATTTAAGTTGTTTTTGTAATAAATTTTGCATTTTAATCTTAAACGGAGCCTGCAATATTTTAATATTTTCTACCATAATTTGTTAATTTTTCAAACCTTCCCATCCATTCCAAGGCATTTCCCTTACCCAACCATAATTCGTTTATAAATTATCCAATTTACACCTTCTTTGATGAGTTTTTCCTTTTAGCCAAGTTAATCAAAATCATTATAAAGTTCACTGGCTGCCGTAATTGCAACATTAAATAAATATCATGTCACTTTATTAAACATATATATTTTCTGTCAGCAAACACATATTTGTAGCAAAAATTTTAAATTATGCAAATTGGGAATTTTTTTTTATTTTTTTATAAAAATTCTATCAAGCAAATGGAATTTTGTGTGCGCGATGCGTGGTAAATGTTATTAATTTTGCATGCGTAAGTTTATTATGCATAGCAAACAATAACAAACAACAACAACAAAGTCAATGTTTAATGTGGCTTATAATTAAATGTTCAACGCGTGAGGGGGCGTTCAAATGGGTGGCGTTTAAAGGGGGCGGGCAATGCCTAACGAATTCTGACAGTGCAATTATTTAAACGCCAACGATTTATTCAAATGTCGTTTTGGTTTCTGTATTTTTGAAATACAATGCATTTAGCTGGGAGGCTTTTATGACACACCTTCTTTAACAGCTGAAAAAAAAATCTTTCGCAAACGCTTGCGGCGCCTCCAAAATGCAAATGCAACGCCAATTCGTAGACAATTGCCAATATTTGCCAGCTGACCCAGTTAGTAACTTTTTTGCATGCTAAAGAAAAGTTTATTAGCAACTGCTTTTAGTTTTGGTAAGAAATCAAATTCACTTTCCAAGTTTTTTATGTATAAATAACTCTCTAATTAGTTTATCTATCTAATTAGCTTACTAATCAGGTACTTCTTTATGTTTTATGTTATCTTTGTGCCCATCTTAACTTGACGAAAAAATGAAGCTTCCTCAATTGTGTGTAGCTTTCATTTCTTTGACCATTTTAAGACTTCCGTTTGACGCTACACTTTCGAGCCATTAGCAGCTCATTAGCTTGGCTTAAATGCACATCAAACGTTTGGCTCTTACTCGTATCAATTTCAAAACCATTGAATATAGTTGCGCATTTATTGTTGATTGATTTCGAATTCTAATTGTTGGCCAGCAGCAACCAAAAAAAACCAACAAAAAAACAAACAAACAATAAATAACAATGGATACAGAACGTAACCGAGCTAAATGAAATGCAAATAGAAATGTGGTCGCGACGTCACCTGAAACTCTAGTGTAGGGTTGACACCTGTTTCATTTGTTGTTTGCACAGACCATTTGATTATTTACCTTTTTGTGTGTCGCGCTAAAATCAACAAATCAACAATTTACGCTCCGTTGCATTTTCAGAACGCAGCACCTTGAATAAAAATCTCTGGGAACGGATGTGCATTTTTTATTTATTTTTTGCAGTCACCCAACCACAAATATAAATTAATAGAAATATCAAATTCACAAATATACATACAGCTTGTCAAATATATATTTTTTTCCGATTTTTTTTTACCTGTCTACGTGAGCGAAATTTTCTCACTTCTTTTCTATTTTTTTTTTTTTTTTGGGTATTTTTAAATTTTATGCCTCACACGTTTCGGAGTGTCTGCCACTTGGAGGCATTTTGTTTGTGGTCTTTCTCTGTTTGCCATTTTATTTATGAGCATCATAAATATATTTCTTTCGTACTTGAGTACACTTTAAGTACATGCTTGCTTCGGTTTTTTGGATCTTCTTATGATTATCTTATACGCATTTGACAAAAAACCCCATCAAACTCAAGACAATAAGCATGAAATGAGCTGACAAATGGCACGTGTTAGCCATTTTGACTTCTCATCAGTCAAATGGAGGTACATCAACCTTGTCGGTAGACTAATAAAGACGTGGTCTTTCAATTCTTAGGTTTTTTGTTTTCGTTAGTCAAAGTTTGGCAGGCAAATATGTTCTTGTTATGAAGAGTTTTTCTTGTTATATATAATTAGTTTTTAGGATCTTAAAATACACTTTGTTCCTAAGAGAAGATAAAATTATTTATAAAAAATACTTTAAAAAGCATTAAAGAATTTTTAGAGTCTTATTTGTTAAAGAGTTCTAATTTTTTAATGTTAGTTTTATATGATATTACATTTGTGTCTACCTTCATTTTATTTAAATATGTACTTTAAAGTTTAATTTAAATGCAGCTTTTAATTTTGTGCAAATTTAAGGTGGTTTTTTTTATTAACTGCTTTGTAGTATTAACATGAGTTTTCTATACAAAAATCAATTCTAATAATTATTTTTCTTTTTTGTTGTTTGTTTAGCGAACTCTTTTATGTAAAATAACTATTATTTTAGGAAATTGCACAAACAAACAAAAAGCATATATTACAAACTGTTAGAAAAAGCATTTTTGTAAAATAAATCAAGCTTTTGACTCGTTTTCAATTTGTTAAAAATAAAATATTCAATTATTGTATTTACAATCACAAACCAATTTGAATCTACATAAAACGTAGCATGCAACTAACTAAATAACAATTCATGATTGTTTTTTATGCGCCCACAGCACAGATTTTTTACATATATATTTCGAGCCTTGGTAATTGCAAAAAATGGCTTGCAAAAAGTGCAGATAGCCAAAATAGAGCAACAAAATGCAGATGGTCAGCTCTCAAATCAAAGCTGCAGCATCTAAATGCATGAGAACAATGTGTCGATGTATGTGTGTGTGTGTGTGTGTGTGTTAGTGTGGCTTGAACAATGCCCAATCCATAAATAACTACAAAACCGGCAAAATCTCAAACAGCGAATGCAACAGAACAACAACAACAACAAAAAACATTCGCATGTATAAAAGCGTATCTAACAGATACACGGGCCATAAACTATGAAAAGCGTATGCTCATTGCTCCCCACCCCTTCCCTTATCCCCCCTCTCGCGGTGGAGCAGATGAGCACATAAAGAGAGAGAGAGAGAGAGAGAGAGAGCCATAAAATATCAATTTCGTGTTACAACAAACGCCAAAAACGAACGTAAACTTATGAGACTCACTGTGTGTGTGTATAGAAAGGGAGGGAGAGGGCAAAAGGGAGACTGATAAAAATATATATATACATAGATTCATACATTTATATTGCAAAAATAAAATGCTAAAGGAGAATAATTGAAAAATGCATTGCAGTAAAAATGAAGCAAAATATATTTTGATATATTTGCTACCATTTGTATGGATGAGAAATATGTATAAAACAAAGCTGTAAAATATAAAGAAATGTGTGGATTGCAAGTCTAGATAGATGATAAATTATTAATGTGTGTAAAGAAGAAAATGTATTTCATAAAAAAAGAGTTTCGAACTTTTGTAAAAATCTCTCAACTATTTTTTCTTTATAGGAAATAATGGTAAAGAATGCTTTTAAAATATGTAAAACATTATAAATATTCTCTGAAAATAAGTTTTGAAAAAAAAGTATAATGATTAAAAATGATGTTAAAATCTCTTAAATATTTACCCTTTATAAAAAAAATTCAAGTATAAACTCTCAACTGAAACTACTCAAACTTCCTTGACTGTACCGCTCATTGAAAGTCACGATTTGTATCGATATGAGTGCTGTGTGTGCTCGTTACCATATTTCATATTTCATTGTCATCTGGCTACATTTTAAAAAAATGTTTTCTTACAATTATTTTGGCATTAAATTTAAAACTGGCATTGTGTAGAATAAATATATATTTTTGACGTACAACAAATTTCTCATATTTCTCCCTCTCTCTTTCTCGTTGCAGGTGAGTTGATGCTTGATAAATTACACAGACGAAAAGGGTATGAAGCGAAAAAAATATATTTGTTTTAAATTTAAAGCAAACATTTCAACTCTGAATGCAATTTACAGAATTTTGCTGCTCATGAAAATTAATGAGCGTAGGCAACAACAACAACACAGTGCCTGTGAAAATAAATGATGCACTTATTAATTATGGGAAATTCGCAATATACATATACAAACAATGGGCAATTAGTTGAGAGCCGCCAACCTGGGCCAAAAAGCCAATAGGGCCCAATCAGACCAAGCGCGATTTTTGTTTATAATTAATTTCTGTTTGCTTTTCCAATTCGCAATTCCATACGCTGCATTTGGCTAATGGCTAACGAAGTTTCCAAATCATCAGCAGCCTCAGTGCCAAATAATTTTCTGCCAATTTATTTGCACTCACAGCACGCATATATATACCCCTCTCCCTCTCCCTTTCTCTCCTGTAATATTAGCTTGGCTCTATGCACGCAAATATTTTGATGCAACATGCAATTTCAGGCAATCTAAACACTCGCATCGCGAATGCAAAGGATAAAAATGAAAACAGCTTAGGGCAGGGCCAACTAATAGGGTGAAGGGGGGTTATTTTCGCGAGGGTGTTTGGGGGGGCTAAATGGAAAGTGGGTGATACTTGCGCTGCATAACTTAAGGCGTTTCTAAGGCAACGACAACGATGCTGTGGCAACCAACAACAACAACAACAACAACAAACCCAATTGTGTGCCAATGGCAGCAAAATGCAGCAACAGCAGCAGCCTCAAAATACACGGCAAGAAAACGCTTAAGCTAATTTGATATGCGGTTAAGTAGATGCTCAAAGCTGATTGCAAATGGTAGGAAAAAATAAGAAAGTGGATTTTAGAAGCAACTTTTGGTAAGCTTCGTTGGAAGAGAGCATGTTAAATATTTTGTTTTTTTTTATTGAAGCTGTAGAAAAAATAAATAAAGTCGAGAATTAACTTTGTTAAATGTGCTTAAGCTTCAGTTTTCCCTAAAGCTTGACTTATCTATAGTTATTTTTAGGAAAGCTTTTGGTTGTATTCATATGTATAAATTAATTTTGTTATGAAGGACTATTAAAAAAAAAGATATTTAGTAATGGGAACATTTTTGTAAGGTAGTTTTGTTAATCGAAAGATTTAAAAAAATAAATAAAAAATTTATAGATAAAAGTTTTAATTGAGATACGTAGAAAAGTAGTAAAAACTTTCAAATTTTTATACTTTTTATTTAAATTTTTAAAGCGTTCGATTGCAGTAACTATTTTTTTTATAGAACAATTTATATTTTTCAATTTCTAGCCATGTAATATTTCTCTCCGTGCATTGCTGTGTGGCACGTTTGCTTGCATGCGTTTTGCCTTGGCACTTTCTTTTAGCCGGCACGCCTGGTAGTAAGGTGCAGGAGGTGCAACAGCCGCTGAAGGGGCAACAACAACAACAATAATAATAATAACAAAGACGGCGGCACCTTCTCGGCTATCTCCCAAGCTAATCTAACTAAGAAAGCAACAGGGGAGAACACAAAAAGGGAGAAGGGGAGGGGAGCATAAACTTACAACGTGCTTGACGCTGCGTGCAATTTGCTTGCATATAAACCAACCCCCTCAACCCACACCCCCCTCAAGCCAACCTCTTCTACGAATTCAATGCCTTTTTCCACTTTTTCTATTTTATTTATTTTTGCTGTTCGACTTGGCAGTAAATAATAATAATAATATCTACATATTTAAATTGCCCCACTGTGCGTGTGTGTGTGTGTGTTTTTCTCTCTCTCTCTCTCTTCCGTTTTGCTTTCTCTCTGCATTTCCTGTGCCATTGATAGCCATCTCTCCTGTTGCTGTTGTTGGATGAGGATGTCGTTGCCTGCATTTTTTATTAGAGCTCCCATTATGCAGCTTCCATTCCATTCCATTGAGCTCTTGTTCCCAGTTCCCAGTTCCCAGTTGTGTCTCCCTGGTGCCTTATCAATATTTCTTTGTATAGCTCTTCATTGGCTGTATTTATATTTATAAGTCCTTTCGTTGCCACAGCGCGGGGGGTGGGGAGTGAAGTGAAAGGAAACTTCTCTCAACTAAGTCTTCATATTGTACATTAGCTTTGGGCCTGTTTTCTGCGGGAGAGAAATAATGTTCAATAAAATTTCATAGCAATCAATTTAATGCGCCAAGACGCACGCACTTTGTTGCGCTGGTAACAAGCAAAGGGGGATGGGATGGAGAGGGGTATGAGGAAGCCGTAGCAAAAGTTGCAACAATTACGCTAGAGAAATCTTACTAAATATTTCAACACGGCGAATCACAAGAATAAAACTCGAAACTCAATCGAAAATTGTGAGATGATGGGTAAGGGAGGGTATAGACTGTGGGGTGGGGAGTGGCAGGGGGGTTAGGGGCAGACAGTGAAGCTGTAGAAATGCCAGACAATCTTCATATTGATTGGGGCACAGCAAAAGAAAGCATGAGAAAAGTCAGCTGGTTTTTATTTTATTTTTTTTAAGAGTTTTATCATTTTTAAAGTCATAATGAAATGTTTGGGAAACTAGAAATAAGACAACATAATAGGATCAAGTTTTAACTATTCTGCTATTTAGTTGTTTTTCATTTATTCTTAGACTTTAAACTTTCTTGTAGACAATATTTATTGCACAATACAATTATCAACTTCTTGTATTTAAAAGCATAGTTTCTACTTTGAATCTTTTTGCAATACTTTTAATTCTATTTGCCACAACACTTAACACTTCAACACACACACATACACCCACACACACACACACATATGTTCATTCAGTAGAGTTTTCAATTACATTTCCTCAGTTCAATCAAATCGACAAACTTCATCTTTCTCCATCTCCTTCCTGTTGCCTTGGCCAAATTGAACGTTTGAACGCGCGTGTTGCACTTGCAACCATTCGTAAATTGAATTTACTGGCCAACTCTCTGATCCCCTGCCCCCCGCCACCCCTCTCCCGCCCTGGCTTCGATCTGATAATGATTGCCTTCGAGCTTGCGACTTGCACTTGCAATCGGACTTTGGCAATTGCATTTTCTCAATTTCTTATCGGTTTTATTCTTCTTTTTTTTTTTTTTTGGGGGCATGCCTCAGAAGTCGACGACAATTGTCTAGCGTTTGACTGACTTGGCCACGACGAAAGGACACTTGAAATTATTGAAATTGTTTTGCCATTTCGTTGCCAACTTCCCCTCATCACCCCCTCGCTGTCTGCATCCTTTGTGAGCTGTTTTTGCTGCTGCACTCGTCTGTGATTATCGCCCCGGAATTTTCTCATTTTGAGTGATTTGAAGAATTTGTGGATTTCGGTTATTGATTTTCAAATGGCACGCCAAGTGCCACAAAGACAGTCTGGAGTGCGATTAAACTCGATGCTAACTCACTTTTCCAACCATTCTTCCTTGATATCTTCATATACGTGTGTGAGTGTGTGTGTGTGTGTGTGTGGTTTTTGAGCTTTTAATTAGTTGCTAAATTCCTAATTCGATGGAGAATGCGTCAGTTGAGTGGCTTTTGATTAGGAACTCAGTGCTCAGTAAACGTTACCCAGGGTTGCAATTCAAAAGAACAATTGAGGTACATGCTAGATAATGAAAATTGAACCATTAAATGGTAAAACTTTAAAGCAAAAATACCTTATCTATATAATTTTAGAAACAAGTACAATTCTTTGTAAAAAATAAATATTCCACAATTTTTTAGTGCGTCCATTTGAAATCTCAGGATCTTTATAGCTAAAAATAAAAATCTTTCGAAAGTCAATAAAGAAAACATGTAGAAAAATATTTAACAATGTAAAAATAAGATGCTTTTAATAATTAGCGATAAAAAAAAGGATTCCATGATTTAAAAATTCGGAAAAAAATTAATGTTATTAAAAACCAGGCAGCTCAGAATATTTTCACAATAATACATTTTTTAATTTCACAAATGACTTAATTTATTTCTCACGCCCACCTGATGATAAAAAAAAAGGAAAAAGCCGAAGCAGATAAAAAATACCTGGCATTTGTCACTGATTAAAGCAGCGCATACATATGTATAACGAAAAATATTTTTTAAATTCTTATCATTCGTTTTTTGCGAGCGGTTAATTAAAAAGGGGCTTGGCAAAAGGTTCCAGACTCCGATAGACAGACAGAATAACAGACGAGCATATAAATATGTATGTTTGAAGATATAGGATGACGCCTACGTTGATTAATGGGTTGCGCTTTAAAGTGCATATAAATCAAATGAAATTGAAATTTATACATATAAAAGTATTTATTCTACAAGGATATAAGTAAAATGTCATATGTGCGTTGCGTTGAGATCGCACGGTCAACTCTTTAGCACCATTAACAAAAGCGGTGTCCTTCGTTGCCTTCTTCTTTGTTTGACCGCACTTAATCCTACGAAGGCAGAGCGACAGGGAGGGATAGCACACAAAAGCCGAAGAACGAAGAAGAAGAGAACGAAGCGCATTGCATTTTGCGATAAATTCACAGCGCATTAAACGGCATCGTTGCAGACCGTGAATGGGTATCAGTGTGAAAGGGGAGAAGGGGGGCTGACTGACCACCAACAATGTACGTTCTCCGAGCATTCGGAAATTTCTGTACGCTTGGCACACAAACACAATGATAGAAAATCGAAATGCTGCGAAAATCGCATAGCTTCAAGAATGTCAATAAAGGCAGCGCAGTTGACTGTGCAGCTGGCGTCGCTGCTGACTGCGCTGCCTTTGCTTGTCTTTGTAATGACGTTGTTTTTGTTGTCGTCCTGACAACAAAACGGCACTTGCTCTCTTTTCTGTTGTCTTCATCTCTCGGACGAGAGCATGAGAATCGCTTGTGGTCGCTATCATAACGTTACAATGCAGTGCACAGTGGGACGTAGGCTTTATAAAAACTTGAAATTTTTAATAGCACTTTTACTTATAAGTCAAAAGTACTATTTAATTAAATTGAAAATGTTTGATAAAGGGATATTGTTCCCGTTTTGTAAAAAAAATTTTTTTCAAATCTTAGAAGGAAATAAAAAGAGCATTTAAAGATTAAAAAATGCATTTAGAAGCATAGACGTTTTTTAATATCCTTAGTTTCTCTTATCAGTCTAAATATAATTATGGAATTTTGAGAATTTTCAATAACTCTACAACTTTAACCACTGTGCACACTGTGCTTGGTTCACATTGATAAGAAGTACTCGTATTGCAATTGACATCTTTTAAGAGTGAACAACATTATATATTTGCATTTATTTACACAATACACATTTATGTGTGTTTTCGGGGGCAGCAGAAGGAGCCCATCAACTTTTCCTTACATAAGAAGCAGAAGAGGAAGAAGAAGAAGAAGAAGAAGGCAACTTCACAGATGCTCTTTGGAATATACAATTATTTACTTGGACTTGAGTATTTGTGCTTGTTGTTGTTGGTTTTTTTTTTTTTTTTATTGTTGTTGCTTGGTATCGCTTTACGATTTGCGGTTGCTGCATGCAACAGCTGCGATTGGAGTCGCCACAAGTGCTGGGTAAATGTGTATGTGGCAGGCTGAGGCAAGCTCTTTTTGTGTGCAGCATCTTTTGCATCTTTGGCATATGTGGCAAGTTTTTTTTGCCTTGCAACCCAGCCAGTAAACCATCTATTGTGGCCTGCTTGACTTTTGTGCATTACGTAAGCGTGACTCTCAACTGTTGCAACTGTGCCACACACGAACACACACACACACACAAGCGTGCTCTTTGAATGATTGCCGAGCCGAGAGGCAACTATGTTTAACTTTACTGCTGCTACTGGGGGAAAATGGGAATCAAGTGCATCGCTCTGTTTGACACTTGCAGCTGTCAACGCGACTCTGATTGATCGATTGCATATGTTTGTTGTCTCTTTCTGTGTGTGCGTGTGTGTGTGTGCATGTGTGTGTGGGTGGAGGTTGCAACAATGATTAACTGGTGGCACCAAAACAAACATATTTAAAAACACTCACACTTAAAGTAAGGTGAATGATTTCAGCTGTTCACAAATGTGATTAGCTAAAAAAATATTGAGCAATAAATCAGCTGGCAAATGAAGTGGAAAAATTTAAGATTGAAAATGTATATAAAAAAAATAATGAAAGTAAGCAGTGATTGAGTATTTAAATAAAATGTTTCAAAAGAGTGGATAAAAATAAAAATTAGTAAAGACTTAAAATTAACTTAATTAACCAATTGCGATATTATTTATTAATTTATTCTATTGTAAAAGTGTTAATTAGTAGACTTTACAATCTTAAGTCTTATTTCAAAATAAAATTTTTAACTAAAAATAATGTTATACATACTACTTTTCAATAGAATGTATTTATAAAAAAAACGTCTAAAACGGTCTCTTAAATTGATTAAAAATCTGTATTGACAGCATTTTTATTCCACCTAAAAATTGGTTACTTACATTGTAAGCATATTCTTTCTGTAGTTTATTATTAATCAATATTATTTAAAGATAATATCGGACACTTACCTTAAAACTAAACTAAAAACAGGTCAACTGTTCAAGTTATCTGCTTTTAAGCTGATTGATGAGCGAACATTTAATTTTTTGGGTTGACCAACTAAAAAGCCAAACAGCAAATGCCTTTCTCTTCCATTATCTACACAAAAACATTTGTAGCAGTTATTCTTATCTATTACAAGCTACATTATAATTATAATAATGTATCCGACAACATTTATTTAACAATTGTAGATAGCAACCAACAAACTTGTAAGCCAACTTTAAAGTCTTTTTATAGTCTACCATTTTGACCTCAATTGTGGAATGAGAAAAAGTTCCAGAGCATTAATTGAAATTTATTGTCTCAATTTATAATGCTGCAAATTGAGCGTTAGTCTACCAAAAAAAAAAAGTCGAATGTATCTTTCAGATACTTTTGTCCCCTCTGCCAGTCGCATACTGATTGAACTTGAACTTGAAGCCGTTTTTCGCAATTGTTTGCCAAAGTCAAAGTTTTTTTTTTTTGTTTTCTGAAACTAACTTATGCAATAGTTATTACAAACTTTGCCGTCGTCATATAAGTTTAAAGTTTTGCCTTCTTTCATTTGCTTTATATATATATATATTATTTTTTTGTTCTGTTGTTGTTGTTGTTAAGTTGTGCCTCTTAACTCGTTAGATTCGGACTCGCAAACTCGAACTTTGGAGTCGCAACCGGGCAAATTGAGTGCACACAGTTTGTCGGTTCAAGGGCAGGGGGGTTGGGAGGGTGATTGGGGGGTACAGACGTTTGTCATTTGTCTGCTGTCATGTCAGTTGTCAGTTTGATTTTTGTTGACTTTTTCTCTCATTTTTTTTTTTGCTTTTTTAAAATTGTAACAACTGCTATGACGACAACAGCAGAGACGACGACGATGAAGGCGATGACGCTTGACGCTGGACTACGATAAAATATATATAGAAGTATATATAGTGTAATATAAAATACTATACGACAAAACAAAAGACAAATTGTGCGCGTGTTGACAATTTTTTATAGATTTTTACTCTGTACAATAATGTGCAATTTTTGAGAGGGGCATATTAGCTATGACATTGAGTGGGTTTTATAGCAGTTAGCTTTTAATGGTCAATATAGAATACATTTGTTTTCAAATTGAAAGAAGTTTTATTGAAATTTCTTTAATATTTTTAAATATATTTAAATGTTGCTTATTGGAATTTAGTTTATTATTGTTAATTAGACAAAAATTAAATTTTTGAAAAGCAAATACAGAAAAAATTGTATCTGGATTTTTCTTTAATCACTTATTTGAAATATTAAGCGTTAAGTAGGAACAAAATTTGAATTTTTGGTTGTTCTAAAAACTAAAAAACTTATTTTATAATCTTTTTAGCACTCCATATTTAAAGATACAGTTATATTCTATAACCAAAATAACTCTTACCCTTTATTCATAATCTCTTTCCATTTCCATTTCAATGCTTAAAGGGTAACTCTTAAGTGCATAATTCTTGCTCTAATAATATGATTGGTTTTGGATAGATTTGGTGTGTGTGTGTTTGACACACGAACTGTGTGCCACATTTTTGTACAGCGAGCAGTTGACGTCTGAGCACTTTATCTTAATGTCAATTCTTTATTTTGTAGCCAATGGCTTCAGACTTCAGAATCCCATAGGGTTCTTTTTCCGTTCGTGTGCGTGAAACAGTTAAAAACGTTCAAGCAAATGAACAATAAAAAAGCCATTTGTAAATCACAGTTTGGGCCACGTTTTCTAGCTCATTTGGAGTTGTCAAAATCACGAAGTCGCCGTCGTTAATGGCGCCTACAGAGAGTTAGAGCCACGAAGATAAACTGGCGCTAGGATTTAAAAAAAAATCAACATTTACATTTACATTTATATTAGGCGGCTTTTAGGCTTTTGAGCAATGACTCATCAAACTCTAATCGTAGCTGGGGCTTTAAATCGTGCAACTGCATTGACTTTTATTATTCTCTGTCTTTATTTACAATTTATTTATTTTTTCGATGTCCTCTTAAAACTGTAGCTAAAAATCTGCAACTTTCTAACTAACTGTTTTCTATATTAACTTGATTCGTTTATTCCTTTTGCAGTACGACAACGTCAATTCGTGTCTGCACGTGCTGCGGACTCAATCGGTTGGCGGTCTGGACAACATCACAACGAATGACATCTGTGCCGGCCGTCTGAAGGCAGTTCTCGCCCTTTTCTTTGCCTTGAGTCGCTACAAGCAGCACGCAAAGCAAACCAAGTCCATTGGGGTGGGTTGTGGCGGTGTTGGTGCGGCAAGTACGGTTGCTGCAAGTGCGGCTTCTATTGGCGGTGGTTCTGTGTTGGGCATTGGTCTGGGCGGCAGTTTGAGAGCCTCGGCTGCAAGCAATTTGCTGCTCGACAAGAATCAACAGGAACAGCAGCAGCAGCAGCAACAACAACAAAAGCAACAGCAACAACAAACGCCACAACAATTGGCTCAGTCGCTGGAAAACGGCAATGAGATGGTCAATCGGTAAGTCAAAGAAAAACGTAACTTTAAAAATAAACTGATTCAAAGCCAAAGTGCCATAGCAGCGAGCTTTGTTTTGGCTGCTTTCGGACTGTGTCTTTGCTAAGACACTTGACAATACTTGTCTCGTTAAGTTGGGTTTGTGTCTAACTAAGTGCATAACTGGTGCAAGTCTCGACTAACATCGAGCATACTTAACGAAGCTTGCTCCTCCTGTAAAAATTACTTAACAGAGCGCTGTTAAGCGAGAAGTTATGTTATTATAACAGGTGTAAGGACATTTGAGAACTATTGGATTTATTTATGCATTTCGATTAAGAAGTTCTTTAAATTTTCAAATTGCATGGAATCCATTAAAACTTACTTTGTTGTATTCAGCAGCTATGAGAAATGTGAGAAGTATTTAGTGATTTTAGTAGACCCAAACATAATAACAGTAACACACGCTTGCTAAAACATTTACTTATACTTATACTCACACTTGCGCATTATGTAAACACGTCACTAAATTTTGACCAAAATCAGCGAGGCTTACTTGAATTTTTGAGAATCGAGGAGTAGGGTTATGTCTTAATAGTCGTTAATTTGAAAATGTTTAAAACATATATTACAATCGCATTTCTACAACCTCTTACCGCACTCCTTTAACAAATCCCCCATCGACAACTAGAAACTTCCCCATCAGCTGCTCAGTCCCCATAACTATCTGAATTCCCCCCAAAGAAAAAAAACAGAGCTCATATCAATGCGTCTGTCTTTGATTTCCTTTGCATTTCGCTTACACCGTCATAAGACTTCCGGTACGCAGCTTTTATTCGTATTTTTCTTCATTTTTGGCTTGTACTCTGGAAATTCCAAGCAAGTTTAATATGATTTATTGGTTTGTTTGCCGGAAATTACAGGCGATTCACTTGAGGGGGGAAGTGTGGTATCTTCCTCACTCCCCCTAAGGACATCTGTTCTCGCTCCCCAAGTTGTCATAAAAAAAGCGACTTAACTACTTCCACCCTCCAAACACAACAAACACACACAAGAAATAAAGCCAAGACGCTAAGCAAACAAAATTGGCATACTACAAGAAAATTCAGAGGAAGCAAATCTGCTTTCTTACTGAAGAGCACTTGAACAAAGTCAGCTGAAAAATTCAAAACATGAAAATGGAAAATTAGAAAACTTTATTTACCCGAAAAACGACGAAAGCCAAAAGCGTTTGTTGTCCACAAGGTTTCCTCTTCCTTCTTCTTCTTCTTCTTCTTGTGTGTGTGCTTGTGTGTTTTGCAACCCTCGGGGAAATCCCAGCAGTAGACAGGAAACGGAAGCTTTTGTGTTGCGCTTACCCAACCAAAAAACGAGGGGGCGGGTGGGTAAGAGAGGGAGAGTGAGGGAGATGCCGACCAGTCACCGTTTAACTTTGTTGGCAATGTGTTGATGACTTTCACTGACTATGAAATTTAAATGCGTAACGGAAATGTTTGCAATTTTTTTTTTGTGGTTTGAGTTCTGTGTGTGTTGACTAGCAGACAAATAAATTACATTGGATTTTTATGGTCGTCCTTGCGCCTAGTTTGTGGTAGGCAACAGACAGCAACAACAAACCGATGACAACAATGCGGCAAGTTCATTTAAAGTTGCAACGCCATAAAACTTTCACTAAAACACAGTCCCTCTGCGTACTTTAATACCCTGTAACAAGGGAAGCTATAAAAACGGTGGGGATATTGTGAGGAAAAAGAATAAAGAATTAACTAAGAAAGGACTAGCTTTCTATATTTATTTTTGTTCCTCTTTTCCTTTAAAACCCTTTGTAAGAAAGTTAGTTCCTTCCCTAATACCAAAGGGTATCTGCTAGTCAGATTCTCCCTTTTAGAACACTCCTGCTGGTTGGCAATATTTTGGGGACTTTATTTCGTTGCGTTGTTTATAATGTCTGCGGTCTGGCGACCTAGACACTGAAACTGAGAGCTGTCCAGCCTTGTTTCCCTTGCCAGAGAGGAGCGGAGCAGCTGTAAGGGAAAAGCAACGCCCAAAAATGCGTACCATTAGCGAAATTCGCGGAGTTGGAAAAGGAGGTTGGAGGTGTTCCGTTTTATTCGTACATGTTAAATTCAAAAGCATTTTCAACGACAGCAGCTGGTGCGCATTTCAAGTTTGGAAGTTTCTAACATTTCTTTGGGACAATTCACAAGTTGTTTTTTTTTAGTACCTGACACTGATTTAGCAGCGGCTGTTGCCACTTGCCACTTGCCACTAGCTGTTGCACGCACGCTTTGCCCTCATGCATATAATTAAAAACTTCAGTTTGAAGACAGGTCCTGTTTTAAGCAGCAGCAGCTGATGACATTTGCAACCCTTGAAGCAGAAATTGCTCAGCACAGACATTGCAACAATATGTGGCTCCCAAATGTATTTAAGCACATTTGTAATGGAGCTTGCTTCCTAAGGGTGTGTGTGTGTGTGTGTGTGGAAGTTTAATGGCTGCTGAGCAAACCCCCAAGATGTTCACATAATTGACAGCTGCTGCTTCTGCTGAGGGTCACAAATTCCAATGCACATATGAAGCTGATCCAAATCTGAAACCACTCACGTGTCCTCACTTAATTCGCATGCATTTATGCGTGACCAGGCAGCACAGGACACACAATGCAGTCGACCTGGCAACAGGGACTTTTCTCTGTTTTTAGAAATGGGGACCACAATTGACAACTTGTCCTGTCCGCCCAGCTTGTTGTCGTCTGGCTTAACTTTTGTTATGCTGCGGGCAATTCTCGTGTTCGGTTTTTTCCACCAGAGAGAGTTTTCTCCTCTCTCTGTGTGTGTGTGTTGAATTTATAATTCCATTTGTGGTTTTAATTTTGTAAATGTGAAATTAATTTTATTCAATTTGTGCGTCAATCCAAGGGTTGCGGTTAACGCTTCATTGGCGCTCAATTGTGAGGACTTAAAGGGCAAAATTGGCTTAGAACAAAGAGTTAAGCTGGTAATTGAGACCGAGCGATTAACTCAACTGAAAGGATACAGCATCTCTACTTGAAGTGAGGATTCTTTGGGGAACTTCCACGTGCAGCCAACGAACTTCGTCTGGATTCATCCAACATTCGCTCCACCAGCAGCTCATCCTGTGAACTTAACGCAGATACAAATATATCGCGAGTAGCACGAAAGTTGCCGCAATTGTACAAATGTTCATTCTCCAAACGCAGAAAGTTCCAGATGAACCTGCGTATGATCTCAAGCAAGCCGGAGAGGGTCTTGCAGTTGAAGGGTAACAGTAGGTTCATATCGATAACAATGATCTCCACGGCCCAAAAGAAACGTATCAAAAGATCCGCAAAAATGGCAAAGTAATAGAATCTCTATGAAATGGAGAGGTTAAGAAGATGTTCCAGGAGGTTATTGCTAGATCCTACCTTGGGATAGATGAAACGCTCGCGTAGGAATATTTTGTGACCCTTCCAGACCTTGAACAATCCGTAGTCCTGCAGCAAATCCCAAGCAGTGCAATAAAGAGTGGACACAAACGAGCTAACAATATAGCACCAAGTCCAGGGATTGGCAAATAAGCTTTCATAATGAGCTGGGGAGTAGGGAAAGGGCGTAAAATGAAGTTCATTCAGGAAATCCTACTCACAGCTCGTTTCCATTTGAACGGTTGAAATGGTGACCACAATTAGGGTGGAACCATAAGCAGCCGCATTTACCAGATAGGACTTCGGCCTGGATGGATTATCCCAGTAACGACGAAGGCATTGAGCTAGACGAAACCAGGAAGGCAAACCGCGCAGCACATAAACCACATAATCAGGTTCAAAATCGAACGAACTATCGCTCTTCGTGAAGAAGCGAACATAGAAACGTGTCAGCTGATAGAAATCCACAAGGCATTGAACCATTGAAATCATTTGATCGGCCAGCCAAAAGTCAATGAACCTCACATAGAAGAAAGGAGCTGCGAAAATGCGTCCAAGACTGCTCAAAATCCACATTCTGGCCGTGAAGTTCATGACCCTAATGGGATTGATGAGGAGCACCAAAGGAAGCAAAAATGCTGCTAGGGGAAAGTACAAACGTTCCTTGACGCCAAACTCGGTGTGATGCAGGAACAGGAGCATGAAAATGGTACACAGATAACCATAGAAACTAGCGGTTTCCAACAGTTTGACAGGCACTGTGTGATTACGTGGATTCAGCTCAAAGATCAGCACATGATTAATGCCCACAATCTGCCACACATAGACATTGATGGCCATGCAAAAGCCATAAACCATTAACAGGAACATCGCACGATAGAATCGCATAAAACTAGAAATCAACTCTGCATTTTTATACAGACAAATGACTAAAAAGGAAAAGATATGGTTTAGAGGAGCAATTTCCAGTTTTTCCTCTCTTACTCACATGAAATGATGCACACCACCGCAGAGACCAGGAACAAACCCAACAACACACCCGAGGAGAATATGTGAGAAGGCGATGTGGGTTGACCCAAGGGAGGAACACGTAACTTCTCCATGGCCTTGGCACGATCTCCCTTCGCTAAATACTGTGTATAGATGTTCTCCACCTCGACCATCATGGTGCTCAGCTCCTCGCCGTCCCGACCAATCGCCGCCCCCTCCAGATACTCCTCAATCCATCTCCTGCCGCTCTCCATGTACATGTATCTATCGAACTTCTCGCACAGCTTGTAGAAGCCCGTAAAGTTCAGCTGCTGATAGTTGTTGAGGAGCACCAGGCTGAAGTAGAACTCACAGTAGGCACTTTGCAGTTGTTTGGCATTTTGCGGCTGATCCGCCAAAGGTGGTAGACGGGGCGGTTGACCGCTCACATGTGGCATGTACATGAACTTGACCTTAAAGGTGGCATGTTTGCGACGTGCCTCGGCCATTTTGTATTCAAAGAAATCATTCACACGACTTAACTCGTCCGTTAAGATTGTAAAGAAGTCGTCTGCAAATTCCAGACAATAAATATTATGCTGATCCTTGTTACGCGGATCCGGCGCATTCTCCACAGCGTGACGTATCTTTGCCTTGAGCTCCTATATTTTCTATTTTATATAACTATCTTTAATCAAAAATTGAGCTACTTACCGCATATTTTATATATTGCTGACGCCATTCGCTTGTTAAATGACTCTCAAAATTTTTGCCAAATTTCATTTTGGAAACTTTTTTCTATATATTTGTTAAAGCAGTAAGTTAAAGAATAAAAGTAAACTCAATGTGACAAATTATTTCAAGCAATGATTACTTTATTATTTTACATCGGGGAAAACTTTACAAAAACACAACAAAACTATCTGGCAACACTATTCTTTCTTCTTTGACATTTTGAACTGCGTACCAACGCTTCTCATATCCGTTTCGTCATCCCTTATTTCCATGGTTGTTAGGAATATATCTCGAGTAGCTCGAAAATTGCCGCAATTGTACAAATGCTCGTTTTCCAAACGCAGAAAATTCCAAATAAATCGTCGCGTTATTTCCAAGATGGCGGCAATTGTCTTGCAATTGAAGGGCAATAAAATTTGATAGTATATCAAGAAGATCTCCAAGGCCCAAAAGCAACGTATAAAGATATTGGTAACAATGGCAAAGTAATAAAACCACTAAGAAAAATTGAGGATTTAATAAAGTAATCTACTACATTTTCACTACTTACCTTGGGATAGATGAGATTCTCGCGTAGAAAAATATTTTCACCCTTCCACACTTGAAACAAACCAAAATCCCAAGCCAAGTCCCAAGTTGTGCAATAAATAGTTGAAACTATGGACATGATTATATAGCACCATATCCAAGGATTCTCAAACATGCTGCTATATTTATCTGCAAGTTATAGGAACTATTAAACTAGCTTTTCATATATATTTATAATTATTTACCATTCGTTTCCATCACAATTGTCGAGAAAATGACCACAGCAATAATCGTTGCATACTTTAGAGCGTTTAGTAGATAGGAAACATGTCTATTGCTGCTATCCCTATATCGTCTCAAGCACTGTGCAAAACGAAACCAATCAGGCAGACAACGTATCACGGCAACCGCATAATCATGCTCAAAGTCAAAGGATCTATTGCTCTTCCCATAATATCGTACATAGAAGCGAACCAAGTGATAGTTATCCACCAGGCAGAGGGTAAGGGAATTCAATTGATCTGCCAGCCAAAAGTCCGCAAATTGCACATGGAAGAAGGGAGCAGATAGAACTCTGCCCAGACAGCGTAGCATCCACATTCTGGCCGAAAAGTTCATAATCCTAATGGGATTGATGAGTATGGCCAGAAAGAGCAAGAAGCACACCAGTGGAAACGGATAAGGATCCTTGACGCCAAACTCATTGTGATGCAGGAAGAGCAACATGCACAAGGCACAAATGTAGCCCATGCCGCCAGCTACCTCCAGGAAGGAGGCGGGTGGAATGTGACTGCGCAGATCCACATTGAAGATCAGGTTGTGATTGATGCCCACATTGGCCCAGACATAAACATTGATGGCCAGATAGAAAGAGCAGAGAACCAAGCTGAATGAACCGCGAAAAAGATGTAAAAACACCGCAAGAAGCTCCGTTTGATTGCGTATATAAAAAACTTAAGAGAGAGGGAATATTAACAATCGATAACATATCGATAATAATCGTTAAACTTACTTGACATAAGAACCGTCACAGCACTCACAATAAACAGACCCAAAAGCAGCCCGGCTATAAAAACCGTTGCAGGCGGAGAGGGTTGACGCAGGGGAGGAACCCTCAACTTGGCCATGGCCTTGGCCCGATCTCCATTAGCCAGATAGGTCGTGGAGAGCAACTCCACCTCGGCAATCATCTGCAGCAGTTCGTCCTTGTTGGCATAGAGCACCTCAGTCACATTGTTGTGGAACCAGAGATCGCCCATCTCGGAACGTATATACTTGTCATACTTCTTGCAGATCTTGCGAAAGGCCGTATAGTTCAGACTCTGAAAGTTCTGCAGCATTATCAGACTCAGGTAGAACTCGCTGCAGACCAAACCCAAGTGTCGAACAATTCTGCCTCGCTGCTGCAGATTCCCAGATGGACCCAGTTGCTCAATCAGCTGGATGCGTATCTCAATTAGCTTGCGTTGTGCCTCAGCCTGTTTCTGGGTGAAAAAGTTGACAACGCGATTCAGTTCCTGTTCACAGACCTCAAAGAAATCACGTTCGAAATTCTGATAATACAATGTGGTCTCGATATTGGCCGTCATATCTCGCTCTCGTATATAGCGAAAATCTCGGGGCACATTCGCATCGGGCGCTTTCTCAACAGCTTGTAGGATCATTGACTTGAGGGCCTTTAAATTGTGGGTTTAAAAGTTAGGGAATGTAAATGGATAAAATGGTATAAATACTCACCGCATAATTCATGTATTGTTGACGCCACTCGGTTGTCAAAATACTTTCAAATGTCTTGCCGAATTTCATCTCTATTTGTTTTCTTTAGTGACTTTAATTGTTAAGGAATATCAATTTATATATTCTTTATTATTAGTTTGGGAAGACCTACTTTGTACTTAAAAGGAAATTTTTTATTTGGATTTTTTTTTTTTTACCAACTTAGTAAAATTAACTCATCAGGGATTTTTCGTATCTCGTTAAATATCATACAGAAATATACGAAATCATATTTTTTTTTTTTTAGCAGTAACTTAATTCAGTTAATTCTTATCTGAAACTCATTGTCAAAACTCATCACAAAAAATCTTCCTTACCCAACTCTCCTCCATCTTTTTGCCCTTGTCCAACCGCCCACGCAATGTTGCAACAGTTTTTACATGCCGCCTTCTATTTAATCATTCATTTTTTGTTGCCTGACATTTTCGCTTTTGTTTTTTGTGGACAGTCGCTCATTTCCTGGGCTTTGTGGCTTTCATCCGGCTAAAAAACAGTCTCGAATCGAGCTTTAATCATATTCTCCTTTTTTTTTTCAAGTGCGGTGCGTGCCGCATGTTGAAGTATCTGCATTTGTTTTTTGTCTATTATTACGAAATTTGCAAAAGGGAGGCCTGCTTTAAGGGTGGATTTTGGGATTCGCAACTCTTTAAGCATGCGGTAAGAATTTATGAGAACGTAAAATCTACACTGCTTCAGAATTCGAATTCGATTTCTTTTTCAGTTCAGTTAGTCATATTTTTTCTCTAGTGACAAGCACAGAAAATGGCGTTTTAGTTGAGAGCTTTTCCAAGGTGAGGGAGGAAAATGTCGTCTACAGGCATTCCTCCTTCAATCTAACCTCACACTCGGAACATCATCAAAGCGACCATTCATCTCGGGCAACGTGAAAAATGTGAAACAATTGCAACGATGATTACTTTTTCCCTAGTTTGTTGTTGTTCTGTGGCTGTTGTTGCTGGAAAATGGTCGTAAAAGGAAAATTGAATTGACAGTGGGTGGTTAGCACAAGTTTCTTTCTTATCCCAGGGGAGCATTTGGCTTAGAGAGAGATAGAGATAGAGGGAGGGAGAGGGAGAGAGGGAAAAGAACAGGTGAACCAAATTCATAATTATATGCTAAATACTCCAGTAATTAACTCCCTGGGGAATTGGGTAGTTAGAAGATTATGCTGACTTCACTGCATCTTATAAAATTAAAGCCATTTAATCTTTTAAGAGGGTGGCAACACTAAACTCTACGCTGTTTGTGTCCAAATTGGCAACATGTGCAAAATATACACACCCAAAACTCTCAGACTTCATTTAAGTTTCACTTGGAATAAAAACGATGCTGTTGTCAGCAATTTTTAGAACCTAAATAAAGATGCCCTGTTGATAAGGAAGGTCAAAGGGTATGTTAAATATTAGTAAGGTTAATCTGAGGGGTGGAAACTAAAGATATTTCAGGGTATTCTAACAAATGATATAGTTAGTGTAAACATTTTTAATAATATGGTATGAGAAATCGCAGTTAAAGATGGAAAAATAAAAAAAATAACTTAAAAATGTGTTGATTAAACTTTTAAGGTGAGCATATAATAAAAAGAATAGAAATATACTAATTTTAGACTGAAATTTGAAACTTTTTTAATTTAACTTTTCAAAGAACGATATGTAAATTAAACAAGAAGTATATTTAGCAATATTCTACTTATACTTTTATTAAGAGGTATCTTCTAGTCCCACACACCCAACGGCTAAAACAATTCTTTCTGTTTTACTAGCATAACGACAGAGGCAAATAAAAATATTTGCATAGACAAACCGTTGGACAATTGGACTCTAGACAAACGGCCAAGTGAACAGTACGGGCGGAAGGAGAAGGAGGTGTATAAAATGAAAAGTAAACATTGCAACATTCGCTGCCATTGAAATGATAAAGTGCCGTCTCTCTCTCTCTACCTCTCCCTCTCCCCGTGCGACAAAAGGCAATAAAATGCATGCTTAGTGTTTGGTCGGGAGAGTTTGAGTTTTAGTTCGAGTTCGAATAAGAACTAAAGTTGTGGGTGAAAAGTTCGGAGTGTGGGTTCTTAATGGCATTAGTAGTAGTTGTTATTGTTGGTAGTTGGTAGCAGTTGGTAACGTTGTGGTCCATTCGCAGCTCTATCTCAAAGCTGGAATTACATGTGTGTGTCCGTCTCGCATTTGTTTTTCCTACCCTTTTCTTTTTTTTTTTGTTTTTCCTCTTTATGCGTCTGTGGCATGTGAATTGCTGCAGAGCTGGGAAAGCCTTTCATGCTTTCTGGATTTGTATAAACAATGATTTATTGGTTCTAGTTTAAGAAGTTTTTTTTTTGGGCTGTGTTGTCCAGTTTAAAGCCATCAAAGCAGTTTACGAGGCGGTAAAAGAATTTCTTTGAGCATGAAAATAATTGAATTTAACATAAATCGAATGAATTCCTAAAGTGAAATATTTTTACTTAGTATTGTTAGGGTAATTTATTGATTTAATGGATGATTTATTTACTTACTATATAAATTATGTGTTAAGTTTTAACAAGCTATATATTTTTCTAATAAGTCAAAACAACAAACTCTTCTGACCACCCACTGAAAAATACTACGCCTTCCATTTAAAAAAACAAACACACTGAAGTTAATAGTTCAACAACAACAACAACAACTACAAGCTTATAGTTTCATCTAACTCCAAATTGCACTCGATTTTTCGACAGACGGGCAATAAACTTCAAAAAAAAGAGTAAAAAAAAATACCGCCCCGCCATAAACTTGAAAATCGGCTAAAAACAAATCGCGAAGAGCGCGCACCTCAAGCAAAGCGGCTTAAAAATGCTAGAAAATTAAACGAGTTTTGTGGCAAGGTGGCAAGGTGAAAGAGAGTTTGCTCCATTTGAAAGTTAAGCTGCAATGATTAAACAATTTTCTCGCCAGCGTGTTGTTGTTGTCGTGTTAGAAACGCGACGACATTTTATGTGACAAGCGAAGCAAGTGAAAACAATTTGCGATAATTGCTTAGTTTGTTAAATTGCAGCGATTTGTTCGCCCAATAACTTTGGATAACTTAATTGCACTTGTTGTTGTTGTTGTTGTTGTTTGACCCCTTCTGAGCATTGAACTTCGCAGTGCAACTGCAACTATTTATAGCCAACACCCCCATTTGCTTCAGCCAGCTGTGCGCTTCAAACATGTTCGAACCGACTCAAGCAAGCAGTTGCTCGTTCGTTTCGTTAAGCGTTCGTTTAGTTTGCAACCGCATCGCGTCGTGTTCGGAACGTTGAAACGGGTGTTCGCGCAAAGATTTGCCGGCAAATTTTTGTGTTGATTTTGTTTATGTTTTTCTCGGGCCAAAGAAAAAAGGCGGCAAAAATACGCAAAAGTGTAAAACGTGTCTAGTTTTTTATAATGCAGCAAAGTGTAATACAAATTGTGCCAAATAGTAATTAATTGTGTAAAGTGCATACAAATAAAATATAATCAAGTTTTTTAAATAGAAGCTGTTGCATATTTTATGGCGCTGCAGCTTCCTTATCACCCCATTTTTCACATCCATTAAAAGTTTCCTTTGGCTGGCAGCATAATTAACGCCTTATCGCATTGCACACAAATTAAAAGGCTTAAACCCAGACAAAACCAAAAAAAAAAAAAAAAACCGTTTACAGCAGACGTCCTCAATGGACCACAAACCAACCAATGAACCAAGCAAGCAAGCATCCAGGCAGACAAATTCCCATTTTAGATAAGCGCGTATTTTATTTATTTATATGTCGACTCAACTGCTGAATATAGTCAAAGTTTTATGTTGCTGTGGGATTTTCACTTTTGAATGAAAACAATGCTTAAAAAGTTTATAATATTGATATAAATTTGATAGTGCTTAAAATTGTTGCGAGTGGTCAAAAGTTTTTAAAAAAGTTTGAGCTTTTAAATCTTAAAATATTTTAATATGTGTGAAAATCTCTTTGAAATTATCCTTAAATTCGCATTAAAAACTTTTCATTTGCCTGTTTTGCTAACTTTTTGCACATTGTTAATTGTAGTTCACAGTTTAGCTTGAAACTTTAATACGACAAACCACATGTTAATTAAGCTGAATCAGAGAACATACATAGAGATTGGCAATTAGAACTCCCGGCTTATCAAACCAGAAACCATTTGATGTCTAGGCGCTAATCTTCAGTGTCATCAGCTCATCATTCTCCTCATCATCATCATCAGCTGGTTGTTTTTCCACCTCTCTCTATCTCTCTCACTTTCTGATTGGATTGATAGATTGCTAACCGGTTTTTCTTTTTGGGGCATTAGACACGAGCTTGCGTGTCTTCAATTAATCTTGACTCGTGCCAAACATTTTGCAGCTGTGTTTACGAACAATTTTAATTCTTGTTTCAAGTGGCAGCTGTGACCTCTTACAACAGAACAAAAAAAGGATTGAGAAGTTGAGAGTTCTCTCTGCTAATTAAGGATATATCTCTTGAGCTCAACTGCATCCTCTTCTCCGTTTTCAATTTTAAAGCCTGCCAGTGACAAGCTGTCAGATTCAAATTCCAATTCTACTCTTCTGCTTCTTTTTCTTTATCTGGGGGTGCATTGAACTGCCTGACAGCAACAACAACAACAACAAGAACAAGAACAATAACAACCCCGTCACAAATCAAAGTAGCGTCTGAAATTTGAGATATCAAAAAACTCGAGCTGTCAAAATACCTAAAATGAAAAATCAATTGCGGCTACAGTTCACAAGAGGGAATCAGTCGGTTCACCAGGGGGGAGGGGGGAGGAGTACTTACTGTAGGTAACAGCCGCCGAAACGAACTTTGACTAATGATATTTATAGGGGCCTTCTACTCTACTGCTCCTCCCCCCTTGAGGGCCGGCGTGTGAAGCGGATTATGATTACAGTAGCGTCACCCTAATGATTTAATTATGATAATGATTACAGCCATGGGACTATCTGAACTATCTGAAGTTAACTGAAGTTTTGCTTCAATGTGTTCCGTGTTAATTATTAGTTTCGGTTGGGTTTATGGCTTTTTCATGTAAATATGTCAAATTGATGGTGAAGGGAGTTGAGTTGAGTTTTGAGGGTTATATGAATATCAATTGGAACTAGTTCGGAATTGCTTAAGGGGGTTGATTTGTCATTGAATGGAATTTTTGTAAAAGTAATCAGAGAAGAGTGAACTAGTTTGTGCAGGAGTTTAAAAATGAACTTGTTCTTTTAAATGTGCTTGGAACATTATTAATTTTATTTTTAAATACAGAAGAATTTCTAGTATTTTATGTATCAAGTTCCTTGGAAAAATTGTTATTTTATTGTTGTTTTGGCTTTCTCTCTGTAATTTACTTTTGAATTTCAGCTCTTTTGAACTAGTTCTCTAATAATTGAGCGATTTACAACTTTTAAATGTTCTTTCTACGGATTAACATGATTCTCAGCTCGTTTGAACTAGTTCTTACTATTTTATTGGATTACTATAAAAGACCATCATCCGGTTTTTCAAGAGTATTTTCAAGCAATAACCATAATTTCCCATTCTTATGCCCCTCTTTGACAGCCCTCTTTTAGCCCCTTAACTAATTGTTCAATTCAGAGAATATCACGTACCTCACACACACACACACACACACACGCACACACAAACAAACACTCAGAACTTTTTGACACAGTTAACAGCCGCTGGCCTTTTAGCATAAAGTTCAGATCGGTTCGGTTCAGTTTGGTTCGGTTCGGTTAAGAGTTGAATGCTTATCAGAACGTTGCACTTTTTGCAGCCAATGCAATGCAAAGAAAGAATCAACTTTTTTGCCAGCTAGCTCACTCTCTGTATCTTATCTATGGCGTCGCACGAGCCCCAAAGGCACTTTGTAAAAATTATTAAAATTGCTTCGAGAATGCATTTTGCATAGATGAAGAGAGCGGGAGAGAGAGAGGGAGAGAGAGTAAGGGGGGAGAGTTGGTATCTTGGAAATTGACGTTTAGTCACGTACGATGGCCAAAAGGAAAATTATTTAATATGCAGGCCGCTGAGGCACAAAAGTGGCAACAAAAGTTGTTTAAAACCCAAAGAAGAGAACTTTTTTGCTGTGCTGATAAAAGCTGGAAGCAAGTAAACAAGAAGGGGGAAGGGTATGTGTAACGACATAAACCGCAAAGTGGTGCGTGGTGGTTTTATCTATGTGTATTATGGTGGTTGGCTCTCTCTTCTCTCCTTTGGAAGGATGTTGGGAATGCAATTTTTGACAGGAAGTTCACACAAAATTAATGGGCCTCAGTTCAGCTGGAACTTCTTTTGTTATTATTGTTTGGGGTCAGCTTATGTACTCTCTACTGTACTACGTTCGCCTCTGTCTCGAGAGCCTCGAGTGGTGCATAAATCTAACAATGCAGCCGTTCAATCACACACATAGCTCCACACCCCAAAATCCATCCAGTTTTGGCGCCTGGACGCATGCAATGCATATCAAATGCCTCGACTTCAACTTCGGGCTGAAGTTTAACAAATAAATTTTGACGAGATTTATGTTCCAGGTCTCTGTTTCAGGTCCGTTTTTATTCACTGTCTAACAGCAACAGCACGTACCCGCCGCCCCCTTCTGTGTGTTAGCCAAGTTTCAAGTTGGCTTTTAATGCGCCGTAAAACTGACATAAAGAAAATACTTCTACCATCTAAATATATATAAACAAACGACAGTCAGGCATAAAAAGAATACAGCAAAGAGCCAAGAGACCTAGAAAAAAATATAATAAGAACAAACAAGTTATTTTTAAGAGTTGCAGAAGTTTAAATACTCTATTTTTTAATAACTTTAACTTGTTTTTATTTTAACTGCATTATTAATAATAATTCTTATAAATTAACTAATACTCCTTTTAAGTTGACTAAATAGTTGTTAGATAACTAAAAAAAAAAACATTTTAGAAATATTTCTTTAAGACAATTTTTAACAAAATCTTAATTTTCAAAGATTTCTAAACCTTATGATGATAATTTTATCTTAATATATTTCTTTTCGAACTTTTTTAAGACGTTTATACAATATAAATCTACTATATTGAATATTGACTTCATTTTTAAAGTTGATAAATTACTTTTTTTTTCTAAACATATTTTCAAAGCGTTACACCGTTTATCACTAAGTAAAAATACTCTCTCCCTCTCTTAAAGAGTATCAGAAAAGTAAAAACAATGTTGAAACGTGCAAATACACGTGCTGCTCCAAATTTTTGAAAGCAGTTGAGAGGCAGATGAGCTCAGTCAGAGGGGTGAGGAGGTGGATTCCCTTCAGAGGGTCCGGACACCGTTGCGCTCCAGTGAGCACAGCAGCAGTAGCTAAAGCTAAAGCAGCAGCGGGGAAGGGGAAGGGGAGCACAAACAATACAAAAATAGACAAGTTTATGGAGCAGAAATCAAGTTGAAAGAGTCTTTTAGCTTCCGCTTAAAAGCAAAGCAGGAAAAACAGAAAACAGAAAAACAGCGCGACAAACTTTAGACAAAAGTCTTTTATATTTTTATATATATGTCAAAGCAAATCAGCAATTTGTCACGCCGTTTTAGTAAAAGATACAATATCTCAAGCTGACATTTTGTTGTTGTTGTTGTTGTTGTGTGCCCTTTTAAGTTTTGACAGTTTGTTGTTGTTGTGCTGTGCTTTGCCTTTTTCGAATCGGCCAATTAACTGCGCTAAAGGGCTGCATAATGGAAAATTAAATGTCTACATTTGATATTTCTTATGCTTATGATTATTATTATTATTGTGAGAGGTGCGTCCAAGTCACGCAAACTTCATAAATATTATTATTGCGTAATCCATTGACAGCTTTCATGATTATAAATATTTATTATACATAAATTTTCATGCCACATGTGTGGTCTTTGGAGCATTGCAACATATGCCAAACTTTCGTACAAGTATTCCCACACACACACACACAGAGACAACAATTTACTGCAATTTCTGTCAAACTGCAATTTGCATACAATTTGAATACATTTCGCAAATGCCACTCAACAACAATTACAAATTGTGCAATGTCATTTATGGGTTTGATCTCAAGCTGAATCACAAATTTCAGCTTAGTTTCTACAAAGGAAAATAATAAATGAAGTATGTTTTAAACAATCATAAATAACTTTCAACTTTTGATAATCTCTGTGAATTTATGTAAAAGGAAAATTTTAAAAAAGTAATTTCTATATGTTGTAGAGTTTTTAAGCCAATAAACTTTGAGAAGCTTGCACTTTATTCCTTCTGCTTCCTGATTCATTAAGCGCAATTATTCAATGTTTAGTCACACTTGTTGAAATGTGTTTGAAAACTGTCAAGCAATTCAACTTGAGGGCTTTTGTTGTTCTGTACCAGATCTGTGACAAACGAGACTTGAACAACAAACAATTTGCAACAATTTATGAATATTCTGCTGTGAGGCGAGACGAAGTCAGAGAGTTGGAGCACGTCACAAGTTGCGCTCTGTTGATTGTGGTAATTGTTGCTGTGACAATTTCGATTACGCAAGCAACTCACAATAAATTCTCCAGTTGGAATTCAGCTGCCAAACTCTTCCATCGACACGTGTCGAATTTGAAAATCCTTGCCGAAAATTGCAACATTTATCGCAATTGCAACAGCAGCAGCAACAAACAACCAAAAAACAACCCTCACAAAGTACAAGGCATTAATTTTTACGACAAATTGATTAAGCATAAATTTCGCACCCTTAACTTCTAACCCAAAAAAGCATTGCGTGTTCTAAAATATGACCACTTTGTGAGCATTTAGCAGGCACTTCAAATACCCTTACCCCCCCTCTCTCTCTTTCTTAGTCCCAGTCCCACTCACGTGTCACACGCACGTGCGTATTATTTACACGCCATTTTTTCCCAATTTTTTTTTTGGTTTTTTGTTCCTTGTTTTCGAGAGCTTTGCATCTGTGTAATTGAAGTTATTGATTTTCAGCTCGAAAACACATTCTTCAACATTCTGTCAAACGCAGCGTGCCCCTTTTGCCTGAGTCACCCTGTTATAGATTAGCCGCATCAACAGTCATACATCAGAAACGTCTGTTTCTACATTATTTCTACACGGAAGTTGCAAATATGTTCATTTAATTGCATTAAGTTTTCTCTCCCCCATCAAAATCTTTTCTGGCTTTAGATCAAAGTGCTGTGCAAACATTTTCGGTCATCCCCAAAGCAGACACAAATTTTGGCTGGTCTCTATTTTTCTATGGTTTCGCCCCTTTTTGGGGATTTGCACCAGACATTTTTGTTTGATTAGCAGCAATTTTTACTTGTGTCACGGCAAATGTCCCTTGCAGCAGGTCCAGCACATTTGTAATTACAAAATAATGACATAGAGCAAACATTTCGCTTTTGTGGGCGGTTTTAGACTATACGCTCTTAAGCTGATAATTAGTGTGTGGATTATGTAATTAAATCTTGGGGTAATTAGAGGAAAGTTTTAGCTTGAAAGCAGAATGGAATTTGAAAAAAAAAACCTATTAAGCCTGAAACTATGCAACAGTTCGTTAAAAAATATAAAACAAAAAATTATCTAATATAAAAAAAATTAAATTTTAAAAAAAGTTCAACAAATATTTTCATAAAAAAAATTATAAAAAATAAATTTGATATTAAAATTTTTTAGTTTAAGCAGCTGCAAAATAAGTTTCATTGTTAAAATGTAACCAAACAATTGGAAAAAATAACAAATTTGTAAAATGTGTGCGTAAGAAAAAAAAATAACAAATGTGAATTTAAATCACAACCCAAAAAAAAATAACCAGCTACAAAGTGCCAAAGTTGCATCTAAATGCCAAATTAAGTTTAGTCTTATAACCAAATTTCTCATCAACTTCATCAATAACTAACAAAAAAAAGTAATAAAAATGGGCAACGCTTCTTCATCACATGGAAATGGTGGCGGTAAAAATGCTCGAAAATGTCGCAGTCTGCCCAACTCGCCGGATGTCAGAAGGTAAAATCAAACAATACTCGGGAAAATTCGGGAAAATGTCAAAGCATCTAATGAGACTCATTATACATATTTTATACAAAGCTAATGGCTGAATCAAAACCAAATGTCAGCACAATAAATCAGTGGCCCCCACCAAATTAACAATATATTTTCCCAAGAACTCTCATGTCTATTTATGGCTCAAGTGGAAAAATGAAGATGGAGTGAATATTTAGCTATTTTTAGACACGCCAACAACAAGTTGGAGGCTAATGGAAATGACATTTTGTGGTTGCGTTTCTTTCTTTCTTTTTTTGGTTGTAAGTAAAGTAAATAAGTTGTGCAGATATTTCCTGGTTTTTCTCACTAGATTAACAGCGTGGCAAGCGATTCATAATTAATAGGAGTCTAGGTGCCGAAAGCGACACATTCAGAAGACACGCAACTGGCGTCTTCTTCTTCTTCTGATCGACTTCCGTCTTCTTCTTGTGCAACAATTTGGCTGCCAGCCAGACTGTGGGCCAAGTTTAATTTACTGGAGCCAAAGTTTGTTGCCCTCTTTTACATATATTGCATAATCGCAGCGATCAACTTACAGCTGCCTTCAACTTCAAGTTCAAAGTGCATTATTCATATATCAACCCCTGGAAAAATCAACCACCGTATCCCAAAAAAAAAAAAAACCTTTCAGAGTCAATAAATAAAACATTTGCCAAGTTGCATAATTGAAAATCCATTTCAAGCTGGGAATCTTCATAGCAGGAGCAGGCCTTTACTACTTATCAGACAGCCCTCGCCCTGTGTTTATTCAGCATGTGGAAGCCTAGTTTACTTATTTACGAGACATTTGTCCAACCCCCGCAGGAATCTACACACACAAAATGTTGTCAGCTGCATTTGTTTGGGTGTGAAAATATATAAAGGAAGAAGAAGTGTGTGCAGATGTGTGTGTTGTTGTGATCTGAGTTAAGCTATAGTATTTGGTCATATCTAGGGTAAACTAGGGTGGACACAGTGTGTGAATTATTATAATTTTGGGTTCAGTTTTTGATACTTGGTTGAAGAAATTTCTTTAAAATATAAGTTGCTATGAAAAATATTCAGCATTTTAGGAAGTAAGTTCCATACAAATCTGATAGATTTCACTATCTATTTCAGTTTTGATTCATAGTATCCTTAAAGATTTTATATGTTTTAAATCTTCTTAGTCTGCAAAACCCAACTCTGAAATTTCTAATCGCTTTTCGCGCTTTTCGTATCTCAAGAGTTGCGCCTGCAACTGAAGCTGGATAAAAGCGAAAAGGGGGAAAAGTGGAAGTTGCACTCGAAAAGTTGCAAGCGTTGCCAGAGTTGTCCACTTGATGTTGTTGTTCTTGTTGTTGTTGTTGTTGTTGTTGCTGTTGTTGCTTGGCTTTTGCTACTTTGTTTGTTTTTGTTGTTTTTGTTTGAGCTACTCTCCATTTGCGGGCTGCGGCTTGTTTACAACTTCTGGTCCCTAGCCATAAAGCAACCTGCTGCATATTTAAAGATGTCGTCGACATGTCTCCCCCGACACCCCGCTCCACCAACAGTTTCTATTTCAGTCAACAAAGGTGGCGATGAAGACCATTAGCAGAGAGAACCAAGCCAAGGAATAATATCTTTGACTCTTGCTGTCGTCTGTTCAGCGCACGTGTGTATGTAGAGGGGGTGAGAGGGAGGCAGACGCTATTAATTGTTTGTTGCAGCAGCAGCAGCAGCAGCAGCAGCTGAGAAAATGCGTCCCTAAAGTCAGACATAGTACTAGTATAACAACTGTTTTGCAGCTAAAGAGCTGAAGCTGTAGCTGAAGTTGAAGGCGCAAGTTTTTCTGCCATCTAATAACTGAAAATCGTGACTTTATGTGCGCACTTGAAAGCCATAAGAAAAGAAATGTTCGTACGAGACGAATACAATACCCAAAGCTACCACTAGTAAAGTATCTCGAAACTCATATTGTGTATCTTTCAACTGCAGTCGTTGGGGAGGGGGCTAAGAGGGTTTATATGTACACGACTTTTAAGATGAACACGTTTTCCAACGTGTCGCATTACAATTTCTAATGTATGCCATTTGACATGGCTTGGTAGTTAGTTGTTGTTAGAAACAAAGCTGTCAAAGGCTGTAGCCAAAAGATTGGCTTGATATGTATGTAAAAAACGTGATTAAAAGTATCTGAGCGTGATCGAATTGGATATAAAGTATCAAAACTTACTTAAAAGTCCTAGTAAAATATTTAAATTAATTCTTTTTAATGAAGTTACAAGTCAAAAATGCAATCTATAATTAATATGAAATAAAGTTAGAGGCTAAAAAAATACCACAAAATATTCAAAAATGTTATTTAAAGCCTATCAAGCTTAAAACTACTCGAGCTTCCGTTTAACTTCTTCCTGCTTTCTCTCTTTATTTTTTATTCTTTGGCACAAATATCTATCCTGACCAAAAAGTGATCTTCAGCTGTCTGGCTTTGGTTAGTTATCTCTCGTAACAGCTTTGTGCCACACCTTGCAGGCATATATATATATAATATCAATGGCACATAATTACGCTTATTATCAACCATTCAACACCTACTCAAAGTGCTTACAGCCGGCACGAACCGAATCCAAAGCCAACCTCTGAAGAGGAGCGTCCAGCTCAACTACTTTTTCAAGCACTTCTTGTCGAGTGGCTTCTTTGCCAGATAAATTGTGTGCCCCTCCTCTTGCCACATCTTGTTGCTGTTGCTGTTTGTTGATTGTGGCAGGCAGTCGAACGAGCTACGAGCGGTGGCAAATTTATGAAAATTTTGCTTAGCTCTTAACGGCATAAACTTGCTGTTGACCAGGTTCAAAAGGTTTTTGGGTTAAAGATAAATTGGCAAATGGCTTTGGCCAGTAGCTTGGAGGTGCCAGTTAGTTGTGAATATCTAATGTACGCCAAGACAGCTTATCTTAACTCTCTGAAAACAGGGTGAAAGTCAGCTGAGTTTTAATAACTTTCCTGAAAAGATAAGTCATAAACTAGCATAAAAGGAGAACTTTTATATGGAACAAGTTACTAAAAAAAACGATAAAAGTAATTGAAATTTCAGTAAAATTAGTTAGCAGTTTTATATACATTGCTTTGATAAGAAAACAGAAAAGTTGCTTGAAATAAATTTTTATATTGTAAGATACTCTTAAGAGTTCAATGCACAGTTAATTTATACAAAAAATATTGAAACCCTTTTGCAATTCACCGTTGCCTTTAAGTATCTTCCTCCTCCTTTGGCCAATTCCAATTGCCTGTCAATCTTCTCCAGAAATAAACAAACAAACTTTAAGATATCTTAGGCATCCCAAAAGGGCCAGAAATAAGCAAGAAAGTAAGGAAAAAGAAACACATCTAACCATAAACGGCGACGGCAACAAATCGCCAGCCATAATAAAAGCGAAAGAGTTGTTGCAACGTTGCAAGATCGTTTCTTTCGTATAAGGCAAAACTGGCAATAACCCAAAATGGTCAGACAAGAGCCAGGCGTCGTCCTATTCCTGCCACTCCCCACTCGAGTCTGGCTCTGTTGCAATGACAAATGCAACTCAAGTGACACATTGTGCGGCAACAACAAGCATGCAACGCAAATGCAACTAATGGGCAGCGGTGCAAAAAAAAAAAAAAAAAAACAGGAGAAAAAAAGAAGAAAGAACTTTTCATATTCAAACTCGCATACAAATGTCGCGCTTTATAGTTGGCCTGCTCCCCACTCCGCAGCAGGAAATGTTCAGTGTGTGTGTTGCAACTGCGTGGGCTTCGTGTGTGTTTGTGCCACAAGCATACAGGTGAATGCCACCAGCAGCCAGGAACCAGGCATTCAGCTATTATGAACTAAGGTCAAAGACACTTTGGCTGGCGCTGAACGAGTGAAAATCTGTGCACTTGCAACACAACGTGCCACAAATCAAAAATGCGTAATAAAGACGCAAAATTCAATTTGCAAACAGTTGGCATGGCGCCCAGCATGTGCAACATGCGACACCTGAAACTGAGAGATGCAAAGCTAAAGATACAAATACTCAGTTAACAAGCTTGACGAGGGCTTCCATGAAAGTAATCTCTTTTAAGGTCTTTGACATAACTTAACTCTGCGTGCAACCCTCGCACATGTGTGTTGTCTGCGTAGATACATTGTGAGGAGCTTGTATCTTTTTCTTAACATATGCAAACAGGAATCGACATCCTTGCCGAAGCAAATAAAAGTCGGCAGACAGCTTTTGGCTTTTCACTTGAACGCGAAAAACTCGCTAACAATAAAATGCAAATAAAATTATATACAAAAGTAATTTGGAAAATTCTCATGTTGTGTCTGCGCGTTGCAGTGGCAAAGAAAAATGGCGTGACAGACGCTTGATGACAGCCGCTAAAAGCAGCAGCAGCAGGAAGAGAGATTCGGGGCATTTAAGCTAGGGCGTATTTAATTTGCAGTAGCCGGAAAGCAAAAAGGACCAAAAAGGAGCAAAGTCAAAGTCGGCGACGCCAACGCAGCTGCCAACTTCATTTGTCTGAATGTTGTCTACGCCAAGTTGTGTTTTTTATGAGCTGTTTTTTCTTCATTTAATACAATTGTTGCGTACTTCCTTGTATAAACTCGTGTTGTTGTTGTTGTTGTTAGCGTTGTTGCCAGCCTTATTAATGGCCAACAACAATACAAATGTATCTTCTTGACTTTGTCTGCTTCTCGCTGCTTTTGGCAAGAAAACGCCCCCCGCTAAGGTTTATGAGCGCGACTTATTAAAAGTTTTACGTGCCAGTCTCTTTCTCATTTCTTTATTATTATTATTACTTTATTTGCGTTTTTCCTCTTTCTTTTTTTTAATCAGCATTTTGAGTAATTGCAAAGCGAAATAAAATGAAATGCCAAAGTAGCTAGGAAATGGGAAAAGGCATTTTTCTTCTCCGCTTAGTTGGATTTTCACAAATTTGCATATTTAATTACAAAACTTAATTGCATCATAATTTTTTCATTTTGCATTTAAATTGCATTGAAAAAGTATAATTAATATTTTATTAGCTTGTTTCAGATGATTATCTTCATATTTATTCTAAAAAAAATATTATTTACTGTCAATGTGCAATTAATATTTTATTCGGTTTTTTCAAAGCATTCCTCTTTAATAGCAAATAATACTGAAATTTATTAGCTGCGATTTAATAAAAAATACAATTAATTTGAGAAATATTTACACATTTATTGAGGAACTCACAATTACTCACAAACAGTTTTAGCCTCATTAAATTCCCATTTAACTAGCTAATATATTTAGTAATAAATAGTCTCTAATCAACTTAAATTGGCACAATCAAAATAAAATTGTTCAAATTGCACAATTTTAGCAGTTATTAATAAAACAACCATGGCTAATGAAGAGATGTAGCTGAAGCTACTTAGCTACGCTGTTTATGGTTTACGACTTGCAAGATACAAAAGTATCTTTGGCAATGATATGCATATTTCTGTGCACGCTTGTCTCTTTTTTATGTCATTTCATTTCGCGCAATCGCATCGTTAAAAAATGCTGTAAAAATGTTTACTGCAATTGCCAAGTTTCATTTTTCCTTTATTTATTTTAGTTCTTTGGCTTGAACATAAAAAAAGGGTTTGGCGGCAACTTCATTAATTTATCAACGTTGCAACGAGCAATGTAAAATTATTTTTATCGCCACAGTTTGTATAAATTGTCGAGATAAGTGTATAAGGCAAGAGTGCATAAAAAATGTATCTGACAGATACTGTTACCGCAACTCATGCAAATCACGCCTCAGACACAAGCTGTAAATGTGCCGCTGCCGCTGCCGCGTGGGCGGCAACTGCCATAAAAAACTCATAAAGAAATGTATATAGTATATAGTATAAGTCCCACTGGCTCCGTAGCATATTGTTTTTTAATGCATTCTCTTTTTCTTAAAAAAAACTTTTATTCCTTTCTGCTCATTACAGACAAATAGCGCCCGCTTATGGAAAGGTCAATGGTGGAACAGCAATACCCCTCCCCGCCACCGTTATGGTCCAGCGTCGCTGCCCCCCGGACAAGGTGCGCCCCCTGCCACCCACACCGAATCATACGCCATGTAAGTGAAAATTTGTATTGCTGCTGCGAGTATGGGAAATTTATTATTAAAAAATGCTTTTTAAAGCCAACCCTTTTTTGGGCTGTTTACTTGTTTACGGGGAACAAACAAATTTCGAGTCCACAGTCGACAACAGTAAACAACCCCCAGCGGGGGATGCCAATGCACTTAGTCCAGGTCCGAGATTTGTCCTTCGAAAAAAGGGGGTGTGTTCCATCATCAAAGCACTCCTGGGAATTATTTCGGTGGGGCTTGAGTCCACTGAACACTGAATGGGGCACGCGTGTCTATCTAAAAACTCGTTGCACTTGATTTGTTGCAAGGTGGAACAATTTGTAATTAAGGCCTGTGGCGGTGATTTGAGGTCTTAAATGGGACCCCAAGTGGAGAGTCAGTTGGGAATAGATGTAGATACAAATGACTCCATGAAATACCAAAAAACTAATCAAATGCATGAAAATTTCAAGGATTTCCTCTTTAAATGCATTCTAAAGAAGTGACTTTTCACTGCTTACAAACTACAGACAGAAGAAAGTAACCAAATCCAACGATTTCCTCATTTAATATAAAGAATGCATTACAAAGAAGTAACATTTCACTGCCTTCAATTCACAATAAGATTCAATGATTCCTCAAGGATTCCCTCACATTCCACAATAAGATTAAAAATACGTCTGTCAATCTGAAATACGCCCTCAATCATATTCGACGGCTTCAGTTGACTTTTTGTCTCTCTGAGAAGATTTATGTGTCAGGGCGTGAGACCTTCACCATATATAAATCTGCCAGTCGCTTTCTGTTCGTCCCCAGCCCTCGTTATAGTCTCCTCTGCAAGCAAACACATGTGCAGCAATTAATTAAGTTTAATGTCCGCTTGGCCTTTAGCATTGATTTATTGGTTGCGCCTCCTACCGTTAGCTGCATCAGTTGACAGCCAGCGGACATCTTCAAGTGGGCACAGAATTAATGAACTTCTCCCTTACTCCTCTCTCTCTCTCTCCCTCTTTTTTAGCCATACCTGGTCTGGGCAAGAGCGGCAGTGATTTTAATACGAGCCGTCCAAATAGTCCGCCCACCAGCAATCACACCATACAAAGTCTGAAGAGCGGCAACAACAACAGGTAATAATGACAAGGAGTACTTTTAACCGGTTCCACTCTCACTAACTAGATCCTATTCTTCCTGCAGTCTGCGTCCTCCAACCGTGAAGAGCAATCATCAGAGTGGAATTCCCTCGCCCAGTAGCTTGAATGCGCCCACGCTGGCTGCGCCACAGAAGCACTCAATGCTGGACAAGCTGAAGCTCTTCAACAAGGAGAAGCAACAGAATGCGGCAAATGCGGCAGCTGTCGCCTCCAACAAGACACAGATCCAATCGAAGCGAACTTCCTCCTCCTCGGGCTTCAGTTCGGCACGCTCGGAGCGATCCGACTCCAGTCTGAGTCTGAATGATGGGCACAACTCACAGCTGAAGCCACCGAGCATCAGTGTCAGCTCCCAGCAGAAGAGCCAAATGAAGCACAATACAAAGCAATCCAAGTTGCTGGCTGCCCAGCAGAAGAAGGATCAATCCAAGGCAGCCTCGAATGCGGCCAAGAAGGAGAAGAGTCCGGCCAGATCGTTGCACAAGGAGGAGCAGTCGGGCAATGAATCACGCAGCTCCACCATGGGCAGAGCTGGCAAGAGTTCTCTAACACGCAACTGTGCGGAGAAGACGTCTTCCAAATCCTCGCTGCACTCCACCAAGAGTCAAACTCAGGGTCAGAGTCAACAACAACAACAACAACAACAGTTGTTGCACAGTCCCAGTGGCACAGCGCTGCCCAAACCCATTGCTGCCATCAAGGGCACCAGCAAGCTGCCACAATTGGGCGCCAATTCCGGAACCAGTTCGGAGCTGTTCAAACGTGAACCAAGCGACATATCCAACAACCATCCAAACATATCCCAACAACAACAACAACAACAGGCAACTGCCACAACAACACATATCCTCAAGGCATTGCCTTCGACACCACCACCGCCATACTATGCCAATGCACCACCGCCACCAGCTCCCGCTTCGGCTCCCGCTCCAACTCCTACTACCTACTCCAATGGGGTCTCGGGTTATTTGAGTGAGCCGAGCACGCCACAGCATTGTGGCATCTACGGCAGTCGTCTGCCCCCACCGAAATCAGCTGGAGCTGGCGCACCACGCAAACTGGAGTACAATGCTGGTCCTCATATACTGGCGGCGCCTCCACGTTCACCGCTGCAGCGACCCATGCAACACAACTCCGCTCCGAACACGCCCACCGCCTCGCCCAGCAAATTTCATACGATACCCTCCAAGATCGTGGGCACCATTTACGAATCCAAGGAGGAACAGCTACCAGCTCCCTCCCACTCCTCCTCTTCGTCGTCATCATCGGTGCTGCCCATGCGTCCTTTGCTGCGTGGCTACAACTCGCATGTGACGTTGCCCACGCGTGGTGCACGTGGCGGTGGTGGCACGCATCCTCATCAATCGTATCTGGACTTTTGTGAATCGGATATCGGCCAGGGCTACTGCAGCGATGGCGATGCACTTCGCGTGGGCAGCTCCACGTCAAGCAATCGCTACCATCATCATGACATTGACAATGGATATCTGTCGGAGGGGAGCAGTGGTCTGAGCGGTGCAGGTGGTGTTGCACATGGCAAACATTTTCTGAGCATGATGCGAGCCAGAACCCAACTGCCAACAACAATTGAAGAGCGGTAAGTGATGAATTTCCTATTACCTTTTCATGGGTTTTCTACCAGTCCTGCTTTGTTGTTGTAGTATGTAAATAAACAGCAGATAACCATAAGTCCTATGCAAAAGACAAAGACAGCAACCACAAAGTTTTTTTGCACGCACAGTTATGTTTTTTTTTTTTTTGACGTTCGCTCATTCTCCGACCTTCGCTGCACAATTTGTTGTTGCGACAGCCGGCGTCAGTGGAATTTGTTGTTGGTTTTGCTTCAAGTGAGCACTGAACAAAATCTTTGAATATTTTATTTGCCGGTAATTGTTTCTTGTTATGAAAATACTTTGTTAATTTTTTTAGTGTACAGTTTAAATTTATTTCTTTATTTGCATTGTTGTAATGCCATCTGCTAAATTTAGTGTGCAAAAGTTTTGTCTCTCTTGTTTCCCGTTATCCCCGTTAACCAATGAGTCATTCTCCTTCTTCTTCTTCTTCTTCGCACAGCTGACATCAATGAGTCAACGGACAATTGCCATTTGTATCGTTTCGATTGAGTTCCAAGAACTTGTTGTTGTACCCAGCTGTGTGTGTTTTTGTGTTGGGGCGTCTTCAAATGTGGCATGCTATAAAAAACGGCACTTAAACAAAAGAAGCGACGGTCGGCTTAAGCCTTCCACTTTCAAGTTGGACTTTGTGTTTAGGCCTGAGTGCATTTTGGTTGACACGCACAATTTGGCCACACTTTTGGTGTCAGCAGCAGACCCTTTTGAAGCACTCATCATCATGGTGAAGCAGTTAATTGTCGTGGCAGCCACTTGAGGCACCTCAACAACTTCCGCCCATATGACAGAGACTGTTTCTGACATGGCCCCTTCAAAGCTTCAAAAACCAGCGCTCAAATTGCCAATTTGCATAAAATCCACTTGATGTTGACTCCACAGAACCAGAGATCAGGTTTTCACTCTGTGTGTGTCCTTCCTCTTCTTCTCTGCAAATTGTCAATAGCAGCAGCAGCAGCAAAACAGACGATGACAACTTGACAATTGACAATTGACAATACTCACCTGTCAAAGTCTAAGCCCCCTTTGCAGATCCCTCCTCCCTCTTATATGGATATTGAGATACATAGCAACAGGGACGCACTTTGCCATTTGGCACTTCAGTTAACAAAGGTATCCATGGAAAATTGTTGCTGTTAACGAGCGAATTTTCATGTTGTTCAGTGGATGCGAAAAACCCTCTGACCTCTGACCCTTTGTCGGACTTTTCTGTATTATGAGTAGGTGCTTGACAAAAAGGAATATCGAATACCATGGCGATAAGTTGGAATTTGAGCAGCTTTAAGATACAATGTGGAGATACAAAAGTCACAAGTTTAAAGCGTAAAGATATCCTAATCCCTAAATATCAAATATTTCCTTGATGTGACTACATGCATCTGCTTAGAAAGTTAGCAGTTTTAGCCAGAAATTGTTTAGCCGTTTATTTTAAAGTGTAATAGTTTTACGTTAATTAACGTACGTTACGTTACGTTTACAGTAATTACGTTACGTTTAAAATTAACGACTGTTAAAACATTGCTCTCCTCCTCGATTCTCAAAAAATCGAGTAAGCTCGGTGAAATTTAGTGACGTTTTTACATAACGCGCAAGTGTGAGTGTAAGTATAAGTAAATGTTTTAGCATGCGTGTGTTGATGCTATTATGTATTATGTATCACTCAATACTGGAATTCTTATATGAGGATGGATAACATTTAAATATTTGTCCAATCGTTCTCTTTGGTAAGCTCAAGAGGACAACAAGGGGTAAGGTGGAATATTATTATTAATAATATGAATATGAGAAGGATAAAAGCATAAACTAAACCAACATAGTTAAATTAACTATTTTTATAGTTGATTTTCGTGTGGTTTTGTTTTTTTCCCTGAGTCTACACGAAAACTCTTAAATAATATTCTAATGCCCTTACTCTCTCTTTTTCTATGAAATTGGGGTGTTTTGAAAGTGTAATTAAGTTCTTCCACTTGCCGCGCTCTAATTGTTTAGCATTTGTTTAGCATTAAGAGTCGAGAACCGTTTTTCGTTGGTACATAATTTTTCCTGTTTTTATTAAACACTTGTCTGGCAAAAACTCATTCCGAGTTCCGCCTCACATTTCACCACGCATTTCATTAAAAAGCGCTTATGGCAGTGTAAGCTCTTTGAGGGGGCGGGCGGGTAGAGGCAGGGGCTTTTCCACATTTTCATTAGCTTCGGTCCATCAACGCGTTTGATCTGTAAAATTAATGCAATGCCATGAGGCGCTGAAAGTGGGAGCTACTTTCTGTCTTCCCGTCTCGATTTCTCTATAAATAGCAACAGCTGTTTGTCGCGACGGGGGGATGACTAGAACAAGTGGAGGGGGGTTGGGGAAACTTGAACAAGTTCAGGCTTATGTTGCTGACCCTCTCGCTGACTTTTGAACTCCATTCATGGTCACGTAATGCAGCTGCAAAAAAAAGGAGAAAATGTTGCTCAATAATTGAATTTTAATGCACGCCGCAACATCGTCTCCCCCCGCCCCCTGTTGCTTCTCCCCCTTTCCCTGTCGCATTAGTGTCAAGCTGAAGCTAATCAGTTGCGGCGTCGACACCTGCAGGACATAATTTTGAATCCCAACAAGTGTCATACACACACAAGCACACTCGCAATATCCTGTTCCGAGCATGCCAACAGGCAATCTCTGTCTTTGGCAAGGAGAGGAGAGGAGAGGAGAGGAGAGGAGAGGAGAGAAGGTTTACTCGTTGTCTAGCCATAAAAGTAAATCAAAATGTGCAGCAAGCTGGGTTGTTCTTGTTGTTGCAACTTGTAGGGGTTTGCTGCTGCACAACCGACTGGACTAGAAGCACACACAAGCACACACATATGGCCAACAGTCTGGTTGGTCTGTCTGTTATTTCTCCCTGTCTCCCTGTATCCTGTATCCTTTCGCTTCCGTTTTATTTAATAACGCATTTTTCAATTCATTTGATTTATGGCTGAGGCGTGAGACGCTGCCATTTTTCTGCTATTTTCCAGATTGCCAACACATTCTCTTTTTCTGTTTTTTTTTTTTTTAAAGCACACTTTAAACTAGCTGTTCTATCTGCTTGCCTCATCCATAATTTGGGGCTTTCGCTGACCACATTGGCTGTGCGAGCAAATTGAAAATAAATTTCGCACCCAACAGCGCCGACATAATAAATACAAATTGTTTTTATTAATTTAATCAGAAACTCACTGAACCCGCCAGGCCCTACTTAAATACATACGTATACATATGTATGTGCGGTCTGTCCACCTGCCTGTAATACCTTTTTCCATTTCTGTCCACTCGAGTGTTCAATGACGTGACCCTTGTGCCAAACACACATTTTGGGTTGACTTTTTTTTCTGCCGTCCGTCTTTCCTTTTTTTTTCACATACTTTTTTTAGTTAAGCGCCAAGTGGCGTTTAATGAAGCGGCAATTTTTTTTTTTTTGTGTGTTGTCGATTTGGGGTTTTTAGGAAAATATTGACTTCATTGCGTTTGTCACATTTAAAACATATTCTTTATTTAAGTTGGCAGACGCTTTTAGCATTGTTGCCTTCTTCAACTGACAGTGAAGGATTAAGTGGAATACTATTTATTGTGTAGATTGAATAAAAGCATTCGTAAAAGGGATTAAATAAGGGTAATGCTAAAAGGGAAAGTGTGTAATTGTGTAGGGAGAGCATTTTTATACCAAATATAAAAAGTAACTGCATAAATTGAGTTGAAGGAAGATATCCTTGTAAAATTTTTACTTACACTAAATGCTTTAAAAAAAAATATAAAATGATGTATTATTCTTTATTTTGCCAATATAAAACGTTCTTAAAAAACTATCCCAATAAAATACATAGTATATTTTCCATAAGCTCTTTTTTGCAAAAAAGCTTTCGTCGTTGCTCACATTGCCTCAAAGCTTTTGCTGCAGCATTTTTATAGCATAGTCGAGACACATTTAGCGAGGACACACAACAGCATTGCTTCTAACTTTTTATAGCACATTATTCCTCGAACTTCATTATTAACAACGACTTAATTTCGAGGTTTTTTAAATGCATATTTAATTATTCTGATTTTATTTAACAGCTGTTGCATTTATTTGATAATTCTTTAAATCCTTAATGCATTTAATGCAGAAAAATCAAGCAAATTATAATAAGGCCCAAAAATTGCAACAGTTGTTCAATTGCAACTCAATTACAATTGGAAACCAGTTGCTATTTCAATCATATCTCTAATTGCAACTGATAAATGCAACACTGCTCCCCTTGACTCCTACCCCTCTTAAGCTAGTGTTTCCTGGTTGTGCACCCACGTTGCAAGTTCGATTAAAAGCGGCTCAAAGCATGTGACGGGCATACATAAGCCTATAAGCAAAAACTGACCTTTCCACATGCCTCTCTGCCACACGTTCAACTAACTGGCATTCCGCAACACCCCCCCCACACACACACACACACACAGTGTTGCAGCAATCATTGTTGTTGTATTGTTGACATGTACATGACAAAAGTCTTTGGCTGGACTTATGCTTAATCGTTTTCCAATAGCTTTGCCCATAGCCGGCAGTTATTTTTTTTCTTTTTGTGCTATTAATATTAACGCGCACGTTAGATGCTGATTAATAAATACACTGCCTAGGTGTGGGGACATTGGTTTATATATGAGCTTCAAAGTACCATAAGAGAAGGAATTATAAGTTAAAATCTGTTGTGGATTTATTTGAAGGCTGGAACTCTCGGGTTAATAAGTATCTTTAACTTGAATTTTCAATGCACCTTTTTTTTACAAGTTATTAAAATATAATTATAGCACTTTCAAGTTAATGAAACTCATTAAAATATTATATGACGATTAACTTAAAGCTTATACTTCCAATTAATCCTAATAAGCCACTAAACTTTCACTCTTCGCGGCTATAAAAATTCGTCACATTGCAAATTAACTTAATATTGTAAAATCTTTCGCCTTGTGGCCTTTCAATATCTGCTGCTATTTTTTATAAAGTGTTAAAGCAATTCGATTGCTCGATATTGATTGAGTGCTGCCGCCTTGAAGATTAATGAGTACTTGGTTGGTTGGGTAGCCAAACTCTCGGCTGGCTGGCAAGTGGCTCCAATTAGTTGAGTTTGCCACACAAAGAATTGCCTTTTTTTTTTTGTGTGCCACACAACACACAACAGCCAATCAACAACAAATAGTAGCATTGAGAGGAACTTGTTATCGGCTAGTTTCGCTTTTCATTTCAGCGGCCTCGTTGAATTTTCTTGCGTGCAGTTTGTTTGTTCGTTTTTTTTATATTTGGAAAATTGCACAGCACCAAGCCATGCCAGAACAAGCCCGCCCTTGGCTCAATTTTATATTTGGCTAGCTGCTGTCGAACATGAAACAAGTTTGAGCAATAACTGACTGCAAGACAAACAACTCTATTGCCAAAGAGCAAAAGAGCTCGAAATTGCTGCACTCTCTTTAAAATGCACACAGCTGTCGTTGTTTTCGAAAAAGCCATTTGTTGCTTTTTGTCAAAAGAGAGAGATGAAGAGAGAGAGAGAGAGCCACCGAACAAAAACAAGAGACGTGTGGGTGGGTGCAGTATGTTTGACAATAAACCTTGTCTGTCAGCGGAAGTTTGTAGTAGTGGAAGGCAAAAATCAAATGAACAACTTTATTAGCTCACTTAATGAGCAAATAAAATGGCAAAGTTATTTAACAGCAAAGAGGTTAAGTAATCTGAAAAAATATAAAAATCGTAAAATAGCAGATAGGAATTTTACACGTAAATAAATAATCTTAATTGAATAAATATAAACACAGCTTATAAATAAAATTATTTAAATAATATTAGAAAAATAATTTAACATTTATTTGATACAAAGAAATGAGTTATAAAATCAATTGAATTATCAAACAAATATTTTCGGATGTATAAATAATCTGACATTTATTTAGCTACTTTAAAGAATAAACTTCCTTTGGTGTCAATTTAATATCTTTTAAAAAAATATGAGTTCATACAATAAGTTGAAAACATTTAATTGTAATTTTTATAATTTTTTAAGTAAATTTTATCCTATAAAATCTTCAAACTCCAAATTCATCCCCTTTTATTTTTAAAGTCTCCTTCCATAGCTCTTAGCTACAGACAACCTAAAGTGCACTTTTCTGTTTTGAACTCTATGCATATAATTTTGTCATGCTTTTGGGCAACAAGGTAGACAACTTTATAAGTAGGTAGTCAACTGGCTGCCTTACCAATTGCGTGGCCAATTGTACAAGCCAAAAACGCCTAAAGTCTTTTGCAAAAAAAAAAAAAAAAACAGGCAGAGCCTATCAACTAGTTTTATTCATAAACACACACGCTTACTTACACACAGGTGGGCAGGTGTCTCTGCTATGTCACTGCTTCCGCTGTTTGATGCACTCCTTCCTTTCCTTCCCTTCCCTCTGCTCCTATTCCCTATCGACATGTCGGCCTTTTACTTTCAGCACACAACTTTGCCATGTGCTTCATACAAAGTCTTTCGCTCTTTGCGCTCTCTTTGAATGCTTTTCGAACACTCTTTCGAAGTCGCTCTCTTTGAACGCTTTTCGAACTGGTCATTTTCCTATAGTCGCAGCGTCAATGTGAAGCAACCCCAGAAACGCATTTGAACGCTCGGGCGATGCGGTTGCTCCAAGGAAAATGTTTTCGCCGCTTGCCGTAAATTCGTCAAAATGAATATTTAAAATACTACATGAAGAGAAACAAACGTTGCATGGTGCAATAAATAACTTTAAGTAAATATTCATAAATAAATAAGTAGAAGTTAAGTGAAGTGAAGTGCAGATTAAATTCAATTACAATTGTGATAATTCTTTGTGTGTGTTTTTGTGTGCTGCATACTTTGAGGCGCACTCTGAAGTAGTTCATCAACATGTTTTAGCATTTTGCAAAGGTAATCAATTGAAATCAGAGCGCTCTTTTGTGCAAATGTTGTTGTGCCATGTATGTTTGTCCCTGTGCTGCATCAAATGGCCATCAAATGGAGCCGTGTCAATGACTGGCTGCAGGCCATTAAACTCCTTTGGGGCCCGGCTTTTGTTTACATCGCAAACATTCGAGTTCTATTTACAAAGGCGCTCAAGCCGGTCCAACAAAAAAAGGGTTGGACTGTAAATACTCATACACACACACACACACACACACACACATATATATGCATACGTATTTGATGATAAGTCATATGAGTCAAATCAATTTTTGCCTATTCATTCACAACGTTTCTCGTTTTGGTCACGTTTGTCTCTCAATTTCGTCAATTACTTCAGTCTGTCGGGCTTTGCTGGCCATAAATCTTCGTACCTGCACACACACACATACACTCACATACACACGTACACTTGGGTGTCAGCCTGTCAAGTCCTGTGGCCAAAAGCCAAAAAAAGAAACAACTTTTCTAGAGAAGGGCAACATTTTTTGGCCATAAAACAGCAACAGGCGACAGGTTGCACAGAGTTGGGGGCAACATTGTGTGCATATTTTAGAGCGGTTTATAGACCAAGCTGACTCATACATACCACCACCGCCTTCCTCTCTGCCCCTTGCGGGGTGAAGGCGGGGTTTAGCTAAATTGTTTCTCTCTGTTCAGCTTTAGTTTGAATTCGCAATGAGCTAAGCGGCTTTAAGCGCACGCCTAACTGTGAAGAGGGGTGGAGAGGGGGGTTGGGGAAGAAGTTAGAGGTAGAGTACGGATTAAGCATGTAGCATAGGCTCAGCGGGTTAAGCCTTTGTGGCATGAAATAGGCAACATGTGGTGCACATAACTTATGAAGTATCCAGAGGTTTAAGTTTATGATTCTAAGCTCCGTAATTAACTGTTCTGATTATGATTTGTGCTTGAAGGAGAGAAGGGAAGTACTTGAAAAGAAAAATAATAAAGTCAAACAGAAGAAAGTTTAAATCCTAAATCTTAGAGCTAATAATAAATATTGCTATGATGATTCAGTATAAAATATCTCACCCTTATTTCACCTTTTTGAATGTTCTTTCAAAATCCTTCTAGTCTTACACACATCGTGCTATAAATAAGTATAGATAATTAACATGTCCTTGGTGTACGTTAGTCCTTAATTTGACAGTCTGAAGCAACGCCTACTTTCCCATTAATTTAATCTAGTCGAGCTTCTGTTGCTGTGTTGCAAGGCAGGCAAAACTGTTTACGTTGCTCATTAATAAACTCATTTGTTAAGTTGCTTAGCTTGTCGTTGTCGTCTACGACGTTGCAAGGTGGCACGCAACAGACTGTCTGTCTACCTCTGTTTTTGTTTTTGGGCAACAGTTTTGCCAAACTAATCACATTTTGGCCATCGATTTTCTGCAAGAGTCTTGAGTGTTTGATATTAAACCGCACCTCCTATGATATAGTTCATAAGACATTCCAGACTTGTATATACTCTGTTGGCATGCAAAATGGGCAAACTTTAACTAACAGTTAACCCATTTTTCCTGTCTAGTGTGAATCTTTTTGCCATATTCGATATGATCAAGTTTTTATGTGCTGGGCGTTTTTATTAGCTTTCAACTGTCTGGACATAAATTTAGCATTAAATGAAGTGGCATTTACCTAGCACGAGGGTTGTTCTTGCCACCAACTGACCCCAAAATAGTAGCTCCTTTCCCTTCTTTCTGCCTTTTCCATTGTTTTGTTTTATATTTGTGCGCCTTTGGCACGTAACATGGTTCATTGCACTTTAATGAACTCTGAAACGAAATACGATATGAAATGACTTAACAAATTTATGACTTGATCTTGCTAATGAGAGAAGATCTAAGAACTCTTTAACTCTTCATGCACTTCCTAAGTCCTAAATCCAAGCGGCTTTAAAAGCGCATTTCCGTCGAACTTTCATCAAGTTTCACTTCACTTTCATGTCTTGTAATTTGTTGTAGTACCTTCTTTAATTAAATGTGCTAACAGAAACTCTACTCCTTTTTGGAGGGCTTATTTGTATGGGCTGCCTGAAAGTTTAGCCTTAGCATATTAGTAAAGTTTGGGTGTTTAATTTAATTTGCATTTGTTTTTCGCTTAACGCTCTACAAAAGCAGAAAAAGTGGCAGAGACGATGCGTCGTCCTCGTCTGCCTCTTGGAATTTTCATTGGAAAAACTTGTGAAGAAAAGTTTGACAGGGCGTGAGATAGCAGAAGGAAAGAAAGAGTGAAAGAGGATTAGCCGAGGCTTTAAGACAGCGCAAAAGTTCCTGTTATTTTTTGAGCCTGTTTTTTTGAGTGGCGTCTTCTTAATGGGCTCAAAAAGGAAGATTTCAGGGCCGTCTTCTTTATGGCCACTTTGCCCAAAAATAGAAAAAATTTCAGTTTCATTGTTGTTTCCTTATATTTATGAAGATTGTGCGAGGGGAAGTCGTAAAATGGCAACACAATTGTGCAACAAAAGGAAAGGCACCCTGTCTTGTTGTTGTGTCTGCCATTTCTATAATTGATGTGCGACTGCTTCTTCTGCTCCTTCTTCTTTCTTCTTTTTTTTTTTTTGGTCTTCAATTAGGAGGCTGGCTTCTTACACACACACACACACACAAACACAGTCCTTGACACAGTCAGCACATATGTAAGCTGCTTTTTTTCTTGTTGACGCTACTTGTGATGAGTGTTGCATGCTTTTAGGCGCCGTGTGCAAGGCCAAAGCCAAAAGCCTCACACGAAGGTTGCATGCGTGGAAACATGTTCGACACTTTTATTAATGTGTACGCTTGTTCAACTTGCTCAAAGCGCCTAACAGCGTGTCGGAATTCCATTCATAACATTTTATCTGACAGCGGTGAGGAGGAGGAACCCAAAAGAACAAGGGTATTCATATGTGTGTGCTAGTGTGTGTGTGTGCGTGCTTCCTGTGCTTGTATTCAGTGTTGTGTCGCTGATAAGTCAACCTAGTTTAACGCCTGTTGCCAGTTTTTAATAAATGAAATGGCAATAACAACACAAAGGCAACATCGCTCAAGGCTTATGTGGCAAGCAAATGTATCTAGAATGAACAACTAGGCTTTTGTCACAAAATAGTAAAACAAAAGCTACACATCCTGAATGCATCATTCTGTTTAATAAATGAATAGTTGCTACAAAATCTATTTAGTTGCAAATAAATGAACAAAAAGTTATTGATTTTTGGTTTGGCATTGAACATTTTGCAGCAAATATTAATAATTGCAATTTAATATCAGTAAAACTATTTTACAAGAAATTCCACTGAAAATGCATATTAAATTCCATAAATATTAATAATTAATTTTATTGTTCTATGAATAGTAAATTTAATTGCATATTTTCTTTTAAAATATTTGTAAAAGTCAAAGCTCAAAGCAATTCCACTCAACTAACCTTAAGCTTACTCAGCTTTTAATCAACTTAAATAAGGCTTTACCTTATCCTTTGTAGTTGCTTTTACTAGCATAAATTAGGGTCAAAGTTTATGCAAAAGTACTCTTAAAAAGAACTACACGCCTAATTGTCTAGCTAAAAGCTGACCTCAGTCCAAGCCCAAATAATTATACAAGGCTCTGAAAGCCCCAAGAGCCGGTTGTCAATTAAAAGCGGCAATTACACGAATATATGTTAAACACGTCCGACAAACAGTAGGGGTACTCCCTCCCTACCCACTCCTTTACATATAAATAGAACACGTGCTGCATAAATTAGTCGACTAAATTAAAAATTACACAACAAGAACCATTTTAAATAGCTCGACACGAAAAATAAACGAGAGAAACATTAAAAGCGCACCTCGGCCAGTTTTGTTTATGGCCTTTACACATCTGCCGCCGCCGTTGTTGTTGTTGTTGTTGATGTTGTTGTTGTTGAAGCCACTGCAAATTACGTTTGGTGCATGAAATTAGTTTGCTGCTCCTGCTGCCAAAGTCCTGCGCCAAAGCGGAAAAACCGGCTCCGAGGCAGACATGCATGGAATTTGTTTTGCACACTCCACCAAATATATATTTCAAATGCGTTTGTGGTCCAATGTGTGTGTACGTGTGTGTGTGTGTGCTCTGTCCAGGATAATACAGCAAAAAGCCAAAGGGGCACAGCGTAGAGAGTAGAGTACAATTCGGAGGAAGGACCACTGAACACAAAATTCGCTTGGTCAGAGGCAGCAATAAAGCAGGGATGGGTTAAAAAAATAAGATTAAATGAGGTTTAAGACTGAAGAGTGGTAATAAATTTGAAATAATAAATAAATAAATAAAAATTACTTTTAAGAAACAGTAGCTAACAAGTTAGATGATTTAAAATAATATTATAATATTATTATTCCTACACGGAGGATTTTCTAACATGTAAATTTTGTAAATATATTAGTTAAGGTTCCTCTGTCCCTTACCCTTCCTTTATTAGGTTAAGTTCAGAAGGCTCTGACGCTTCCTGCGACATAAATAATAAAAATTTTATTTGAAAAAAAAAAAAAGTTGCTACATTTTTTTTATACAATCTTGAATGAATAACATTGTTAGTTGATAAAATAGATATTGAAGAATATTTGTTCATTAAATATCCGAAAGAAAAAAAAATGTTTTGCATAAAAAATGCTGAGGCTTAAAGCCTTTTATCGCTTCGGTTTTCTCAATTAAGCACAATTTTTTATTTAACAAAAATTAAATGTTTAACCTCTGATGCTATATGAAAAAAAGCGTACACATTAAATATTCACAACATGATTTAAAGAGCTAACCATAATTCATTTATAAATTTATATATATTTTTTTGTTGCATTGCAAGTTCTTTTGAAGCAAAAGAAAAACATTAAAACGAGCTGTGTTAAATGGCATTTAAAGGATATTTATAGCCTTTTTTGTTACCCCCTCCTCACCTCTCCATTTGTTCACTACGCTCCTGCTCATGACGTTTGCCTTTGCTGCTGCTGCTTCAGCTTTTTTCGACAGCTTTGTCGAAATTTATGCGCCATTTTTTGCACACGCTTCATTTCCCCATTGCAATTTCTGAGTGGTGGAAAGGGGTCAGTATCCATTGCTTTTTCATTGCATTCCAAATGGATTTCATTTTAAGAGCTCATATACAATACTTATAGTTGTGTTTTGTATTCTATATGTACATGTTCTATGGCAACTGTTTTTGTGTTTTGTCATCGATTTGAACTATAGTTGTTTTAGACCATGTTTTTTTTTTTTTGTCTAGTGCCCATCAACGAAACGTGGCAATCGTTATTGATTTTACCGACTTACGCCCTCCCCTTGCACCTTGTTCCTCCCTTCCCTCCCCGCACTTCTTGCATATATTGAGTGTGCGACAATTTATGAGCTTTATGTGTCACTTCTGACGCTCACTTTCACTCTAGCACCCACACACACACATACTCCACACACCACTACTACCACAACATACATAAAGGCAGACAGTCACGCATATTTCTAAGGGCTGTTCCCCACATCCCCCACTCCCCCGCGCTAGCCTAACTGGACGTCTCAGTTACAGTTCAGTTCTTAGTTCTTTTCTTTCTACTTCGTCTTTTTGTTATTGCTGTTCTTGTGGTCCCCTTCATAGCCTGGGCATATCTAAACGGTAATTGCTTGCTGGGGCGTAGTTCAGTTTTATGACCCAGACAGCTGTTTTTTCATTTTCTTTGCTGCCCTGCCCGCTCTCTCTTAAATCATAGCATATTTTTCAGCATGTCTCTTTAAAGCCAACGAACCACAATTACCTAATTTATTTGCTTGCCTTTTGAGCGCGATTGAATCAAAAGCTCATAGATCTAATCTCAAGCGCACAACAGTCTGCTTTCAATTGCTATTATTAAATTTTATGCGCGAAAAGAGAACAACAACAACAGAATTGTGAAAAGACAGAACAACAAGCAAACAATTTGCAGTTAGCCATTTTTTTTTTTTTTTTTTGGCGAGTTTTGGCAAATTAAATTTTAGCAGGCAATTGAGAATATGAAAGTCGTTTAAAGCATAGCACATAGAAGAGATTGGAAAATATTGTGAGCGGCTAAAGAAAATTAAATAGACAAAACCCAATACAATTTTATAATAGAGAAAGTTTTAAAAAAAAAATAGCAGAAAATAATAAAATATGTACTTAAAAAATAAATTTCAAAAAAATACTCACAGAAAATATTTAGCTCTTTCAAATTACAAATATACATTTAGAAAAGAAAAAAAAAAAGCAAAAAATTAAGTTAATCAAAAAAGGTATTAAATATATTCATTAAAACTACTTAGTTTATGTTGATAAAAAGTTCAGAATACATAAAGTTAATATATAATACTCCAGATTTGTTAAAAGATCATAAATTAAAACAAATCGAATAGTTATATGTTGCATGTCTCTTGGAAATTTATGTGTTTGATAATTTGACGCGCCTGTTTTTCTTTTCCTCTCATAATTTATACGGCATTTTAGCATTTAACTTTCCACCTATTTATTAACCGCACCGATGTTCGCGGCATATTCAAATAAATGGCATTATTTATTATGCTACTTAATAGCCTCGGCGGGGGCGAGGCGACACGCCCAATTAGTTTTGATATATGGCCAAAAATACAACGTTGGCGTAAGCTGCTTAGACACAAAAAGACACAACAATTTGATTGTTGACTTTTGAACGAAAGGTTCGTTCTGAATCCTTTTGTGGTGCTCTTGAGTTTGTTATACAAGTTTTTGTGCTCTAGTTCCTATTGTCATTTTAATTGAAAATGTTGCCCGCTGTCGCTAGCTTTTGCTTTGTCGTCCCCCGTTTCTCTCTGTGTGTGAGTGTGTGTGTGTTGCAATTGTTGTCGCACTTTTGCCAAACGTTATTTGCCCATCGTCTAAGCTTACCTCCGACGTTTCCATTCATTGTGCACAGCTCTCGATTCTTCTGTCTAACTGTCTGTTGAGCTTCTTCTCTCATTTCTCAATTGCACGCCTGTTTGCACGCTGATTTAACAATTGTTTGGCACTTGCATTCAAGTCCAACGCTTTGCTTTTGCTTTACGCTTGACTGGCTTTATCTTTGTGTGTGTGTGTGGCACATAAATTACATCACAACGTCATCAGCAGCTACGTTGCAATAAATGTGAAATGACTTCATATGGCGTATACGTAATATTGCTATTAATATTATTTTTTTTGGCTGTTGTTTCCTTCAGGAAATGCATTTTAATAATTAAAAGGCTGCTTTTGTTTATGCAACAAATTTTGATAATAAACTTACAATAATTTTTCTCTCCCTTTCTCTTCCTTTCTCTCTCCTGCAGCATTCGCAGCAGTCGCGGTTCGCTTGATAGCATTGGCACCGCTGCCAACGGCAGCTCGGCGGCCAGCCAGGCCAGCTCCAGCGGCAGCAACAGCAACAGCAACAACATCAACAATAACAACAACAACAACAATAACGTTCATAAAATGGATGGCGGCAGTCCACATCATCGACCCAACTCACGAAATGGACGCGATAATTGGGGTAAGATGCCCGAACCCTTGAATGGACACAAGGCGGACAAGTCGGAGAAGTCATCGCCATCGCGTCGCAGCATGGGCGGTGGCGGTGGCGGTGGGAGTGGCAGCTCCTCCAAGCAGGGCTCACCATCATCCTCGTCCCGCACCAAGGGCGTCCCGCCCAGCTTTGGGTATGTGAAGCGAGCGAATGGCAGCATTGCCTCCACCGCCGAGCAGCAGAACATTGCCATGCTCATGGCAGCCGGTGGTGGTGCAGGTGGTTTGGTCAATGGTCTTGGTCCTTGTGGACGCACCGCTCACGTCTCCGCTGTGCCACGCACCGCCAGCGGTCGCAAGGTCACGGGCGGTACCCAAACGCTGCCCAACGATATGAACAGTAAGTATATACATATAATTCTTCATCGAGGGTATTAATTAACATTCCCTCTACGCCCCCACACACAGAGTTGCCACCTAACACGCAGCATCGCAGCTTCTCGCTAACGGGACCCACAGCGACGCAGCTCAGTCAATCGATCAGGGAACGCTTGGCCACAGGCTCGCACAGCTTGCCCAAGCCAGGCAGCGATTTGCACGTGTTCCAGCACAGGTAAGATTTAATATTGAATTACCTTATCGATAATAATTATCACACACACACACACACAGAGTAACGACACGTGGAGGCGCCACGCGACACGATGGCTCCTTGTCGGATACACAAACCTATGCGGAGGTCAAGCCCGAATACAGCTCCTATGCCATGTGGCTGAAGCATAGCAATACGGCCGGCAGTCGTCTCTCCGACGGCGATGCCATGGATCAGATGCAGATTGGTTCGCCGGCGATGACGCGACACGGCCACAAGATGCTGCACAATCGCTCCCAGGGCTCATCGGGTCAGGGACAGCTGCCAATGCAGGGCAATGAATCGCCCTATGTGCAAAGTCCGCGCATGAATCGCAGCAATAGCATCAGGTAAGTCTAAGAAGAGTATTTGTATACCATATTATAAGCATGTTCTATAGCTCCCTCTATCTCTTTAACTTTCTCCTAACTAACTAACGTAAAGCTATCTGAAAGAAAGGACTTACCCAAGGTGACTTTGCCTAACTCACTTCTGATTTTTTGCACTTTCAAGCTTTGCATGCCACATCCATTATGTCGCACTCGAAAACAATCAGCTTCAGTCGCGTTTTGCTAAAAGTGTTGCATACTTTGCAGCGTCGCAAAAAAATGCAGAAGTCTGACTTAAGACGTTGTGTTGATTATGTTCTTGACATATTTACAAGCTTTAAAAACCTTTTATAACTCTTATACACATTTCTCTACCATAAATATTCCTTTTGCTTTTTTTTTATTACATTTATCTTGCTTTGCAAAACGCATCACACTTCAACATTTTAAAAGTGTGTACAGAAATATCATCAGCTCTTTGATCAAATTACCCCATTATTCTCTGTCTGTCAGCTTCTCTCACACACACACGGACTTAAGTATACGCTGCTGTAATGAGCTTGTTTTTCACATGCGCGCCTGCAAGTATGCAAGCAATTTGTAATAGTTTACTTTTGTATGGGGCGAGAGCAAAGAAGAAGTCAGCATATGTTTGCCGTAGTCTGCGTCCGTGTCGTCATGCATATTTTAAAGCTACAGCTACAGTGAAAGCCCCCTTTAAATAACGAACACTGAGTAAAGGGGGAAACTTCACACGTTGTGGATGGAAGAGGAAGAAGAGGGTTATTGCAAACAGACAATGTGAAAGTTGTGTAAAACAGCAAAGTTTGCAAAAAATAACAGCAAAGCGTAGAAAACAAGAAAAATGTGCACGAAACGGAAATCGAAAAAAAGGAAACAAAAAGTGTGGGCTGAAGTGGGCGAAGTGAGCTTTCGGCTCGACACATAAGTGTAAATAACAGCACTGCACCCTGCGACTAGGGTTAAGAGAGGGGGGAGTGGTGGAGTGTGGCCAGATTATTATTTGACATGTCAATAGGTTTCGTGAACCTTTGACTTGGCCATGCCACACAGCGCAGCACAGCTGAAATTTAAGTTTTGCCTCGGGGCTGCCATTTTGGCGTTCACATTGTTGTTGTTGTTGTTGCTGCTGGTATTTTGTATTATTTTTATATTCTGGCAACGTCAGCAGCTTGGCAGCTGCAGCCGAGTGTTGACTCTCAAGTGCTTCATTATAAAATTTTTACCAGAAATGGCATGGCAGAAAAAAAAAAAAGAAACCAAGAGTAAATTTACAGAGAAGAACAGCGAGATTAACAATAATAAACGAGAAAAAGCAAAAAGAAAGAAAGCTGTAGTGTAGTAATTCTGGAAGTCGAAGACTTTAAAAACAAACAAGCTTTACAGAAATGTTAAAAGAATCTGGTTAAAGATTACATAAACAATTTTCCAAACCAGATCTCAAATTAAAATCAGAACTAACTTCATCTTTAGGCCTCACTGCAGCAACTATCTACACACTTACTTGAATTAGATGATTTTCAGTAGTTTCAAACTCAAACTCTTGCTTTCAATGCATCAATTATGCAAGAGGGGAAAGTGGCAGAGGGGCAGAGGGAAAAAGTAGAACAACAGCAAATGGGTAAACACTGCAAACCAGTTTCAGTGGCTTGTTATCAAATTTAACACCACACCAGACGAGATTGGGGCGTGCCGGGCTCGGAGGCGTAGACGGAAGAGAACACAGAAGAGTTGTTGGACAAATGCTTCAGAGCGTTAAGGAAACGCCCTGAAGCGTACCAAAAATCCCAGCACACACACACACACACACACACACATATACCATAAAAGCAAACAGTGGAAACATGTGCAGACATAACGGAAGAAAGGAAGAGTGGATCCGGACACACATGACGTATGCGTAATATTAGATTTGCATGCGAAATGACATTAATGCCAGTTATCAGCAACAGCAGCAAGACCAGGAGGGGGGTGGGGCGATGGGGGACAAACGGAAACTTGAACAGCACAAATTTATACAGCTTCCCCCCTTTACACTCTACCCCACACACTCTCTCTATCTTTCTTCTCTCTCTCACTCTATGTGGTCATTTTCTGAGCCTTATTTTATGACAATTTGTCGAGTGGGATTTGCATTGGACATTAGCTCACCCCTAGCGTTATCACACACACACACACACACACACACACACATACATGCTGTCAAATTGCCGCTGACGAGAATTAAACGGAAATTTGCGCACTGCCTGAAAGTATGCAACATGAACAGAGAGAAAGAGCGAGAGATTGGCCTAATAAAATGCCACTACCACAAACGGAAATTTGCAAGCGTCTGGCTACACACACACACACACACTCCATTCACACACACTCACACACTAACCAGTTCTTGTGGTTGCCAAACTGTGTTGGCCAAAAATGTGTTTGCCATGAATCAAATTCAACTACGACTACTGAAATAACTTGTGGTTCATTATAGCTTTAGCAGAAATGTATTTGGGATGCATTAACGCTTAACAGCATCTGCCATAATTTAAATGCATGTTTCGGAGAAAGAGGCTTGTATTTTCCAACACTGAAAATGTGTTGTTGTGTGCTTTTCATGATTAATGCATTTATTGAGTATTTATGGACTTAAATAGTTAACCAGTCTGTCGTTCAACGTTGATTTAATAAAGGATATTTTTGTTTTGTCACTCAATCTACATTTTCATGCACAATACTCATAATTGAGTTTACTCTATTGCATATTCAACTCATTCACTCACAGATCCACCAAATCAGAGAAAATGTATCCCTCGATGCTGAGTCGTGGCGGCGATGTGGAAATCGAGCCCTACTATTGTCTGCCCGTCGGCACCAATGGCGTCCTCAGTGCCCAAATGGCTGCAGCCGTCGCCCAGGCCCAAGCTCAGGCCCAATCGGGGGCGTCGGTGGCAGGCAATGTGGCAGCTGTGGCTTGGAGTCAGCCCACTTCACCCACGCCGCTGAATCGTGGACCCTTTGCAGGAGCTGCTGCAGCTGCTGCCACTCTGTCGCCCACACATGGCACGGCGGCAGCGGCGATGGCAGCTGGTGGCGCACACAATGTCAATGCATCGCATCGTCTCACATATCCCAAGAAGAATGATGAAGGTAAGCAGAGACTAGTAGGATAAATACTTATTTGAAAACTTCTTATGTGCATTCAATTGTAGTTCATGGCAGCGCTGCTTCACTGTTGTCGGGTGGCAGCTCATTGTACGGTTCGGCGGAGGAGCGACAGGCGCATGAGATACGACGACTGAAGCGCGAATTGCAGGATGCACGGGAACAGGTGCTCAGTTTGAGCAGCCAGCTGTCAACTAATGTGAGTAAAAAAAAAAAAACAAAATTCAGTTGAGTGCATTCCAAATGCATTTACCTCTAATCTGTTTAGGTATGAAAAGTTTTCTTATATGAAGTTGAGTTGAGTTGCTTAAGGTTTGAGAAGATAAAAGGAAAAAGCCTTTAAAAGGTTGAGTAAGGAAGATATATATATTTAAACATTACAGCTGAACCATGCAAAGTCAAATTTAGCCAACTTAAACTCCAATTTAACATAATTAAAGATTTTCTTTCCTTATCCTCGCATCTTTTGCAACACTGTCGCAAAGTTTTTCCACTACCCTGGGACTCATTTATCTGCTGATGCTGCATGTGGCAGCCGTAAAAAGGCTGCAACACTTGGCGGCAGATGCCGCAGTATTTTGCGCATTTCCATTGCCTACTTTCAGGCGCGCCTCAAGAATGCAATTGCTCTACAAGCAGCAAATAACGTAACAATGTTGCGGCAGGCTGCTGCTGCTGCTGAAGCTGCTCCTGAATGTACTTTAAATTGCTTCAGCATAGCTCAAGGTATTCCCTACGCCCCTCCCTTCCCCCCTTATCTGTCTGTCGGCGCACTTCAGAATTCATTCGGTTCGCTTATCGGCGCCACAAGTCGAGTCGCATTTTTGTCAGCAGCAACTTTTACGCCAAGTTGCCTCGCATCAAATTCACCAGAGAAGCACCCCTCCCCCCTCTCTCTCTCCCCTTTATATATATAGTATTTGTGTGTAGCTCAAGTTGTCAACAAAAGTCACGCAAAAGTCTGATAAACTTTCGAGGCAGTCTCAGACAAATGTACTCCAAGATGAAATATGAGGAGTGGTGAGAGGTGCGGGGATGCAAAACTTTTTGCCTACTTTCAAACAAGGGGAGGGGTGGAATTGTCTGCATATGAGCGCTCGTTGATTTTATTGTTGTATTTCGGATGCGCTCATATCTCAAAAATAACTCGTCAACAAATGAAATAAACTTATAAATTGCATTTCAACGCCAGAAGTCGAAAGCAGAGTGCTGTTAGAGGGGAGTGTGGGGGGTAAAGCAATTTCTTTTATTTGAAGTCTTGTAAATGCTATAAAATATTTGATGGCCAAACACCTTTAAACCAACCTCAATTTATTGAGGCCAGCCCAGACACACTATTAGACATTTCTCCAGACAACATAAATCTGTCCCAACTTGTGGGTGGTTGGGTGGGGCGTGGGTTGAACGTGTCTCAAGGTCAAGGCGTACGTGTAAATTGCCAGCTAGTTCGGCATTTGATGGATTTGGTCGCTTGTGGTCAAGACTGTTTTAAGATGCGGTAAGTTATTGATAGCATCAGGGGTCAGAGGTGAGGAGTTTGATAAAGGTCAGCTGAGATTATTGCTAGCTGTGGTTAGAAGAATTATTAATTTATTTGTGGCACGCGCTCAAACAATCAATGGACTTCGACTGAAAGCAGCTTAAAGTGACATAAGAGAATGGGAATAGAATGCAGTAAGACAAAAGACCGGAATATGAGAATAATTGCAATGAAGCTATGTCTCGACAGCATTTTGAGCTTGTTATGGCATCCAACTGAGTGACAGTTGAGGAGCTGGGAAAGAGAGCTAAGAAGCAGAAGTTGAAGTAGATGAAGAAGCTCTGGGAATTTATGTGGGTACACTCGAAAGTGGGTCGACTGTTGGTGTGGTGGCATGCAGCACAGTTAAAGTAAATGCCACACGCAAGCCATTTAAAAGAGAAGCTGCTGAAAAGCAATTCTTGTAATTAGAAAATGCCATGAGTAGTATTTTCAAGAAACTAATAAAACAAACTAATAACAACTATTCCAGTAAATGCCAATAACTTTAATTTAAACCCCTGGAAATATAAAATAACATTGATTATAACCTGAAAACTTCTTATCTTAGTAAGTTAATCTAAGCTTTTTCCATAAATGTTTATTTTATGACTTTACAAATTCTCACAATTTGCTATCTTTCTTCTCGTTTCCAACTTTAAATTAACAACATTTTTGTGTCAATTTAATTAAGCCGTCAAACGTGGCAGCTGTAAACTTTTTGCCAACTTTATCAACTTGCAACATTAAAAACTTCAAATGTTGCACTGTTTAAACTTTTTTAACTCTGCGCGCAACTCTTGCTGCGGGGCATTCGACTTAATGCCAAAAGTTGATTGTTCTAATGCCACGCCCACTTTCTGAGCACTTGAAACTATTTGGAAAAACTTTTTAATTGGCCAACATTCGATGCTTTCTCGCTCCCGTTTTGAAGGGCTTTCGATTGAGCGTTGCTTAATTAATTTTTCTGCTATGAGCAAAAACCTCATAAATGCCAATACGTCTCTTACTTGGTAACCCCTTCCCTCACCACCCACATTTCATCTCCTTTAGTCAGCAGTTTTTTCATTGACAGACGTTCATCGTTTTCGTCGTGGTGCAATTTCACTTTGCGGTCGCACAAAGCGGAAAAGTTAAGCACCCCTCCCCCCCTTCTGCAGGTTCCCCCCGTTAGTTGCCTAACTACCAGCTTTGTTGGTTGAATTGCGTTGAGTTCACATTGTGTGCTCCTTTTTTTTTGTGTGTATGATTTTATGGTCCTTTTTGACAAAAGATGCAGCTGCTGAAATGCGTTAGATACGCTTGTTAAGAAAAGGATCTTAGTTGGGATAAATAGTCAAGGAAAAAGTTAAATGTAAACAAAATGAATCACTAATAAGAAATACAAGTAAGATTAAGTTGATAAAAATAATAGAAGAAGCTTTCTTCTTTTTAAATAGGGGAATAACTTAAACTTAGTCTGAAGAAAGAATTATTTTTTAACTATTAAACACTTAATGTTTTTCTCCCTAGTACTTTCATTTAAGTCAACTCCGTTGCAGACGCTTAAGTTTCATTTCCCCCAACTTTTATTTACTTATCAATGTGTTGGCAACTCCCACCAAAAATTCCTAACTAATCCTTAAAAACTTTGAGCATACCCTTCTCGCTCACTCTTTCTCTTATCAGGCTAAGCTTTATGGCAGCTCATAAGCAGTAAATCTTTTTACACTCTCTCTCTCTCTCACTCTTTCTCGGAGCAAGAAGCTTATGAAACTTCCAACCTACATCAACTTTAAACAGCTTTGGCAACAACAACAACGAACAGAAACCTCAATTGAGCAATCTTATCACTGACCATAAATATTAAAGCACAGCTATAATAACGCACACACACACACACACACACTCAAATCCACAAAAACCGAATCAAGTCTCGAGCCACGCAACGCGCCCATTTATCACGCACTCCAAATTGACCCAAGCGACCGCTGGCACTTACACAAACACAAAACACACACCAATACACAAACAAACTTGATGATAGAGTGAAACCGCAACCCCTTTCCCTCACTCTCTTGTCCACGACTGCACGACCGAGCCGAGATAAGACAAAGAATCATAACTATAAAAGACGATCGCCTCAAGCGCTCAATATGAACAAAAATTCAGCAGATAATTCGCAAATAGAGCAAGGGGGAAATTATTGTTTGATGGAAGGAGACGGGAAGTTTTTGGCTGCTTGCTGTTGGTTGATTTTAATTGATTTGGGATTAAAAACACAATGCCAGCTTGTCAATATTTGCTGGCACTCAAAGCTCAAACAACAAGAAAGGGTAAACAGTAAGATGAACTTGAAGTCATTTCAAATTCTGTGCCATGTGCCATAAATACAAATAAAAATGTTAATGGTCTTTAAATGTCTGTGCAATGGTTGCTGTCTAAGCTAAGTCATATATCATAAATTAGTTTCAATTTTGTCTATTTATTTAACTAATGAAAACTATTTTTTATTGTTCTTTTCTTTTTAGGTAAGTGTTTCTTTCCATCTTGTTTACTTTAGCTATAAGATACTTGTGAGGATTGGGTATGTACAGTAATAGTTTGTAAGTGATTTTAAATTTGAGGAAATGTTCATTTAAACTTTTGTAAGTTAAAGTGAGAAATATGATTGAAAAATTTGGATCTTTCTAGATTTAACTGTACAAACAAAAAAATATACAAATCAGTTCAAATTTAATTCAAATTTGTATTCTTCTCTCAACTTTGAGTTTATCTTCCATCGAAGTAAACATTTTTATGCCCACGCACGCTTAATCGAAGCTCATCATTCATTTCACTTAAGTTTCACCCAGCCACAAAATCAAATCCTTAATCCCAGCAAGCTTTTTTTTCACCCCCTTCCCCTCCCCACCTCGGAATACATCCGAGAAAATCAATTGATATGCCAGTTGGCAGTTGGCTTTTTGGCTAATAACCCATATCGTTTATCGTATGCCAATAACTCGACTAAAACGCTCAACTTATGCCAGTCAATGACTCCACCACCCCCCTCCCTCCCCCTCTCCCTCTCTCCCTGTTCACCCACGAATTTCGCATGACTCGACAGAAATGAAAGAAAAATAAAACAGTTTCCATAAGTCAGTCAAAAGCACACACAGAGAGAAATTGTTTTTTTTTCCTCCTCTTCCTGTTGGTTGCCAAATTTCTTGCCTTGGCAAATGTCGAGGCCAAGTTGGTTGCCCTTCCACCCCACCCCCGATCCTCTCTCGACCCGGCCATTGGCCAACTGCGTCTCAATTTGAGATAATCAATCATTTTTTAGTTGCTCTTCCCTCTCCCTCTCTCTCTCTCTCTCTCTCTCTCTGTGTCTGCAGACTCGTTAGGCAAACCCCAAAAGTTTTTTAACAACTTTATTATGGTGATGTTCACAATCTCTCCCACCGTTCACCCCTCCTCTCCCCTCTCCCCTTTTCCCCCCGTTGCTTTTTGGCATTTGTCGCTGGCTTTGGCGCCGCAGCGTCTCGCGGCTAAAAATAAATGACGCCAGGACATAAAGCTCCTGCAGTATGTCTCTCTCTCTCTCTCTCTCTCTTTCCCTGCGACTAACTACAAAACACAAATTTGCAATTTTTTCGCTCCTTTACTGCGCACAACTTCTATCCCCCCCCTCTTCACCATCCCTTCCACACACACACAGGAAGCTGCGTCTGTTATACTTTTTTTTCTCTCGTTCCCTTTGCTGAATAGTTTTTCGCCAACGTCTAAATAAAATCGAGACGACGGCGACGCCGCTTTGGCGCCAACTACCCCGCTCCACTCCCCTCCTCTCGTCCTGTCTTTGCCCAGGTCCTGTGCCAACAACAGCAACACTCTTCGGCTATGCTCTCCTTTGTAATGCCCTGTAGGGCATTGGGTTATGTTATGAAATTTGAGAGATGGCGATGAATACAAAAAGATTAATCAGAAGCGGACTAAAGCTAAGAAAATGCCTTGACTAGCAATGAAAAGCTTGATTCCAGTTTATTAATATTTTATAAATAGTTCCTTAGTTTATAATAAAATAAAAGGAATACTTTTTGGAAAGATATAACGATTCGGTAATTTACAAGTTTTGAAATTTTTGCTGGTATTTTTTTAATGGTATTTATGAAAGACGGAATATTATTAAATACATATAAACATTCTCACCGACTCAAATTTCTTTTGTGATTTAAATATTCATCTACATTTAAATATATATTCGGTTCTTCTACAAAGAAAACTCCCGTTTGTTATTATAATTCACACTCAACTCTCATAATTTTCACATATACATACAAACAATAGCGCATCCTTGTTGCCATATGACCCTGCACTCTGTGTCTCAATGTTATTTACCCCTCCCTCTCTCTCTCTCACTGTCTGTTTTTGTCCATTTTGATGCTGTTATTTGTTTTGTCGCCGCCACCAAGCCGCCGACGCTGACGTCGCGACGTCGCCACCACAGCTGCTGCCGCTTGACTCCTGGTTGGCTGCCAAAGGATTTGGTTTCGAGTGTGTCATATTCAGTTCCGCATTTGATGCGGCAGACATCGGAACATACGCACAGAGCAGCAGAGAAGAGAAAGAGCGCCATGCCAACATGTTGCCAACGCACTTGACAATGTTGCTGATCGCCTAGCAACTATTGAGAGCGCACGCTTACGCTCTCACAACTGATCTTGCTCAACATACTCGTTTGTTGTTAGTACTGCGTCAACTTCTTAACGAAGCGGATGTGCACGTCGCTTTGTGTTCGTATCGTTCGGTCGTGAGAATCTAAACGGCAACGTGATCATGTTTATTTATTTATTTAACTGATTACTGAAGTGTTGTTGCTGTGTGTACCAAATGTGATTTAAGGAAAAGGTTCATTGAGCATATTTTTCTAGAGCTTAAATCTATAAATAAAACGTAAGCCGTTGGGGTTAAACGTTAAACGTGTTTTGTGTGTGTGTGCAGATGCAAAAAAAATTCACAAAAATAAAAGCAATATAAATATTTAATGCCAAACCGGTCGCTGAGAGTTCTGTGGGTTCTCCACGATCACGCATACATGGCGTAAAGTTTAGCTGGTCAGTTAAAAACAAAGCAGCGCCCAAAAATTAAAAACCGCTGACACAAAAAGATAACAACAAAGTTGCCTAAACTGAGATAAAAATAATAATCACAAAGCAAATAAACAAACATGTTGCCGCAACATTTACAATGCGGAAGCTGTTGCAAACAAATACAAATAATTATAAGAAAAAGTGTGCCAAGTGATCCCAATAAAAGGCTTCAATGTTGACAGTGTTTGACAACGCCAAAAGTCCCATATATATTTGTGTTTACTCATTGCTTGGGTGTATTTGAAATGACTCGACTAAAGTTACAATTGTTGTTGCACAATCAGCAACTGGAAAAAGGGAGGGGGGTAAAAGGGTATGGGAAAATCTGCAACATCAGCTTGGACAAAGGGAAAACCAAAACCTAGACAGAGATGGTGAGGGGTGAGGGGTGTGATGTGGCTGTCATAATGAAACGCAGTTATTGTTTTCCATCAAACAGCAACAAATACAAAAAAAAAAAAAAAAAGAGACAGAGAGAAGGAGACGTAGCGAAAGAGACAAGAAACAACAACAAAAAGTGCAACAATGGCAAATTATTTAATGGAGCATGTCGAAATGAGCAGGGCGAATTGTTCATATGTATTCATTATTTGTTTGCTTGTATCCAAAAGGGTGCATCCAAAAACAGCAAGCGAGTGCTAAAAGCAGTGGCGTAGGGAGCAAAAGGGGCAGCATAATAAAGTTTAAATAACTTAACACTAAGTTAAAATTAAAAAACTTTTATATTATTATGAAAAAAAAGCTATTTTTTTATGTTTCTTTAGAGCAGTCAAGATATAATATCTTAGAAATATTATGGCAGCGTTAAAGTTATAGCTCAGCTACATATATTTAGGATCTTGCCGAATACTATTGCTTCTGTTTAACGAATTTCTAAAAATTATATGATCATGTCATAAAGATTGTATCTTTTAACCTTTTTATAGCTTTACGGAGCTGAGAACATTTTCATTTCTGAACCTTTCGTTTTATGTGCCAGTTTATCATTTGATCTAACCAACCCTAAAACTGCAGCACACTTTAATGACTACCCCACTGACCAAAAAAACAAGAAACAACAACTACACACACTCAACACACACACACAGAAGAATTGCAATTTGTAGGGTAACAAAATAAAGAAGGAAATTGTCTGCTCGCGTTTCTCCTCATTGTGCTCATTTTTTCAATGGAAAGTTTAGTTTATTTGGCTTCTGGATGATACCTGCTCAAAAGCTTGGAGCTACCCGATATTTTTCAGAGTTGTCTCCACTCCCTTTAAAATCATGTCGATTAGCTGCATTTTTGTTGGTAGCTTTGGCATTTATTTGCTAATGGCAACTCAAAGCCAATGACAGGCAAATATATCACAGAGTGAAGAGAACTGAGAATAAAATCCCAACAAAAAAAAAAAAAAAAAGGAAGGAAATAATCAAATTGGTTGTCTGACTGTACGAAATGCTGGGAACAACAACAACAACAACAACAGCAACATTCAATCCAATCTGGCAACAAATTCCCAGCACCCTCGCACATGTGTGAAAGACAGCTGTGTGTGTGTGTGTGAGAGAGAGGGAGGGAGAGGGAGAGCGATTGTATGTTCCTGTGCCTAACGGAGGTGTTTGTCCCCTGTCCTCTGTCACCCTCCCCGGAACCACGCTCACCCTCCTTTCTCTCCCTCGCCTTTGCGTGTGTGTGCGGATCAATTAAGTACAAAAAATTGGAAGTTCTCAGTGTCAGCATCGTTCCCACCACCCCACACCGCATCCTCCCTCTTCGCATCCTGTTCGAAAATATTTCTTTCGTAATAAATTCTTATTAGAGTTTGGCGCCTCAGCGACTGTCAGGAATTTAAACATTGTTGTTGTTGTTGTTGTAGTTGGGGAGGGGAAAGTTTAAGAAGAAAGATTTATGAGCTGCATATTTGAGATAATATTTAAGTTGAGCATTTTAATTGAAAAAATATTGCAATTAAAATGATGCTTGACTCCGGCTCCGTACAGCTAATTTTCCAATTTAGCGTTTATGCTCGCCTTGATGAAGATTGATTTTCCACTTGCGTCAAATGGAAATTTGCAGGCGCAGCTAATCGAAATTGAAATTGTCGTTCGTCAGTTTCACAGAGTGAAAATTAGACTTTGAAGTTGGCTTTGAACTAACCGCGCACTAAAAAGAAAAAAAGAAACGTTTTTGACGTGCAATTTCCTTCCATGCATCGCTGACAAAAATAATCGTTTACCAACAGACAACTTCCTTATAGCCCAAAAATAACATAGACTCTTTATATGTTCACACAACAACAAAACAAAGCCGACATTTAAATCAATTGCTCTTCAAGTTTGCAGGCAACAATTTCCCCTTTTGATTGACTTTGCTGCACTGTCAATTTCTCTGGCAACATTTCTTTACACGAGAGAGAGAGAGAGAGAGAGCTTGTCAACTGTTTGCTTTACCCACTTCCCCCTCCCCCTGCCCCCTTTAAAGCGTAGCCAAACTGTCTGCTTTGGCAGCTGTGTGAAGTTTGTTTTTGCATTTCTATGTGCTTTGTGCTCGCCATGTAAATGCTATGTAAATATTTAACCAATACAAACACCCAACACTCAAACTAAGACACGAACCAAATTTAAACTCAGAGTCGTGTCGGCATTGCCGCATTTAATTAATAGGCAAAAAATTCTTTATGAGCCTCAATTGCTGTCCCACGAAACAGAAAAATCAAACCCAAAACCCACACTAAACTAACTACGCCTCTAAGTTTGTCATTATATCTGGCAGCTACTGTTCAAAAAGGTTCCCAAATAAGGCTAATGACCCGTAAGCAGCGACAAATCCAAGGCGCATGGCTGGCATACTCGAAGATTGGGTTTAATTTCTACCTGTAAAGGGTTTTTTTTTGTTCAAAGCTGGCGTCTTTAACTGTGTTTAATTGACGGAAAAGCGGCGACAACAACAACAACAATACTTCAATATGGCAAAAGGAAATGAAATGTTAATTAACAGGGGGAAATACTAAACAGCAGGGAAATAAAAGAAAAACGAAAAGAAATTATCATAGAAGCAATTTGGATGTGAGAAAAAGGGCGCTTAGAAAAAAAGGGTTAAATTTGTAAGGCATGGGAATTGCATCAATAATGTAATTATTAAATAGTAAGTGGGGAAAAAAGAGGAAAGAATGATTTAATAAACAACAAGAGAGCAGAAAAATTTCTAAAGAACAAAGTATTTTAAAAGAAGTCTTTAAAATGAAAATTTTAATACAGAAATGAAGTAAAAATAAAGGAAAATTATTAAAATAATATAATGCAAAAGTAATTAAGCAATTTATTAAAGTTAACATTACGAAAAAAAAGAATATGTAACATAAAACATAACATGATTATTAAACCATCTGTGGGGAATATCTTTGCTTCGTATCATAAATTAACAGCTGCCACAATAAATTCTCAAGCATTATGTTAATGTGTGTAATCCCCAAAGTGACAGAGCGAGACAGAGAGTGAGAGATAGAGAGGGGTTTAATTGACAAGCATGCACTTGAGAGAACAGATATGATATCATAATTACATTAAAGTTGCAACTAGTTTAAGTGTCTTCTTCTCTTTCCTTTCCTTTCCTTATTCTTGTCTCCTGTTTGCATTACACTAATTACCCTTTATATAGTAGAAGAAGAAGTAGAAGAAGAAGAACTCAAGGTTGGCAATTTGTACCTGCAATGCAGCAGCTTGTGTTGTGAGTTTGACTAATTGGTGCCTCAGTGTCTGTCTCTCTAGTTGGCAACATGTTGCAGCTGCCACACAACAAACTAAACGCATGTTGCAGCCGCCGTCGCACTTTTACACTCAATAAACAGCATTTATCTGCGGCTTTGTCGTCGTCTCTTTATATATATATATATATATATAGAAGGAAGTATGCAGGGTGTTGCACCTTTTTCGTAAAAAAGGGCCAGGCAGCTGATTGCAGACGTGCCCCTGCCACAAATCATTAATCAGCTGGTTGTTGTTGCTACAATTACGCCAACTGGTTGCACTTGAAAGCGCAGCTGCTTCCCCCCGCTCCTTCTCTTCCCCTATCTACTAGTTTGTCCCCTTTTCATTCTAATGACTATTCTTGTAAGGAAAATCTTCTCAATGCTCCATTTCATGATCTGAGTTCTGAGAAAAACGTTCATTGCTCTGCTCCTCTTATCTAACTCAAAGACGTGAGTTTTCCATTTAGTGTCTGTCTGTGTTTCTTTTTCGAGAAGACAACTTGCCTTCGAAAATTTAATTATCATTATGCCACATTATCTGCTCGAGTTTCTGCTTCTTGGCGTTGATTAATTTACGACATTAAACAGGCCTAGATAATGTATGTGTGTGTGTGCATAAAAAGTTAAAATATCCTCTGTTTGTTTTAATAGTTTTTTTTTAAAAAAACTTTACTAAGAAAGTATTTATTGTAGTTTGTGAAAATGGTATGAAACTTAGCTAAGTTTAAGAGAAAAATATCTTTTAAATATGAAAACTTGTTCTTAAAAACTCTTTTTTACTACAAACAGATAATATTAAAATTTCTTTAATTTTTAAACTTAATACAATAGCATTTTAATCACAAAGCACCAGCTGTTTTAAAACTGGTTGCAATTGTTTGCTGTTGTTGTTATTGTGTCCGAAAGGCAAAGCGCATGTTAAAGAAACATAAACAGACTATGACCCCTTAACCCCATGCCAGGCTTAAGCACTTACCCAAAAATTCAAATAATACTGAAAACAGAAAAACAAACGAAAAAAAAAATGAAGAGAGAGAGATGTAGAAAAAAGTTTTTCATTATTATTATTGCCCACGTTGCAAGATGGGGCTCTGCTGATATGACGACGACCCAAAAAACTCATCAGCATAATCAACGAGAAGCGTGGTGCAAGACAAGGGGGCAATGTTGCATGCAACATGCACAAAGATTCGAGTGATTGTTGCCTGACAGCCTGTTGAGACGACTCTGACTCTGTGGCATTTGTATAGAATATTATTTAGTAATATCTTTTTGTTGTTGTCCATCATCAAGTGGACTTGCACTAGGGTGTACATATGTATGTGGCAGTAGGGTGTACAGACAGACTTATCAACATGCAGAGCCATCAATTCTTGAAACTGCATTTCATTATCGTTGGCATGCAGCAGACGCACTCTGATAAATTGCCTGCTGACGTGATTTGTGTGCGGATCAGAGGCGATTAAATACAATTCGATACAATTTTCGATTAGATTTCTAGACTAGTATGCAAATTTATTTTATGTCGGACAAATGAAAGCAAAGTTGTTTACATTGATTTTCTATTTTCACACCAGACAGAGATGCTTTCTACGCGATTAACGCGGTCCGACAGATTGATGTATGTATACTATATATGCTGATATCTTGCATCTCGTGCGATTTCCGCAGTAAATCAAAAAAATTTGTTGTTGACACCTTGGCCAAGCTAATAAGTTGATCCTGACAAGTTTTTCTCGCCTCGTTGTGCAATAGTCTCTCTCTCTCTGTCTGTGAACAAATTGCATCTAATATTTCAGCACAAGATACATTTCCAGCTTGCGCGCATTTCAATTGCATCTGCCACAATGGGTCGGGGACTTTAATTAAATGCATTAAAGCTGATTGTATATGTAATGTTCCCCCGTCTCTCTGATTCCATTCACTTTGCAACGCAGCTCTCAAGTTACATAAACGTTGTAACAGCAGGAAAGCTCTAAACTTAAATTAGACTCAATTGTTTATAATTCTCAGTAGCTGTTTTCAAGACTGTTTTGTCAACTTGAGGAAGTGACCGACCGAACAGCCTTCATTCAGCTCATTCGCAGATCTCGAAACTGGTTAAGGCTGCTTTGGCATCCACCCGCCTAACAAATTCTCTGGAAAAATGTATGTTGAAAGAGTTTCTTAGCAGCTCACAGCAGGTTTCGATAAACAAACTATAAAAAAGTTTCAATATATTTTGTTGTCGCGCCCTTTTTAGCTTCACTTTTATTTCATTTTTGCATAAATACATAAAATATACATGCATTAAATTATAAATTCAGCGATAAAAACTAACTGATAAAACTAAAGTTTCGTTTGCTTTTAAAATTTTTCAAATTTTGTCTATAAAATATATTTTTATGACGTGCATGAAATGTTTATTGTTTTGCACAATGATGTCATGTTTTTTGCCTATATGTTTCGTTAAGAAACACACCTCGAAATAATTATTTAAGCATTAGCTTTTGCCACTTCTTCAGCAGCAAAAAATAAAAGACTGTTCGCTTCTAAATTGAAATAACAACTCGACCCAATTAAATGTCTACAACTGAGACGCCTCTAATAACTAAAAAGCCAGACATATATGTTGCGTGTTGTTGTGGCATTTACAAGTGGTTTCTCTTATTTTTTGTACATTAATTTTTTAGCTGTCGAATTGTTGGAGGTACCAATGACTTCATAAGAGCTAAGTATGATTAGGCCAATGCGAGAAGTTTTTTTTTTTTTGAAGAATAGAAGATTGTGTGAAGATTTTTTATTCATTCATATATTTATTATTCCTATGAGTGTTACAAATCATATATTATTCAGAGATTTTTTGTTTAGTTATAAATCAAAAATACACCAATAAATAACCAAATTTTCAATTCCCAAACCTCAAGCTGAACTTCTACTTTAAGCATTAAGTTGGCAACCTTGAGGGTTGCTGCCAACCGCTCCCCCCTCTTTCCTTCTCTCCCTCTATGCCACCCCTTCCATGTTTGAAATGACAGCTACTTAGCAATGCAGTTGACAGCCTCACTTTTGTTTATTTTTGCGTATTTCTGCCTTATTTCTCAACTCGTTTTTGACATTGAATATTTTAGAATTTCATTCTCGTTTTTTGTTTATTTGAACGCTGACACAGTTGCCAGAGCAATAAATTCTTGATTTTTTTTTTCGCTGTTGTTTGTCAACAGTTTGACAATAGCCTGAGCTTAAAGCTTAAAAATAGTTTAACAGTCAGAACACATGTTGTATTTTCTTGATGATGTCTTAAGTCTTTAAGTCTTAAGTGTTTACGCTTTAAGCTTCTACCACAATCCATAAATCATTTCATTTCCTCAAAACGTTCATCAAATAAAGCTCTCCACGTTTGTTTGGCCAATTTATGCGTTGGCTGATTTTGTTTTCTATTTTTTTTTTTTTTTGTTTCTGCTAAAAATTATGGCAATTTCCTATTGAGATCTTTCTGCGTTGATAAGACAGCCACGTCGTCTAGACTTGAGACCCTCTGCAGCAGCAGCCCACAGCTAGAAAAAAACAGCACAGAAAACCTCGACAGACGTCTGCGATAAGCCTGCAGGCTATGCTCCCTGCCCAGTGGCTGTCAAACTGCAACTCGTTAGCGAAAGTTTCGCCACAGGAAATTAAAATAAGTCAAACTTGGCTGACATTTGCCACAAACACACAATAGACAATAGCTGAAATTCCAAGTACTATTAAATGGAATTGCATTTTTTTTAAACACAATCAACAATCGAGCATAAACAATGAGCAAAATGCAAAATGCAAAAATTCATAACAATTAGACGCCTACGTGCCTTCAACTCTGAAAACAACACAAAAAAAAAATAAAAGAAAACATTAAAAACTTGCTTTGAAATGTCGAATTGAACAATTTATTTTGGCAGGCCTTGAGTTTTTGACTTTTGTGCTATTGACAGGCAGGCGTTGCAGGCAAGAATTAATTTGATTTATTCAATTAATGCGCAGTTTTAGCTGCAGTGAAACTTTAAGTTTGCCAATGCAGCTCAAACTGTTTCTAGCTGCAGTTCTTTTCTACTTTGTGTTTAGCATAAGCCATAAATTTTAGCTAAACCATTTTGTGTGCCCCAGCTGCTGCTACATAATGCGGCAACCTGCTTGCCAAACTGTAGTCGCTGCTACTGTGACTCATGGATTTTATAATCGCATTTGTCTTTTGCTCCTGACATTCAATTACAATCCTGATGGATGGGTTTTAAGGTTCGAACTGGGCTAGAAATATAAAAATGTATTTCTTGGTGTTTGTATAATCTCATTCGATTTCTCTGGTTTAATATATTTCTTTTCCGACCTACTTCAAGGCCGCTCTATAAACTCTTTGCAACTTTCCCTGCCTTAAGCTGGGCTTCCCACAAGCAACATTAAATCGTTTCCTGGTTGCCTCCAGCTCCATCATTTCCCCCCTCGTTGTAAAGCCCGCATATTCTATTTTTTCTAGGCAGTTAACTTTATGAGTTTTAGTTTTATCAACTGTTTGACACTTGGAACTGGCAGAACAGGCACTTAAAACATATATACAACTAAATATATGTTGTTGCTGTTGTTGTTGATGCCATGTGTCGGCTGAGACTGCTGCAGTTTCATGCCACATGCCAGCCACTTGTTGTAGTTGTTATAGTTGCTGTTGTTGTTGCTGGTCATGCTTGCCTGTCAATTGGTTTGTTAGTTTCACTGCAGTCGTTGACACTTGAAAGGGAGCTTCGGGTTTGGGTTTGGGTTGTGGCTCCGGTTCAAGTTCGAGTTCTGTTTATATTTCTGGTTCTGTTTCTGGTTCTTGTTGCTATATATTTTGCAACTTTGCTGACGAACGAAGTCGGCTTGACTCATGCTGTTTTGTCTGTCTTGTGCAACAACAACTAAAACTGACAATTGCAATAAATAACAATCTTCTAATGTCATCAGCATAGGCACACTCAACACCCCCTTCCCCCCTTCTTCCTCGTCGCCTCCTCTCTATTGTTTTTTGTTGTGACGAGGCATTTTAGCTGCCATTTTCCACATATACTTGTTGCTGTTGTTGTTGTTGTTGTTTTATAGCGCTGCGTGAATTGGCTGTAATTGTTTTGATTGCAGTTCATGGCGTCGACTTCACACATCTACCCCTCTCATGCCCCAACTCTCTGCCTCGAGCTCTTTAATAGCAGCTGCAACTCTGTTTGAGTTCTAATAAACAGCAATTTTAATTGTTGCTTCTGTTGAAATTTCAACTTTGCCAATGCTGCAATTGTTGCTTTTATTGATGGAGCTATTAAAAAATGCTGCAGTTCATAAAATATAACAATTAATCTCGATCAAACTTGAGCCATGAGGCAGTAAAAGTTTCATAATACAGTTGCTCAATGTTTGTTGAAGAGAGAATGGAACTAATTTTGTCAAATTTAGTTACTTGCTTCCTAGTTACTTTTCTAATCATTGTTTTACTTAACGCCAAGTTTTAAGTTAAACTGAGTCACATTTTAACCTTACAAACTAATTTGTACGCTTTCCCAATATCTTTTGAAACAGTTTACAGCCCGTAAAACAGTTAACACTGCCTTAAGACAACCTTGAAACGTTTTTAGCCCTTTTTTTACGCTCTCAACATGGCATTCAGAAATCTAACAAGTCGACAAATTCATTAGACACGCTCTATTGAAACCAAGTTTTATGTATTTTGGTGGGACGTCAATCAAAACTCAAAGTCGAGTCATGTGAAATGGACGCTAATTGGGCGTTAATGAGAAGCTTTACCGTAGCTATTAGATAGAAAACATATGTTTAGAGTAGAGTTTCAATCTCAGTTTGTAAGTGGGCGTGTTGCATGAAGCAAGTTCAATGTACGCCGCGCATTGCAGCTGCAGCATCGAGCTTCAATTAATCATGATTGATGCTGTTTTAGAGAACCCCAAGCAATGAGTAGACCTCCAGCGTTGATTATAAATGATAAACCTCAATTCCAAATGCAGAGCAGCAATTAATCAATACAATACGATACAAGAGAAAACAAGACACGAAAACCAATATGAAAATCCAATGAGAAACCAAAGTTAACAATCAAAAACTAAAGTCAAACTCCCTCGCCAACAACGATGTCTGCGGCCAGCGCCACGAATCGACCCCTTCCCCCACAATCGCCCCTCTCGGCGCCTCTGTACGACGGCTATGCAACGATACGAGCTCGTGGCTTGACCCGATCCCGTTCGATTCGGGCTGCCGAGGCAACTGAGGCAGCTGCAGCGGCCAAGCCGCATGAACTAAAAGCAGCGGCTGTGGCAGCCGCGGGTTTGCGTTCCTCTCAGCGCAAGCGAACCGTTTCGCTGCGGAGCAATTACAGCCAGAACTCCGAGGAGATCTATGCGCGGGCAAAGCCAGTCAGAACACCAATAATCGGAGATCTGGAGCCCATCTATGCGAGTGCCACAACAACAGCAACAGCGAATGGAACGACAGGTTTTCGTCCTCTGTCGGATGCATCGAGCTCCTCGGGAGGCGGTTCAATGCCCTGCGATTATCAGAGCGTTAAGAAGAACTCCCGATTCTCGCTGGACTCGCTGCAGAGTAGTGCAACACCCAAAACGCCCGACTACAACACTGCGGGCGAGGAGGAACACATCTTTCTCTACACAGCGCCAGAGAGTCCGAAACGACGACTGGATAGCGGTTTACGCAGCTCCTATGACAGCTCAGAGAGGGTCTGCTACTCTCCTGTGCCCCGACTGAGCTTCGATATGCAGGAGAGGGAAAGTCGTCGCAGTGGGGCGACTCTGCGACACAACTCGGTCAGTTCGAATGGCTCCTCGAGGCGACCCATGACCCTACCCCTGACCCTCTCCCTCACGGACCCGCCTCACTCACCCACAGGACTACCGCCTCCTGCCCCGGTACGCCGCGAAAGTCTGTACGCCAAGCCAAAGATCTATGCCACGCCCACGCGTCCTCCAACAACGAGGCGACTCAATCTCTATGAGCTGCCCATTGTGACGCAGCGCAGCAATAGCACCGAGCTCCTGGAGCGATCCTACACCAGTCAGAGCCTGGCTACCATCGATCAGGACGAGATGCTGGTAGTCCCCACTGCCATGCCAATGTTGCCCAACGCTGTAGATCGGCGATATCACACCCTGGGTCACATGCGTGTGAAGAGCATGGGTGCTGGCTTGCATCGAAGCTTGGACGTACCCATGGGTTCCATGCTGGACATGAGTGCCAGCCACAATTGGCATCCCCATGGCAATCACAAGTCAGCTGGGAATATCTATGCCTCTGCGGAGGCGGCAGTCAGCGATCTGAATCGCATGGCACCGGAGTATATGGATCCGTTGGACTTTAAGATCGGTTGCCAGACAACGTTGAGGAGCAAACCGTTGATTCCCTGGTACGAGTTGGCCATACGCAGGGATTTCAAGCGACAATCGTGTCCGCCCATAAGCAGTGGAGCTCTTACGTTGCCAACATCGCCTCAGCAGTTACATGATCAGGTGAAGAAATTAACATTAAGCACTTATCGATGCTATCGATTTTGAAATTTATCGATATACGGTTTATCGACAACATGATCAGGTGGAAAAATTAGCATTATGCATTAGCCGATGTTATCGACTTTAAAATTTATCGTTGTTCAAGATATATAAATATGAAAGAATATTAAACATAATAATTTTATCGATTTTCCATTTGATCGATTTGATTTAAATAATTGAGGTAGGCTTAAAATTAAAAAATATTAAACATAACACCGATAAAATTTCATAACAACAGTTTGCAAAAATAATCTGAAATTATTTGGCTTTCTATACTGACGTTTTTCAGTAGCTTAAGCTGTGATTTAAAATTTTTAATGCAATTCAAAGATTTTTAAATATTTAGGTCTCTGGCTATCGATACTTGCAGCAGCGCTTGGAAGCCAAGTCAAGATACTACATGCGACATTAAAAGAAATGCAGAAATGCTGTAGTTAAGCTTACAGTTATGCTATGTGGCATGTTCCTTGTTCCTTGTCTTCAGTGTATTTGTCTTTGTGTGTGTAGTATTTGTGCAGGTAGCTAGCTGTTGGCAGTTAGTCCGGGCTGACATTCCTCATCCGGCTTTGGCCATTACAAATGCAAGCCGGCGCATAAGGTAAAGCTATGCGAGTACTGGCCATCATTGTCCACACTTGTCCAGTTGTCCAGTTGTCCAGTTGCCGTTAGACTTGCGTCTTGCCCACTGATTGATTTAATAAAACTTGCATGAGTTTCACCTCTTGCTTGCTGTTCTGTGCTTTGCCTTTGGGCGGGAGCACTCCAGCATATTAAATAAATGAGCCAACGTCTTGGCCATTATTTCACAGCGCCTCAGCTGCTCACGTATGTTTATGCCAGATTACAGTTTGGGCAGCACTGGGTGCTGCTGCTGCTGTTGTTGTTGTTTGTTGTTGTTGATTTTAATCCTGCATCCGTTATTGGCTGTGGCTCTCTACGTGTGCGAACAACAACATCTGTTGGCCATGTCCAAAACTGATGACCTGATTCGCAGAACATGTAATTGATATGTTGTTGTCCACGAAGAAATCAGCTTTGATTTGAACGAGCCTCAAACTGCAGCTGTGTCTGCAAATGCCCTACAAACGAATGGAAGTTGCTCTTTGACAGTGTGTCCATATTTTTTAACAAGAAATTCCTTTTTGTGCTATCGATATATCGAAATGGGTCGAGAGCTGCAATTTGACTTTACAGCTGGAAGATGCCCTCGAAAAAGGTAAAGTTTTTATAGAAACTTGTGAAAAAATTTAAAATATCCTCAACCTATCGAATAATACTGTTTTAAAGTCGTCTTATAACATTTAACTATTGTTATCTCAACTACATTTGATTTTAAGCTCAGTCAATCTGTCTAATACCCTGTAGAAAACACAGGTAGCAGTAATTGTACGACATCAACTACAACTACAACAACAACTTATGCTAGCTGAGGCTATCGCCAATTGCGGGTCCAATCAATGTCAACTTTCAAAACAAATAAAGTTGCCATTAATGCCGCTTGCCGCTTGTCCGACTATATTTAATATTTATTTTTTTTAGCCGTTTTTTTCGGCTTTGCTGCTTTTAATTTGGCGCAGTTTTTCAAGTCTTTTTTTTAAGGCTCAGTCAGTTTTAAAGCGTTTTTTCATGTTTATTTATGAGGCGCTACTCAACAGCTGCCAATTTAGTTGGTGTAACTTGAGACGAGGCGACGCATTAAATGAAAAGTGAAATTGGCAGTTTGATAGGCGGGCGTGTGAAACTTACAGTTTGGGCAGCATTGTCACATACTAAGGTGATTTCATATCTGTAGTTCAATAGATCAACGGATCAAGTTGAGTGTCAAATGTTGATTGCGTTTAATTGATTTCATTTTTTATACGAACATTTACATATTTGGCAATTAGCAACAACGCACGCCATCAAGAAATTCTTATAGCTGATTGATGTGATTTTGATTGCTCAACATTAGGCAATTTATTTAATTAAATGCTACAATTGAATGTTAAACTTTTTGTCACTAAAATAATTAACTTGTTCACCTTGTCACTGTTACTTTTACTCCCATACTTTATTGCAGCATTATTAATCTTATAGTTTAAGCTGTCTTTCAAACCATTTCAGACAGCGCACATCTTCTTGTTTCAATTCTATGTGCAAGGACAGACAGTTCGTCAAAAGTTGTTGCTCTAGTTTTTCTTATGTGTTCAACGCTTCTTCGTCGCTTTTAAGTAGCGTCATGCATAATTAATAAACACATACAAACACGAGAGCTAGGAGAAGCTAAGAAAAAAAGCGAACTGTAAACAACGACAGAGAGCCGACAAAATGCAAACAAATTGGCAAGTTGGCAAGCTCTGAAACTGGGCTTAAGTAACTCGTTAGTTTATTTTTTATCTTTTGGCATCGCTTATTAAAAACAATTTCTGTATACGATACAAACGAGATGTGGCGATTGTGGACAGCTGCCTGATTACTTGACTGAATGACGGAATGACGGCCTGCACATGCAATATATAGTATATACTTTGTTTTATTTGTATCTCATAGATACCTCGTTATAATTGCAGCCCACTGCAAACCTCTCTCAGAGCTCTTTTGGCGGCTTGTTTTTAGTTTTGTCAAAGGCAAAAACATGACAGCAACACCTGATCTATGTGCTGTTATTTGGTATTCATTATACATTACTTATAATTTATTTTTGGTATTTTTTTTGGTGAACATGCTTTCTGAATTCTTGTCTTTGTCGCAGCGGGGCGCATAGTTTTGTGATATTAATTTATGACAAATGCAATTTGTATCTACTTAATTCATAAATATTAATGCGACGCTGGCAAACGGGGGCACGTGAGCTCACACACAGTTCACAAAGTCACAGGTGTCTTAGCCAAAAACGAAACCCGTTTGCAGTGCAGCCCAAACTCGTTTCGAGTTGGCCACTGTTAATAGAGAGACAAAGACTCGAAGTATGGGTTGATGATGAAGCTGTTCGGGGGCAAGAGAAGTGTGCACAGGACGAACTTCTTCGTCTGTTTGATAGTCTCCCCAAGGAAATCAAAGCAAACGAAAACAAAACTCAAACAAACAACAAAACCAGAATCAAAACAAACAACAAACAACAATGGACGACAGCAAAAAAAAAAAAAAAAAAGAAGAAACTTCTACCTTTTTTTTTTCGTATTCTGCTTTGTCGATTTGAAATTTAAAGTAAAAATCATTGCATTGAAAACTGGTTGTTGAAGGTCTGGAACTCGCCAGTCTCTGAGGTCTTTTTCTTGCAACCTCATTGTGCATCAACATCTTCATGATTTTTATTTTTAAAGCACAGACAAACACACACACACACACACATTTGGTTGTTGTTGTTATCCTGAACGTGTGTCTCTTTTTTTTGTGGCTTCCGGTCTTGAAATCGAATAATCAATAAAAATAAAAATAAAAAACTGAACACACAGCGCACTTCAACATTGGACATTGATCGTGTCACTGGTTTGGGGGGGAAATGAAGAGAAGTCATTGTGTGGAGTTTGGGGGGAAAGGGAAAATGGGGGAAACTTGACTGAAGTGAGAGTTTTGTAAGTGGAAATGTTTTTGTAATAAGATCTTGAGAGATGGTAAATTAATGAGTGGAGAGTGTTCAAGTGGAGTTTTGAGATTAAATTTAGAAAATAGAAACGTTAATGTTTTCCTAAGAAAATTCAATTGGATATGAATGAGAACTTGAAAATATAAGAGCTTTAAGTTCTTAAGCACTTAAAAAGGCTTCTAGATTTATTGTACAAAACCAATCCTTTAAAATCGTCAATTGCAACTTTAAGATAATATTTACTGCAGCTTAAAATTAACAATCTCTTTTTATACTTTTTTATCTTTGCAGGTAAGTTTGCCGAACTCACATCAATTTAATCCACACTTGGGGGTATCGTAAGTTTTGTTGTGGCTTTTAGCCAAAATGGCAAATTTATCTAAGCCACAAATTTGCCAGCATCATGAAAATTGCCAAGCTGCAAATGCAAAGAAGAGAACTGTGAAGCTAGAGAATTGTTGTGTAAATAATGAAAACTGCAATCTTTGTCTTTCACCAGTAACTGTCCACAGTCTCGAGTCCAGAGTTAAAAGATGCGGCTCAAGATCAAAAGACACACTCTGTGGCTGCCTCTTACTGTGACTCTGACTGTGTTGTGTGTGTGTATGTGTGTGTGCTTCCCGTGTGGGTCCAGTCTTTCTGGCTGTCTGTGGTGCCGTTTCTCTCACTTCGACCATAATCCAACCTCATCTCCTCCTATCCTCACTCTACTCTCCCCACACAAGATCTTAATGATGATTTGCTATTCTTGGTCGCCTGCCTGCCCGCGGCTTCAGCCAACTGGAAACGATGCGCATGTCGCCTCTTTCCCTCTCTCTGAGTCGTAAACAATCGCATTGGATTAGTTTGTTAATCAGTTTATTATGTGTCGGCAGAACTCTGATCGGTTTCTTGCAACAAAGTTGTCCAGCAAAGCTTTTGGGAGGCGTTGCCAAATAAAATGCGCAACAAAATATGAACTGTGCGGCAAATTGCAAAGAAAATCAATAAGCAGAGAAGTGAAAAGAATCAAGATATGAGTTTGATATATTTGTAGGAGTTTTGAATACAAATGGCACAGAAATTTAAAGTAATATTTATATCTGATTCCCATTGAAACACATTGAAAGTCACTTAAAAATATTTTAAAACATTTTTTACTTATTTCTAACTGTAAAAATAAGTTTATAGCTATAGAGAAATAGATAAAGCTCTTGATTAGAGTGTCGCAAAATAATATCTTATCTTATCTAATGCAGTTGCTAGTTGCGATTAAGCAATATATTTTTAGATTAAATGCTTGCAGTTATCTACAAAAATGCTATTCTAGCTCAACTTTCCAATTCCCATTTAGATTTGAAGACTCTTTATAAAATCTTTTCACTTCCACAAACATTATTCACTAGCTTCCAATGAGTTTATCAGCAAACATCAATCATAAATTTATAGGAAGATATCTTCATCTGTGGCATCAGGTCAAAGTCATCAGACCTCTGCACATTTTATAACTTTAAGCTACCAAAAAAGGAGATAGGAATTTAAATTTGCAACTAGCTTGAACTTGGCGACCTTCATTAATCATTAATTATACACAACGCCTTCGAGTCAGTGGCTGTCAAACTTTCACTGGCCTTGGACAAACTGCTTAGCAAACATGGCATGCCACGCCCCGTACGCCCCCTTGTCAGCTAGAATAATGAATCGCAGATGGAAACAGTGACAATTGTTACAGTTTCTCTGCAAGTAAATGTCAAGTGTTGTTTTCTGCAGTTGCAACAGTTACAGTTACAGCTGCAACAATTGCTGCATGCATAAATCATTTGAAAAGGTCAAAGTGCACACGCCTAGGTTGTGGCATGTTACTGCCTGCCACAAGCGCTGGCAAAACATATGGCAGCCCGATGTCTGCTGCAATTGTCAAGTGGATGTTGCTGTTGCAACATGATTTATGCACGCCAGCAACATGTTCCAGTTGCTGTTTCTGTCGACCTACTTAAGCATTTCGGCAAACTCTGTGTAGCTAATCGAAGGCCGTAGCTGCCTTATCAATAGTTGAGTCTTATCAAAAGCAGATACGACTGCGACAATTTTAACTTATTTCAGTTAGTTGCTGACCAAATATATTCGATACCAAATATTAAAAAGTTGCTGTTGCTTTATTTGTTGCTGCTGCTGCTGCCATTGAACTTGAACTTTGTGTTTTTTACGGTCTGCGAACTGCAAGCAGCAATAAATTCAACAAAAAGCAAACTCTGACAGTCAAATTAAAGTTGGCAAAACTTTATGGTTGCAGTTGCTGCTGTTTGTGGAGCTATTTAGCATATGAAGGCCCTGCAAAAGCTAACTTTCCATATGCCATTCACTCTTTTATTCACTCTCTCTCTCTCTCTATCTCTATATCTTTCTCTTTCTCTCACCCTCTCCCTTCGCGGTTGTTGCTGCTAATATTGTCCGTCGAGGCGTATCGCGTCTCTTAACGCTTCGTTGCCGTCGAGCTGTGCTAATGAAGTGCAGCAACAACAACTCCAACTGCAACATTAGCAACAATTGCTGCAGTCAGTTAGCCAAAGGCAAACTCACGCAGTTTGAGAGCAGCTTCAAAGTGCAACTGCAACTGTTGCTGTTTGTGCCCCAGGCAGAAAGTAGCCAAACATATTGCTCTCTCTCTTGATGTTGTTGTTTAATTTGTTGCCCGTTGCCCTTTTGCGTTTTCACTGTCAATTTTTAGCAATTTTCTTATATTCTTTATATATCTTCAATTAAAAGGTTTTTTTTTTTTAATTCTACCACGCTTTAGAAGCAAACTTTAAACTCTTGAATTTTATCTCAACTCTCCAACCCTGTTTTTCAACTCTGTTTACATTAACATTATCTTGAAATTAGGCAGCAGGCGTTGCCAGACTAATTAAATTATATTTTACGCGCTTTGCGAAACGTGCTCCAAAGAAAACCTTTCCCCTCCACTCCCCTTCTGCAGCACTTTTCTTTTCTAACCACACATAACAATCAACAGCTTTAAATTAAAAACCACGTACGCTGAACAGTTCTCAGTTGGCAGTGGAAGGATTCTAGGTAACCCCTTTCGGAGGGAACTTTTCACATTATATTTGGTGGCTTTATTTGTGCAGCCGTCTCACGTACGTAGAGCTCTCCTCACATAAAAATTGATTACGGTGCGTATGAATAACGTAACGTGGCAGCTACAACAATGCCACACAAAGAGGTGCTTCAGTATATAAATTAAGTCTAATCTCTCAACACTTTGAATAGAATTCTATCGAAATTTTGACAGAGCAATTCGTCCCACTTTTTTGCTTAGCGCCAAACTTGGGCAGAGCAATTAAACAGAATTATCAGGCAATTTATATAAATGGACTTTTCGGGGCAACAAATAGTTTAAAAAATGAGCTCAGCCTCAGTTCAGCGGGCAATTTAAGCGCCGTCCTTGAACTCTGTAAACGAGTTGAGCTCTTGTTTTTGTTTTTGTTCTTGTTTTCGCTTTTGTGTTAACTTATTTTTTCCATTTAATAAGCGGCAAGTTATTGTTGTTGTTGTTGTTGTTCTTGCTGTTTGAGCGTGTCGAGTTGACTTAATTTGCATAAGCGGCACGCAAATTAAAATGTGAAACGTGTTAGATGCTTATCAATAAACGAAACATGGGCACGTAAGACTCTAGAACCTAGACGCTAGCCTCTAGTAGTTTAATAGGTAGCGGCTTTAGTTCAGTCTTCCTATTTGTAAATTCAATTATAAGAAATACAAAAAAAAGGCGTAACTATTGCATCAATTAGCCAAGTAACTGCGATGATATCATGCATTGATCATTTGATCATGTTATTCAATAGATATATTATTAATTTTCTATAAACTAACCGCTTGCCAATGCTAAAGCTAAGTTCTAGGAAAACTTTTAACATTCCTTTATGCGAATCGACCATTAAAACTTTCACAAAGAAAAACTCTTTAGGCGATGTGGTTCACGTAAGCTTTTGTACACTTCTTATAAATGATAGTTCCGGCCAATCTTTTTATCCAAGTTCAAGCAGCAATTGAAGTTAATGAATGAAGGCATTCAATCCAACGAGTTCGCCAAGTCAATTACTTGAATAAGTTCAACTGCAACTTCAATGCGATTAGTTGAGTTCATTATGCGTATTTCTCCATCATTTTTTCTTTCTCTCCGCTTGGCTATTGCTGCCACTTGAACAGCTTTTGCTTCCGCTACGCTTTGAAATGCCCTCACGTTTGGACAGCAAAATTGCAATTACAACTTCCGCGCTGACTCACATCTACTATATCTTTGTCTATATCTTTTTTTGTTCAACTCTAATAGCGCTCATTAGCTTTTCTCTCCCTCTTGAAGTTAAAAATGCTTAAAAATGCTGACAAAACGCGACCCGTCGGTAAAATTAAACCTCTGGGCACAAAAGCTCACGTCCGTCACGTTGCCTCATAAAAATATTCCCTGAACTTGTGGAACCCGGCAACCCAAACAACAACAACAACAACAACAACAATAGCTAGGCACAGGTTCTAATGCTTGTTTATGACACAGGTGTCTGAACATTTTGCGGGGGCGCTGTTTTGAGGCACGTTCTTCGAAAGCAAAGTTTGTTAAAGCTGCGCTTAGAGGCTCAGACAGTAAGAGGAGTCATGAGTCATCTTCAGTGTTCGTCCCGGCCAGACAGTTATTGCAGCAACAATTCTTTGTCTTTTATGTAATACCCAGTAAACGGAAAGAGATAAAGTATATTGTGCTCGAGAGGAGTTCAGATTTACACTATGTAACATAGTATCTTGTAGTCGTCTTTCTTTGCTTTGTTGATTTTGTGGTTTGCTGCGAGCCAACTTGCATATCAAACAGAACTTGAAATGCAATGCACGATTGCGACCAGCAGGAGGAGGAGGGAGGGTAGAGTGGAAAGAAAGAAGCCACTCAATTGTGATGATAAATTATCGATGCAGCAACTATACTAACCATCCCCCTCTCCCCCTCTCTCTCTCTCTTGCAGGCCCATGTGGTATCTGCTTTCGAGCAGTCGCTGTCAAACATGACGAATCGTCTGCAGCAGCTGACAGCGACAGCAGAGCGCAAGGATGGCGAACTGACGGACATGCGACAGACAATCGAGCTGCTGCGCAAGCAGTCCATCCAGGCGGGCCTAACCACCGCCCACATGCAGAGCATGGGCGTCCAGACGCAGGGTCAAACGCAGAACGAGCTGATGTTGATGCAACACAAGCCGCCAATGGGAAACTCTCGGCCCAATCTGCATACAAATGCCAATCCCAATCCGAATCCGAATGGCAATGGAGCGGGTTTGGGCATGGGTGTGGGTGTGGGCATGCAGCGGCAGCATAGCACGGATTCAATGTGCTCCCTGAACTCCATCAGTTCGGGCTGCTCGGCGGCGCAGGACAAGAACAAGGCGAACCAGAAGAAGAAGGGTTGGCTGAGGAGCAGCTTCACCAAGGCCTTCTCCCGCAATGCCAAGATCTCCAAGACTAGTCGGCATGCGGGACAACATCATCAGCATCAGCATCAGCATCAGCAGGAGCACAAGCAATCCTCGCTCACCAATGGACATGGCGAGCCCTTGGGCTTGGCTTCCCTGGCCACACAGCCGGCTCCGAACTTGCCCGTGGCACATGCGAGCAGCAAGCAGAGTAGTCCGGCCAAAACGGTCACACTGATTGACAATGCCAAGCCCATCGATGCCATTGAGCAGGAGGATCATCAAATGGTCGATGAACTGAAAAAGCAGCTGAGAGAAAAGGATCTTGTTTTGACGGATATACGCCTGGAGGCTTTAAGTTCCGCCTCGCAGCTGGAGAGCCTGAAGGATATGATGAATAAAATGCGTTCCGAGATGATGTCCCTGAAGCAGAACAACGAGCGCCTCCAAAAGCTCGTCACCACACGCTCCTTGGCCGGCTCCGAGGCGAGTCTGGGTCAGGCCATTAGTCCCAATGGCTCGCTGAGTGGTGGAGGCGGCGGAGGATCCGCTTCAGATGCCTCCCGACGCTACTCACTGGCGGATGGCAATGCCCGGCCACCCATGGAGCTGCCACCGCGCCTCACCGAGGAGCTGGAGGAGGAGGGAGTGCCCGGCGCAACGGAGCCACCGCCACCACCTGCGCCAAGTGCAGCTCAGGTGCCGCCCATGAGTCCCAACACCCACATCGATCTGACGCCACCACCGCCAGCCTTGGAGACATCCCAGCTGAGCAGTCCGGTGCACCTGAGCAATGCCGGCGTCGTCGAGGATCTGCCGGATGTGTGTGATGGCAAGAAGATTGCCATAGCCTGCTATCTGGGTCAGCCCGAATCCTTTGCCAAGTACTGCGAGGAGCTGCTCGAACTGGATGACTTCTATGCCAATGGGGCAATCATAGCTAGCCATGAGGCTGAGCAGGATCAGGCACAGGCACAGGCACAGCCTCAGCTGACTCCTCCCTTCAGTGCGGCCAATGGCAATGAGTTCATCATTGCCTGCACCTATATATCGGGAAAGACGACTTGGCAGAATCTGGACTATATTGTGAGGAAGACCTTCAAGGATTATGTGGCACGCATTGATCCGGGCACCAATCTGGGCCTGAACACCGACTCCATTACATCCTATCATTTGGGCGAGGCGAAACGTGGTCCAGAGATGGGTTTCCCGGAGCTCCTGCCCTGTGGCTACATTGTGGGCAATGTGAAGACGCTGTACATATGCCTCCAGGGAGTGGGTAGCCTCGCCTTCGATAGCCTCATTCCGAGGAGCATTGTGCATCGCTACATCAGTCTGCTCACCGAGCATCGACGTCTCATCCTGTGCGGTCCCAGCGGCACAGGCAAATCCTATCTGGCGAGGCGCCTCGCCGAGTTTCTGGTTGCACGCGCCGGACGCGGCAATCCCTCCGAGGCCATAGCCACGTTCAAGTGAGTTTTCGATAATCCCCCACTTTTAAATCCTTTGCTAAACTACTGTTATGTGTTTTGCTTTGCAGCGTGGATCATAAGACGTCTAAGGATCTGCGGCAATATTTGGGCCACATTGCCGAGCAGGCGGCCATTGCGAATGGCGTCTCGGAGCTGCCATCTGTGATCATATTGGACAACTTGCATCATGCCTCCGCCTTGGGTGATGTCTTCTCCTGTCTGCTCAGCGCCGGACCAGCCACCAAGCTGCCCTGCATCATTGGCACCATGTCCCAAGCCACCTGCAACACAACCAATCTGCAGCTGCATCACAATTTCCGCTGGGTAAGTAGAACTCAACTCAAGGAATAATACAATATTTATTGGATTTAAATTGAAACATATGTCACAGGTACTCACCGCTAATCATATGGAGCCGGTGAAGGGATTCCTGGGCCGCTTTCTGCGTCGTCGTCAGTTCCAGTTGGAGTTGCAGACGCAGCATCCACAGCCAGAGCTGGCTGCAGTCTTGGCCTGGTTGCCTTCGGTGTGGCAGCATATCAATCGCTTCCTGGAGGTGCACAGCTCCAGTGATGTGACAATTGGACCGCGACTATTTCTCTCCTGTCCGCTGGACCTGAAGGATTCGCAGGTGTGGTTTACAGACATCTGGAACTATCATCTGTCGCCCTACCTGATCGAGGCGGTGCGCGAGGGCGTTCAGCTCTATGGCAGACGTGGCGGAGCTTGGAACGATCCTTCTGCTTTCATACGCAACTCATATCCCTGGCCTTACGGGCCAGACTCTGTGCCACCACTGCGGCAGATCAATGCCGAGGATGTGGGCCTAGAGGGCGTGGCTCTCAGCAATGGTGAACAACAGGATCCACTGGTAAGTGCTGAAAGTAGAGATTCTATAAGATTCGTTAGCTCATCTTTCAATTCCCGCAGCTAAATATGCTAATGCGACTGCAGGAGGCCGCCAACTACTCGGAGACGCAGGATCAGGAATCGGATTGCGCCAGTCTCGACTCCAATGTGACGCCAGATAGCTCAGCGGGCGCTGAGTAAACACAGCGTTCATTCCTAGTTCTTGTTAACTTCTTACATGCCAAATTTAATATTCTTTTTGTTATTGTTTATCGATTTTACTATGTTGCGTTGTTATCAAACGACTTTGGGAGCCGCCACACGTAAAGAGTCATTCACACAAAAACACACACACACACAATCACAAATGATATTTCTTGCACTACTTTCGCGTCATTGTTCAAAAGCAGTTCCAAGAAGTGTTCCATTTGCACCAAATCTATCTAATTATTATCATCTTCCTAACATCCGCAAATGTAGAATTGCACTTTTTAGCGCACTTGTTAAAAATGCAAATTGCCCAACATCTGAAAGTTAAAATATATATAAATCATCCATATATTCACTAATCCCTGGTAGCCCTTTGCGTAAATGCAACGCAACTTGAGAAAAGTACTCGATTTAGAGAAAAGAAAGCAACATTAAATGTTAAAAACAAAAAAGTAATTGCTATGACACTTTCTTGTATATAAAATCCAAAAAATCCCAAGATCCAAATTATAATTATAAGTAACCAAACTATACACAGCGGTATCAGCATTTTATACAATGGCTTGAAAACAAAAAGAATATTGGAAAAACAAAATTAAGAAAACTCTATTGTAAATGTAGCCCTAAGATTTTGCTACTACCAATTTACAAGATGTACATTTAAAGGAAAAAGCTTTCACTTTAGTTTAATTATTTGCATAATTATCATTAAATATTGTTACAAACATATTGCATATTTATAAATATTTATAATTAAATAATATATATTATTATGCCATACAGCGCTAAGCACAGCAGCAAACAGCAGCATAAATAAATAAATGCCAGTAAACATATACGTAAATCCCAAATCAAAATAACAAACAAATAGCAAAATTAACAAGCACAACAATTCCTAAACTTAAAACAAGCGCAAGAACAACAATAAACATTTACAGCAGCAACATCAACAGTTTAACTATGTAACAGCTTAATATATATTAAATACAATATTGAAATTATATGTCCTGTCTCTGTCTAATTTAAATGTACATTTATGAAATCGAAACAAATCAAAATAAAAACATACAAATTATTTAAAACCAACACCTTTTTTTTCTTAATAACTTAACTCTTAAAGGCAAATTGTGAGCCTTTGTGACTACGCGAACGTCAACAAACTTTTTTGTTCGCGTGAAGCGTTAAGCTCAAGACAAAAATAGGATTGCATTTAGGGCGAAAGAAAATTATAAATAAATTGTTGAATACTTTTAGGGGCACGCTAATAATACGATTCATGAATACTAAAACTGCTCTAGCTCGGCCAAATCCTTGCAGATTTTCGAAAGATATGGTGCGTTAGGATCACAAGGACCAACTCTATCAAACGGCATTAAAAAAATATATGGTTATCTAAGAACCCAATACTTGGAAAAAATTGATCCTCAGGCCACATGGCAATGGGTCCAAATCAGAAAGTCGCTGTTTTCTCCGAAACTACAAGGACAATTTGGATGTCCTTTGGTCAGTTTGTAGCCCTAATCGAAACAAAATGTTTGCAACAGGAATCGCCAGGATCCGTAAGGATTTGGCCGATTTAGAAGCATGTTTCTGTTTTTAAAAAAGTCCTCATATCTTCGCTGTTTTAAGGACTTTCGTCCTTTTTATTGGTTTATTATAATTGGCTGCCAAAGGACTATCTGTGGTCCAAAGGACACCTAGATAGTCCTTCAAACGACCGAGGTACAAACGATTTTTCGATTTCTATCAATTTTTTCTGACCTACCCCCTTAAAAAAATTTCAAAACAATTTTCTTGGCGAATTCTGGATATTTTTAAAATGTAAATCGATAAAAATGAACCGAACAATCTCAAAAATGCATGTCCTGTCAAAATCCTTAAGAAAATGGCGAAGTTATGACTAAAAAACGCAAGCAAAACACATTAATTATAAAAAAATTATTGTTTACTTTTAGGGGCACGCAAATAACACGATTCATTGAATACTAAAATAGCTCTAGCTCGGGCAAATCCTTGCAATTTTCGAAGGATATGGTGCGTTAGGATCCAAGGACCAACTCTATCAAACGGCATTAAAAAAATATATGGTTATCTAAGAACCCAATACTTGGAAAATATTGATCCTCAGGCCACATGGCAATGGGTCCAAATCAGAAAGTCGCTGTTTTTCCGGAAACTACAAGGACAATTTGGATGTCCTTTGGTCAGTTTGTAGCCTAATCGAAACAAAATGTTTGCAACAGGAATCGCCAGATCCGTAAGGATTTGGCCGATTTAGAAGCATGTTTCTGTTTTTAAAAAGTCCTCATATCTTCGTGTTTTAAGGACTTTCGTCCTTTTATTGGTTTATTATAATTGGCTGCCAAAGGACTATCTGTGGTCCAAAGGACACCTAGATAGTCCTTCAAACGACCGAGGTAAAAACGATTTTTCGATTTCTATCAATTTTTTCTGACCTACCCCCTTAAAAAAATTTCAAATATTTTTTTTTGAGAATCCTGGAAATTTTTAAATGCAAATCGATAAACATAAATTGAACGATATCAAAAATACATGTCCTGCAAAAATCCTTAAGAAAATGGCGAAGCTATGACTAAAAACGCAAGCAACATTTTTTTTATTTGTTCTCTCTTTTTTTTTATTTATTAAGGTGTCTATTCATTCAGCCCAGTTGGGCGCTCCGTTCAACTTAAGTTAGCTTTTACAATTATGATAACATTGACAATAACAATAACAATACAATAACAATAACAAATATAGCAAATATACTTGTGTTGACCCTCATCACAGGAGATCGAAGTATGAGATCCCTCGATCGTCGCCTGTTGAGCCTCTTTGGTTAGCGATATCTTGTGAGGTTTGCCAGCCGATTTCGGTGTCATTGATATCTAAAACAGCTCTAGCACGGCTAGAGAAACCGTTTTATATTTCTAAAGCCCAAGGTAATAACAGTCAAATTGAATTTTAAAATGTAGCATAAAAATGTACTGCCCTGTATAGTGACGACTTGCATTTTACTAAATATATAAATTTGCCCAACCAAATTCTAAAACTTTAAATAATTTACCGATTGCTATCGATAGATATTGCATTTCGATGTTCTCATAACATATGTTTACAACATGATTCAAAGAGAACCAGATTGCGCATTGAGCAGGTTCGGTAGTTTTGCTCAAGCAAACATTTGAAAATTAGCTCCACAATATCTTACCATCACAATACCCAAAGCGTTGACTGTGTTGACAAGGTCAAAAAACTATTTTTTTTTATTCCAGAAAGTTATTTTAAAATAAGACACAAATTTCATTACATTCTTTTAAATATCATAATTGTGTTGTTAAGATACTGCTTAATAAAGAAGAAATCAAAAAACAAAAAAAGATTCAAACAGCGCGCCACAGCTGCAGTCTATGATGACGTAGATGCGCAGTAGAATGCGCAATTTGGTTTTTTTTTGATTCATGTGTTCACAAAAATGAGCGGAATGAACGATAGCTCAGTGAACTCGAATGAATACAGAACTGGTTCGCTTAATCGAACTGGCTCCGAACGATTCGATAACAAATCTACCCAAAACTACCGTGGCCGACATCAGAATTGGTAATTGTGATATAGTAGATAAATTAAAGGTTAATATTTCTGCACTTCATGTAAAAACAAGAATTAAAACTGTTTAAATACGTGTACTGTTTTGAGCTTACCACAGTCCACAGTAAAGCGGTTTCTTAATTGCTGAGCCCATCGGCAAATCGTGTGAAAAAAAGTTTTTCGATTACACAACAGATGCCACAAGGCGCACGTTAACAGTGAAAAATGGGAAAATTATGCGCGCTATGGGCGGGCATATCAATAATAATATGACTACAAAGTAGCTCTAACTACAGAAGAAGCCATATTAATATTTAACTGCCAAATAAGCGATGCACGTACACCGCTCAATTGTTACATAACCTTTTTCTGCGTCACCTTGTCACCCTCCAGCACCCCTTAGAGTGCATATCGTAAAATCATTTAACTGAAGTATATTTTTCATTTGCGCAGCTCTGAAACTATGGCACTGAGACTCATCAACCACGCTCTGCGTCGTCAGCTGGCCGCTCAGCTGCCTCGCAATGCCCAGGTTGGCAGCGTTGCCTCCATCCACACGTTGGACAAGATTGGCAAGCGTGAGATTGTTGGCTTTGGCTGGAACGGCACTGCCTGCTACGCTGATCGTGCCGATTACCCCATGCCCGCTGTCCGCTTCCGCGAGCCCAACAACGAGATCAGCGCACTGCGCACCAAGGAGCAGGGCGACTGGAAGAAGCTGAGCCCACAGGAGATTAAGGCCCTGTATCGTGCTAGCTTCTGTCAGACAATTGCCGAGGTGCAGGCACCCACTGGTGAGTGGAAGCTGCACATGGGCGTTGGCCTGATGTTCACCGCCGCCGCCATTTGGATCGCCGTGCTGATGAATCTGTTTGGTAAGCGATTGTGAATTAAATACTGTTTCTCTATGGCTTACAAACAACTCAATTTGCAGTCTATGATGAGCTGCCCGTTACCTTCGATGAGGAGCACCAGAAGGCACAGCTGAAGCGTATTATTGACCTGGAGATCAATCCCGTAACCGGCCTGACCTCCAAATGGGACTACGAGAACAATAAGTGGAAGAACTAAGTGTTATTCGTTTCCATTATGTATGAGCAGTAATTAAGCGAAAAGTGTGGCGACATCTATGTTTAAGTGGCGATATATGTACATCCAGCAACCCAGCAAAGAGTAGTTGTAATTAAAGCTATGGCCACAGCCAAACCTATACGATTTATAATTCTTGCAAAAATAAAGCAATAGTTTGAAGTCGACTTCTTACTTGACCACTGTTGTCAAATCAGCTTTTTTTCCGTCAAATCTGGCTTTTTTGCTAATCGAATTGCTTGAAAAAATAGAAAATTTCGGGAAGCGGGAAAACTGGCTTTTTTGTTGGAAGACCGTTTAACTTAAACGAGCTTAACGCTTAACACGAACTTAAAACTTTTGTTCTAGCCGTATTGGCGTTGGCGTGGTCACAAAGGCTCAAGTCGACAGTCGACTTCTTGTTCCCAGGCCAGTTAGCCAATACAGCAACCCGATGTGTATTTTTATTGCGTGGACATCAACCTGCTCTTTTAGCAGGGCTGCACAGTTATAAATGGCACAGAGCGCCACCTGTCAAAAATAAATTATCTGTTTGAGTTAGCAACAAGAACTCAATGAAAATTATATAAATTAATTGTATGATTAATTTATGTGAGAAGCCATTGTATTAAATATTGCTTATTCATTTTGTTTACAATCAAGCTGCATTCTACCCGTCGTTGACCTTGTTAATTACTCAATTTCATTCAATTTTATTACGATGAAGCTTTTGGCGTGCCTTCCAGTTCCTATAACGAGGCTCCCTCTCGATATTATGAAAGCCATCGTGGGCACGTACATGATGATGAGTTATTCCCTTATGTCTACTAGTTGCCAGCGTCAGCAGGCACAGCAGCATAAGGACCAGTAATTGAAACAAAGAATTCATCAGCAATTTCCGATTCAACTATTTTCTACTAACTGAATATGACTATGAATAAAAACCCTCAGTTGGTTTACTAATTGCATTTGTTTTGGCCCCGAAGCGTCTAATCAACAAGTGCACGCTTCTCTTGCCATATACAGGGTGTCTTCTTTTTTTTATTGATTATCGCTTACCAGCTCTGCTTGTTCTGTGGTAAACTTATCATTCCAGTGCATCCATTTCTTCTCGTGATTGATATTATGAAAACCATCGTGCGCTTTCACATGCCGAAAGCCTGGCTTGTGGTCTGGTCCACCAACCGGATGACCTCCATTCTCCCCTTCTTTTTCCTTTTTTTCCTTGTCCTCCTCTTTCTCTTTCTCCTTCTCCTTCTCCTTCTCCTTCTCCTTCTCCTTCTCCTTCTCCTTCTCCTTCTCCTTCTCCTTCTCCTTCTCCTTCTCCTTCTCCTTCTCCTTCTCCTTCTCCTTCTCCTTCTCCTTCTCCTTCTCCTTCTCCTTCTCCTTCTCCTTCTCCTTCTCCTTCTCCTTCTCCTTCTCCTTCTCCTTCACCGCCTCCTTCTTATCTTTTTCCTTTCCCTTATCCTTCGCCTCCACTTTCTTCTCCTCCTTCTTCTGCTTCTCCTCCTTATCCTTTTCCTCTACCTTATCCTTCTCATCCTTCTTATTCTTCTCCTCCTCCGTATCTTTATCCTCCACTTGTACTGTTCCTGGGGGTTTCTTGTTTTGGGCTGCAACAAGTGCGACCAGTAACAGGAGCAAAACTAGCTAAAAGAACAAGTTAATTAAGATCCTTTGATTGAAATTCACTGTTTAACATCTTACACATTTGCGGCCAGTCATATTAACACCTTAGAAAAAGATTGGAAAAATTAAACAAATGCCGACGGGTTTTGCCACTTTTATAGCTTGTTGGGGGTTGCACTTTAAATTGATTGGCAACAAGCTGGCAAGCATATAAGTTTTTTGAGCGGAACAAATGCTGGAACCTTTCCTGATTTGACATAGTTCTGAACGCAGCTTGGGCGATGCCCAGATAGCGCCAGTCCCAATCCGACACATAAGCTTTTGGTCGGGTTTTACGTTCTACAGGTGCATAAGTTCATCGATTATTTATTGCACCTATGCAATCTTTAATTGTAGGCTAAATACTTGTTGAACAAGGCAAGTATAAAAGCGAGAGCTTAATCATTTCTGGCCAACAGTTTGCATACAGCACTTAGCCAGCTAGCAGTTGCAGTTAAGAAAGTTAAATGTACTTAATCAAGTTGTTGTTAATCAGCCAGGTGAGCGATTTTAACTCTTTAGCTGATTGCAGTTCTTTATAAATTCAATTCCCTTTTGTAGCTTCTGGTGCTTAGCTGTACTCGGAGCTGGGCTGATTCCCATGATTTCACCGATGATGAGCAGTCATTCGAGGATGTGCATCAGCCGGACGAAACAACAACAACAATCCTGCCGGAGATTATGCAAAAGGAGGAAGCTACCACACAACCTGAGCCTGGTCTTCAGCAGCTAGATGAGGGATTAGCTTTAGTTAGAACGGCAAATTCCGTACCGGAAACTACAATACAACCAGTTGAGACAACTTCATCCACAAAAACTTCACCCACAACAACTTCACCCACAACAACTTCACCCACAACAACAACAACAACCACAACAACGACTGAAGGAAAGCCACAGAAACTTCCTCCACCGCCTCCACCACAAGGCTATCCTTACCCATATCCAAGTCCCTACCCCGCTCCTTATCCCGGTCCTTATCCCCATCCATATCCTAATCCTCAAGCTGGCCCTGCTGCATCCAAGCCCACGCCAGAGGGCTATCCAGGTTATCCCTATCCATCCTATCCTGCGATCTTACGTTCACCCTACTCGCCCTACGGCCCACCAGCCCACCATCAGCATGGATATCCACCCCAGTACCCAGGCTTTGCACCTGGTCCACCTGACAGCTCGGAGAAGCCGAAACCTAAACCAGATATGGCTGATGATGCGACATCTACTGACAAGAGCACGATGAAACCAGCTGAGCAGCAGCCGGAGCAACCCAACTTTGGTTATCCGCCCTACTATGTGATTCAGAGGCGTCCTCAACTGCCGCCCAGCTATGGGTATGGAGCTGCAGGTCGTGGCTACGCCATACCCTTTGGCTATGGACGCTACTAAGCTTAATTATAAAATAAATTATAAAGTTTGACTTACCTATGTAATAGCTATTGATTAAAAACAATCGTGTCTCTAAATAAAGAAGAGGTATGCATCCATACTTAATACTTTGTGTGTATGTAATTCATTGATTATCAAGTCGTGGCTGCTGCTATTATTATTGTGTTTTCCCGCTGATAACCCCGAGCACTGATTCTCTCACCTTGCGCATTTTAATTTCCAGTCAAACAAGTTACTCGTCATCATTCTCAATAATATGTTCGTAGTTCTAAACGCTGCCTTCCCAACGCTAGTCATTCTTCTAAAAACTGTCAAACAGATCGAAACACCATCGGGAGTGTGAAAGAGAAATGTCGCCTCATTTGTGCCTCGCGAATATTATTCTGAGTCTTAGCCTGCTGCTCATCGGATTGGGGGTAAGTACTTAATAGATACGGTTTGTATCTTAAATGTTTGCTAACCAATTTTCCAAATCACAGCTCTGCCAAAGTGCGTCATTGCAGCGGGTAAGCGGATAGAGTATTCTATATATGCTTTATTTACTATATATATTATCTTTTTTAAAACGTTTTTTATAGTTGCGCATTGAGAGAGATACGCGCAACATTCCCTCGAATATGTTCAAGCCGTTGGGCAACCCATCACAAGATTCAGATCAAAATACACCAAGAGAATCGAGCGATTTTACTTTCTCTGAGGTATATATTATATACTCTATATAAATACACTATACAAAATTGAACTGAACGCTTTTTTTACAGACATCTGGGGCAAAAGCTCATACCGTGTCTGCAAACTCTTCGCTGTTTCAATCGGAGGAGGATTATAATGACGAAAATGCTAATGATGGTGTTAGTTCATGGCAAGACAGCTTGAGAATATCCAATAGGTTTAGAGCTCCACCACGTGTGCCAATCAGCACTGATTTTCGAAAGGTAAGTATAATTTATACAAGTATATCAAGTACTTTAAATTAATTTTGAATACTTTACAGAGGACCTTCAATGACCTAAGTAATCGCAGTTACTCTAGACCGAGTTCACAGCAATTTTATAGTGGTTTTACTAGGCCCGAATTTTCATCAGTGCCGCTGAGCATTCAAAGCGTATGTTACTGAAAATAGCTCTTTAACATTTTTATAAAACTTTTTTTTTTATAGCACCCTCAATTAGGCGGATTTCAGGAATCCTTTCCAAGCCTTATGGGACCCAGTCAGAGCAATTTCTATCGTAGTGAATCTTACAGGTTTTCTTCAGATGGCAATGGGCCACCACAAGTGCAGCAAAGCGTTTTCGACTCTCGTTTGGGACCTGGCATACATACTCAAAACTTTTAGAATATCAATGAAGCTTTTAACGTAGTTGTTGTTTTTAGTGTTGTTTTTCTTTTTTTTGAAAAAAAGAAAAGAAAAAAAAAAAAAAAAAAAAAAAAATCGTTATTTTGTTAATTTTCTTGGTATTAGTAAAGAACGCGTTCTCAAAATTTTTTGTTTTAAATTATGAACAGATGTCTTTTAGATATCCTTTTTACGGCACTACTAATTTAGTTAACCAATGTCCATGTTCTTACATTTCAAAGTTCGCGGTTCTTTAATTAAGAACCAATGGTATCATTTTATGAACGATTTGAGAACATTTCTATATAAAATATGAACGGCGGTCCGTTTTTAATTTAAGAATATTTTTAAGAACCCTTGCTTAGGCAAATTTTATGAACCGATGTAATTTATTTTTTAGGGGGGGAAAAAATTTTTTTTTTTAGTAAACTGTACAATCAACAATCTAATTTGTCCAAGACTTCGTCAAACAAAAATAATTTTGCTTCAATATCGGTTTCGTTCTGGAACTCAGTAAACCAAGTTGGCAATTTGGAGTCTTCAAACAGCTTCACCCTCATCAGATAGGCTTCAATATGCGATTCGGTTCTCTTCATAAAGTAGTTCAAATTCTTCTCCAGATTCTGCTCAAACGTATCGAAACCAAGTTGACGCAACAACTTGCCAATTAGATCATCTTCAACATCAACTAACTCCTTGCTAACTTCATCGTCCAGGCCCAAAAGCTCCTCCAGCTCGCCTATCAAGCCCATTATATCTTCAAATTCATCCGCATACTTGGCACTTTCAAGGAATTGCGTTAACCTATCCATTGCAACTCGATCCGTAGGGCTGGGTCCCAATATTTCAGCTTCTTTCAGAACTCGCTGGATGAGTTTGACGCCATCGTGAATTGCATCGCGGGAGAATGCTGTAAACTCTTGAACCATTGCGGTTTCAAGTTTATCGCAAGCCGTCAAAGGATTACCAACCTGAACATTTAAAAGAACTTATTAGTCATTTAATAGAGTATTTATCCTTTCTGACTTACTGTTGAGTTCAGGAGAGCAATAAGTAGAAACAATTTAAGGCGCCACATTGTTGCAAACTGTTGCGAGATCTTTGGAAGACTGTATTACTCAATTCCAGTTGCGTTTGCCTCTTATAAGCTGTTCATGTGGGCAGAAACAATGTGAGATCACTGGGAACTGGTTGGTTGGTTGGTTGTTTGTATACTCTATAATCAGTGCATTGAGTTCCCTTGGCGTGATAAGAACGTTCAATTTAAATGTTAAAAGCGAGACTACACATTTCACTGTTGCTGCTTCTGGGCGTATGTTGCATGAAACATGATTATAAGTTACTATATCTCAACCTTATAATAGATGACAGGTGCGGTACTTGGCGCTGGTGAGAGTTTGCGAGAATTGCGTAAGCTGCTGAGACAACAACAGCAGCTCGATGAACAGCAGCAGCTCAAGGAGCAACAATTCAACGAGGATATCAATCTGTGGGCTCGATCCTTGGAGCAAATGGGTCTCGATTTCATGGCATTCGTGGAGCAATGTCGTCCGCTTGGCTCGCGTTGCACTCAACGCAAAGTGCAGCGCCATCTACGGGCATTGAGACGCAACTATAGCGATCTACACGCTCAGCTAGAGACCCTGGAGATCAGCTACGTGGGCAAGATTAGCGAGGCGAAGCTGTTGGCGCCTACGATGCGGGCGGTGAAGGGTGTGCTGCAGCAATACGATCGCATGTGGAGGCAAATAAATGCAGAGGCCTATAAATTAATTGATCAATAAAACTACAAATTCTTATTCTTATTCTGTCATTGAATTTTTCTCATTCACTGTAATTTCTATTATTAAAACCAAAACAAACACACGAATATTTTGAGGAATCAAATGTATACTTATTTGTTTAAAAAAAAAACTCCCCTTTTGAAAACACAAAAAACAATGTAACTTAATTATATGATTAGCATTCATTTGAGTGTGTTTTGAAGTGAGTAAGCAATGCCGTCAACTAAACTCTTGGCCTGCCTCATGTAGTCCATTAGTTTCAATTCGGGCAACTGTTCTTGCAGCTTCTGTGGAAATTCCAAATAGGAAAGCACAAGACTATTCTCGGTATCAGTTTGCCAGCGTGTCACATTGCTCATTAGCTCCAATTTGCTTTGATTAGTGGCTGCCAAGTACTTAACCAACTCCAGTCTTACTTTGGAGAAAAAGTTGCGTATGGAGTTCTTTTCGTACGGAAGCACTTCCTGGAGAAGTTTGTCAGTTTCAGCTTCAGTGAATAATGAACTGTGGATGAGGGCAAAGATAAAATATGCAGTGCTGTAGTAGTTCTCAGTATTGTTCACAACTGCATCTAGTTCGACAAAGTATTGCTTATCGATGGCATTGCTATCGTTCAAGTGATTTAAACGCTCTCGAGCATTTTGTAAATTGGAATCCAGCACCTGATTATACAGCTGCTCAATGTCCTTTGCTGTCTGCCCGGCATCTCCTCGGCTCTACAAAAACAATGTGAATAATGCATTTCTGTTAGTTAGGCTTTGTGACTCATCTCACCAGACAGATAAGAGCACTGCAGATAAGCAGAGTAAAGCAGAGAGAACTTGACATTGCTGCCGTTCACAAACACCGTTGATTAGGAACTGAAATCATACTCAAAATCATGTTCAAATACTGTGAGAATGTTTTTGTTTTTAGTTAAGTTTAGCTTTTTATTATTAAGCACTTCAGCAAAGCCAGAAAAGTATACATTTATATATACATATTTTACATATTGATTCGAAATTTTGTTTGTAAAATGAGCAAAAATTTCAATTTTACTTAATTAGTTAATTAAGCTAACTAGTAAAGGAATCAAGCGCAGCTACTTTATTTTAATGTGTTAAATATAATAAATATATTTGAATTAATTGATTATTATACTTGTAAATATTTGTATTTTGTATTCTAATTTTCATTTATTAGCACAGAAGTGGAGAATATATTTATATTTATATAATAATATTTATCAATTTTGGTAGCTTCGTTTTCAGCAATTATCGAGAAAAATACTTAAATTTATTTACTATGCCTTATTTGAAAACTATTTCAAGTTCTTTGGCATACAAATACGATCCTTAAATATCTACTACATACATATTTTATTTAACATATGTAAACACTTAGCTTATTTTCAGAATAACACGCTTTACATTCGAGTACATTTGAGATACATTTAAAATGCATTTCGTACTCGTATTGACAAACTTATTTGGAACTCGTGTGTGCTAAATTGACAAGGGAATTGATTGGCTAAATCCAATTTATATTGACAATTGCGTATTAAATATTGTACTTTAATCTATTTAGGTGAAAATGAAACGGTTGGTACAACAACAATGTTTAGGTACTTGGATACGGTTTGAAACTTGGGTTTTTACTTCTTTTTTATAGAAACATTTTTGTTTTTTTTTTTTTTTTAAATATTGACATCGTCTGAGCATTGTACTTTGAGTTGATTTAGTTGAGAATTGATGCAGCCATTGTTTGGTAGAAATTCTATATATACTTTTAACTTACTTAACATACACATACCATATACATACGTATATTTGTATATACTTAAATACGCTTAATAACTGCAAGGTACACATGACATTTTAACTTTATAAAGCGCAAGGCTTCAAAGTTTATAACAATTTCAAAAATAATTTGCAATAATTCAACAAAAAATAAAACTCTCAGTTATTTAAACGATTAAATACACTTACGGCTAATCAACATTATTTATATAGTTTGTTTATTATAATTTATTTAGTGTAAAAATAGTTAGCTGCAAATTGAAGTAGGAAAATATATGTTTATATATATTTTTACTCAGTTGCACTTAAATTCTGTTATCTAGAAGACAGTCCATGGAGTAGAGCTTAAAACTAAGAAAATAAAAAGCGATTGACAGCTGATCATGAAAATACACTGAAACTATAGTAGGAAATTTATCCGATATTTGCTAAACTATATACAAAGCTAAACATTTAAGTAGTTGTACATTTTCTAGCCTACTTTACTTAGTATTCTACATTAATTTTTCACCCAGATACCCCTACTTTTTGTATATTTTTAAATACCCACCTCATATTGTCCCATTTCGAGTTGTAGTTTTGACCTTGATCTGAAATTTTTCATACGCTTGTCGTGTATATTAGTAAGTAAAAATAAATTGCAGTGTATCTTTGTTGTAGTGTAATGTGATTTATTTATTTATGTGAAATTATATACTAAAGTTAAGATCATTATAAAAATGCAGTTCCTTTTTAAACATAATGTAAAACTAAATTAAAATTAAATAGGAAAATCAGCAAAGGAAACAAAATGTTACAAAAGATCGATAGTTAGAAAGAGATAGCGAGAGCGTGTGTGTGAGCGGAGAGAGAGAGAGAGAGAACAATTTTACTTTTTATCACAATTGCGTATGAAAAATTTCTTTAATTGCTAGAAACCGCCACGCCCCGAGCCACCGCCGCCACCGCCTCCACTGCCACTGCCACCGCTGCCACTTGCCACACCACCCAGCACCGATTGTGGCACCAAGATGCGTGGCAGGGTTAACGCACGCTTGGGCGCACTGTGCCTCTGAGGCGGCTCCGTCGTAGGAAGTGGAGCTGAGGCAGCTTTGGGAACAGGAACAGGAACAGAAACAGGAACAGGAACAGGAACAGAAGCTGCCTGTGGATCCATTTGTCACGCATACGATTGAGCGGTTTGTGGCATCATGCCGGCTGTGTAGCCAGGATCGAGGCCAGGACGCTCCACTAGGTTCTTGAGGCGACCGCGCAGCTCCTCGAGGCTCTTGGACTTGGCCTTGTTGATGCGCTTGTACTTGACGTCCTTGGGCTTGGTCACGGACCGATGATTGGACATCACCCGATTGTAGGTGGTCACCTGGGACTTGCCATTGTGCGGCTCCAGCTGCGGCACCTTCACGCTCAGCGTGGTGCAGGGTGAATCGTGGCTGGGGGAACGCTTCAGTGCACCCAGCTGGCGACGTGGCACTGGCATGGCCATGACAGGAGATATCGTTGATGCATCTTTGGCTTCGGGCGCTGTTGTGGCTGTGGTGGCTGCTCCATCGATCTGTCCCTCGGTGGAACTGGAGCTGAGCGCCTTTTCGGAGCGATTCTTGAACTTGTCACGCTTTTCGGCTACATCCGGAGTCGGTTCCGGATCCTCCTCCACCGAGTAGACCGTTTCTAAAATGTCCGGACGTCGTAGGAAACAATTGTTGCGCCTTGCAGCTCCATACTTGTTCAGATTCGTCTCAATCGCATCCGATATGGAGCGCACAATGGTTATGCCATCGCTGCCCAGGACTCCACCTCCCCCGCTGCTCTTGCGTCGCGTTCCCAGCGTCATCATGTTCGAGTCCGAGTCAATGTCCTCCAGCACCACGGCCGAATCGGAATCGTTCAGCGAGTCCAACTCGTTGGCATAGCTCGCCTCAATGCTCTCCAGGCCATGATCCACCAGACGCGTGGACAGAGTATCTATGATCTTCTGCTGTCGCTGTATGGTCATCTCCCGATGTCCCAACAAACTTGCAATCTGCTTCTGCTTCCGCTTTAAACGAGACTCGAGCAGAAGAAGCTGGGATGTCAGCGAGTTCATTTGATCTGATTTCTCCTTCTGATAGCGATAGTGTTGCTGCACCTAAGTGGGTGAGAGGGAGCGAGAGGGGGAGTTACAGTTGTCGCTCGCTAAGTGGAACTTCTCTTGGACTCACCTGCATGGCGTAGGCCTTGCGCCATTTCATGATGTGCTCGGTTTGAAAGCGTACCTTGGAGCGCAGCTCCTCGATGATGGCGCGTGCCGTGTGCAGATCCTTTGGGTCCTGGTTCATCATGTTCAGTCGCAGGTTGCTGGTGTGACTGGAAACGGGCAACGGCGGCGGCCATTGGAATTCCAGCGGCGGCTGATGCACATTCGTCGGCAGCGATCCCCTCGGCTGGGCCGACTTGTTGGCCTTGGGCGTGGAGGGCACAGTGCCAGCACCACTAGCACCACCACCACCACCACCACCAGCACCTACTCCGATGCCAGTTGCAGCCATTGTTGTTGTCATGGTTGGTTGCGAGGGTTGCTTCTGTATGTGGCATGCCATGCTGCTGATGCCTTTGGCAAATTGTGTGGAACGACTTGCATGCATTTAACTTAACTGGGCTGCTCTCGATGTCCTGTGGATGGGTGGAGGCGGGGGGAGGGCGGTGTGCCGCTAGACGGCCAGCATGCGCGCCACCCGCTGCACCTTGACGAATGTGCCTCCTTCCTCTCCTGTGTGTGGGTTGAAAACTTGCTGAAATGCACTAAAAAGTCACGAGTCTTTTATTAATGGCAAATATTTGTTACGGCCACGGCTAAGTTGACAATTTTGATTGATGTGGGTTGTTGCAACACTATATTCAAGGTTAACAATAATCACAAAAATTTAATTTGCTTTTAAAACTTATGATAAAAGTCCATATCCGTTCCTTTCAATGTCACTGTTTTTTTGTGTAAATCACAGTCTCGTGATCTCATGCTGCCATGTGGCATGTTTGCATACGTGCTGCGAGGATGGGCCTGCACATTTGTCAAACAGCCGCAAACATGGGCGGTACGCCACGCCCCCCTTTTGGTCAGAGCCACACCTTAAACTTGGACAAATGAATGTGGTGGGCCATGGCTACAAGGAGTAATTATTTGTGTAACTCGCATTAACATTTTTTGGCGAGCGAACAGAGAACAGAAATAATGTTACGCATACGCCACCGTCATGTAAATTACATTGCAAAAAGCCAGAGACAGCAAAAGCTGGCAGGAAAATGGATATTATGCAAAACAGAAGCGCAACAGCAGCGCACAGCGAGCAAGAATGAATATTATACAATACATAAATTAAATTCGCATTAAAATGTCATTCAGCGCATTTAATGCATGCCATTGCTTTTCAGTTCGTCGCTTTAAACAAGCATAATTATAATTATAATTATTAATTTATGTGCCTTTTGATTTAATTAGTTTGTCTGCCGCTCAGCGCTTCCTCTGTCCTCCCCTGCCCTCCCCTCTGCACACACATTATGTAATTGGTAACACAAAACTGATTTGGCTTGCAGAATCTGCTCAGGGTTTGGCCTGGCAGTCAAACTAGTTTTGGTTTGGAGTACGATAAGAAGCTTCGTTATTATTTTACGACACTTCACATTGCGCTTCTTTATGAGCTTATTATTACTTCTTGTGTCGGCCTGATTAACAGATTAGTGCAACTGTTTTTCATTTCCTTATGAAGAAGAGACCATTTCATTATTCAGGGAATTAATGTGTAATGAGAAAGTTCATTAAGAAAGTAAGGAAATCAACTTGATAAGATAACGCCTTAAAGAAAATAGCGACAAGCTTTAAAAGTTGTATAATTAGTAAGAATATTTCAGCTGAAAGCAAGATAAAATTTCCCCCCATAACATAATTAATTTTCGGCATAGTCAATGAATAAAAAAAATTTGCTTTCACACCCAAAAAATCCGTTTCACATTTCACACAAATTTAATGTTGTAGGTGGGCACGACGGGCAAAGGAATTTGGCTCAATGCCAATCGCGGGCAACTCAATTAAGCCAATGGTTATTGGGCGTCAAACAACCTGTTGTTGAGCAGGCAATAAATCCAACTAAGCAAACCGATTCGACGAAGCGGCTGCCATAAAAGCCATGGAACTGGCCCAGACCCGGGCTAAGACCCTTTAGGCTTGTCTATTAGGCGGTGGCTGTAAGCAATGCCATTAACAGCTAATAGGCACGTGAGCGGCATTATTTTCTCAAGCTTTTCCTTCGTGCAAGCATTTCCCATCCATGCCGCATTCGAGCTGAAGGCAATTGTCATAATTAAAAATGATGAATGAGTTGCCAATTGTGCAAAAAAAAAAGAATTGGATGGGACGATGATCGGTGCTCAGGCTTCATTCAGTTAGCAATTTTCATTTGATGAGACAGCCAGCCAAGACGAAGAAGCCAATTGCAATTCCAATCCCAGGCAAGCCCAGGCAAAAGTCGTGCGTGTTTTCCTGGCCATGGCCAGAACGGAGCTAAACAGAACTGAGCCAAACATATTTGTTAATTGTTTTCAATTGCATGTTCCCCAACCACTTTGGCTGCATTCCAAGTTTGCTTCACTCTCGCATTTTTTGCTGTCATTATTTATTGTTGATCGTCAGCCAGTGGAAACGGAAGTTCTTAAGTCATTCTTCCTCTGTTCTCTATCATTCTCGGTCTCGGTTTCGTCGTTCTGCTTTCTTTTCGCTGATGAATTGCACAAATTAAGGCACAAAGTTATTTTAAATGAAAATGTTAAAAATGTTGCGTGCTCTTCTCTTCTCTGCTGTCTTTTTAACTTATTCTTGTTTGTTTGTTTTGTCTTTTGTGCTTGAGTTGCTTTCGCAGTTTTGTCTTAACATATTTCAAATTGCAATTGCAGTTCCGACTGCCAAACAAAAGAACCTCTTGCGGTTAAATAATTATTTTTGATTAAGAGCATCAGAAATTAAGTGTTTTGTGTCTTAAGTATGAATGCACAATTAAATTGAAGTGTTCTTTACAAAGATTTTAATTAAATTTGTGTTTTGTGTTTTCACTTCTCGTTACTCGTTTTGAATTATGCAGTTGTTTATTTGTTGTCTCTTACTCCTACTTTTAACAACCATTTTCTATTATAAATCGACTGAAAAGCCTTTTTGTCAGATTTTTGTTACTCGCTATTCGTTTCTGTTTAATAATTCCTGTTAGTTACTTGTTAGGTTTTGTATTTACTCGTTAGTTTATTTACTCGTTGTCATCTACTCGTTAGTATTGAGGTCTTATTCCTACCACATGACCTTAAAGTTCGTAAAATACCAAAAAACCACAATAATCCCTTGTTGACCACTCAATTGAAGGCACAACTAAGTAACACAGAGAGCATTAGATGAGTAAGTAAGTAGTTTCCTCGTGGTGTACAAGTTAAATATAATCACAAGACTGTCAATCTGTAATTAGTGTAAAACCGTGTAACCTGAAACAGCTCTGAACTCAGTTGAGCTGCTTTCAGAAGCTCTTACTCTACTTATAGTTGACGTGTAATCACACTTAATGCTTGACATTAATTAAACTGGCAGTTCCGGAGTTGAGGAGTGCTTGAAATGGCGGTTGCATTTGGCAGGATCTACGGCCATAATGCGGATGTGCATTTAACGAAGCCCAAGGATGGATGTCAAAGTTAAATGAGTGCGCATTCGCGTTGTCATCCCCAAATGAATGAATGAGTGTTTGCCTGTGAATATAAAGTTGTTGTTGCCAAGTGGACAAGTGGACAAGTGGCCGAGGCAATCAATTTGGCGTTAAAAGTTTGCTGCCAGAATGTGCGGCAGGGCAACAAGCTGTTGCTGTTTGTTGTTGCTGTTGATAGCGTTTTAATTAAATTTTAATAACAATGCCAACACACACAGCGACAGCAACAACTGTATGAACAAGCAACAAGCAACAGGCAACAAAAGCAAGCCGCTGGCCATTTTAATTAAATTATGCGCAGTGAGCCTCCTAATGATATAATTTAACACCTTGCTGGACACTGAACATTGCATAGCAACAACAACAGAAGACCACGCCCCAAAAACACAACAAGAACAACTGATAGCAACAACAACTTGTGCCAGTCTTAAGTGCTGTCCACTCAATGAGCTCTTGTGTCTTTTTTTTGTTTGCTGGTCTCTGTCCCTAAATCCCTTTTCTACAGTTATTCTCCTTGCTTTTGCTTCACCCCTGCACTACGCTGCGCTTCATAATGAGCATTGTTTGTTTTTGTTTCACATCCCAATGGGGAATATCTCTCTCACTCTCTCTCGCACTAAACTGAAACTAATGTTGTGTAATAGATATAAATGGCATGAGTGTGACAAACTTCAGAAGAACACCTGCTGAGATTATTTATTCTCTTAATGGTTAAATAGTACAACAATAACTGTTGAATGTTTTTGGAATAGCAACAAATTGTACATGAATGAGTTGCTTTCTCTATTGATTTGTTTAGTTAACATCAGCTTAAAAATATTTAAAGTATCTCGCATGACTAAATTCAAATTAAAGTTTTCTATAAATAGCATCTGATTGAAAATCAAATCTATTTCCTTTATTTTTGGTTGACCTGAGTCTAATTGAATTTGATATTTAAAATATGAACCAGCCACAAATCAAACTAACGAAACCACTTTAAAGGTGGTTAAAGCAGGACCTAAAGCAAATTTCGTTTACATTTGATGGCTCAAATCTTAAGTATGCCAGCTTAAAGTTTTAAAAGACTCAGCCACAAATAAAGACCAATTTTCGGGCGGACAACATTTCTTGTTAACGCCACAGGCGCATCGAGTGTTGCAAGTGGCAAGTGGGTGGAAAGTGGCATCAAATCAAATTTGGCTACTCACGCATAATTTCTGCAAACAAACAAAAGGCTCAACTTACATATAGTATTAAAGCAAGTCACAAACGAGATGAGTTAAGATGTGAGAGATGCTTGCCAGATATCTAATAAATAATTCAAAATTCCACAACCCAACCAATTTTTGAGAAGCTTTCGTTTGCCAGACACAAAAAATATATATAAAGTAAACAAAAGTAAAGTATAGGTTGAAAATTGTAATCAGGGAATAAGTAAAGGAATGAGTGTGAAAGCGAGTCGCAGGTAATTGAAACATGCCCCACACACAAAAAATAAAAATATGTGTTATTGATTGAGTAAATATTTAATGCAGTTTTTTTTGTATTGCCTCACGCACATAGTATATACTATAATATAGTATATATATATATTTTGTTTTGCGTGTGAAGCGGCTTATTACGGTCACGTTCCGCCAATAAAAGTTAAGAGCAAGCTTGGCGCTTTGCATACGGCTGCCAACAGTAGAGGGATTAAAGTGGAACCTGGCCAAGTAATATAATATTGTAGTAGCAGTAGGTAGAATAGCACTCAGTAACGCTATTGTATTTCCACCGGACAATAATGCCCGGCAAAATTTATGTAAACTCCGCTTAAGCGTCCACAAAAGAAAAGGCGAAAAGGAAATTTCATTTAGTTTGCTGCCACGCTGCAGTTGACTTTTGTATAGAATTTCAAAGCAGGAATATCCCTATTGCCCGGCAATGCTATTACCTAGCATCATAATTCAAGTGCTGCAAAGTAACTTGGACTAAACAAACAAAAGTACTTAAAACTGGGGCACTTAATAAGGTTTTGGCATTACAAAAGTTGCACCTAATATAATTGTAATAAGAACTTGAGACCTTTGGAAACGAATCCAATTTTTCTATTTGTGCTGTTGTAACATTTTTTTTAACGCTTTGCTAAAACCCTACAAGCATCTCATTTATGATTCATGAGTCTTGACCGAAAAAACAACATTTTAAGCATGATGTATGTGTGACAACACCCACACACACACACCCACCCACACACACTCAACGTTTAAACGTGTCCTTTCATGCTTTTTGGCGATGGTCAAGGTAAACAAATGTTGGAGAAGGCAGTGCCACAAATGTCCCTGGGCCATTCGCCAGTTGCACGTGTTTTATTTCAAAAGGGTTAAAGGGGCGGAGTGCTGTAACTGTGGTTTTGTCGACTGTTTCGCATTTCAGGTCTGCTGTTTGCCAACTAAAAAAAAAAAAAAAAAAAACTGTGTAAAAATCACGTTTAACGCATAAATTTCAAATGCGTTCGCTCTGCACCTAAATTGCACCTAAATTGCGCACAAATAAAAATGCAGACGTCAAACAGACAAAGCAGGGAGGTAAGAGAAAGCAAATACTCTTGTAAAGTTTGAGTTTTGAAATGTTGTCTGACATTCGTAATATCTAAAAATATTTCTACTCTTACTCTGTGCTAAGGATTTGCTTTTAGTAAATTTGTGGAGAGCTTTAAATAAACAAACAAAGGTACGTATAAAGGACCGCAGCCAGAAAATGGCTTTGCTGTTTGGTTTATATGCCCAAAACATGCATGCAACCAATTTATTTATGAGTCCAAAATTGTGGTGCGTAACACCAGAAATGTGCCAACGACAACATAAATTGTTCAGTTGCAGGTCATGGCTCTAATTAGTAGCTACTTAAATATTATTATTGTAATGGCAGTGTTGGGAAATACTTAAATAACTGTAATAATGTAACTAAAATGTTTCTTAAGCATATTATAGTATCAGTTTATTGCAGTAAAGATTAATTTGTGAAATGTTTTTTCTTTCAACTACCCAGATTTTTATTTATTTAGTTGATTTAATTTTGGGCATATATTTTTAGTTAGTATTTAAAGTCGCTATTGAATGTTATTAATTTCAATAACTTTTTTATTGTAATGTCAATATAATTTTGGGATATATTTTTACAAAACAGCCTTTGTCTTATCCAAGTTTCAAACCACAAGTTTTTTTTTTCAATAGTTCAAGTATAAGCAACAACAATTCTTTTTACACACTCTCAACTCAATTCAAATAATGGAGCCTTTTTCATGGCAGCTTTCTTGAGCACACACAAATAACCTTTCCTGCTTCCTGAGTTCTTCCCACTTTACCCTTAAAGCTTATCAACACACGCACACACACAGAGAACAAACGAAGCACAGCAAAACAAAGCTGAAAGGAAACCCAACCATATCCTTGCGACAGCTGGTTGTACGTGCAACAGCAGCAGCAGCAGCAGCCGCAAAATGATTTGGCCCTTGCCAAAGTCCAATTCACCTGCCAACGTAGTTGTTGTGGTTGTTGCTGTTGCTGACATGCGAATGGCGCATTACGTGACGCACAAACTCAATCTGCAGAGTGTCTCAATGTTGGCCAAATTGGTGTTGGCCCTGGCTATAAGTGTGTTCCGTCAAAGAGCGTAAGATGATGCCACAAGTGTCACTTTGGCTACAATAAGTTTCTTGTTTAGGAACTTACTTCCAGAGAAATGGCTCAATCCACTAATCACAATCCAAAGTCCTTCCTCTACTCGCTCTGAGCCACAATTCAATTGCATAAATTGCCGGCAGCAGTACTAACCATTTATGATGCAATTAAAGGACTTAATAGAGACAATCGCAATCCAATAGCTACCTAATATCCAAACAGACAGACTGAATGACGACTGCTATTGAATTGCTGACTTAGCTGAAATCGCTGTTCAGAGAACAAGGCAGAAAATCAACAAAAGATATTTAAGGCCATATCTTTATACTCTTAGCCAGTAGCTAACATTTTCTTTCTACTTAAGCATAAAATAATAAACCTATGTAATTTAATACCTTTAATAACCTTTCCAAGCATATTAACATTTTTTCAATTCAATTCAAACATAAAAAATAATGAAACATTTGAACAGATTAATAAAAATTTGTTGTAGCTTGTGTTTAGGGTCAAATTGACTATAAATATTTGATAGCCATGGTGATAACGATACAATTACAAAATTGATCAAAGTATTTACGTGACCAGGCGGACAAACAGGGCGTATGAGTAATAGAAGGGGAGGGCCAACTACTATTTAGCCAACAGCAGCTAATAGTAGCCATCAAAAAGTCAATCGATGCAATGTCAAATCTAAGTAAAATCAATAAACCAAGGAAGGCCAAAAGGGAAATGGAGAAAAGTAGTTGAAAAGAGGTAAAAAATAATGGAGCAGAGCTTGACAGCGAATGTGGCTTGAGATATATATATATATTGCCCCCTGCTGGCCAGGTTGACACGCCCACACACACACACACACATACATACATCCTCTTGAGTTTAAAACGCTAGCGTTTTCCGCTAAATGGCAACAAATTTCAAGCGTCCGAAAAAGCCAAAAAAAAAAAAAAAGTTGTGTGATAAACGAGCCAAGTGAAAACCAGCTAGCAGCTTTTAGCTTTCAGCTTGCTGTGTTAACTGCATTTCCATTGTTTCCACACTGCACAAAACAATCGCTGCCAGAGTAAAAACAAACAAAATATAGGCAAAAGAAAAATAAAAAGTTTTTTTGCTGCTGCAGTAAATTTGAATTTGGTTTGCGGCTTTTAACTTTTGGGCGCCCGCAGAAGAAGTCGTCAAATAAAGTGGCACAGAAAAGCTCTTAAGGCGACACATTGTGGTTGTTCTAGTGGTTGTTATAGTGGTGGTGGTTTTCAGCGTCTCAATTAACCAAATGTTTCTTCTTAACTGCTTTTCAACCACATGCGCTAATGTACTTTGAGATGTTTGCGTATTCATTTTACTTAGATGAAATATTCTAGAGATGAGTTTTTGGCAACCTGTTTAACAGCTGCTTCAAGGTCTTGCCACTCATCTACGGATGACTTGCAACACACACATTTTTCAACAATTCGTGTTATCTAGTTGTTCGTCTTATTTGATTGCTGGCAGCAATCCCTTAGCTGCAGTTGATTATTCCCAAAAGCTCTTTTGGAAATGGCTAACAATATTTCAGTTAGCTAGCATTTTGCAGCGGCAAATCAATTCTGCCCAGTCATACCGGGCGTATACGTGATCTGGGCAAAAACTTGGCCACGCTTTCAGCTGATTAAGTACACACAGCATCAGAAGAAGTGTGCAGAAGTGGAGAAAACAACTTGGCACAATTTTTGGCGCTTTTGTGTTGCGGTCAAGTAATTTTCAGAATTTTTACCAAATAAACATTAGAAAGAGGCGAAACATAAAGAAAGAATGAAAGAAATATAAACAAGTGCAATGTAATGAAAGAAAAAGCGTCTTGAAGCGACATGAAAGCGAATTCTTTAAGCCGATTAAAGAGCGAGAGAGAGTGAGAAAAAGAACCACAAAGTACATTTAACAATGTTCAAGTTAATTTCAACAGGGTGGAGAAAGTAAATAAGTACAGTCTGTCAAAAGCGTTGCAAAAATGGCACTTTGATTAACTAACAATGATGTTGATGATGTTTAAATGGTTACAGCTTAAATATGAAGTTGGCTTAATCCGTTTGGCTTTAAAGCCTCCCAATCAAATGTGCATAAATCTATAAATGAGGATTAAATCTTTAAAAGCTGAAAATGACTTTTAAAGTAGAATTACTTTCACTACTTTTCAAGTTCATATAATCTGAGTCCTAAAAGAACAGACAACTTTATTATGTAGTTTCCGTTTAGTCTGACTCGCTTCCTGTGCGATAAAAAAACATGAATAAATCAATTTACATTTAAACGATGTAGTTGCCTTATTGATTGATGTACTAAATGATTGATTGATTGATTGGCTGATCACTTTGCGCATTTCACACGCTTCAATTAAATGCTGCTGTTGTGTGGCACGCCACAATCTGGCCATTTAACTCACCCCCAACCCAACCACCCCTTTTTCTCACGCCTCTGTGCGTTCCAAGTGGAGCACAACAACAACAACAACAACACTTTATTTAAAGTTGTGTTTTGGCTTACGGTATTTGGGTTTTAATGAGCCTTCGCTCAAAAATTGTTTTGTGCCAGAACTTGATTAATTTATGGCAGACTGACTGAAATTAAAATTGTATGTGACTTTTGGCATATTTATTATTATTTTAATTTATTTACTGTGTTTTTATTGTTGTTTCAATTCGACCTTGAGCAGAATAAAAAGCTGAATTCTGATGTCATCCCAGGTTGAATTAGTGATTTTTATTTTTTGTTTTTACTTGGCGTGATTTGCATTTTGGCTGTTTCATTCTTTAGGTCAGAAAAGTAAACCAATTGGAAAATGTTGACAGAAAAAACAAAATTATTTCTTGGCAAAAGCCAACTAAAACGAGTATACAAAGTTTAGAACTTAAATATAAATTTAATTAAGCTAAGCAATATTTCAAAGTATTGATATAATATAAAAAACTAACTGAAAATATGGTTAAAATCCATTGTTATTATCTATACTCTAAGTAAAAAATATATATAACTCATTTTCTCCATAGACTGACTGACTGCTATCAACGCACAGCGATACAATCTTTTCACGAAATTAAAGCATATAGAACGTACATTAACACTGGGTTTGGATATTGCCCAAATTCACTTGCATTTAGATACATTTTAAGGTCGAAGGTTACTATAAACATTTTTAGAATGCAATAGTCAAAAATTCTTTTCAACCACACTTTTCTAGTTAATTGTCAATTGCAATGCAAATTAAATATTTACATAAATGATATAGCGTTAAGTGCTTGCTAATAGAGAAACTGTTGTCCTGTTGTCCTGTTGAATGCTCTCCATTTCCATGGTATGAATTTACAATGACCATAACACTCTCGTTCTAGCCCAATGAACGACCTTCGGCCAAACTTAGGCATTGGCCAACACCAGCAGCCTGTCAACCATGCTCTCTCTCTGTCTCTCTCTAGCAAATAAACATGGTTAGCAGCTGTGGAATGTGGTATTTATGTGTTAAGGAGAAGAAGGCCCAGAATTATTGGCACTAAAAACAAAAGATATATGCATATAGAGTAATCAGCTTTAGCTACCTGAACAACCTTCACAGCTAATGCACTGAGAGGGAGGGTGGGGGGTGGAGGGTGTTGTTGCCAACAAAGAGCATGCGAAATCATCAAACAGATAAAAAACAAAAATGGAATAGAGTACAACATGTAGAATCATCGGCAACAACAACAACGCGGAAACAAATAAAAATCAACAGGATTAAATATGCAGGCGTGACTCTCGCTCTTTCTTTCTATCTTAATCTCTCTGCATCTCTTTCTTCAACTGCCTATCTCTTTCTCTCTTTAACACCCACACACACTCTCTTATTCTCACACTCTTGTCTCCTGTCTCCCTCTTGTATTGTGAGCTTTGCCCGGGGCTCGTTTAACAGCCTTGCTCGGCTCCAGCTAAGGCCCAGCTCTCCTCTTCCTCTTCCTCTTCCTCTTCTTCCTCTTCTCCTTCGCCTTCTCCAGCTGCTACTGCTTCTGCTTCAGCTGCTGCTGCTGCTGGCCGCTTTGGCGTCGGCCAATCTGTAACATTTTGTCATGGATTTTTATGCAGTATTCTTTCTCCTCCTCGTCCTTATCGTTCTCATCCTTGTTGTTGTTCGTGTGTCCGTGTCCTTGGAATGTGTGTTTTACCTTGAGCGCAACACAGGCAAATTCAACAAGTAATATAAATGCAAATTTACAATGATGAACTATGAAATGCCCTGTACCAAAGTTGTACATTGAAGTAAAAATTGATATTTGAAAAATGAGCTTGTATGAATATAAAATCTTTTTTCAATTCATTAGCTACTTTAAAACTTATTTTTTTTTTTGTTGGTTGCAAATTACTTAATATGAAGAATTTTTAGATATAAAATTTCATTACCACCAATTTTAAAAAGGAATTTTTACAAATATTCATATTCCAATGATATATGATATAAGCACTCAAATACTTTGAAATCTGATTTAACAAAATAATTGTATATGTTTTGAAATCATAGTTTTTATTTCCTCTTATACCCCTCGATCCGTCTACTTGACATGTTGTACATCATAGCTCTCATTATCCTGCCGTTACAGGGTATGCAACACGTACTCTCACAGCTGCTGTAAAAGTACTAGTTCCATGTGCCAGGCCTCTGGCTTTGCATTTAAAATATATATAAATATTTCTCACGTTTCGCTTTGCTGGCTACGCTTTCTACGTTCTACGTCCTAGTACGGCTAAAAGGACATTTGGCGGAAATGGGACCACGTTTTGCTCGGTGGGGCGTCAAATGAGTTGGCACGGCCGCCATTTTATCAAGAAGCTGTGGCCAGAACACGCTCGACCATATTCTCTCTCTATATCTTCATATATTTTAAATATTTAAACCGCCAACGGCATCTCCAATTAGATTAAGAGAGAGGGGGGGAGAGAGAGAGAAAAGAATTCGCTTTGACACACAAAATTGAAACGTTTCCTGTTCATAAATTCAATTTAATGCCACATGCCACGCATTTTTGACTGCCTCGTTGCAAGTTGCATAATTCATCCACTTACCAATCGAACTCACACACAAAGGTGTGTGTGTGTGTGTGTGTGTGTGTGTGTGTGTGTATGGCTGCTGTTTGGCTTATTCAAGTATTTGCTGCACGTGTTGTCCTCCCCACCCCTCCCTACGTAGCCGCAGCTGGCAACTTTACGCGCAACGCGTAACCAAATTAGAACTTTGCATGCGCTCAACAGGGCGTATGCATGATATGCCATTCTCCCTCTTCACACACATTTTTGGCGCACAAAATTCACTTCGAAAGCTCGTGGAAATTTCGCCAAACTCAAAATTGTTGCGCGCATTTAACTTGTTTAATTTAATAATACACACAGCTAATGCATAATGTAGTGAAAATATTTTGTAATTAGCCGATTACAGAGCGAGTGAGTAAAGTGGCTAAAAGTGGCTTAAAGTGGCTTAAGCTGTTTAGTTATGTGAGTAGTAAACTTCAACAAATTCATTTATTTTCCTTAAGACTTTTCCTTCCAATTAGCAAATGTTGATTTCAAGTTTTACCTTGTCAAGTGCATTGTTTAAACACTTAGCCCTTCTTCTCCCTTTTCTGACATTTTCTATTGGCCTAATCAGTATCAATAGACGCATAGATGGCATTGTGATTGTACTTTTGTTTTGGGCATTGCATTTCTCCCCCCTTCTCTCTCGTTGTCCTCAGGCATTCTAATTAAGCCCAAATGCAACATGCTCTCAGCTTTTAGCCTGTGCCTGCATGTCCTTCAAACGCAGGACACAATGAAGAGCAGCGAGTACGGAACAGAGAGAACATGAGCACATAAATTAATTGCATTTCAAACAATGGCCAATAGCTCTATCTTCAATGTACATGCAACTGCAACACACAATTGGGCCTTTGAGAAGTTTTCCTGGAAATGCCATTTGGGCCAAAATGTTGGAATGGTCTAAAGTGGGCGTTCAAGTGGGCGTGACTTGCAACGCGCTATTAAACGCAAGTTTTTGGCTGTGCAAAACCGCACGATTTGCGCATATCAATCATACGCAACGTTGGACTTCGCCTGACTCTACTTTGCCGCTGACAGCACAATTTACGGTAGATTTATCAAAATGCTTTACTTACAATTTCAATTTCCTTGATTTTGATTCCTGGTTTCAGTTTTCAAGTTCTGCTTCTGCAAATAAAACGAAAGAGAAATTATTTACATACAATTTATAAACATTATTTAATAATTCTTCAAGTTGTTTGTTTATGGCATTTTATTTATAGCTCAACAGAGTGGCTGGCAGGCAGTAATTTTTAATATTTAAACACAGCTTAAATACGCTACATTTGTCACGTTAAAAGACTGTACAAATAACATGGCAAATTTTTCATTTTTACTCTCCTATTTTTTTGCGGCAGCCTTTTACAATTTTTACATATTAAGTAAACGCAAAAAAAAAAGGGAACAAATGCTGCTGTACAAATATAAATAAATAATATAATAAAGTGTCGAGGGTTGCACAATAAAAGAAAAATGTGCCAGGCCATTGCATTTTGGACAAAAGGCTCAACATAATTTGCATGACAGGATTTGCGGAGGACGTTGCCCACAAGCAACAACAAGCACCAACAACAGCAGCAACCAGCAGCAACAACCAGCAACAACTGTCACAACAATGCCAGTTGCCAGTAAAAATGAAAAACCAAAAAACACACACACACAAACAACAATAACAATAACAAACAGGCTGCGACAATTTTCGTGATTTATTGCGAACAAGCTCTTTGTTGGCCCAATGTTGTTGCCACACAGTCTGGAGCCTGTTCTCGGTTCTGCAACTTGGCTAAAAGGTGTATTTCCTGACCCGAAAGAGCCGTATACTGAAACCGAAAGTAATTTATGAGTACAACAACAACAATGCAACCACACAACCAGGCTAACTGATTAGGTCTTGTCTTTTCTACTCCTTTTTTTTTTTGGCTGGGTTATCAGGCAAATTGAATGAATTTAATGGCTTCTGATTATTGATGGCGCTGCATATCCTGCTGACTGAAGGGAGTTCGCTTTTGGTTGTTGTTGCTCTTGGTTTTTTAGTGCATTGTTTGACACTTCCATTAGAATGATTGAATTATGAGAAAGTTGATAAAAGTTGGGTTGAAGTTTATTAGTTGTTTTAGTAGTAGTTTCAATACACATCCGCAGAATAGTAGTATGAAAGGTAGAAGAAACTTTAAAAAGTAAAAGCTATGGTTATTATGAGTTGCTTTATAAAAAAGTTGTGCTTGCATAAATAGTTGAAGAAATACTCTAAATAGTAGTGGGTGTGAAATAAATAGTTGTAGTATTAGAAGTTTAATAAATAGTAGTAAATAGTATAAGAAGATGTGGTTTAAATAGTAGTAGTATTAGAAGTCTAATAAATAGTAGTAAAAATTATAAGATAAAGTGCTATAAATAGTAGGTAGTATTAGTAGAGTGGAATAATAGTGGATATTTGAAAAGTGTCTAAATGTAGGACTTATAGAAGATGAAGAAGAAACAAATTTAAGGACCTAAAATAATTAAGAATATAGGTAAATAAGGTTTTTGGTCTTGATACTTATAGATCGTCAGTTACAAAATTGTTGCACAGAAAAATCTCAAACCAATATAAACTTTTATGGCTTACAACTAAAGCAATAACTGATTGCATAGTATGGATTTATAGACGCAACATTTGTAAGATTTTATGGTATTAAAACGTTTACATAATAAACGTAATCCTAATGAAGTCAATCATGCAGCTTCTCTTTTACGCAACGTGTTCCACACACGTGAGAGAGAGAGAGAGAGAGGGTGGGAAAGGGGGTGGGGAAACTATCCCCAAGCAGTTAGGAAACAAGGAACATAACACAAAGACATAGTTCAGTTCAAGAAGAACAACGTTTGAAGTTGTTGTTGTTATTCAATAGTTTTTGGGGGCGATATAGCCTTATCAGCTTTACGGCTAACAAATTGCACAACATTTGAACGTTTTAGCGTTTAGCTTATGGCCATTGTCAGAGAGGGCCAGAAGCAATTTTAGTTGGCAACTTGTCTCGCCTTTGAGTGGGTTTGGCACTAGCTAAAACTTTTATGCGCTTTCCTTTTGTTGTTACCTCCCCCCTCTTGAGTTTTGGGGTGGGGGGTGAAAGTTATTGGATGTCCCCGTGGCGGCTAAAGCAATCATCATGCAAATGCATTTGGGGACACTACAACAACAACAACAAAAACTAGTTCAAAATCTATTGAGCGCACAAAAAAAAAGAAGAAAGCCAATGTAACTGAGACTTGCAACTGCAACACGAGACTGTGCAACAGTGCGACTTTTCAATAGCTCACTCAATGCCAAAAACAAAAGACTTTCCTTCGGCCCACAGCAAGGACATTGCCAGACTGCACACAGAAAGTGTTCAGGGTTGCCAACATACGATGCATTGAATAAACCATTGAGGCCAGTTCGTCAGGGATGTCAGGGGTGTGTGGCAAGGTCACAAGGTTGCGGTCACGCACAAAAAAATACGTTAAAGTTTTCGGAAATGTAAGCCACAAAACTTTGCTTCTAATAATAGTCATAATAATAATAGTAATCATAATAATAATAATAATAATAATGATGATGATGAAGGCACGCACAAAACAAACACACAACTTTTTTTTAACAAACAAACAAAAAGTCAGCTCCAAAAGTCGCATATTAAGTAAATTCCCCAGGTAGCCAGATACCAAAAAGTTGACTCGTCTCCTCCCCCCCCCCCACTCCCCTTAGCTTGACAGCCAATTATGGCCAGGGTGTAACAAGTAGTAGTAGAAAGATGTGTGTGTGTGTGTGATTCTAAATTGACAGCTTTCAAGATGGAATAAATACAGAAGTGTAAAACTAAATAGTATTGTTTATTCAACAAATACAAACTGAAAGCGTTTATTATTCATTTAATTCCCAGGCTAAAGAACTTTGCCTATGGCAAATATTGTCTAAGCTTCGTGGGAGTGTCAAAAAATAGTGCTAGAATAATAAGTTGTAGCTTAAAAAATTCTTAAGTAAATATTGAGTCAAAAGTTTCTAGATAAAGTAACCAAAAAAAAAATCGTTTCTTAGATCATATCTCTATAGTTTCTGTACAACTTTTTGTAAGCTTTAATGTAACTTAATCTTTTTTCGCAATATCATGATTTATCCCGTATAAGAACATCACTTTTGATAATCAACATTTATTTGCACAAATGTCTTTTTTTTTGCTATTTTTTTTTATTTTTTAGCTAAACGAACAACAACAATCTGCCAACTGATATGGCGAAGGTTACCTGACATTTCCTACCATCTTTGCCAATTACACTTTTGGCCATCCTGCCTACACAATTATCATCATCATCATCATCATCATTATGAACTTCATCATTATTATCTGTCGTTTCGGACATTTCACGCACTGTGGGCGAAGGGGCGGGAGCGGGTGTCTGAGGGCCAAAGCTAACAAGTTTAGTTTGTGAAATGGTGCAAGGACCCTCTCCCCCCCCCCTCTCTGGTAGTAAGGACACAGGAATTCCTGTGTAGCAATCAGGTTGAGACTGTGACAGTTTTCTATGTTTTTGGCTGCTTTTCATTTCCTTATTTATTCAACAAGTTCCGCTTTGACACAGACCAAAAACGACACGCACAAAACGGAACGAAAACGAAAACGAAAACTTGGCACGCCAACCAAAGTGCAAGGGGTGAGGGAACAGGGGGAGGGAGAGAGGTGGATTTCAGTGGCAGTTTTATGCGCTTATAATCATACATATATGTATATATATGTAGTAAGGTATTTGTCGTTGTTGGCTCGGCATCGATTTGTTTGGCATTTGTTGCATGCCGCAAGGACACGCAAAGGACCCCCCCCCCCCTCAACTACCGCCCTGCTTTTGTGACTTGACTTTTGGGCCTCCTTTCCTTTAGTGTGGCATTTATTTTGTCACATGTTATTTATGTCGGAATGTGTGTTGTCTAGGCGGGGTGCGGGGTGTGGAAAAACAGGACTAAGAACTTTGTAAGCCTGTAAGTGCGTGTTTATTTGCTCTGTCGGTAGCAGAGAGAGGGGTAGGGGAGGGTAGGAATGATGGCTTAAAGGTATTTTCGTTAGCTTGGCACCTTATCGAAACCAGGCAGCATCGAGCATCAAGCCGTTAACAGAAGTTGGCCAAAATACTTTAACATCTTGTAATTGGAACAAGGGTTTTCTCAGCTCTCATTTAATATTTATTAAATTTGGTACGCTCTCGGGTTTTATTTTCATTTGGCACGTACCAAAAAACAAACATTTAGTCAGGCTATTTTATATGCGAATGCTCTACTTATTTGGAGAGTGTTATAAGCTAAGTCCTTTAGTTAGTGCTAAGTGCTAATTTAGCTACTCTTAAGTAGGTTTAAGTGTTAAAGTAGAGTTAAGTGGAACTTTAATAGTAGATGCTGTAGCTAATATTTAAAACAATTTGAGTAAAATATTTATTTAAAGTTAAATATATTATAGATTTCTTTTTCACTTAATTTACTTAATAATATTTAATTGGTTCAAACCGAAATCTTAAATCTTGTGAGAGCATCTCTTATTTCCCTTTTTACAGTTAAATATATTTCCCCTTTTTTTTGTGTGCTGCTGTTTACCAACACATATGAATTCCTTTTACAAACCATGCCTTTGTGCGCCTCCGGCAAGCTGAGCAATGTAATTAAAAAGCTGTCCCAAAGCGGCTGGCTACAAAAATAAATGTAGTTTTAATTTTTTGTTTAAAAACAATAATTAAAGGCAAACTGGCGGCAAACAACACAAACACAGTTATTAGGTTCATTTAAGCAAATGTTTTACCATAAATAATGCGTAAAAAAAAGAAGTAACAGCAGCTATAAAAAGCAAAGCATGACGCTGTAAATTTGTTTTCATAAATTCGATTAAAGAACGGCAATAAACAAATTACCACAAAGCAAATGAAGAGCGTGTACAACAACCATGAATGAATATGAATATGAGAATATATATGTGAATAGCATTAAATGAACGTTGTGCGTGTTAACGAAAACAAAAACACCAACTGATGAATATTACTGTAGTTGTTGTTGCTGTTGTGCTGCTGCTGCTGCTGAGAAGTTTCCCAGGCAGATCGGATCGCATTTCGGTCTTGGACTTTTCTGTTTTTGGTACTTTTTCTCTCCTTCTCGCTCTTTGCTGTGAACTTTGCGATTGCGAGCAGGGCAGCTGTGTTATTGTTTTTATGTAGTTGCTAAGTTTGGCGCACAACAACAACAACAACAACAACAGTTCATTCAACTTGCAATTGTTGCTGGACAAGATTTCGTTGATGAAACTGAGCACTGAGATAATAATGACTTGTGAGTTGTGTGAGAAGTGGGTAAAAATATAATTAAAGGTGTAACCAAACTGAAAGTTGTGCTTTAATTATGTTATGTTATTTATGCTGATTTCTAGGTACACAAAAGAACTGGTGGTTCAAGAACTAGTTACTTTCTGTGTATTCTTCTTTTATACATTTGCATTTAAATAAACAATAAACAGACTTTGCAAAACCAGCTAAGCTGAACCAACAGCAAACCCAAAACCCATTCAACGAACCAGAACGAGAACAAGTGCAACAGGCAACAACAACAACAGTTCGGGCAAACAGAAAACAGCTGCTGCTTCAAACCCAAAATAAAAAATATATAAAATCAAGCAAAATAAACTCGTTGCAGTCGACCAAGTGCCACAGTCTTCTCTTTGCCCATTTGATTTAGCTGCTGTCTCTTGATCTCGACATCCCTATCGCTCTCTCACTCTCTCTCTTCGACTGTTGCGCAACAAGTTGGCTCTGTGCTTTTTAAGGCCAAGACCAAAAAGTCAAACAACATGCGAGCAACGGTTTTATCAGCTTCTGCTTCTTCTTCGGCTTTGGCTTTATGTTGCTGCTGTTTATTCACTTGACTTCAAATGCACTCAAAGGAAATGGGGCTACCAGTGGCAACCGGCAACCGGCATTGGCAACAGGCAACAGGTAACAGGTAACACAACAGCTAACAGCCAAGAGCCAACTGCAAAACAGCTAACACACATTGGCAACGGCCATAACGATAACACCGGCAACAAAGTATTAAGCAACAACAGCAACAACAACAACAACAACAACAGCAACGGAAGCAATAAGATTCTGCCTCAGTCTTTTTATGTGGAGCAGCAGACGACGAAAAACGCAGACTGAGGCGAGTCAAGTCAAAAGTGCACTGGGATTATGTTTGTCGACGAGGAAGGGTGAAGAGTAAAGCCATAAGGCTCGTTATGTCTATAACGGATGTGCGTTCATCTCTCTACCTCTCTCTCTCTCTCCCGCTCACTCGCTCACTGTAAATTTGCTAGTCTCGCTCTTGCTGTGACTTCAAGTTGAAGTTAAGCCGCTTTGACGTGCGCAAAAAGTTTTAAAGCGCCTGTTTTTTTTTCGTCCCCTCTTCATGTGTGTGTTTGTCTAAGTTGCCGTTATAAAGTGTAGCAGCATGTTGAAGGGCTTTCGTCAGACAATTGTCTATAATGTGACAAGAGAGAAGAATTAACTAAATGTTAGTACTTTAATACATTTTCTGTATATGTACTTTTACTTCCAAACATTTGTGGCTTTGACACATCCGCCTTATAAAAGTTTTGCTTTAAATAAGCTTTTGTTTTCTGTTCTTGCACTCTCTCTCTTTCTCTGTCTTGCCCTCGCTGACCACATGGGCGCTAAAAGGGTCAAGCGCACAAGAAAAATTAAACGTGACGCGCTTTGTTAAGCTCTTTCCGCTCCGCGTACCCCTTCCTCTACACATCATCAAATAAATGAGCAAACCAAAGAGCTGGGCTGTTAGAGCAGTACAACAACAACAACAACAACAGTTAAGTAGGCGCAGCTCAAAGCTCAAAAGGCAAAGTAAAGCTGCTTAGTATTTGTCTTGCTCCTCTTTCTCTTTCTGTATCAGATTCTGTTTTGGTTGTGCTTGCCGAATATGTATGCATGTGTGTGTGTGTTTGTGTTTCTGTTGTTGTTTTTCTAGTCGTTTGCCCAACATGTCAACAAATTTGTTTGCTGATTAGAGCAACCAGATTGACTACGTGTGTGCTTGAGTGTGTGTGTGTATGTATGTGATTTTCTGATTTGTTTCGTATGCTTGTGTGTGTGTGTGGGAGAAGGGGTACTGAGCGGAGGCTGCATGAGAACTGCATTACAAAAAGCACAAAGCACAGCAGCCGATTCAGGCTCTCTCTCTGCGAGTTTGCACAATATTATTTCTTATTTTATTTGTATTTTATTTTTTTGGAGCGGCGGAGACACGATGCATTGCATAATCGAGACAACGTTAAAAAAAACAACAACAATAAGTCCATTTATACACCCACAAAAACATTGACAGCCAGCAACCGGTTTCCTGTTCATGTGTGTGTTTTTGTTGTTATTGCCTGTGAGTTCGCTTTGCAAATAAAAGTAATAATAGTTATAACTGAACCCAAAAACTCGAAATGCGCAGAAACTTCAATTGCAAGAAACAGATGGATGACGCCAGGGGGCGCCACGCACGTTAACCCACTGCCCTCGGTTCGCTTGCAAACTGACTGAGCGCAATAATTATGGCACTTTTATGCAGACGAAACAGTGGGTACATTGACTATGTGTTCAAGTTTGTCGCAAGCTGTGTTAAAAGTTATTATCAACTTGAGTATAATTATATATTGTAATATAATTGTAAAACTGTTGTACTAAAAGAAAAATATATCTATGCGAGAGTATATAAAGGTCTATCTCTCTCTTTCTCTCGGAGTCTCTTTTAAACTCTAGTTTCTTGTGCCGTAATTTGTACAGCACGTTACATTTAACTTTGCCTAAAAGCAAGAAACAGCAAACAGCAAAAGAAGTTAACAAAAAAAAAGGAAAAAAAAAACTCGTTTGGCACTGCAACTTTTGCTGTTTGTAGTTGTTGCGTGCTTGCCACAGCGTGTGGCGAGTGCGTGCGTCCGCAATCAGCGGCGGCATCATCCAGTCTCTCAAGTCGCCAAACCCTCGGGCCATGTTCTGACTCTTACCCAGTTGCGGTTTTTTTATCTTTTAATTTGCTCAACTGTGCAATGAGGCTGAGACAGAATTTTCTAGGGCTGCTGCTGCTGCTGCTGCTTTTACTGCCGTCTTTTTGTGGCATCAACTTTTGCAACTTTCACAATTTGTGCTAAGTGCGTTTTGTGATTTATATGACACTGGTAAAAAATGTCAGCGGGCAGAAAGAAAAAAAGAAACTACCCTTTATTTATATTTCTGTGGGTGGTTCGTGTACTCGCTAAACGGTTGAATTCTCGAGTTGAGTGCAATTAAATAAAAACTTTTAGGATACTTCCTGCACTTAAATTGTGCACTCAATCGAATAGTGAGAAATAACTGGAGCAATAAAAACGTAAAACTTCTTAGACAATATCAAATTTGCATAGCTCTGTGCAACCAAGCAGAAAATATATTTCCTGAACAAGAATTTTATGGATGCCCACAAAAGAAAACTTTCACTCTTAAAGCTTGCTTTTGTGTATAGAAATTTTCATGCACAGTCACTGCTCCTAATTGCCTCATTAGAGCAAAAAGAGAGAACTCATCTTGGCCAGGTAATTAGAACAACAAGAGCATAAAACTTTATTTAATGCTGGCAAAGAAAATAACTCGAAAATTCTCTTTATTACAGAACTATCCCAAAATCACATTGAACCGAAAAGTAACGGATAACTTTGAGCCGTGACTTTCATATTAAAAGTCATATGTTTCCGCTTATTAAACAAACAACGAACATACAACTTGGCAGATCATAATAAAAACAAAACAACAAATAACTTTCAACACTTTCTTGAACACGCAACAAAGACAAACAAGCATTTATTTATTTTGCCACTCATTAAAACCAAACAATAGTAAAAAGACTTTATTTTTACCTGCCTGCAGTTGTAATAAAAATAAAATATATATTTTTAGTGGGTGGCCCTTTTTGTCAACAGGGTTTTTTGTAAGCCGCTTAACTGCAATTAGGTAACACAGACACAAGTGGGCTATCAAAAGTATTGGGCAAACATACACAAAAATATATATAGTATAAGTAAGCATTGTTGTTGTTGTGTGCCATCCTCTGCGCAATTACAAATGGCAAATAATTGATAAAAAGTTTTCATTTTTTTGGGGTTTTTTTGTCTCAAACTTTTTGGCCAATGCCAACTGGCAGATGCATTTTACGTAAGTCCCACAATTGTTGTTGTTGTTGTTGTTGTTGTTGGTGCGTGGGTGCTGCTCAAGTGCTTGCCACGCTCATTTGCAACGCTTTGATGCTTGCCCCAGAGACAGAGACAGCGCAGTTCCGTTTCGCGGCATCATCATCATCATCATTAACATTAACATCAATGTCTGGCATATGTTTTAGAAAACCAAGATATGTCCACTCGATAAAGTAGCTTGTTAATTATAATTATACAGCTAAAGTTTAGATACAGCTGCCTGCTTTTGTCTCAACTTGGCCAAGTTGTAGTCTAGTCTAGTCTATTTTAGTGGGAAGAAAAACTAACTTAAAAAAAGATTTTTTAATAGTATACAAATAGTTTGTATTTAAACTCTTGACGCTTGTCAACTTCCTGAACTTTGCTATAAGTCCTTCATTGACTGTGATTAAACATCCTCTGTTGCCTTCCGGCTGCTTGTCACTTGCCTTTGAACCGTTACCTGTCAAATTGTATACAAAACAAACAGAAAAGAACTGCTTGCCTCAAAAATGTCAAGCGTTAAATTCTCGGTAAGGTTATTAAAAAACATTTCCTAGAAACTTAATAACAACAAATTTTAAGAATTCAGTAGTTAAGAACTTATTTTTGTGCGATTATTATAAACTTTTTCAAGCTAAAAAAAAGTAAGAATAGAAGTTGATAAAATCTAACGGAAAATAAACTAGTAAAATGCAAAAACTAAGAATTTTAGTTAATTGAACTTCATTACTGCTCTGATAAAATTACACAGAAATTCTAGAACATTCTTGCTTTACAAACTTTTTTCTATCAGCGTGTACAAAATGATGGACAGGATAGAGAACACTTGACGCTTTCCGCTTTCCGCTTTCCCGCTTCTTTTAGCTATCAGAGAACGTCAGAAAAGACAGGAAAAAGACAACAACCACAACCTTGAACCAAGTTGCAGTTGCAGCAACCAAGTTGAAACACAAAGTTGCAAGCAACTTATTTTTATTATTTCCACGCTGACATATTTCTCTTCTGTTTTTGAGTGGACCATAAATTCTAATTACATATCAAAGCAGTTGTCATTTGCAGGCAGCTGGACAGCTTAAGGGGGGAGGGAGGTAGGTTGAGGGGTGAAAATGAAATTAATTATGTAAATAAGTACATGGAAAAAGGCGCAAGGCTGGAAGCTTAAATCTCAAATAATACATTTCATAATAACACAAAAAAAAGGTCGTCCGATTTATGAGACGGGTTCGCGTCAAGTTTGGTTTTTTCTCGTTGTTGGTATCTTCGTCATTTTTGTGCTTGGCCGGGCGGCTAATTAAATAAATCTTGGCTAGCTGCATTACGCAAGAGAACTTCTTGTCTGTTCAGTTTTTTTTTTTTTTTTACCTTTTACGGGCGCAACGCGACGATTTACATAATTTTTGTATATTATTTTATTATAATGATTATGATTATTATTGCTTGCGCCTTGTTTGGCGGGGCACGTCACATTTTTGACGTTGACCTCGTCGTCGCCTCCGAAACGTCAAAAGCAGTCCAAAGAAGAAGAGAAGAAGAAGAAGCAGAAAACCGGCTGCGACTGTTACGACTGTGTCTATTGGCATTAGCTTTGGCTCTTGGCTCTTGGCCATGCGCCAGAAACGTTGCCAAAAGCTTTAGCTGCAAAAACTGGCTCAAAAGCGGCCCTGGCTTTGTTATCTCCGATTGTTCTTCTTCTACTTCGGCTTTTTGAAATTCTAATTTCATAACAAACAAATCTACAAGATGCTTTATTCATCGCCTTTTGTGTTAATTTCGGCGAATTGTTTTTTTTTTCTATTCATTTAATTCGTTACAATATTAATAAAATTACTTGGTAATTTGGCATAGAAATGGTAATCTAACTGTTGCCAAGGCTTATGGCTTATTGCTGGTTTTTAATTAATTACCAAATTACAAAAACAGCTTGATTTTCTCTGAATGAAAATTCCTTAAAAGGTCAGCTTAAGTTTAATTGTGTTATTTATTAAATAACTATAATTTCTAGATAATTTATCAAGCATTATTTTAAGTTCTACAACAATTTCCTAAAATAGATTTTTAGTCTTACTAATTTTATAGGAATTTTGTTTAGAGTTTAAATGCAATTTCAAGAAAATCAACTGGATAATTATTTTAAGTGATTTTAAGGAAAATTCTGCTGAAATATAAGCTAAAATATAAAGCTTGTTATTAACATTTAATTGTGAATAATTTTTCTAATATGAAAACCTTTTTAAGTTTAACTTTTTATTTGTTCAATTTTTTATATGTTTAATTCAAATTTATGTCAATATGTGAACTCAACAAATAAGCCTTTGTTATTATTTATTCAGCTTATTGTGCAACAATTTTTTAAGCTGCTGCATGCTGCTTTTGTGCTGTACGTGCCAATGGAAATAATTTAAATTTATTACGCCAGCCAAATAAAACGAGAGCACATTATGTATACGCAACGTTGAACAGCAAGGAGAGAGAGAAAGAAGCTTGGCCAGCTCGCATTTCGTGTGCTAATTTGCAGTTGAATGGCGCTTTAATGCAGCAGCAGCAGCAGCAGATGCCAAAGCTGCATTGCCATGGTGACTGCCACAACCTCAACCTCAACCCCCTCTCCTCTCACCCAACCCAGCTAACTACAACAACAACAACAACATTATGACGGTACGTGACATGACAGTAATTAACATAATAATCCATTTTGCGGGCTGCAAGCCATTGAAGAGAAAGAAGAGAGAGGGGAAGAGGGGGCGAGAGGGGCAACTGTTGCTTTGAAAATGGATAGCCATTCTCTTGGTTGGATGTGGATCTGGTTACTCTCTGGGTTAACTAGCTGGGCGTCAGCGGGGTTAAGCCGCCAACATCACGATTCTTTCTTTCTTTCTTTCTTTTTCGGGCGCTTGCACGTTCAATTTAATCGCATATTAGATGAGGCTGCCGCTCCAGACCCAATAAATTGGAATCACAACACGCCTCAGCCTCTCCTCCCTCCTCACTGTAAAACCACTTGACTCAAAGAACTGACATTGCCAGCGAGGCAGAACTAGCTTGTTTCAATATTCTGCCACACAATTCAAAACCAACTTGAAATTTACGCTTAGCAGGGCGTGACCAGCGACACTTTGTACCGAGAACGCTTCTTCTAGCTCTATTTAATTGTGTGCTTCATTTATTTTCTGGTGGAATAAACACGAACAATCAAGGGAAATGGACAAAACAAACAAAATCAATATATCAAGAATCTAAACAAATATTTAATTGCGATAAAAAAATATGCATAGTATAAATCAATGCAGATTAAACATGAATAAAAATAAGTGCAACAATATTAATATATTCAAATATTTATAGGTAAAAAACTACACAAAAAATCATGGCAAGGCATTTAAATTTAAAAAAATTTTCCACTAATTTTAACATCATTTTATTTTAAGTAATTAATTTTTTTTTATTTATAAGTAAATTAAAATCTATGCTTCCTGGAACTAATTTAATAATGACAAAAAGAATGGAACGAAAACCTTTCGCTAAAGCTATTAAAAAATAATTGCTACACGCTTTAAATATCCCTTTATTTATGCTTTTAAAGAATCAGTGATTTAATCAATTATTTAATTGCCAAGCACAATTTTTCGCACATAATTTTCGAGCGCAGAGCGAGACATCAACTTGCTTATGCCAATGAAACAACAGCAACAATAATAAAATAATAAAAAAGTCAAGCATTTTAGAGGCCAATTTGCATTTTAGCGTGAGCCGAAAACAAAGACGAAAGACCAGAAAAAAAAAGTATCTAAGACTGCCGGTTGGCCATAAAAAAAACCTGCCAACAACAATGTGGCTTACTCTTTGAGGCTTGGTGGTCTCTGATGGCTTCCTGTCTTGATATTTTTGACTCTGGTCGTAAACAATTTTGCAGCCAAGCTGGCGCACACACACACACACACACACACACAAAGACAGAGCAACAACAACACAGAAGATGAAAATGAAGTCTCTGTAAATGGACTGTGGGAAACTCAGTCGCCATTGCGTCTGCTTCTTTGCGTCTCTTGGCTCTTGTGGCTCTTGTGGCTGCTGTGGGTGCGTGTCTGTGAGAAAAGTCTCTTTCTCCTCCATCTATCCGATACACACACCCACACACACACACACGCACAAGCTTTAAATGAAATTAATTTTTGCCATTTGTTGGCATTGCGCTTCCGCCCGCTTCAAATTGGCCAAATTAATAGGAGAGCACGGCCAAAAGAGGACACGCAAAAACAAAAACAAAAATCAACGCTGTTAATTGCTGGAAACAAAAAAAAAGCAAAAAAAAATTCTTAGAAGCAAAAGGTAAAAGTCGTAAATGTTTTTTTCCACATAAAAAGAACTGTTTTTTTTTTCTTTGTAAATATTTTAATCCGATTTTTTTAAGAGTTTCTCAGTTTACACTCTACTATATTTGCAACTAAATATTTACATATAATGTAATTTCTTCAAACAAATTTTTACCAGTAAACGTAATTTAACCTTTTTTTTACAACTACAACTTGTTGCCTTTCATTAAAATTGTTATCAAATAAATGCAATTAAATGCGATATTTAAATCTTTTTAGAATGTTTGTAACGGATTCGCCTACAAAAAACTTTTTGTTTCGTGTAATTGCAATGCTAGTACAACTTTTAATTAAAGTTTAACACTGGATTCAAATAAGTGCTGTCAAACTTTTGCAATGAACAACCCGAAAAAAAAAGAAACTAAACATGTTAAATAGAGCTAGAATTTGCTGATTTAAGTTGAAAGCACTTTTACGCTTAGATTGCCTTTGGCAAAAGTCCTTTGTCGTTTTTATGGCCAAAGTTGGCTAAAAAACAATTGAAAGAGTCAACAGCAACAGCAAGAAAGAGGCTTTAAGCTGGCAGAAAAGAAAAGAAGAACCAATGCAGACAAAAACCTTGAGGGCCAGGGCTGGAGGACAAGAACTGGCCGGACAAGCAGTGCATTTAAGCAGTGGCCTTCAAGCAGTGCCTTTAAGCAGCTGTCGATCAATGCATAATGAAATTGCCGCCTATCATCATCATGTACAGTTACTTTTTGGCTGCCTGCCAGCTGAAAAGAAAAAGAGAGTTGCAACAACAGCGATTGTTGCTGCTGCTGCTGCTGCAGGGCAATAGGCCGCCACAAAACTAGAACCTGAGAAAAAGCGAGAACCTGAGCCAAAAATTGTCCATTGTTGTTCTTTGAATTTCTCGACACAGTGACGAGACAAGACGAGACAAGACAAACTTCCGCTGATTGACTGACTGACGGACAAACACACACACACAGACTAAAGAAGTCTTGCCACACTGACTGCTGCCTGGCTGATTGGGTTAGCAGTGGCTTAGTGCGGCTTAGTGGCTAGATAAGTGGGTGGCTTGGGCGGGTGTTTGGGTGGGGGGGGAGGGGCAGATAATTGATTCGAATGTGCCTCACTTTCAGTCCAGCGTTGTTGCATATGCAAATCTGTGCGGGCCCCTTCTGTGGCAGTCTCGCTATAGCAATTTGCCGGCAATTTTCGCACATTTTGCCAACAGCTGCTTTCACATTTGCAACAGCAACTAACTATTCAACCCGAAACCTCCCCCTGCTTGGACATGCCACAATTACGTCAGTTTAGTCAGGAGAAACACCTAATTAACTGGGCGATTGCTGCAACCCATTTTCAAATGCTTAAAACACTCTAATTAATTTTAATTAAAACTCTTCCAGCTGGATGGCAAAGTAACCCAAATAAATACGAGTATATATCCAAGTTAGGTTCACATTCAGTTTGCTTACATAATCATTTATAATAATCAACAAAAATAAAGAAAAAGGTGTTTAAAACGGACAAGGCTAAGTGAATTGGGTCTCAATTTTAAACAATATTAATCGTTTGTGGTGGGAAGTTTGTTAAATAATTGAGGAATTCCTCTCGGGTGAAGGAATAAATATTTTTATATTAAAAATAATAAAAATATTTCCACTTACCCCTTGTCCATTTGAGTATAACAAGGAGAATTTTTATATTGAGTGATTTTAGTAGACACAAAAATATTCGTGTGTAGTATGTACAATAAATAATTTATATTTAATAACAATAATACACGCATGCTTAAACTTACTTATACACTCACACTTCCGCATTATGTAAGCACGTCACTAAAAGTTACTAAAATCAGTCGAGCTTACTTGAATATTTGAGAATCGAGGAGAAGAGCAGTGTCCTAATTGTCGTTAATTTTAAAATGTATGAAACTTACGTAACGTAAACGTAACGAAACGAAAACTAATGTAACGTTAACGTAATGTAACGTAAAGGTAAACGTAACATAACGTAACGACACACTGCTTTCCTCCTCGATTCTCCAAAATTCAAGTAAGCTCGCTTGATTCTGGTGAAGGTAAATGTTTTAGCATTCGTGTATTATTGTTATTAACTATGTATTAATAACATATTTTGGTGTTTACTAAAATCACTCAATAAAATCTCATTGTTACGCTTAAATGGACAAGGGGTAAGTGGAAATATTTTTATTATTATATTTTGTTTATAAGCTATATTAAAATATACTCCTTCTTGCGCTTGATAAGCACTTCATTAAAAAAAATTTTTATACACTTGAAAAAGCTTATATATTCTTGATCAGCATCGCAAGCTGAGTTGACATAGCCATGTCTGTCCGTCTGTCTGTCTGTCCGTATGCATAAAGCATATACTTTTTTTTTATTAAAGTTTAATATGCTGTTGAAAGTTAAATAAAGTTACCCATGTTTTATTATTTATTTAAAACTTTTCGTGTCCGAAACTTGACAAACTGCCAAATAAATGGAAAGAATGGACTCTTATCAAATATATCAAGTCAGCATTTCATTGTTCAACCATAAAAAAAAACCCTTTTTTTTTGTTGTCTGTTCAGCAAGTTAAAAGGGCGAAAAACACCTTTTGCTTTATTGCACTTTTATGGCTGCCTAGATTTATATTTAGTGCCCAGGTTGGCTTTTGTTTCATGACCCACAACAACAACAACAACAACAACAGCAGCCTTCTTTTGTTGTTGCTTGTGGTTCTTTGCTGCTGTTTCATGTCTGCAATTAATCAAAATACGCCTTTGCACCTTGCTATGGATATTACGTGAACAGAAACCGCGACTGCGGACACGTATGGCATTACGCACTTCCGTTTCCGCTCACCACACTCCCCCCTCGCCCCTTCGCCACTCGCTCGTCTCGTCTCGTTTTGGTCGTCAGTTTGTCTGGCTTTTGTAATTAAAAGAAAAAAAAAAAAAAAAAAAAAAAAAAAAAATTTTAATTTTCCCTGAGAAAAAACAAAATACAAAGCAGGGGTGAGAAAAGGGGGGGGGGGTCATTTTCAGATTTGGTTAAGCAAAAAAAAAAGGCAAGCCAAAAACAACAAAAAAAAGCCCCCCAGCCGTTAATTTGGTTTGCTCACCCCGCGCGAACACACCACCCGAGGTTTCGGAAAGTGCGGCTTTTTTCTGTTTTTTGCCGAGGCCCCACCCCCAGGCCCCCGCCGGGGAGAGAAGAAGCCCGCAAAAAAAAAAAAAAAAAAAAAAACACACCCCACACACATACACAAATAAAAAGATCCGAAAATCAAAAACTTTTTATTGCGCTTTGCTTTTCTGCTTGGTTTTCTGTGTTTTTTTTCAACCTTCTTCCTCTCCTCGCCCCCTTCTCCACCTCTCTGCTTCTTCTTTTTTATTAATTTTGCACGCGCAAAATGTTTTTGATTTATGAGCCGCAAAACCAACAACAACAGCGGCAACAACAACAACAAACAGGGCGACAAACTCACATTTTGCAGACATGTCGTCGACACACGTTGCTGCCACCGCCCCTCCCACTCCCCACCCCCCTCTCTGAATTCCCCATGTGGAATGTGTGTAAAGTGAGTTAAGCGCTTGTTGTTGTGACTAGTTGCTTAAGCAAACTTTTCCACAAAATACATACATATATTTACAAAAGGTTGAAGATTAGTTTTGCTTGGTTTAACACTATTGTTTCTCTTTCTTTTCTTTCAGTGGAATTATAGAATAAACAATGTTTTGTTTGTTTGGCAAGAAAGCTTGTTTGGTTTAAGAAATAGTTCAACTGAATATAGAAACCCTTCAATGTAAACTTATTAAACTTCCAAATTGAATAGCAAACAATTTAGTTTAATTTATTTACTCTTTTTGAAGCCTCAAATATTCACAATTATTTTCTTTAGCCTTTAAAAATTGCTTTATTACCAATCAGAAAAAATGTCCCTTTTACCTTGATCAATATCAATAAGTGTCCATGTCAAGTAATTTTTTTTTTAGATTGCACTAATGGAGTGTCAGTCCCCATAAAAAAAAAAGCAAAAGCCACAACGCCGCCCACTCTTAACCCACTTTGCTGGCCACGTTTTACTGGCCAACTGTTGGCCACTTAATTAATAAAGCGATACGTCCGTAATTGGGTTTCTTTATTTTATATACATTTTGTCAGCTTTATGCATAAATTAAGGTGTTGACAGTGCACAGAGCTCGTAATTAATTTAGCGATTGGGCAAGTATTGATTTTTTTTTTTTCTTACCATCTTAAATGTGTCTCTAGCGTGTTTTCCTTTTTGTTCGTCACTTAAATAACCGTAATTATATTGAGTATATAGATTGTGGTCTGTCATTATGCTAATGTCAAAAAGTTGACGGCTGAGACAGGCGATTAACTTTAGTGTTAAGAGCCGTCAACACCTAAATAAAAAGCTCAATCCACAAGGGTACGAGAGAGAGAGAGAGAATACAAATCAAGTATACGTACTGTGAATTTGCGTTTGTTTGTTTGTTTGTCTGCCAGCAAGTGACATGCAATTATTTATACATTATTTTGGTAGCGTAAATATTGACAAGTGAGTTTGCAGCAAACGCCGAAGCGGCAAAGCCGCCAAAAGCCTAAGCAAACACACACACACACACACAAACAACAGCCCAATTTAGGTAGCGTACATTGCGTATACGCAATGTGCAAATGCGATAATGTTGCAAGAAGCTTTAAAGTTGTGAAATTGCAATGAACTAAGGCGTTAAGTTAAGTTGTCAAGTGATTGAAATTTACTTATAATATCGATATATGTTTGCTTTGTTCCATTCAAATCGCATTATCTTAACGATACATTTGTGCTTTTATCTGCCTGAGTCATTCAATTCAACTAACGCAATCATTTATCTAAGTCAAGGCAATCAAAATGTGCGCCTTCAAGTATGCAATACTTCAATCTCAATTGCTTTTCGGCCCCATCCGCCCCCACTCTTCACCCCTTAATAGCTGACAGTGGCAGTCAATCAAGCGTTTAATCGAAGCGGGAAAAGTCAAGGGTAGTTAGGGGTGGGAGGGTTGGGGGAGGGAAACCGCCCCCCAATCAATAGGCCGTCCAAGCAAATCAACAGCTGCTGATAGGGCTGACAACAGTGCCTCTGTTTCTGACATCGCCGATAAGCCGCAGACAGCAATACAACACAACAACAACAACAACAATAAAAAAACAACAAAAAATCAAAAATAAAAAAACAAAACACACACAAAAAAATGTTGTGACCCCTTCCTTATACTCTGTGCTAAAATTGGGCGAGGTGGTATAAATATAGCTTGAACCAGATGGGAATTATAAATGCAAGTTAATGGTTTTTGTTTAAGGACAAACATTTAACAACTTTAAAGGGGGGAAACCAATACTTCCAGCGAGGGAATATTATTATCCTTTTATCTCTCCCTTTTTCATCATTCTATTTTTAGGAATAAAAAAAATTCACTGGAGAAAATTTGATTTTCAAGCTCTCTTAACTCAAAAAAATAAAATTTTACATAATTACAGGATATTCAAAAGTCTTCTTCTTGTGTTCTTTTGGTTCAAACCCATTTCGATTTCCTGTTGCCTTTTTTTTTGGCAGCTTTTGCTTTTAGCCAGAACGCTTTGGCAATAGCTTTCACTTCTACTTGTTGCTGATAAGCGCATTTCAACACACACACACAAACACACTCACACAACAAATGTAAAGGTGTGCGGCATACATTTCAGAGCTCTTTTAAGGTGGCAAAACATTACTACAAATTTATGGCCAAGTCTCTGCCTTTGGAGGGGGTGAAAAGGGCAAGGCAAGCAAACACACTTAGACATATTTATACGCTTCACATTTGGCAGATTTGAAAACCATTTAAAGGGCGCCATAAAATCACTTAAGTGTATTTTGCTGTACACGTTTTTTTCTTCACGTTCCTTCAGCTATACGTATGCCATATAGCATATTTACGAGCCTTAACGCAACGCCAGGCAAGCAGAATTTCAGAATTTCAGGAAAAAAAAAGGGACGAGCGCAAAGCAAAAGCAGAAAGCAGAAAGCAAAACGTAGCTGTAACCAAAAGCCTGACACGTATTTGCATGGAGGAGAAGGAGGGAGGAGAAGATGGAAAACATATGTGTTGGGGCCTGTTACAAATCCTAGGAGAATTCGGCTACCATTTTGTGGCCCAGAATCGCGATAAAAACAACCATATTAAATTTGTTATAAATTAAGATTGATACGATGCGCCCAAGGGACAAACTCATACACATACACACACATACATATAATTGAATGGTTGTTGTTGCTTTTCTGTTGCGTTTCGCATATGTATGTATTGGTTTGGTTTTGGGCTTGGAGTTTTCCCACTTACCTCTTAATAAGGATTATTAGGTTGCAATAGCGTCAATGGCTGTAAAAGACGTAAACGAAAAATTAGTATCATAAGCAATTTGCAGTTAAAATTCATTGTACTTAACATAATGTCTTATTAGAGACAGTAAAAATTAACAACATTTATGTTAATCTATTGTTTAAAGGCAGTTTTGAAGGAATAACAAAGAGTTTGGTTAGAAACTCTCAAAAGTTTAAGGTGAAGATTTAAGAAACATTACCAACTTGTCATCTAACTTTAAAGATTAATATCATGATATTTGCTTTTTCTCACAATTTCAACACTAAAACTTACTTTCCTACCCCATAATTTCTTGGTCGTTTCTGAAAGTTTAGCAATATCTCCATTCAACTTTAGCTTCACTTACAAAGTTATTTTGATGCCAGACCAATGTCAAGGTCCTTGTTGTTTTCCTCTCCTTATTGTCTATCCGGAATCTATTGCAACAATTTTCTAGCTGAACTGCGTGCATTTATAGCTGCCACTGATTTTTTGGCGACGTTTTTTGTTGTTGTTGTTATTTGTGTTGTTGGCAACTTAAACGAAACCGAAAACAACAACAAAATTAAAGTGATTGCTATAAAAAGCAAAACTCGCACAGCTGCCAACCTCGGAAATTAATTCCGAAAACAAAAACAAAAGACTGAAAAGAAAAAAAAACAACACTAAATTCGTTCATCAATTGCAGCAACGAACTTGAAACTTGCAATTGGAGCTGTGGAACAAACAACAACAACAACAACTACTAACGGGGCCAGTGTTTAATCAAGTGTGAAATCTTTAATCAAGTCAATCGTCCCCCTTCACCCCCCCGAATGCGAGACCAGCTGCTGCTGCTGCTGCTGCCAGCGGCTCCACAATTCCATTCCATTTCATTCCATTCCAGTCAATGCAGCAAACGCAGCTGTCTGACAAAGGCCTTTCCTTCCCTCTCTCTCTCCTCGTCTTCCCTTACCTGGCCTGACCTTTTTTTTTCTGTTCCCATCGAACATGATAGGGGGGATAGAGGAGAGGTAGGGGGGAGCCCTCCCACGCTTCTAGTGAACTGAACTGAACCCGCACTGCGAGCCTGGCTGTCAATTAAAAAGCCGTCGGCTCAACTGGCCCAGGCCCTGAACAAGCACGATTTGTTGCCAGTGTTGCCTTTACAGCAAAAAAAAATAAATAAAAAAAATCAAACCAAAGTCTACAGTTAAAAAAGAAAACGCTTTTCCTTTGGGCTGCTATCGAGTGCGAATTAACTGAATTAGCTGTAAATGCTATTGCAATTAACGGGAAAAAAAACCGTAACGCTTAGGAAAGCTGTCACAGCAAAAAACGAAGGAGAATAAGGGAGAGAGAGAGAAAGAGAGAGAGATATGTGTTGAACTGTAACTAAGGTGAAATTATTAAAGTAAAATTGAAAGGAAAAAAATATATGGGGGATAAAAAACTTTGTTTCGATTAAAAGATCCAAACCTTAAGAAGGTATATTTTCGAAAAGAATATTTTTCCATAGTTCTTTATAAGTTATTTTAAATGCCATATTTATTTTTTGTTTATTAGGATATAGCAATCTGTTTAAAATCCACAATCCAATTACAGAATTTACGTTCAACTTATAATAAACACAAATATACTTTTAATTTTTAACCCATTAGAAGCTTAAGACGTAAGCAACACTTAAGCCCCTTTATTAGAATGGTTATTGCCATGTTTTATTCCCAGCTTTTACTCACAATCATTCTCCATTCTGCACATAACACACAAAAAAACGAAATAAATCTTGCAGCTGGACAATAACCGCAGAAAAAGAGAGGCAAACAGCTGAGTGAATGACTTTAAATAATTTAAACAGCAAACATAACAATTTAAATAAATTAACCCGCTGGCCATTTAAAACTCAAACAAAACGAAAAAAAGAAAATGGTAAAAGCAAAGCCAAAGACAATTAAAAAAGACGCAAAACTAAACAAACAAAACCAACAGCTTTAAAGGAACACAGTACAAAAAAAAAAAAAACCTGGCGCGACGTTTGGAATCGTGATCTGGGCACTATAACTGGGTCAAATCTGTGCATGATGCCAGGCAATGAATGAAGAGGAAGAAGAAGAAAAGGCAGAAGAGGAAGAAGAAGGTGGCGAATGGGAATTGAAAGCGCACAAAATGTAACCAAAAGATATTATTGTAATGGGCAGGCAGCAAGCCAGAGTCAGACTCAAACTCAGCCTCAGTTTCAACAGCAACAGCGAAATGCAAATGAAAATGTAACGTGGTAAAACAAAAAAAAATAAAAAAAAGTTTTGCGGCTAACTTTTAGAATGTACATACATATACAAGCCCTCTAAAACACTCCCACAACAGTGGAAAAAAAAAAGAAAAAGAAAATGTGAATGCAGCTGAGTGCAAAGTTTTAATCATATGCCAGAAAAAAAAACTTCATTAATTTGCCGCCAACTTTCAGCAGCACTTGACTTCTGGGCGCAAATAAAATCCATTTGGAAATGCTGGCAAAAAGGGTCACAGTAGGAAAAAATTGAAGAAAATGCCGGGCGTAAAGTCATGAAAACCAAACGAGTGCATAACTAACAAGTTAAGCGTGGCTGACAATAAAGTAACATACCAACAGATACCCTATAAAGCCTGTTTTACGGATTGACTGACTGACTGTCATCAACGCGCTGCCCAAACGTTGCAACTTAGCGATATAATTTAAAAGCCAAATTATAGCAAATGGATTGTAGGTTACCACTAAGAAAGGATACTTTCATAAAACATCTGCATGTGGTTATATTTTGAGGTTAAATTAAATTTTGAGTACTTTTAGCCTTAGCTCTTGCTACTTATAGGCTTACAGGGTATTTATTCAAAATAGCAGAAGAATAATCAACACTTTCGAACAGCAGCCGCAGCCCGTTGCACATTTTATGCAAATGCCGAGATCGAGTTCGGGTCCAAGGCAAACGTGAGGGGTGGGGAGGGGAGGGAGAAACTTGCTCTAAGCGTTAATATAGACATGTAGAAATGGGGGCGTGCCGACCCAAGCACAACCATCCGCTTTCCCCTTCCACTTCTTCCGCTACCTCTGCCCCACAACACACATATGAGTGTGTGAGTGTGTGTAAAGGCAAACACCGACAATAAACTGTTATGTGGCTAGGGTTGCATTGGAATTACAATCTGCAATCGGCAAGTGCCCTGGTTATGCCAACTGCTTCCCCTCTACCCCCCTCTAGCCCCATCCTATTCATGTTGCTGCGGTTAGAATCTGAAATTGATTTTTCATATTTAATGCTAAAGCATTGCGAGCTCGAGCCACAAAGGGGTCGAGGGGGGGGAAATACAACTCATAAGTAAAGTAAAAATTGAATAAAAATGCTTTGAGATGAAAGATGTAAACAAATACATTCAAGATAATTTAATTTCAAGTATAATTTGTTCTATGCAGATTTGCAACAAAAGTTGAATCGAAATCTTCATAGTTATCGATAACAGTATTTACATCTCAAGCATCTCTATTTATCTCTATCTGCATTTCATCTTCGCATCAATATCTGTAACAATATCCGCATCCATATCAAGTGCTGCCTGCATTCGATAGCATTGATCAATGCCGTAAAAGTGTAGCAATAATAACAGCCGCAAATGCTAATGCCAACAACCTTAAAGTACAATGACACAATGAAAGATAGAGAGAGACAGAAAGACAGGTAGGCAGACAGACAGAAGACCGATGCTATGCTACTGTGCAGACTCATGCATAAATACAAAGGTACAAAGAAGTAAAAGAGAGAGAGAGACAGAGATGGAGATGGAGCGCTTGTTGAATGCTAGTTGTGTGTGTTGCTTATGCAAATCGCTTACAAATAGTATATGTATACAAAGAAGAGTTACTCGTCTCGTTTTATGTATTTATGCGGCAAGTTGTGGCAAGCGTTGCAATGCAGATGATAACCAGAAATGGCAGAAATAGTAACGAATAAGCTGCATGCTAAGTTAAGTTAGTCGAACAGTCAATCAAATCAATGGCGAAACAACCAACGCAGATGTCATCATCAGAATTCACACTCCCTGAAGCTACCAAACAACTGGGAATAAGGTAATACAAAGTATCATCAGTTCAGTGGCAACCACAGCGGTCAAGACTAGCAGCAGCAGCAGCAAAGCCAAAACCGTAACGGAAACCTCGAAAACCAATTCAATTGTTTGATTGACGCGCTCCGGGCATTAATATATGTACAGTATCTATATATATATCTGTGGTTCTGCTCCTGCCAGCGAGGGTTGCCAGAGTAACTGAATAAAAACTTTAATGTATTCTAAGCTGTAGTTCTTATTGCAATAAGTAATATTTTATGAGCTGCCTGCCATTGCACCGTCTGTTTAATTTTGCTCTCTGTCATAAGCTGAATGCTTCGTAAATCAATTTTAATTGCACTTAACTCACAGCCCAACTCTCGTTTTGTGTTTGTGTTTGCTGACTCGAGGCTGGTTCGCTAACTGTTTTTGTCGCATAAACCGAGGACGAGGACGAGAGCGAGAACGAGAACGAGAACGAGGACGGAAGCAGTGATGAGGACAAGAACGAGGCCGCAGCTTGTTGCTCCAACACTGTCGCAGCTCATATCACAGTGCAAAGCTCGTAAAAAGCTCATTAAACATAACGTTAAATGACTGACAGACAGATAAACAGCGAGAGAGAGAGAGAGAGAGATAAGGAGGCGTTTGTCTGCAGGATCGGCACATCATTATGCAAAAATATCAACGCAAATGTGACGAATATATATTGTAACTGTAAATGCCACGTGTGTGTGTGTGTGTGTGTATTCATTCAACTGTATGTATGCGTCGCTTTGTTGATTTACAAATGCTGAAACAACAGAAAATGTGCTGTCAAAATAATTACAAAGCTGACATTGTGGCGACATGTAATTAACATAAAATGCGTATCTTACAGATACACACACACACACACACACAGTTGTTGAGTACAGTGTACAGTTACAGTTACATTTTTCTCTCTCTCTCTCTCACTCTTTCTCACTCGCTTGTAATGAGCATTACGCGCGACACATGTGAAATGTATCCAAACAGATACTACAAGCTACAAGACACACATTCCAGTTACATGGCCCGAGCACACAGGTGGCTTAATGACCCCCGCCCACGTCCCCTTTAAACATGGACATGACGTGAGTTTTATGACGCTGAAGATAACGACCGCCACCGCAACAACAACAACAACAACCAGCAGCAGCAGCAGCAACAGCAGCCAGCAACTAAATTTGATTAACCCAAATAAGTTGGCCGCGTTTTAATGCCACAAAAACCAAAAAAAAAAAAAAAAAAAAAAAAAAGTGCAGCTGATGTTACTTTTTCACGTTTTCCGTTTTCATTCATCAATTGATGGTGTGCTTTTTCCCTCTCTTTCTTTACAGTCCCGCCCAACTTTAATTGAATGCCTCGTCATACATAAAGTTATTGAGTTTTCCGAGTAAAGTCATCAAAAAACCACGCGTTGAAAGTTTTACAAGGTTTGAGAAGAGCTGCTTCACTTTGAGGTTAAGTCAGCTTTACCTTGAACTTGTTGGTAGCTATAAATAATCTCTTATGTGGCTTTGTGTGGATGCAATTAATAAATCAAATTTTGGGGATTAGTATTTGTAATAAGCCTTGATTAGGCCTTATTTGGCCATTTAATTGACTAAGGCCAAACCTTGCTCAAGAGAACATAATAGATTTAATCTGTGTGTTTGTTGTGTGTTCTATTGTGGCTCTGTATTTATGTTGGTTTGGCCATAAACATGCAATTATCTTATTAAAACTAACGATCTAATTTGAGTTGTTCTGCTTTTTGTGGCTTGTAGGTAAACAATTAATTTAATTAGAAATTTCTATTCACTAATTGGATGTAAATTCATTATTCTTAGGAACATTATTCTTTCTAACATAATGACAAAAGCTGAGTGATATTTAATCCTTTACTCATTAAAAGCTTTCAACTAAAACAAAATGATTCTAAATTCTTAGAACTGAAAGCTTAGATTCAATTAAAAATATGTATGTGAAAATCACAATTAATTATTTGGCAGCCTTAAAAGTATTATAGAAATTCCTATAAGGTAAGTACATAAAAAATTAATTTATATTTAAGGAGAAGTCTACTTTTATAAATTATTATTCATTTTTTATTTTAAGAACATTATATTAATACATTTATTAGATGTAGATAATGTGAGAAATATTTTCAACTTTTTCTTGCATTTATCAGCAATATTTTTATGATTTTATTAAAAACTTAATGTATTTGCTTTTAGCCATCTGATAACATGCCCAAAAAATCTCATCTTAAACTTGTTAACTCGTGCACTTTTTGACCTCAACACTTGCTAAGAGCTTGCTTTGCCAAACTTTGCCAACAAGTTGAGTTTAGTCAGCTCATCCCCCAAAAAAAAAGCACTTTGACAAAGAGAGAAGAGCTCGGAAAAGTTTCTCTGTGTGTGCGTGTGCGTGATATATTTGTTGGCTAGCATTAAGCCTAACTTAATCAAGCGTTGATTATGCGGCATCAGGATTTCAAAAGCATCGACTCGAAACTTGTGCACAAGTTTTCAAAAGAGCACTTATTTAGCCACATGGAAATATCGGCATCAAGCCATCAGAAAAGTTGCTTTGCCGGATAAACCATTTAATCCAGTTAATTATTTGGGGAGAGGAGGGTAGAGGTAATTTAGCCCATAAATATGAAACATGTAAAAGGCCACTTTAGACGTATCTATTATCGATAAAAAAAAAAAAATAAAACTAGCAACCAAAGGGGTTGCTGGAGGGAAGGGGGAGGTTGAGGGGGTTGCTGTTGTTGCAGCTGCAGCCAAGCGCAAACAGAACATAATTATAGCCCATTGGCCATATAGAACATTTGAGCTGCACAGTTGTAGATACTTTTGTATCTATGCAAACGACAACAGCATAAAGAACAAAACATGTGTAGACCATGTAGCCACGACAACAACAACGACAACGACAACGAGAAACACGGCATAATGCGACACAAAGTTCCGCTAGAGTGCCCAGCAAACAACAAACAAAACAGACAACAACAAAAAAAAAACAAAAATAACCAGGCCCAAACCCATTGCCAGTTTGGCAGTTGCTGCTTACCAGTTACCAGTTACCATTTAACCATTTACCAACAAATACTGGGCCCAGGGCACGACTGCACTTTTATCTCTCTCGCTCTCTCTCCCTCTCTCTCTCTCTCTCTCTCTTGCCATAATACAGTCAAGAGAAAGGTTCTCTTTTGGGCAACAAACAACAATGTTTTTTTTTTTCTGCCGTAGTTGTTGTTTGAGTTTTGACTGTTGCTTTGGCTGTTGCTGGGTAATTGTTTGGACGGTTTGGCAGCAATCGCAACTTTTGGCCAAATGAACTGCAAGTGCAAGCACTCAACTTTGTTAGAGCTGGCTCACGAGTTCTTTTCCAACAATACACTCTACAAATAACGATTCACTCTCAACAGAGTTCATAAGCTACAACAAGAAGTTGAAAATATGATGGGAATTTTATATTCAGAAAATCTAAGAAATTCATAAGATTCTAACAAAAAATATTTTTAGTCACTTTAATTTATTTTAATTTTATTTTTAATACTTTTCCACATAGAGCATCTCTCAGTCACATATAAAAAATGTATCCTTCATCAGGTGGCAGTGTTTTTTTTTTGTGGAAAATTGATAGATCGTTTGAGGCTCAACATCTTCAATGTGCACCGAGGCAGTCACAAATAGTCAAGCCGTCATTCAGTCAGTCTGTCAAGCCATGCAAGGGGGTGGCAGGGGGCAGGGGGCAGGGGTGCAGGGGAGGCTGGCAATCAAAGCGTGACTTCTGCTCTATGCTATGAGAACTTTTTCTGACCTCACGGCCCTATGCCAATAAAGCAGCATTCGAGGAAGAAGAAAATAAACTACACGTACAATAGTTGAATGCTTGTTGTGTGCTATGTGTGTCTATGTGTGTGTGTGTGTAAATACCCTTTTGACTGGCGTACACACATACATATATTTTTTGTGATACATTTTTTAAGAAGTATACATAGAATGTGTAATGTTTGCTTTTTTGACAACCTCGTCGTTTAACCTGACACATTTCATTCATTTTGCAGTCGACCGCAACGTTGAGAGAGTGTTGCCAACGACAGACGCTCTTTGGGCCACGTTAACACACACAGCGTTTCATAAAATATTTTTGACGTGAATTTATTAAAAATCTGTAAACGAAACTTGTTTTTTCAGTGAATATTTATCGATATAAACAACAATTTGCTGCTCCATAAATATTTTTCACAAAGTTATAAATTTTATTTCCAAGAAATTCTTTGTTTAATGAAATATTATTCAATTTTTCTATATGTTGTATGTACTCAACATTTTGATATTTTTTTCATATGCGAAATTTTTTCCATATTTTTATGCTCTTTAATAAGTGTGTAAAATATTATATTCCCTTGAAAACTTACATATACCTTAAATATCATTTTTTTATACCAACTGCACACATACATAAATACATGTATTTCAAAGCCTTACACATTCATATAAGTTTCTACCATTGAAATGCTGCCAAGCATTACAAAAACGATTGTAAATCTCCCAGGCTCCACCCAACTGAAATGCAAAGTTTTAAACTGAGCGAGGGGAAAAAACGAGAAAAAGAATCGAGAATTATGGAAACTGCATTCGTTGCCTTGGATTAGCATAAGCGTGTCCAAGCAGAATTCTTTTGTTTGCCAAAGCACACACAAAAAAAAAAAAAAAAAAAAAAACTGAAAACCAAATTAAATTAATGAAGCATAACAAGCATAAGGAATTGTAAAAGCGTACAACTTTTTGGCTACTTTGTTTGAGTTGCGATTGAGCCGCACAGATACAGAGAGGGGGAGGGAGGGAGGGAAACCACAACGCTAGCCAGCCCTTTTATGTGGCTGGAAGCGGCACAACTGTTGCTCTTTCTTTTGGCCATAAGGAATATTTATGGCTTATCAATTTTTGTCTGGGACACGTGCAACAGAAGGCAGAAGAAGAAGGCGAAGAAGTGGCAACATTTCCTTTGGGGGCATAAAGCGTAGCAGATTCAATTAGCAGCTGCTACAAAATCTCGGCAAACAAAAGCTAATCGTTGGCCTGTCTACACCACAAAATTGAGCATACGCAGCGTATGCTGAAAAAGATGCGCTTGAATATTTTATGCTGATCAAATCGAACAGAGCCTGTAGCCACAAATATATATATATATATATATGTATGTGTGTAAATTTTAATTAAATTCCATCGCCAGGCGTTTATTTTAACAATTTTGTTATATTTTCTGCTGTCAACTCCGGCAACATTTTCGTCACGTTCTTCTTCTTCTCGTTGTTGTTGTTGTTGTTGGATTGTCTGGTGTCCAGCAGTGCGGCAGTGTGGAAACACATAAATGCCAGCGGGGGTGAGGAGGGGATTGGTTAACTGTTTGTCTTGCTAATTAAAGTTGCGTTAAAAGCAGGTTTGCTTTTGTATTTGTATCTGGCAGATACTTTGTGCAAATCAAAGTGACACCCCCGCCCCCTCCGGCCTTTGCACGTGTACAACAGATAGTCAAATATTAGTGTGGGGGTGTGGGGTAGGGTGTCGGGGGTCGGGGGGTCTGTGAAAGAGACAATTTGTTGCGCTTTAATAATGTTAATTGCCTTTCTCTGCTTTTGTGGCAAAGTTTCTTCTTGTATCTTTGTGCCACTAATTGGAGCAACTAATTGATGTACGCATCTTTTTCTCTCCCTCTCCGTCTCCCTGTTTCTCCCGCTGACCTATGCCTAATTAGTGTGTGCTGGGCATCTACTTTTACACATGTATATTTCAGCAGGTAAATCTCATTGTTTATTTACAAGTTCAGTTTAGTTGAATAGTTGGCTTTTTGCTTTCGGTGTTTGTAGTTGGACATATATATAATCGGAGATATCATACAAGGCTTTAATAACTTATTAATATTCTCCCTCAAAAGTAATCAACAGCTAATTTCCTTGAATCCTAGTAAAGCGGACAAATAACTTGAGAAGCTTCTTCTTCTACAGATTGAATTAATTAACTCAAGTCAAAGTCAATATTGAAAATTGACAAAAAAGGGAGAAGCTGAAGTAGCTTTATCTTGTCTGCACTTATGTAATTGAAATTGTCACCGGGCATTAAAGTCATAAAATGTAAAACCAATGTAAGAGCAATGAAAATGAAAATGACGTTTAAAGTTGCAACCAGCATCGGTGGCAGCCACACACACACACACACAGCAGTCACGCCGCAGCTGTTGAAAAGTTATTGACAAACTGAACGCGAAATCGAAATCGAAGACAACAATTGAGCGACAGACAGACAGACAGACAGACAGACAGAGAGACAGCAAGCGATGCGGAAGCGAAAGCAACAAAAGCCAACTTTCTTGGCTCGACATGGATATATCAATGAACATCACATGCTGCGTATACGTAATATTTCGGTTGTTTGCTGCTTGTGCATGTGACAATTGTCTGACATTTGTTTCCTGTAATGCTGTCCTGTCTCAACATTCAGTTTACAATAGGTATATACTATATAAGAATTGACTCTCAAAGCTAGCTAGCTCAATGCAAATTCTTCTCTGTCTGTCTTCGCTGGCTTCTTATCTGCTGCGCCCATCTCTGCGTTGGAGTCTGTGCGTGTCTGCAACTTTGTCTTAACAAGTGATAAACTTGTCGCTTGTCCTCATCCGTCTCCGTCGCCGTCTCCGTTCCTCTCTGTCTGCATTTGCGTGTTGTGGGCTTAAGTCCTTGTCCAGCTTTTATTCTTAGACTCGAGACGTGCAGACAAACAGAACAGAACAGAAGAGAACGCCTCTGCAGCAACTGTTGCAACTGTTGTGTGGCACGGTTCGTAAATAGTTAAGTACAAATTGCATGGCTAATTTGAGCTGTTGCACTCGGCTGTTGACAAGCTGACCGCAGAGCATTAGTCGTTGCAGAGGTGTGAAATGCGTCACTGTGTTGCATGAATAATGTACAGGCCACTTCCACTTTGCACCTTCCACACCATAAGCTACACAATTTTATGGCCATAACTTTTTGTTTTAGACTTATTCTGGCCGCTTTATATAGCGAATCTGGGCCAAAATCATATAAACAAACACAAAACTCTAGAACAGAGTTGAGTGTAAAAAGAAATATCAAATCACAAAGTCAACAGGACACGTTTTTTTGTGCAGTAAAAGGGTGAAAAGTGAAAGAGTAACACAAACAAGCTAAACACAAAGCAGAAAGCAAAAAATCCTTTAAATAACAAAGCTAAATGGTTAAGGAATTAATTTTTATTCAAACTCAGAGAACTTAATTATCCCACAAAAAAACATTTGAAGTGCAACAAAATTACAACAAAATAAAACACATTAAATACTGCATGTTTAAAAATGCAAAACATTCAAGTGCTTAAGCTAAAGTGCACTAAAGTTAGGTGTGGGAAAAACACACATAAAAAAAATAAAAGAAAAGAAAAGAAAAGGGAAATAGGGGAATAAGCACTATAAAAAAGTAACAGCTTTTAGTTAAGCTGTTTTGTGACCCACTTGGGCTAGATTTAATAGCCACAGCTACTACTATACATTTAATCGATTGATTAGCATCCATGAATGAATATTGATGCAGGTAATAAATTGAAAGCTTGACACCTTTTGGCTACCGCAAGTGAAATCGAACTTGGCTTAAACTTACTTGAAGTACAATTTGTTCTTGTTACAACTCCATTAGCATGCTGAACAGCGTTTTTTTTTATTTTGTGCGGCCTATTGCCAATTAATTTAACTGTTACTGTTAACGTTTCGCACGTTCTATAAACGATTTAGAGCGCACTTCTCCGCCCTCCTCACTGCACTTCTCCACACTTCACTTCACAGCACTGCACTTCAGTTCACACTCTATCATTTATCAATTTATATTTTTAACACTGCAACAATTTGTTTTCATCACAATAAATACTTTTATTGATGTTGCAGTTACTTCATAATATTTGTTTAATTTTAGCATTTAATTTTTTACGAAACTTCAAACTCAAATCCACCAAATAACTCAGTTCTGTTTGCTGTACTGAATAAACGCAGTGTTGTTGGGCGAGCGATGTGTGAACCGCGCGCGTCGAGACTCGTTTGTTGACTGTTGGCTGGCGCTGGCTGCGAACGTGTTCGAAGTCAGCTGGGACTGGCCGGGCTGCCCAGACATGTTCGATGCGAAAAACGAGTTAAATACGGAGCAAAGCAGCTGCGTTTGCTCTGTGTGTATGAGGAGGCGATGGAGTGCGGGGGTGGCGTTGAATGTAAATTCAATTGTGCACTCGAGATCTGAATGCAATATTTGTTTAAAGTTTTGTTTACTTCAAACATTTAAAGGTAAATGTTGAGAGAGAAACTTAAATTGGATTTTAATTGACAAAGCAGTAGGAACAAATGTCTTAATAACTATTGTTAAAACTAATAATATAGTTTATATTTTTATTAAAAGTAACATAAGTAAAAAATTGTTAAAATATTAAGATTAAAATATGTGTATTGATCGAATATTATTACTGACTTTATTGCTTCAATAAATAGTAACATTGAAAACATGTTTTCAATTATTTGAATGCACATATTATTAAAAGGAAAACAGTTTAGAATAATTTTAAGAAGGGCTCTTTTAAACCATTTCCAATATTGTTCAGCGCAAAGATATTCGACTGTTAAAATAACAGCTGCTTGGAATGTTAAGTGCAACAGGCGCTGTTAAGACTCAAACATGTTGCATTGGTGTATTGTTGAGTTTGTATGTTGAGCTGCAACCCGAATTATATATTTATAAGAATTGTTTAATTATAAACTTATCAACCATTTTTATGACTTTATTCAACTAGAAGGTGGCCAATGAGCTTAAGCTTATTTCTTGGCTAATTAAAGAGAGATACAGATATAAACAGATTTTAGACTTAGGAGACTTGCAACGTGTGTTTTAAGTTGTTGCCTTGCCGTGTGGGTGGCAGCAGCAGCAGCAGCAGCAACAGCTTGCTGCTTGTGTTGCATGTGCCTCATATTAATTGCAGTGCTTACGAGCGAAGTCGCCCACGCAGCAAATAAAACAAACAGCAAAAAGTTGCATCAGTTGTCGACCCACTTGCCACAAAGCCGCACAGATATACAGAGAGAGAGAGAGGGAGAGTGTGAGGGGGAAGAACGCCTACCTGGCGAACCCCACACGAATGTGTGTCCAGTTGTGCACAAGCCCTGAACCTGGGGGACCACTCTAAGCTTGGCGAATTTGCATTTATTTACATTTGCCAGGCGCATGATTAAGCAATAAATTCACACGATCTAAAGCTAAAAGCTAAAACTTGCTTGTGGTTGTGTGTTAACGGTGCTCTCAACTACCACTACTATTATTATTATTATTATTATTATTTTTATTATATTGTTGTGCTTTCAATTGATTTGAGTTATATTTTGTTGCCCCTTTCGATTAAGCGGAAGCTGAAGTTAAAATAAAGTAAGTATCTATTGTTGGGTCATTGTACTATGTTCAGTTTGTTGTGTCTAGAAAATGCCTTCTCATTGCTTTGATTAAATTGTAATGAGAAATGTGATAGTTGTTACCTTTCTCTGTAACATAAATACATGCTCAATAATTTGAAGCTTCTATGAAACTGCTTCATGGAAATATTTAAAAGCTTTCTGCTTCATCCATTTCAATTTAAATGGACTAAAATAAATTCTAGCTCTAAAATTCCGAGAAAACACTCAACACATTTGTTTGTTTGGGAAAGAGTAATGGAAAACGAATAAATGCATCAAATTTTGTTTTCGTTTATTTAAATTTCTTATTTTGTAATTGAATTCCAAACAAGCTTTCATCAATTGAATGTTTTGTTCCACCTTCCTTTTGTTTCTGGAAATAGTAATAGCGATTTCCGGGACCAGGCAGATGCAAATGCTCGTTGAACTGTTCCAAAGTGAAACTATTGGTATTGTATGAAAAAAATTTGACGCTTGGATGTATAGAGGAAGCTATCGAGTGTCTCACGGACTCCGGTTTGGATATCGATTTATGAACACCGAACGTTGTCCAGATGTCGAACTCCTGCTCCTCCAGCTCCTCGACAACCAGCTCCGACACACTCGACTCAGTGGAAACCTCTGGCACTCGATTCTTGACGCATTCCTCTTGCTTCGCCATTTCCTCCTCTATCTTGGCTATAATGGGCTGCTTGAGGCTGCCCAAATACTTCAAGAGGCTCTCCTCCGTCTGAGTCTCATCGCCCAGAAAGGGATGCTGGAGCTCATAGTTATTCCGACGCACAATCAAATCCGCTTCGAACTCCTCATCCGAGTCCAGGTCACAGGCACGACAATCCAAGTGTATGACCTTGTGATTGGTCTCCAGGCCGCAAATCAAATCCAGACCCACGGTAGGATTCAGTTTGATCGCAGCCATATCCAAACGCAGCAGGGGCGTGTGATGGCGCAAGAGGTAGGCAATGGTGCGTGCCACCTTAGAGTCGGCCATGGCACCACTGATGTTCAGCTCCTGCACATGATTCGTGCCCACAATGTCCATGACGAGCAGCTGCAGACCCACTTCGCCGATGGGATTGTTCGCCAGTCCCAGATACTGCAGGGGCGGACTCTCTGGCTCCTCTGGGATGTGATACTTGAGGGCATGTCCAATGGCCTCTAGGGCATGCCGCTCCAGGTAATTGTACTCCAGTTCCAGGACTTTCAGCATAGTCTTGCGCTCCAGCAGCAGCATTTTCAGGGCCACGGCACAGTTATCGTTCAGCTGATCGTAGCCAAAGTCAACGACCTCTAGGGAGTCCAGCTGCTTGAGGACACGCACCAGGATCAACATCTTGATTTGATCCATGCGACTGTTGCGCAATCGAAAGACCTGGAGCTTCTCCAGGGTGCGCAATCCCTTGGCCAGATGCGCCATGTCGTCGTAGGAGAAGTTCATGTGTCGCTTGTGATAGTCCAGTTCCATTTTGGGACCCAGGAACTCGATGTTGAGGGACACCAACTGATCGAAGTAGCGCACGAAGCTCAGATCGATGTGATGACAGTGCTTCGCAGGATAATCGTAGCTTTTGATGCGATTAATGAGTTTCACCTTGTTGCGGCCATCGGCGATTTTATCCTCGCCATCGTCCGGTTCGGGCTCCACGGCCAAATCGAAGACGCCTTCGATGGGTTTGGCTGCTTTCCTTCTCCTTTTCTTCTTCGTCGGCTCCGGTTCCGGTAGCCTGCGCATCAAGGAACGTTTCCGTTTGCGCCTCTCATGCTCCGCTTGCTTCTCCTCGTACAAATCCCTCAACTGCTGGCGGGCCGCATTGCGAGCACCTCTTGCCTCCCTTCGCTTGAATTGCAAATCGTCCGCAAAGGATTTCTGCATATGAAGTGTGGCATGACTGACTTCATTATCCGAATCGCTTGAGCTGTGATGTGAGTCAAATCCAACATGTTCTTCCTTGCTCGCAGCGCGTAGAACGGACTTCTTTCTAGCCGGTAGGACCGCAGCTGCATGGGCTGCATGGGCTGCATGGGCCACTTCCTCCTCCTCCTCCTCCCCCTCCTCCTCTTCCTCGTCAATTGTATCCCTGTGTGGGAAAATGTAATTAGTTTTTTCCCCGTAACCCAAAAAAATGTAATTACCTTTCGTCACTGGAAATTTCCGAAATTATCGATTCCTCGGAAGAAACATCCAGCTCCGATTCACTGCCAACGTAATGGCTAAAAGCATTCTCCGACAGCGATTGCAAATGCCGAATATGCATCGTTGTTACATACTGACGCACCAAGTAACCCAACTCGGCCATCTGCCTCTCGGGCCAATAGGCAGCCGGACAGGACTCAACAAGATCGACATACTTCAAGCTAATACCCTTGCCCTTCCAATCGAACTCATCGATTTTCTTCAGCGACAGTGACTTATCCTTGCTCTTGGCCAGCACCACGCGACGCCAGAAGCGCAAGTCGTCCACAAAATAGCAATCCTTCAAAGGCAATTCCAGATCCAGGGCATCATAGTAGATGCGCATCTTCAACGGATCCTGTTTCACCACCGGCGGAACGTGTCTGGGTCCCATTTTGGCCAGGGTGCGCACACACAGGTCTGCCAAAGTGCCCAACCTTTCGTTCTCAATGAATGCCTCCGCGTAGACCTCACGGTTACGTTCGCTGTGCAGTCGCCTGGTTCCCATGGAGGCACGATAGAGCTCATATTCCATCAGGAGATCCGGCTCGTTGGGTATGCCAAAGGTATTTGTGTTGGCCGGTGGCAAAAAGTCTCCATCATCCTCCTCATCCATTGCAATCAAGTGTTTCTTACTTTTGGTTAGTTTCCTTCCTTGATAATTTTGTTGTGTTTAAAGAGTTCAGGTTGACAGGGAAATTCTGTGTATTGTTTGTGATAGGTTTTTGACAGCTTTATTAAATTAACTAGATGTTTTGCCTTCTCCTTTCCCCATTCTATCTCAAAGTACATGCCAAATGGCTTCATTGCTTTGCCTGTCGAATAACATCTTCATTGCGCTTAAACTGAGCTGCCCCTGCGGCGCTTCTCTCCGACCCCGGCGAACCGAGGCCCAAAATCCCAAGACTCAAACTCAAACTCAAACTCAGGCCTGACCTCGAGGCAGCTTTTTGGGTACGCCAACATCAACAACAACAACAAAAACAACGACGCATTGTTTCCACAACTGGCTCGTGGACAAGTCTCTTTGCCTCTCTCTCTCTCTTTTACACTATTTGTAGTGCTGTCTCTGTCTAGCTTTGTATCAGTCTCTCAAGCTGCAGTTGATGATGATGACTTAATCGTTGATCTGAGTTCGCATAGGTGGGCGTTATTGTGATTTATTATTCCGCTCGGACACGCACTATAAAAAAGCGAACTGGCTTAACCATAAAACAAGAATTCATAAGCGATCTTCACTGTAACGAATTGTGAATACACTTTCTTAAAGAACTGAGTGTAACTTGAAACATAAGAAATGCTTATTCATACTTATACTCATACTCATATACTCATACTCATATACTCATATACTCATATACTCAATACTCATATACTCATATACTCATATACTCATATTCATACTCATATACTCATAGACTCGAATACGCCATTTGGCAGCTTGGGCTTGCACCTGTGTGTATATCAAAAGCTGCCAAATGGCGTTTGCTAGCTTCCTACTTCTTCTTTGGCCTTGTTTTGCTTTCGCACCCAATCGTGCCGCATATAATTTTTTGTATAAGAGAGATTTGTCCAGTCTAGTTGAATAACATTGTCTTTTACTTATACGCATACGCATACGCATAGTCATACTTATACTCATTCTCATATTCATTCATTCTGTGCATAATAATGCATTTAATATGATATGAGGTCTAGGCCTGAATAAAAAGAAAAAAGGAAAGAAAAAATGAAACCAGTCGACTGCGCTATGTTTTAACTTGTTTTGCTTTGCTTTAGTTTACTTTATGCTTTGCTTTACCTTTAGTTTGCCCTACTGCTTTAATTTCTCGCCCAGTTTGCGGCCTTTTGATTGCTACCGGGTGGGCGACAACGACAACGACAACCACGCCCCCCCCCTTTTCTCGCCTCTTGCACTCAGTGGCTGGGTCCTTGCTGTGAGCCTTTAAAATGATATACATATATCACAGATGGCGGGCGCAGCTGTGCGCCAGTTTCTCAGTTTGTTCAGTTTTCAGCCGCTTAACGCTGCAGTGCCATATAATCATCATCATCATCATCATCATCATCATCTTGCTCATAAAAAACCAAGAGCCTGAGGACAGAGAACATTTATTTATGCACTTGACTTGCGTGCCAAGCAGCCCCCCTCAGGCCAATTGGGGCTGTGTAGTGGGTAGAGGGTAGAGGGTAGAGGGGGGTAGGCGGGATCATGTGCGAAAAAAAGGCCACCCTTAATGAGCGTATCATATTTCACACATGTCTGCGCCTCTGCTTAAGCAGTCAACACCTTTCCTCTTCCTCTTCCTCTTCCTCTTGCTCTTCTTTTTTGATTTGAGTGCAACTTCAAAATTGTTTTCCAAGTGCACAGAGCAGCAATTGTGAATCATGTGAATGAAGAATACCAGACTGCAAATGGCCCGAGAGTTACTAAACTTAACTTTTGCTTGAGGTAAATATGTATAAATAAATAATGCTTAACTGTCTCATCGAGAAAAACTTTTGCAAAGTTTTCTAAAGTTTTACAACTTGTTTAAGCGTCGGTGGCAAGGAAATTGTTTTCGTTTTATAGAGTATGTGCTAAACCTATTGAATTATGCAAATAATTTGCAGATAATGCAAAGAGAAGAAGTTATAGTTGGAATAACCAGAAAGTAAGGTTAATAAATGTGAAGTTCTTAAATAATGCAGATTAGTTTAAGTTAAGAACAAGTTCATAACTTGGTAAGACTATTAAATATAGCCTCGAAATGAGTTACGCAACAGTTGTGTCATGTGCGATTATCAGTTAAGTACTAAGTAACAACTACAAAACTTGGCCTTGAAATGAAGTCATAAGCAACATAATTGCTGTAAATGGAGCGTTCTCAAGAACACAGAGAAAAAAACTTCAACTCAAGTGCTGTAATCATTAGGCACGTTAGCAATTAGACTTAATGTTAAATGAGCTGCAGCTGAAAGAAGAGTTAAACTGGCTGCAAATGGCTTGAAAGATGTGTCTAAAACTATGAAAAGTTAAGAGTTTAGTTAATAGACCATAAAGTGGAACTAAGGCCCTAAACTAAGCCCACAAAACCTGGTCAGAAGGCAGCATCATCAAAAGTGCTCTTAGCCTCAAGAAGACACGCACATTAGTTATGTTAATTGAACTGTAGCACCAACTAAGTGAGCAAGAGAGGGGAGAGAGAGAGAGAGAGAGAGAGAGACAGCGCGAAAGCGAAAGCAACAATCACATAACTCATAATGCCATTTCCGCTTAAAGTCTTTGGCCAGACATAACTCAACACTAGAAACTTTAAGCAAGACTTCATTAAAACTTCTTACTCCTAGACAGTCAGCTAGACAGCCAAAGGAATCAGGACAAAGTCCCTGCTAACATTCCCCAAGCCAAAAACAAGAGAAACAGACAAACTGCAGCCGTGCCTAATGACCACAAAAATAGCCAAATGCAGTTTAATTTATGACCCAACTGACCAAACCATGTGAGAACAACAATCTTCAGCATTCACATTCGCATATTGCAGCGAGGGCTGCTTAAAAAAGTAACTGAAAACCGAGAAGCTTTTTTTATTTTTGTTCCAGAAAAATTCAAAATTATACTTAAAAGTTAAATAAAAAAACAATTATATATAAAAATATTTTCCTTGGTAATCTTTTTTTTAATGCTTATTTGTCCAAAGTCTTTTTGAAATGAATTTCTCAAATTTTTAATTCATAGCAAATATTTTTGTTTTTAATAAAAATTTTAAATTGACCTTAAATAAATACCAACATAAATTCCGTCAAGCAGTTTAGTTTATCAGAATATTATTATTTCCAATAAACTAATAAACAAATAAAGTATCAAGTTTCCAATTTATTTTTAAGTACTGTTTATGCCTTGAATGTTATTTAACATATTTCTGATTTGTATTTTTTGTTTTCAACTCAATTAATTTCACAGCTCGTTATCCTATCTTTATTGTTATCCTAATTTATATACAACTTTCAGTTTAATTCTATGCCAAAGATATTAACTTTCCGCTCACTTTTCCATTTACAAAATTACACTGATTTCAATATCAACTTAAACTGTGACACGAAAATTATTTTGCAGCATCATTGGAAATTTAATACATGGAACAGCCTTGTTTCAGCGATGAAACTACAATAAAATGCCTTCAGCGTTTGCTTTACTCTGGTTGCGCCCGCCCCCTCTGCCCCCCTGCCACCCCTTGCAACTGTGGCTTGTACTCTTGTTTATTGTTGCAACCATAAAAGTTGCATTGGCAGCAGGGCAACGTGGCAGCAGTGGAGTGATTTATGCTCTTGCAACTTGCTGCCTCAACTCTCTTGGCTTTAGTTTTGTTATCAGTTCATTTGTAAATTGCTTGCTAAATACTGCAGGCAAATAAATTTGTGCTCTCCCTGATCCATAAAATGCATTAGCAACAAATTTTAATTGCACGAAATATAAAGGAAGAAAGATTCACTTTTCTACCACTGTTAAATCGCAGAACTCGGAGGAAGAAGTACTGAAAGAGTCTATTAATATACTTGCAAGCGAGGGCAGTTCAAGGCCAACTGCAATCAGGCAATCAATCAAAGTAAAATATAATAATAATAATAAAAAAAAAAAAGAAGAAGGACAGGATTGGCAGGCAAAGCCAAAACTCAACCCTCAACCAATTTGCCATCCTGCGAACAATGCATAATTACTGATAATGATTTTGTCCATTGTTAACGTTGCAATATGCTTTTCTATTGTTATGCCTTTTCCAGTCCATTCTCGGCTCTGCAGTTCACAATGCGAACAGAAACAGAAAAACAGAAACAGAATTGGGGGCTAGTTGGCAAAACTCCTGCGCAATGATTGCTACTCGTCAGGGGGGGGGGGCTTAGTTATGAGATAGATGCTTGACTGGGAGGTGTTTTTTTTTGGTCTTGGCCATAAAATAATAAAAATTGATTTGCTCTTCGCAGGTTTGGGGCGATAAAATTTTACAATCGAGCGCGTCATGTGAAATTATCATTAAACACGAGCGCAAACCTCATCAACAGCTGCACTGCCCCACCCCCTCCATTCCCCCCTCCCCTCCCTGAATCCAAGAGCAGGAGCTTAGCCTGTTGCACAGATTACAAATCATAGTTAACGACTTGTTGTTAAGCTCACGACTCCCAGTAGAAGACCAAGAACAACAAGAACAAGAAAAAGATGAGACATATGAGCTGAGAAAGGGGTGAGGCAAGGGTGTTGCAGGGGCAGCTGTTTTTGCTGTTGATGGGGCAGCTACGAATTTCAATTAAACTCTTTCGATGCTATTTTTCACACCTTGCCAGCCCAACTAATTGAGCAGTCAAGTTGCAATTATCCATTGTTGTGGGGGGCGTGGGGCAAAAGGAAACAATTACAAGAATATTGAGAGAAATTACATTTCATATTAAAATATATGTGTAAATCGAAGGTGCAGCTGTACTTAAGAACAATACGATTTCAGATTTATCAAAGCTGCTAAGATTCTGGAGATCATTCAACTATGTTCACAACATATTGTGTTTTTATGTCAGGAATTTTCGACAGATATGTAATAATAAGATGGTAAATTTCTAGAGAAATGTGCTTTTCTCAAAAGTTATAAGTGACTTGAAAATGTCTGTTCTTAAAACGTTACTGGTAAAAAGGGCAAAATTAAGTATGAAATTTGATAAGACATTTTATTTTTTATCACTAGAAGCCATTTTAACAGTAGTTTATTTTATATATATTAAATAAGTTGTTACTAACACATCTAAGGTTGCAATAGTTCAGCTGGAAAAAAGTTAAATTGCCACCACAAAAAAAGTGGTTGTGGTTCCTCACTCAAGCTAGCATGGTTTCAAACCATCAACGCAAATAGGAAAGCAATCAGCTTTGAGTGTAACATATCTTACACAGACAATAGCTGATTGGCACAAAAAGCGCCACCTTTGGGTATTTAGTGTAGAGCGCCAAATTTGCTTATACTTAGCGAAAATATTTAAAGCAAACAAAAAACAACAAGAAATAAGGCTCTAGTCGAGATTTCCCGACTAGATGATAACCCTAAACCCTATTCTTAACGCGCAGTCTGTGACTAAACAATAAAATTTTAATATATTTTCATTATTTAGCTTCCGATGATGAGCTTATGTTCGAAATCTGAAGTCTGTAGCTCCTATAGTCTCTGAGATCGACGAGTTAATTCATAAACATAATACATAAACAATGCAGAAGATGTGCAAAACAAAAAACATTCCACTTACCGACAAAAGCAACAACACATCAGCAGTTTTATCCAAATTCTCTATTTTGTATCTCCTTCTTGCACTTAGCACTTTCACAAAAACAAAAATATAACACTCACACACAAAAACAAAATAATAAGAAGCAGCTCAGCTCTCTCATCTCCATTTAAATTGTTTTTGGCGCATCGCACCAAAATTATTATTTAATTTTCACTACACTTTACACACAAAACAAAAAATCAAAAAGAATTTTAGGTTCATAATTATTGCATATTATTAAAACTAACCAAAACGCTCTCCTCCCATTTGGGTGTGTCGCAGCGCGCCCAAAACAACAACAACACATACATATGGAAAAGCGCAGTTATCCTCGCTCTCTTTAATTTTTTTTGCATGCAGGAAAAGCAACAACAAATTGGCGCGCATTAGGCAGCCTGCATTTACACAAAAAACACAATATAAAACAATCACACGGCGGTTTTATCTATTTGCAAACACTTCGCGTATGTTTAGTGATTTAAATGAACACAATTAAACTTTTATTATTATGCGTACACGCTTTAATTGTATAAAAAGACGGACGATTAGAATCCAACGATGTAAATGCGCGCAAAGCTCTCAGCTAACTAATTTTGTGGAAGGATTGGAAGTTGTGGAACAAGTGGAAGTAAACGATCGCTCTCAGTAACAGCAGGATATTCCATTGTTATCCATATCCGCGTTGCTTATGCTCATTTGCGTGCAAGTGTATGTGTGAATGTGTGGACTGCATAAGCCACAACTGAATAGGCAAACATTTTTGTTGGTTTTGCATCTGTGACAAAACTTCAAACTTCGATATCTCTGGTGTTTCTAAACCAATTTCGATGAAGTTTTCACAGATTTTCATTATTTTGTATCAAGTACTCTAATACAGACGGACATGGCTATATACTTTACGGGTTCGGATATGCTTCCTTCAGCCTGTAACATACTTTGTGCAAAAACCATAATACCCTTTTAACCCATTTTATGGGTTCAGGGAAAAAAAAACACAAGACCCACAATTAATAAATCACTTAAAAAAGACACTTCGATATAGTTTTTAATACAGTGCGTTGTTGTTGTTGTTTTATTTGTTCTTTTTTATATATTTTAAATATAGTTTAATATATGCAGCTATAATAGTTATTTAAAATTTGAATACTACATTGTTTGTTTTATATATTTTTTTTTATTGTTACATATTTTTGTTTGATTTCTTTTAAACTTAAAAAAAATCATTAAACTATGTTGTTTTTGTTGTGTTTGCTCTGCTTTCTCTTCTTCCCTTTCTCTGTTCCTTCTCTTTTATTTTGAATTGTCGTTCTATTGTTTGCTACTCTAATGTGCTAGATACGTATATTTATTTATATAAAGTTATTTTTTTTATATGGTAGTTAGTCATTAATTTACAATACATTAATCATATAATAATATTATAAACAATTTCATATTTGTTGCTGCTTGCGTAGTGTTTTTTGTTATGCTTTTTTTTGTTTGTTGCTGTTGCGATTAATTTTTAAAACTATATAATACAATAAAAGTCTTGGCATTAAAAAATAAGCTTTTCAAAATTAACAAAATAATTAAATTATTTTGCGCTGGTTTACAGTTTTGTCTCACACACACACACACATGTTCACATGCAAATATATATATATAAATAAATTAAAGTTGTTAATGTTTCCTTTTTTTTTTTTGCTTTGTACTCAAAACTGTACGGAAAACGCGCACAAAACGCTAGCGTTTCCGCAGCGTCTCAAAACGCGATAAGCCTTTCATAAAAAGCCCATATCGAGGGCCGTATAAAGCGCACGTATATCGCTATGTGCCGAGATGCGCCAGAACGGAAAATTCATCGCCTTCGCCGCCGACTCCTCCTCCGCACCATCTCCAATCACCACATAGGTGCTCTTGCGTCCAAAACGCGTCACAATCCGCTCATAACACGTCTCCTGACCTGTTATACAAAGACGAAACAGAAACTGTTATACAATTGTGTTCTGTTGTGCAATTTTGGCAGTGTTGGGCAACTTACCAATCTTGTGGGCACTGTAGATGTTCTCAATGTTGAAGATGCTGCCCAGACCGAACAACATGACCTTGGCCAGCGCCGGCGCCAGCTGGGTGGAGGTGACCAGCACATTGACGCAATTCTCGCGTTGCGCAATCATGCTGAGACACTTGAGCGCTAGGGTGGCCCAATTATCGGTGGCCACCTCGATCTCGGAGCGTATCTGCAGCCAGGCATCCCGCTTGCCCGGACCCAGCAAGGTGCCAACACTAGAAAGGGAGAGAGGAAGGATTAGGCAACAATCTTATGAGGATTAACTTTCGTCCCACTGTACTCACTTGCCCCTGTAGCTGTTGTAGATGTCCTTGATCTTGCGATAGCGGAACGCCAGCTTGCGCATCCAATCGACACCGCCGCGCACCCCCGTCGGCAGGCAGAGATTGGGTGGCGCTCCGGGCGGATTGCCCGTGTGGAAGCCATCGGTGGCAAAGTTATAGGTGCTCAGGTCCTGCCCATTGTCGTCGGAGCTGACGTCATCGATGTGCACCTGATCGCACTCCTCGATCTCGTTGAAGAAGAAGTGCGTGTCGGCCATGTTGAAGACCATCTCCTCCATGCGGAAGGCGATGGTCATCAGGGTGCTGTGATCTTTGGTATAGCGATTGGCATAGCTGCCGGAGAGCAGGGTGTGAAAGATGATCAGCGTCTCGTCCAGATCCCACACAAAGACACGCTCCGGCGGCTTCACTGCCTCCCCATTGCCCGTATCCGAGGCTGTGCTCCGTGTCGGACTCGGCTGCTGGTGCCTCCGTCCCCGGGCCCGCCCCGTCTTGCCCGTGGGCGTGGTCTTGGCGGATGCAACGGAACCGGCTCCTCCTCCTCCTCCGCCTCCGCCACTGCTCCCGCCGCTGGAGTTGAGCGTGGCCGAGGAGGATGTGGCCGTGGCTGCATTGACAACGCCCGGAACGCCGGAATTCGGTGACATGGAGATGGGCAGCGGCGGGGAGTGCGGCGAATGGGTGGCCGGATGCACCGGAGTCGTGGAGTGTGTGTCCGTGGGACTCTCGGAGAGATTGGAGGAGGCGGTGGCCACATGGAAGCCATGGCTGGCACTCGAACTAGGCGAGCTCACCGCATACGGCGAATAATTCGCCGGACTATAATAATTGCCATACTGCTCATTGTAGTATCCGCCGTAATCCTGCTGCCCAAAGTTATTGTACCCCGCATACGGATTGCTATACAGCTGCGAGTTGTTGTTGCCGCCACCCGCATAGCTGGAGCTCAGGTAAGCCGCTGCAGCTGCTCCCGGCTCCATCTTGGCACCCCGGGCCGCACTCGCAGCCGCATACGGCGTACCGTAGCCGGAGTAGAACGGTGGCGGCGTATACTGTTGCATGCTGTTGTAGTAGTAGTAATCGTGCTTGCTGTCGTAGACGGCGGCTGCGGCAGCTGCCACCGCCGAGGAGTTGACTGCGGCGGCGGCGGCGGCGGAGGAGGAGCCGGTGGCATCCACGCCACAGCCGTAGACGGCGGCAGCGGCCGCAGCCGAGGAGGCGGCATTGTCCAGGGCATGGGTTGGATGCAGCTGGGAGTGGCCCACGGGACTGCGGGATTCGGATTTGACGGCCGGCACATTATTGCTGCTATTCGACTCGTGCGTTGTCCAATGCGACATGGAGGCGGGATGTGGCACGCCCACTTCATCGGTTGCCTGCTGATATGTGGAGAAGCTGCTGGCCGAGGATTGGGCAAAGCTGGAGGCGGCAGCTGCTGCGGCAGCCAAGCTGCAACTGCTCGGATTTGGATTCGAGCTCGAATTCGAATTCGAATTCGGGTTGTTGTTGTTGTTGTTGTTGCTGTTGGTGGCATAGTGATTGCTTAGTGCCCCAAGCGTTGGTTGCAGCGGCTGAATTTGTGGCGGCAATCCTCCAAGTGGACTGCATTGCCCGGCCACGCCCACGCCAATGCCAACGCCCACGCTGGCGCCGGCACTGCTGGGCCCATTGCTGGTGGCCAACACGGCGCCTGGATGTGTTTGTTGTTGTTGTTGTTGCTGTGGGTGTGGGTGTTGTTGTTGGTGTTGTTGTTGCTGCTGTTGGTGTTGTAGTTGTTGTTGTTGATGTTGAAGCTGCTGCTGTTGTTGGCTTTGGCAGAGACTGCAATAAGAAGAAGAGAGAATGTTAAGATAGGTATGTACACACTTTTATATATATACCTAATCCTCGCTCAACCACCGACTACAATTCCAGCTCACAAAACGGTAAACAGAATGAAGAGCGAGAGAGTGAGAGCAACGAAAAAACGTTTTGCTCGTTAAGTAAACTCATAAAATAATTTCCAATAATCTTTAAACAGCCATAAAATTAACGGCACGTTGTTGTTGTCGTTGTTATTGTCGTCGTCGTCGTCGTCTTCGTCTTCGTCATCGTCAAAATCGTTTTGCTTGGAAGCGAACCAAGCCGAACCGAAAAGTCAAGTGTGTCGCAGTCGCTCTCAAAATCTTGTCAAGTGTTATAAATATTTTTCTACGCTCTCTCGCTCTCACACACAAAAAAGAAGGAAATGCCCTTTCGGAGCGGCACTTGAGTGGTCCATTCCCCCCACCCCTGCCCCAGCCCCTTCCACTTGTCGGCATGTGCGGACAATTCCCGTTGTTGAGTCCAAAAACAAAGCATGTGTGCAGCAAATGTTTGACTGACTTTTAAGGCAGCGACAATTTCTATTCTCTGATTTTGTTGTTGTTATTTTACTGCTTCGTCTAATTCTTTTTTAACTAACTTTGAATTGCCCAAACAAATTAAGTAGACTAATTTCCAAGTGCTCAATAAAAACCAAAACAACACTCCAAAAACAACTCAAATAAATCAACGCAATGAAAAATCAAAACAAAATGAAAAATGTGCAGTCATTTAAAATATTCTTTGGAGCTCTGCTTGAAATTCAATCCTTCTCAGCAATTAAATGAAGTTGTTCAAATAGTTTGCCTCCGGGTTTCCCTATCCCCCCCCTTACGCCTACGCCTTAGTATGTCTGTGGGCAATTTATCAAATATTATTTATCCATGGAGAGCACTTTAAGTTTAAAGATTTAGTTTTTGGTTTATGTGAGGTGAACTAAGTGTGAGAAATTGGTTATTTATAAAAGGTTCAGGTGGGAAAAATAGAATTAAAGGATAAACTAAGTATAATAATAATTCACTAGGAGAAATAATTTTTATTTATAGCTTAAAGTACGTCACATAAAAAGTCTTCAAAATGCCATAAGCTTTCAAAATTTCATAATATTTATATCATATTTTCTTAAACCCATTAAAATGTTCCCCAAGTATTAGGTTTCATTTTACTTAAACCTCAACAAGCAAAACAAAAAATTATTCTTTCTCTATATTTGGTTATTTCTTGCCCTTTTTTTTTAATGTCTTCCAAACCAATTTGTCGTAATTTTTCATATTTTCTTTTTAAACAATGCAATAGACTAGGAAGAGGTAAATAAAGTGCCCAATTTCCTTGGGAATTTGACACCAAACATTTCTCTACAAGAGAGGAACAATGTGGGATCCAAAACGAAGCAAGGAGGGGAAAGAAATATTAAGCGTGTGCTGGCTGCATTTATGTTTGGAGGGGGGAGTTAAAGATGATGTCAAACCGAAAGTTCAAAATATTATGTATTTATGAAGATTTTTTCGAATTTAGAAAAGTGAGCAAATGCGGTTTTTAGAGGTTAAATTTTAAACAAGAAAAAAAGGCGCTGCTCTGCATTTAATAGGCCTAAGTCTCGCTTAATAACCGTTAAGTCGTCCTAAGCCCCTTAAGTAGTTGGGCATGGCTCTCCTCTTCTTCTTCTTCTTTTGTTCATTCCAAGTGTTAAGTGCTCTAACACTCTGTTGAGTTTCTTTCTTTCATTTATTTCTATATATATGTATGTATTTTTCAACCCAAGCATGCGAGAAATTCTTTGAATTCCTTTTTTCGTTTTTCAAAATGTGGCATGTGTTGCTGTTGTGCCGAAAAATGCGAAGGTTCCACATGCAAAATGCAATTGAAATTTGTCAAAAAGGCACAAAAAAAATTATGAACACTTGTTGCTGTTGTTGTTGTAGTTGTTGGGCGGCAAAGTGTGAAGTGTGTTCATTTTAAAGGCTCGTTACAGTTACAAATTGTCTATGCTTACAGCTGCAAAGTGCTTGAAACATGTGCATAAATAACGGTTCTCCTTAGATGGAGAGTTTGAGGTTAGGAGTTCTGTGCTTGAATCACGATTAAGTGTTGGAAAAAGTAAGAAGAACTATTTTAAAGAAAAGGTACTACGGTTCTTTGACAATCTTTAGGTTTTTTACTTTGTGAAAGATAAGTAAGTTTACTAAAAGAATGTACGAAAAATATTTTACTAAAAGAAATTAACTTTCGAAGGAGTTTTAGAGAAGAATATTGTATTCATTTTGAATATTAAGGTGCTTATTACTACAGTGCTTATCAAAATGATAAGACACTTCGTTTTTTTAAATATTTTCTAAGACACCTTACCTAGCTAAATAAAAATTTAACTAATTTATTTGAAAATCGAATACACAACAGGTTTAAATCATTTTATAGCAGTATTTCAAACATTTTTTTTTTTTTCTTTAACAAATTGACTAAAAATGGGGTTTTCAACCTTATCAAAATGATAAGACATCTTTGAATTTATCGCTTACAAATAAAAAATATGTTATGATATATTTAACATTTCATTAATTAATAATTAATTGAATTTCCCTGAGCTCTTCCAACTTCAAAAATCCGCTTTTTCATTGAGTCTGAGGTTTTAAAAGAGCCAGTTCTCTAAAATATATTATATATGTATATTATATGAAATAAAGAACTCTTCACTATGTTATTACTTTTTGAGTATGGATTAAATACATAATAGGGACTACTTACCGATTGCGTTCATGTGTATCCGTATGCTCTGTTTTGGGACGTTTAACCTGCAAGAAAAATAGAAGAGGAAATGCAAACACAATTAACATAAATATAACAAAACGACCAGCATATTATATAAAAATTTCAGTTGTTTATAAACAATGATGGAAGTGTCCCAACACCTCAGCGACTTTTTTAGTGTGTCTTTTTGGGTTCCGCTGAGATGGCAAAAATAATGCCTGACACTCTTTTTGTTTTGTGGCTTTTATACGACGCAATGCATGGCAGCAACAACAAGCAAACAAATAAAAAATATATATAAATAAATAAAAATAAAAACAGCACATTTTACATAATTTGCTTTACGCCATTTGCTGGGCCAGCGAATTGAACGTGCGTGGGAAAAAGTTTTACTGGGTTGATGGGTTGACTTTTTTTTTTAATACTATATAGCGGCGCCATTTGCCAATTTTTTGGAGGCCATGTGTTGTGACGAATGGCTAACAAATTGCCGCCGAAAGAATGCGCACAGCAGGTGGCCTTAAATCGTGGCTGGAAAAGAAGCTAACGATAGAAGACGCAGCAGCAGCAGAAGTCAAGCTAAGCTGATGAAGGAAAGTCAAGCTAATTGAGACAGGCCAGGCCTTAAGTGTTGGCCAAGATGTTGATTGAAAGTGATCCAAAAGACAAATACCAAGAAGAGTGCAAGGGGAAATGGAAAAGAACAGAAGATTATAAATTGATTAACACCAAAGAAATTAAATAAATACAAATCATTAAATAAAAAGGAAAAATCTAAAAATAAGTTTACTGAAGATTTTTTCAATTGATACAATAAACCAAAGGAATAGGCTTTAATACAGGAGATAAATAAGAAATGGCTTTAGGTAAAGAATCTAAAAACCAAATTCGAAGAAATTCTAAAACAAAAATCAAGTTTATGCAAATAAGATTTAATAAATAAAAGTAGACAAGACAGTAAAATTTAAATTTTATTAATAAGAGTGAAGATTTTTAAAGAAGATAACAATCCAAACGAGTAATGCAATTGAATAATTAATAAACTGAATAATTAACTCAATAAGAACTCACAAAGTGGTTCAGGTACTCGCTTAAGCCTAAGCTAAGGAAAAGCCCAATAAATGTCCCAAAGCTAATTTCCCAATCAAGGGAAGTGATTATAATAAGATGAAAACGGAAGCCAGATAAGAGACAGGAGAAACGTACGCTGTGTGATTGGTAAAACCTACAGCAGAGAGCATAAAGCTGCTGGAATTTATATGCCACAAATTTGACATTGCATTGCATTCGTGAGCCGCTTCTTTTTATTGGTTTTTTTTTTTGGGAGCAGCCCACACGCACGCACATCATATTTTTTTTGGTACGTTTGTTTTTTGGTTGCCCTTCTTTGTTTTTGGCAAATTTGTGCTCAACGGTAGCGTTTAATGACGCGTTGCTGCTAAAGCTGAGCTTGCGTGTTGCACGGACTTTTTAGTATTGTTGTTGTTTCTGTTTTTGTATCTGTTTGGGGCAAGCGACACGAAATGCAAAACGAAATGCAACGCAACCTTTTTACTAAACTAATTTATGGCACAAGCTGACAACGTAAACATTAACACAGACAAACAGACAGACAGACAGATGCAACAAGGAGGCGATGCTTGGGTAGCTCATCATCACAAGAAGAGTAGAAGAAGAAGAAGAAGAAGAGATATACTATATAAAGACCTGTTTTGAGCATCTTTAACGAAATTCCTGTGATCGTAATCTTTTGTCTCTCTGTGCTGGCTTTAAGGCAGCAGCAGATTAAAACACACACACACACAGAGATGAGGAAAAGGCTAACACACACACACACACACACACTCAGACAATGAGTAGATCGGGCGACAAATTTTTTATTAACTTTGGGACTTGAGAGTCTTAAGACTCTGGACCCTCACTAAGCCCCTCTCTCCCTTCTTCTCTCTGCCTCTCTGGCCAGATAAACATCGAAATAAACAACAAAAATTTGTAGCTCCCTTGCGTTTTCTGTTGTTCTTGTCATTTGTATTTGTTTGACTGCCTTCTTTGTTGCTGTTAATGTTGTTGTTGTTGTTGTTCGATTGTTGTTGTTGTTGTGGTTGGGGGCCAGGCCACGACCTATGCGCCTTAACACTTTGGCACGTTAATTACGTGGGACAATCGCGACAATCGCCAAGTGTCAATCGCTCTGGCCATAATCAATATTTTGACTGCTTGCTCAGTGTGCAGCAGACGACGGGGTAGGGAAGGGAAGGGGAGAGTGAGGGGACATGGTCATTGATTCTTTTCTTTTTTTTTTATATATATATATATTTCTTTGCTTCTTGCCACATAAATTACATGGAGCGCATTGTCGTTGTTGAATTATGGCGTGTTAATTTTTAACGATTACGGCTTAAACTTAATTAAAATGTGATTAATGTCGCCAGTTGTTGTGTGCCTTTGTGGCCCAAACTCCTTAAATTGTCATAAACCAGGCTCACCAAAAATAAAAACTTCCTCGTATGCTATAATTTATGCTCTATTAATATTTCGCCTTAAAACTCAATCATTGCTCTTTACTCATTCGAGTCTTAGCCCGACTTTGTTTTAGCCAAGTGCAGAGCTGCCATAAAAGCTGGTCGTTTGTTCTTGACTGCAGCTCCATTAAATTGAAACATAAATGGAAGAATTTATATATTGAGGTATTGAGTGGGAGTTCTAAAAGAAAACCATCAAATGATATTTATGTTATGCAGCTAATGTCAAAATTAAAATGAAATACATAATAATTACTTGGATAGTTTACTGTAAATGGTATTCTTTTAAATTAATTGCACTTGTTGAACAAAATAATTAATTATATTTCTTAGATAACAAATTATAAAATTCATTAAAAGAAATTTTAAGGATTTTCAGAGTTTTTGTTGTTTTGATAATTTTTTAAATTAGATTTTTGTCATTATCTATCATCACACTATAAAACTTACATCTATAATGAATAATGAACATATCTAAATGCATTTTCTAGATTTACTGACATTAATTTGACATGCAGGTGTTCAAATCCAATTATGTAAATATGGTTTGTGGAGGCGATAAATAAATCTTGATTATATTCAATTGACACACTGCAAAGTTTAGCTGTATCTTTTTTTTTATTAAGTGCGAAAAGTGTGAACATTAATTTACGTAATTGCATTTGAATGATAATTACAAGGTAGTTGAGATAATATTACTCCAAGTATTTACAGTGTAAACAAATTTTTGTAGACAATCTAAATATTCGTCAAATTTATTCTATGAAGATTTATTTTAATATTTTTTTAATGTGTATGATTTTTTTTTATGAATATTTGGAGTATTTTAAATAAAAAGTTAATTAGCACTTTTAGCTAACTGGAAAATTTTTTGTAGTTCCATAAATGCTTTTAATTGTTGCTCTTTCGTCTTCCACACAAAGTTCCCATCTCGACAAAAGAAAATCTAAAGCCTAAAGGTGTAAAAGTGTCGCCAACTGTTGCGAAGCCACACACAAACAAACCACAATAACAAAAGCACAGCAACAACAACAATAGCGATAAAGCGACGGCAAAAGCCGCAAAGTAAAGTTAAAAGATTTGTGTGGAGTGGGTTAAAGCGAAGACAAGTCTCATCTTGATATATAAACTAACCGTAAACCGCGTCACTTTTAAAGCTTCGCTCAAAGTTTAGATTTATGTGGCGACAATTGGATGTAAGTTAGTATGTATGTGTATTACCTTTGGTTCGATCATTTTATCAATTAATCCGCAACGCGGCGCTGCATAGTTATATGGCATAAGGGTGACCATTTTTACACTAGGATTATAGTCTGATTTAGTAAAGATGTTTTGTAATTTAATGCGTTTTCATTTGAACACACACACACACACCACACACACACACACACGTACACAACGCGTAGTTATGTTTAAGATTTGTATATTTCTTATGCGAGTTCCGTTAACGCTGTTGCGCACGCTTTGAGTAGCTCGAGTGAACTGAACGGCTGAAGTGTGTCTCGGCTGAACCCGAATTCGGTTTGACGATTCTGAGTGAAAATCTCGGCATTGGGCGAGAGCACCCAATACCACCACCACCGCCACCACTATCGCCACCGAAAAAGCGCTCAAAACGAGTTTGAGAGTTTCGTGAGCGAGCGAGAGAGTGCGAGAGCGCCGTTGTTTGTTAGCGGCTGCTATCTCGCTCTCGCACAGCAATGGTGCCTTGCCTTGGCCCCGCCCCATTTCACTCAAGGGTGGGTTGTCTGCCCCGTCGCGCTTTTCTATCTACTATTTGTTTTAATTTCTATTTAAGTTTTTTTCTCTTTCTATTTTCTTGTTTGTTTGGCATGCGGGCGAAAAAAAAAACCAAACACCAAATGTCAATCAAACATTTTGGGCTTATTTTTATTTTTAATGCGCATAAATTAATGAATAATTCAAATTTATCGCCAGCTCATTATACAAATTAATAAAATTCAATCGAATGCATTTGTTAATTAGTTAAATCGTCATCGCCCTTAAAAAAATATATGAGTACAACTTAAACTTAAAGCTTACAACAAGTGAAACTGTAATAAATATAATTTTATGATCAAATAAACAAGATGATAACCGTAGCTGTATAACTTACGCATTTTATTGTGCACCAGATTTATTAAACAATAGAAATCTACATCTAAATTTCACTGTTTAAAACCTTGGCATGCGGGTGCTTAAGTATTCTACTTTAATATTGTGTTGGAAATTAAGTGAATTGGCTAATTTTATTAAAAATTGTATTAAGCGAACTTGAGAAAGTTCACAGCTAATTAAAATATACTTTAAAAAAATATATCTTATCTTTCAATAAAAGAATGAATATTTGCCAGGTGCTGTAATTGTATCCTACTTATTGTACTTTAAATATGCAATCAAAAAGTATATTTATATACCTTTTTCATAGACTTCAACACTCATAACTCATTTTGTAAACCAATTTTATTTATTTAACGCTTAAATTAACAAAAACGTCTAAATAAACTTTTCTCTGTCTTATCGTTCAATATGGAATTACAAGTAAACAAAGCAGGCTCATAACTATAACAACAACAACAACAACACAAGACAATAAATAAAACACACACAAGCAGCAAGCAATCGATTCATATTGTTATACACTGGAATTCTAACTAATAAACATCATCCATCCATCCATCGACAACAAACAACTGCAAATTCAGACGCCAGTCAACGCCTGACACCTGACTAAACAAAAGACAAACTTATAATCAAGATTGCTGTATGAGTGTGTGTGTATATGTATTTAGTAATTAGCAGACACACAAAGAAAGATTTAATATACTTGAACTAGTTCATTAACTCGTTACGATAAATCAAATAAATATTTTACTTTTTGGCATGATTAAAATATATACACGATAATTTACTTCCGTTTCTAAATAAAAACTTACACAATTGCCCTGCTGCCATCAGTTGCAATTAACAAATGCCATTTACATGTGAAATTGTGCAAAGCAATTCCGCAATTTTCAGGCGGAAGTGCATCATGACACAGTTAGTTAGGTAAGTAAAGTAGAAGCGCACACTATTTAACCCAGCAGTGAACTCAAAGAGGTTTCTGATTGCTGACAAAAGCTAAAAGCTTTTCTTTTTTTTTTTTTGCTGGTTGCTGGCACATTAAATATGCCTTAATCGGTTTAGCACGATCGTGAGACAACATGTCGTCAATTATATCTGCGCGCAGATCATCAACAGAGTTCAGTTTCCCCTTCCCTCGCCCCCATCGCTCCTTATCGTTCTCTGTGTGTGTGTGTGTGTGTGTGTGTTTTGCCATTCCTCGTCTGTAAACAAATCTCTATGCACAATTTGCTGCATTTGCAGATAAATATTTTCTGCTGTTCTCGTTGCTGTTGCTGTTGTTCTTGTTGTTGTTGTTGTTGTTCAAGCCGGTTGTTGTGCTGAGTCTGGCACATTTGTCGAGTTGGAGTTGGAGTTGGGCAGGAGTTGGAGTCGGGGACCGGTCGTCTGTCGTTCGCATTGAACGTGCTGATCGTGCTGCTGGCCAACAACAACAACAACAGCAACAACAATAACAACAACGAAGAGAAGTGTTTAAGATTTACGTTCAGTTTTGATCGGAGTGGACCTCCCCGGTGGTGTAGTTGTTGTTTGTGTGTAGGAATAAAATACACGTAGCTGCTATTCAGGATCGGGCGCCATTTTGCTGCCCCCAGGTTCAACACCTGAGCTCCGCGCTCCCTCACTCTCATTGGCTTTTTATCTCTCTTTCTCATGCGTGTTGAACGATAATCGCGCGCATTTTTACAACTTGATCTGGGCAGAGGACTCTGGCATCTAGATAAGGTCTTCGTCGCCAGACAACAACAACAACAACAACTGAAATTGGTTGTTGTTGTCGCTTGTTGCTTGTCTTGTTCGCTCGACACTCAGGAAGCAATGCCGAATTAAACAAACAAACAAACGAAAAACTTTCGCGATGCGTCATTTGCATTGCTTGAAACTTGGCCTACAATTAGGTCAAGTCTTATTTGGCTGATACTTTAATTTCGATTTTTTATCGTTGTCAGCGCATGCCAAAGTTCTGATTCTTATTCTGATTCTGAATCGCAGGCATTTCAAACTGATATCCATCGAGCAACACACGAGCCACAATCAACTATATTACTCAAACATACATATATTCCTTTGTATTCTATGCTAATTTCTGAGAAATATGCGCTGAGGCATGCAACTTTGCAACAAATTGCCTTAGCCACAGAATACATACAATAGAATAGCTGCTTAAGAAGCTCAAGAATTCAACATGTCGGCAGCAAGTGTAAAGTTTTATCGCTGCATAAATTACAAAATTTGCCTAGCAAAGCAATTAAACTTCATTCAAAAAAGTAACTGAAAGATTTGTAAATAAATTTCTAGTTGATAGCTATGAACTTTATTATAACAAGAGGATTTAGAAAATTTTAACCTTTAAAGAACTTTTAGTGCAAGAATTGTGAAACTTGTAGATAGTTAGCTACAGAATAAATATTTTTAACATTTAAATTTTATATTATTTCCATAGCATATTCATAAGATATAATAATATAAAGCTCAAAAATTTATTTATTGAAATTACGTAATACTTTTATTTCAGGTATTTTTGGGCAATGAATAAAATTTAAAGATCTTTCTTGTAAAAAATCCTATTTTTATGCATTTTTTTTACATCATTTTTAAAAATTTAGACAACAAATGTAAGAGCTTTTTAAAAGTTAATGAATTCATCTAATCAAAATCGCCCTATATTAATAATAAAATATGTTTATACATAAATAGAACAAATTTATTTTTCTACAAAATTTTTCAGAAGTAAACTTAAAAAATTTGTATTCTTATTTTGTTTATTAATTAAATACCAAAATTGAATTTCTATAAATAAAACAATTGAATTTTCGTGGTAAAATGCATGAATAAATTCATTGTTCATTCAAAAGAAAATATTTAGTGCCAGAATTTATTATGGCAACAATATTATGGGTCAGCTTTTGTGGCGTATTGGCTAAGAAAACATAATAGACTTTTTTGTAATGATTATAAAATATAAACTCGTATAACCTAATACGCTATAAAACTACTGTGTAGCTAAAAAAAAAAGAAATATAAATCGCTGCTGGACTGAATGCAATAAAAAAATCATTCAGATGTTGTTGTTGTATAAACGTTTTTAAGTGCCGCACACACAGAAAAATGAAAATGAATTTTTATGAATCGAAAAAAATGCATATTCATTTATGAAACAATGACTTGAACTATGTGCCCCTTCACACAGAGGGAATCGAAAATAAACCGAGCTACAAATTGCAACTATCAAAGAAATAGGGGGCAGATGGAGAGGGAGGGAGGGAGGAGGGAGAGAGGAGCTCTGAGCACTTGCTGAGTCGCTGTTGTTGTTGGCCACCGGGGTTGCCTTGTGGAACGCCTCGTTTATGCTTTCATTCCGCTGAAAATTATGCGGAACCCGTGTTTGTGTTTGAGGCACGCGCCACTGCCACTGCCACTGCAACACACACACAGCTGCACAGAGTGATAGAGAGAGAGAGAGAGGGGGAGGGGGCATACTGATAAGTGGCTGCATTGCCATGGTGACCTCAGCACAAAACAAAAAAAAGAAAAGAAAAAACAAACATTGGTCAGGAATTTTCATTAAAAGCCGACTATGACGATGAGACCTCCTGCAGAGAGTGAGGGAATAGGGAAAGGGGGAGAGAGAGATACCACAGCCACCCAAACCACCCATTGCCTGGGCAACCTGTCGCCACCCACGTAGCCGGAGACGGGGCAGCGAAGTGTGTCAGCTGTCACTTGGCATAGGCATCAAAACCAATGAACACGCCCGCTCATAAAGCGTGCAACAACAACAACAACAACAAAAAAAGGTGGGTGAAAATAGAGAGCCCAAAAAAGGCAGGTTGATACACGAAATACCACCCAAAAAGCGGGTACTTGGGTGTGATAAGTATATAGTAAGTATAGGACTACGAATATTTAGGAAAAAGAATAAGTAGTTTGTATTTTTAATATATATTCTGATGTGAGCTCATGAAATATCTTCCGACTTTGTAAGTATGTTTAAAAAATTTCTTAAATAAGGATTATTATTATAGTGCTACTAGTAAACTATTTCCTTTATAAAATTAAATATTTAATACTCAAATATTTGGCTGATAAAAGAATACTATTTAAAAGATATAAAATTATTTTAAACAGAAGCTTAGATGTAAAACATTTAACATAAGGTAGTTTTGGGCTGGTTTTAATAGCTGCTTGTTTTAAAATTTAAATAATCGTTAATATGCTGAACAATGCTTAAGTTTATGATTAAAAAATAATTTAATATTTTAGCTTCAACTCAAACTTAAATTCCAACAATATAATTTTAAGGAAAACAAATTGTTATCTCATAAAAAAATTAATTCCACAACAAATGGTTGTCATAAATATTTTTACAGAGTATTTCACTAGTCTACCATACAAAAAATATCTATGGCATTAGCACACTCGCTGCTGTGGCTTGTTTTACCTGTGGGAACGGCTCTCTAATTAATTTAATTATGCGCTCTCGACTTGCGCGTGTCAAAAACTCTTCGGCAACAACAACAGCAACAAATTAAATAGTCACGCCTGGACGAGCTCTAATCAAATGCAAAGCCCTGGTACAGTAAACACCACCACGACGAACCGCCCGCAAGTATGCAGCATATGTTTTTCGTTCAGTCGTTGCCAGGCCTATGAAAATTTAATTTGCCAGCAGTAAAAAAGGAAAGAAAGAATTTATATGCAACCCTCAACTCTAAGCGAGCATCGCTGACAAATTGAATTTGTAAAGTTACAACAACAATAACAAATCATTGGGGAAAATGCGGATGCTGCTAGTATGTGTGTGTGTGTGTGTGTGTAAGTGTGTGTGGTAATACTATACTGGACCATGTTACGCTCGTCTGGGCCTTTCCAAAACTTGGCTGACTTTCGCGAAAGTGAAGTGAAATTGTAGCCGAAAGGGAATGGGCGATAGGGTGGGTGGTAGGGGGGGCGTGACAGTTGAAAAACAGGCTCACACACACACACACACAATTATTAACACTTATTAATGTTGAGGTTTTTATAGATGGCACCCAAGGGCTTCAATTAAAGTCCGAAAGTGCCAAACAGCAGCTGCCTCAAGTGTTAAATATTCTGTTTGGGGGGCGTTCGGGGTAGCTTTAAGTAGTCATTAAGATTTGAGTGCGATATGATTTTTGTTAAGGATAGCGATAAGTCACAAAAAAAATAACACACACAGCTGGCAGTCAGATTTGAAAACTTCCTCCCCTTGCAATTAGCGGGAAACCTTTGACACGCAGCTAGTTTTTAGAAGGTTGAACATTTTAGAAAAGTTATTGACAGCTATTGTCTTCTAATTAAACAACAATGTTGACCTATTCTCAAGATGTCACAGTTCAAAGTTCAACATTTATTTAATTTAGTTTTTGCAGAAAAAAGTGTCGCAAAAAATATTGCAAGAAATTGGAGTCTTTGTTTGCTAATTAAAAATGTAATTGGCAAGAGGAAAAAAACAACCCTTTACCCTTTTCTTTATGTAACTTCTTAACTTCTTCAATGTAACCCCGTTTGGTTAATTAACTGCATCTAGTTGAGGTAAATCTTGGGAAAATTTGTGTAATAAATTGAAAAAAATATATTTTTTCTTGGGGTAAAAACGTGACATTAATTTTAACCCTTTTAAAGTGACTTTGACTGACTGCTATCAATGCACAACTCAAATGGAAAGTCTTAGCGCTCTAATTTTAACCTCAAATCATAGCATATGGATCGTAGTTAAACACTAAAATTTAATTTTGCCCAAATACGACTGAAAGTGTATAAATTTGAAAGTTTAAGTTCGAAAACTTTTTAAAATTATGCTCTTTTTAAGCTCCAAGAAACACAAAGACAGAACTACATAGATCAATGTTTAGTACCGGATTCATGTTGTAAAAAAACATAAAGAACGAAGCAAATAAAAACTGTGCCAATTGCCGACTGCGACGCTGGGCAACTTAATACTAGACCGCAATGGTCGGTGGATATCAATTACTCAACTCCGTCGAGGCAACCCTACAGAGCTCAGATGGATCAGTTTCAGCACAGACCTTGGCCACATTAAACTCTACACACACAACAAGAATAGAATATATATATATATATATAGTATAGAAATGGAAATAGTTGATTATTTCCGTTAGACTTAATTACTTAAATCGCAAGGCCGTTGCAAAAGATATCCCATTACAACAAACCAATGAACCAACTGTTGATGTTTAAGTACAAGTTTTCCTTCTTTTTTTTAAAGAAAGAGAGAGAAAGGCCAAGTTTGTGTCAAACAGGTGCTCCGAATATAGTTCGATTTTTTTTTTTTTATAGGTACGATCGAAGAGCTATCAAATTTCGCCAATCAATGGCGAAAATGTGAATTGTGATTTTGGCTGCCAATTGTGCAGCAGCTTGGCAAACGCAATGTTTTTCCCAGGGAGTGAAAAATGTGCAGCAAGGAAATTTGATATTTTATGCTGAGTGTCCGGAAAAATGCAGTTTTAGGGGAAGAGAGAAGGAGAGAGGGAGACTGGCGGCCATTTCGTGGTAAAAATTATGAAAAAAAGGAAAAAAGAAAAAAAAAGTAAGAAGAAAGAAAAACTGTCACGATTGCTAACGAGCAATGCGATCGCTTCCAAGTCAAAGGTCGCACGCTGATTGCCGACAAATTTGTCCACGAAATACGAAAAACTTTACAAAGGGTAGAGAAGGGGGGGGAGAGCGGGTTTTGACTGACAACAGCCACACCTAAGGCAACAGTTTATCTTCTCTTCGCTGCCACTTGATTGAACCGGAAATGAGGCGCAAGACCCCGAAGAAGATCGACGCGGTTTTGTTTTCACAGGCTGCACTCCTTACCCCGCCATCCCCCCCTCACTTGACCCCGCTCTAGCTAAATCAAAGTGCCGAAACCATTATCTGGTTATACCCCTTAGCGGCTGCCACATGCGGGGGCATGCTCCTGTCAGGCAAAATGTTTTACATCAACTTCCCAAACGTTTCCCAGAACAAACTGGAACTATTCTCATTTCCCAAACATGATCATCATGATCATTATGATCATTATGATGATCATCTGGAACTGTCAAATAATTATGACAAGTTCATTTCGTCGTACTTTTGCTCATTTGTTTTAGTTTCTCTACTGTTCCGCTTTAACGAGAATTGCTGTAAACGGAGTGCCAGTCCCCCCTCCCCCTCCCCACAACTAGCCCCTTTTTCCCCCTTGCCACAACACCAATTATCGGGGCGTTGTAAAATGTGCGCGCTTTTTGATGTGACAGTTTGCCAGTTGAGAAAAGAAAAGCTATAGATAATGCTGCTCTGCACTTCATAAGATATCTATGTATATGCGACATACCTATATATAAACATGTTCAGACATGACTGGAAGCAGTACCATTTTGATTGACATTTAAGCTGAAAAGTATGCTACAAAGTTTAATCTAAATAGAAGATTTTAAAGGTAGTTTGTGATTAAATAAAAATCACCTAACAAATCATCAATGGATTGATTTTTAGTACTGTGTCCAGACAGTTCTTGCGTCAACCCGTTTATCTATTTTAAAACAAATGAATACGAAGCAAAATAAATATAGCCGACTGGCAAGCTATCTATGTATATCTATTGATGGATCTATTTGTAGCCTAGACGCAGCTCAAAATATGCTGTCGAATGTGACAATTGATTTGCTGCAGGCCTTCTCCATCGACCTGTCTAATACCTTAGCCAACTATTTATGGCAGCTCTTTAAATTTAGACCCTGATGATGCTGATGATGATGAGTCAGAGCTATGCAAAGCCTGAGCAAATATTTGCAGTCATTAGTGGGCATTAGACGCTTAATCCGAGTGCAGAATGACAATCACCAGGACAATCAGGAGCATCAGGAGCATCTGAGGCAGGTTGCTCTAATTTTCACAAAACACAACTGACAGGCGACATAAAATGAGGATAAAAGAGGGCTAAGCGGACATGCTGCAGACGCGGCGTTCTCGACCGTTGAGCGGATTATGATATGCCTGCCACACAGCAACAACAGCAACAACAGCAACAGGAACAGGAACAATGGAAATGTAAGGACTCAACTCCCTCCACTGCTTGAGTGACATTTGAGTGGCTGCCACGTTGCATGTTATGTAATCCAAGCGAGTTTTACATGCAAATTTCCTGCATACAAATTTTGTGGTTTTCAAGAATGACGTCAGCTAAAGTCTGATAAGCGGCATTATGTCAGCAGAATGAGCGGCAACAACATGCAACAATTATCTTGATACAACAAGTTGTGTTACAGATTGAAAATAAAATACTTTTTTGAAAATTAACATAAAATCAAAATCAAATTCTTACGAAGAGCAAAAGTAAGGAAAGTATTGGAAATTCATTAAGTTAAGGAAAATGAATAAATAAATTAGAATATTTTCAAGGCTCTATGGAAAAATATGCTTAAAAACTATAAAAGATCAACACTTGAATGTGGAAGAAAAAAAATAATAATATTAATAATAAAAAGCTAACAGCTGTTTCTTAAAGAAAAAAAAAAAAAATAGCTCAGAAGATAACACAGCTTTTTAAGCACCTTAAAATCACTTCATTAAAATCACTCTATTCCTTTCGATTATAAAATATTAAAATCGTGATAAAACTGGCAAAAGAAGTTTCAAATTGATTTCGAACAGCTGTCCGCCAAATGACATTGAGAAGAAAGAAACAAACAAAAAAAAAGAACCTGATCCTCAGTTCCAGCCCGTGCCTATTGCCATTGATTATTTAAGCTGAGACTGCCCTGCGATATTTGTTTATTATTATTTGTTTAAACGCGCAAAGATTTTGTTTTTGCTACTGTGAAATTTCAGTTTCAACACAAACAACTTTTCGAGACTTGTAAACAAACAAACAAGTTTATTTCGCAATTGTCTTTTAGCTCCATCCCTTTCTGTTCCGTTTCTGCTGCAAACAGGTAGCTTAAGTGCGGATGGCATATCTTTTTACTCCATCTGCATTTCCTGTGCCACGCCCAACAAACTAAAAAGGAGATAAAAACCATTTGCCATTTAAGCCTGCTGCTGTTGACCCTTGAAAAACAGAACAAGCCGGATTAGCAGCGCAAAGATTTGCCAGATTATGCTGTAAAAATGTCGCAGGACATTAAGTACAACATTTAAACGCCTTTTGTGGGCGTGGCCTGATGTAATGGAGCACGCAAAAATAAATAAACACAGAAATGAGCAAACACACAACCGCATATAAAATTAAAAATATAAAAACCCGCAGCGTTCAAATGCTGCTGCGGGGGCAACGTTGTTAATGCTCCCTGCGCCCTGCTCCTTGCCTCCTGCCTCTGCATTGTTTGTTGTTATAATGGCGCGCCCGTAGCGCACAACAACAACAACAACAACAACAAATAAACGAAAAGCGCAAGGCATCTGCACGGCGTCCTTTTGTACATTTTTGCTGTTGCTGCTGCTCCTTTTGACGACTCAAATTTCAATGAAATTATCCTGACGGCATTTGTCTGTGTGCACTGTTGTGTGTGTGTGTGTGTGTGTGTGTGTGCACAACAATGCTGAATAAAAATTTCGCTGAAATTATTTGCTAATGGCTTCAACAGCAACCCAGAAAGTACTCAGAGGCCCGCAGCTCGGAGCTCATCGTCCCGTTTGCTCCGGAGTCCGGAGCATTTGCATTTATGAGATTGACAAATAGACAAACAAAATGGCGGCTCCACCAAATTGTCTGCATATATATATAGATGGCCGCCATTTTCTTGTTGCTCCACACAACACAACAACAAGCACAAATGTTTGCCTAGCAACAGCAGAAGCGCAAATTGCTTTGCTCCCAAAAACTCCGCTCAAGTTACGCCAAAAGGCAAAAGCAAAAACCTAACGGTAATGAGTCTCTCGGCAGCCAAGGCAACAGAGAGAGATAGAGAGAGAAAGAGTGTGTACACACATAATAACTGTCAATCAAAAGGAAATAACACAAATCAACAACTCAATAGATTTCTACAGAGATCTACACCTACACACACACACACACACACACATTAATACATAAATATGTATGAATGTATAGGTGGCCTGACCTACTGCCTTTTTCCTGGCATTCTAGCTACCAAAATTCGCTTTTGTGGTTTTATTTTCTGGTCAAATGATTTGCTTCTCGATCGACAGGATAAAAGGCAGTTCTTTGCCCTTTTTAAACTGAAATCTTTCGACTGTCTTTGCCTGTCTCCAGCCATTGTCTGCTCAAAAGGCAGCATTTAAAGGTTTGTTCTTCTTTCTTCATTTGGTTTTTTTTTTCTTTTCGTTTTTGAGTCTTTGGCAAAATGCGCAGTAGCCAAAAACGGTTTGCATTTTTGATTTCTTACAGCTCACTGAAAGAGATTATCCATAATGCTATCTATGTAGATCTGGAGTGCGCATTAAAGGCTTGTAATTACGCGCAGTTGATGCGGAAAATATATATTTTTCCATTTGTTCCTTTGACTAAGAGTCAGATTTTTGGGATTAAAGAGCTGCAGAAGTTGAAAAGTTGAAATCTTAAGAGCTCAAGAGTTGAGAACAAACCTTGGGCATACGATTTTGAGCATTATGCAATATGCGTGTGGTCAAAAGTAATTTAATACAAGGTTAGATTACGCCAAAGATGGTATATTTTATATTGAAGAATAATTGATGTATAAAAAAATTTATTTTTTTTAAATACAGATTTTTTTGTGAAATCGTTATACCTACTGTAATATATTACATTCAAAGAACTTAGTTTTCACAAATCAAGATATAAACATAAATTAATTTTCAAATTTATATTAAAAATCATCCATCAACATTTCAATATTAGACACAACGTTCCAGGAACTGTTTTGTGCACTCAACAAATCCGATTAAGGTATAAAGTTATTCTAAGTGACATAAGATGATGAGAAACTGCGATAGGGCAAAAGAAATGACGAGACGAAAGCTTGGGAAGAAGCCGAAGGAGATTTACCGCAATAAAGCTTACGCTCACCTTGTAGTAATCCAGCGTTGAAAAGTTTTGATAGCACGGCACATTATACAACATATTCCAGGCGTTGTTGTTGTTTGTTGCTGCTTCTGCCGTTAGCTTATCAAATTGGCTGCGACTGCGCGTACATTATTATATAATTTAATCAGTTAATGGGAATCACTGTAATCAATTACCGCAACATGAACTTGAACATATAATATTTGATTGTTATAAAATGCACTTCGGGTATAAGAACAAGTGTTGACAAGCGTATTAAATTGTATTAAATATTTTTAACATTACTTTTATCAAATAATATTTTATTGCACACGCGTTGTGTTAATTTCGATTGGTGTCAACATTTACATTTGTAATTTACGCTTATATTGCTGTGTGCGCTAATTGAGCAGTTCCGTTACGCAAATTAATTTGTGCCAAATTAATTTTAACGATGCGAGCTGATTGTGTGTGGTTTTTATTAATTCTTTTTTGTTGCTTTTTGTTTTCTCTGTTGAGCCGACGGCGCAAAGCTTTTACGGTTTTATTTGCTGTTGGGTATTTTTGTTGTTGTTTGGCTGTCGTCCGCTCTCCCGACGAATGTCACATAAAGCTGAGTGTCTACTGAATTTGCCCATTTGCCCATTTGAAAGCGTTGGCGTCGGCAACGCGAACAACGAGAAGAAAACAACAAAAACAACAACAACGACGACGACAATGTGAAGCTTCATTCCACTCAAAGCGCATGCCATCTCACTTTAGCTGCCCTTTGTTGCGCACGCTCTCTCTTTCTCGCTCTCATCGCCGAATGCCAAGCGCTTGAGTGAGTTCGTGAGTTGTGTTCGTGTGTTAGTTGAGCGCATTTATTGTTGGTTTTTAGGGCGGCGCCAGGACAGCTGCTTTGCTGGGCATTAACGGCATTTGCAATTGTGCAGCAAGTGGGCAGCACTCAATGCTTCCTGGAAGCGCTTTCGGCTTCCACGAACGGGGCTTGCAGTTCGAGTGTTGTTGTTGCTGTTTATTTTTTTTTTTGGGTCCTTTGCGGTACAGTGGTCGCTCGCAAATAAACACATGATAGTATTTAGTTCTATAAGATAAATAGTTTGAGTTCTTAAAACTTCTTAATTTTTTGCTGCTAAATACAATTGATATTTTATTAATTAGTTGTGAATAATGTGATCTATATTTTCTATTCAATGATTTTATCTGAACAATTTCTAGTAAGCTCTCCTTTTTTGGGGTATCCACTGTTGCCGCTTAACCCAATTTGAAAACACTTGATTGGGCGCCAGGCCAAAACTGTCCACTCACATTAGGCAAACGATGCTGCAACATAGTAGGGATAGTCAACGTACAATATGGACAGCTACCAAGCCGCTGGTCTTTAGCCACAAAAGAGAGAGAGAGAGAGAGAGAAAGAAGGTAAAGAAAATCAGAAACCCAAAAATTGAATTCGAATCTGTATCGGAACCAGGGCAACAGACTGTGCAATATCTTTTGTTAAAGGGGGAGACTGGCGTCTGGCGTCTGTTGGCTAACTTGTTAACTGGCTAACTGGCTAACTGGCGACGATCCCCAAAGCAAGTTATCCCTGCACGCTTCATTGGATCGCGACAGTTGTTAACGTGTTTAATTAGCCCTGCAAATTCAATGAATTGCGACAGTAACAGTTAGGCTTAACAACAAAAGCGTTTCTCCCCCCAGACGATAATCAAATATTTGCGCAGCCATTTTGAAAAACTCGCGACTAGCCAACTTCTCTCCAACTCCTCGACTCCTTCCTCCTTCTTGCTTCTTCCCTGCTTGCCAGCCTGCAACCCTCGCCTTCTTCGCCTATTATTCCAGGCGCATGCGTGGGTAACAGACTTTGAGTTCCGCTCAATGCGAGGTGGCGGGGAGGATGGAAGGGGGGAACGTTGGGGGCGTGCCCAACTCCTATTTGGCTCCTTGGGCGACAAGTGAATTGAATTTAAAAGCAAATTAAGAGCACACTTTAATTTTGTCTTAGCTTTTTGAGCTTAGTTAAATGCGATTAGGCAAAAATAAACAATTAGAAACATGTTCCGGGAAGACAATTTAAAATATGTAGCTGAAATTTAATCCTGGACTTTTCACTAGAACTTGAGTTTAAGTCGAAGAGGTCAAGTAGCTGGATTCAAAAAAATTATTGAAATTAGAAACTAATTTGTTTAAATGCAAAACTATTTTAAGTTTGAAAAATAAAAAAAATGTTGAGTCAAGAATATTTGTACGAGTAAATTTTATGTGTCTTAATGAATAACTATTAAAAGAAATTTTAAAATTTATTTTAAGCGTTTTGGTGTACACTTTTAAGGAGAGAAGTTTTTTCAAGAAGGTGAAAAAAGAGAGATGGAGGAAAGAAAAGAGAAAAGAGGTTATAATTATGGATAAATAAGTACCTGATTTTACATAGTATTGTAGCCATTTCTTGTTTTTTTTTATTTAAATCTACATATATCTTTTTGAGCTATTTTTATAGAAAATGAAAAGCAACTATTTCCAATAAACATTTTATCAAACATATTTTGTTTTATTGAAACTGTCTCCATTCTGTATTTCTGTAAGTTTCAAGGGAAAATAGAAAATTACAGCTTCTGTATAATTTTAAGTATTTAAAATGTACAATAAATTAAAAACCAATAGTGTTTTAATAGTGTTTTGTGCCTAGTTCAACAGATATTTTAGCTGCAATTGAGTAACTGCCAAACTTGATTTCATTAACAAGTTTTTACAAACATAAATACATGTATGTGCATATGTATGTATGTATTGGTGCTGACAGAAAATGTTCATTCATAAAAATACATATTGAGAGAATCGACAGTGAAGAAAGACCAAGTAAGAAACTTCTCTCGCCGGTAATAGGATTATGAGGCACACGTGCTCAAAAGCTCAGAGCTCAGAGCTCAGTGTTCGAGAACCAATGCAACTGGCAATTGGTAGGTAGCTTACAGGGGGGGAAGGAGGTAGAGTCGACTTCAGTGCTGACGTCTCAAATGCCTTGCTTGCCTTTTTTTATAGCCTTGGCTTTTATTATTAGTGACGGATTTCCGAGTCATTAGACAAAGTTATGCTTTGGACCACCGCGTATGTTTAAGCTACTTAAACACGCCGACCGCCCACACGTCCCCCCTCCCCCTGCTCCACTGTCTGGTGAAGTGAGGAGGGGGGTATGTTGTACAATTGACAGGCGTCGGCTTAAAAGACCTTAAACAGCTCAGCATTTAATAAAAACAAATCAAAACTGATAAATGCCACCAAATGTGGCACATTCATTTGTAATTGTTTGTTGCGGGACCCACAGCAATGCTGCCCAGAAACATTTCACCCACGCCACTTAAAACACAAATCAATAACTTTATTAACCCAAGAGCAAAAACTAAAAAAAAAAACCTTTGGGTTTTTTTTTTTTTGAGCCATGTTTTACGAGCTGAAAAGCGTCTTGTTTAACTGCCTGGGACAATGAGCTCATGCTGTGCGCGTTAAAAATCGCTCTCAACTTAAGGTTGCATGCATGCACATGGAGCCTAACTGAACTAAAAGGGAGTTGGAGTAGGGTCCTACTCCGTTTACATAACGCCGTGTTGTATAATTTATGCCAACGGCTTTCTGTAGCGCCAGCTGACAGTTAGTCAGACAAAAGGGAAACTCAGCTGGCGATTGGACCTCTTCACTCCTCTTCAGTAAATATTTGATATGAGTCAGTTGGTGGTGTAAGTGGTGAAGGTAAAGGTTAGAATATGATATGGAAGAGAGGGTAGAGAGGGAACTTTATGCCAAGAGTAACTTATCAAAGTCTGGTTAAAGCAGTTGAATCTCAGTTAATCAATTGAAGACTTCAACCCTTTTTAAACAAACAATGCGGATAGGTCAAGAAATGTTTTGTTGTTTTGGAAAGAGACAAATTTACTATAGAGCTCAAAGATTTTTTATTCTTACGTTGAGATTTCTTCTTATTTCTTTAATGAACATAACTACAATTAACTTAAGCTCAATTATCTCCCACAAATTGCAATTTAACTCTTCAAGCAAGAAAATTTCCCCCCGCTGTCAACTTATCAGCTTCAAGTTTATTGACTTTTGTCTATATGTACATATATGTCGTATTTGGCTGATGTTTCTTCTTTTTTTTTTTTCTTGTGTGTTATTTTGTTTAGCCGCTGGCATTGTAAACGGCGCCAGATTTCGAGACAGTCACCAACAAATTTAGCCAAGTCCAGTCCAGTCCCAGTCATGTACACAAGTCATTATTATTTGATAGGGTCATGTCGTCGTCGTCGTCGTCGGCTAACAACAACAACGAAATAGCAAAACTACACACATGAATATATAAATAAATGTCTTGAAAAAAAAGTAGAAGAAAACACAATGACAAATTGTAGGGTCAAAATGTTTAGTGAATAGAAGAGAGAAGAGTGAGAGAATCTTTTTAATTGATGGCATGTGGACAATATTTAGTGTGTGTGAAAAGTGTTGAATGAGCTGGAAAATGTGTAGATGTTAACTGCATTAAGTAGAAATTTAAAGAAATAGTACATGGTAAAATAATAAATAATAGTTTAAAAAGATATTAAATGCAAATGTATCTTAAGTTGTAAAGTCGACTCAGAACTATTATTAAAATTATTTTAACAACAATAACTATTTTAAACAAAAACTTTTCTATTAATTCTCATATACAAATCTGGGTTTTGCTTAAATAAAATCATGCTTAGATACTTTAAGAAACTTATACTCACACGATAAATAAGTTAACTATATTCAGAAATGTCTCTTTAATCTTGTGGAATGTGTAGGAGAGAAAGTACTAACTCATCATTTGTGAATTCTTCACCTTTAGGTCATAAAAAGAAAGAAGTGTGACAAACTTACGACTTTCGAATTCCATCAAAAAAAATTAAGCAGAGCTTCCAATCAAAATTCCGAAACCCAACAAAAAAAAGCGCTATTGCATACCAAGTTTTCATTTAGATTTAGCGATTACACTTGGGCTAATGAGCGAGAAGAGATCAAACTTGAAACTCTTCAAGATGAGTTTGCCTCTTGTGGCTTGTGGCACGTGTAAACGACACCCAAATTAGGAGGTAGATTATTTTATTATGCTGCCATATGTCTGCTCGGTATCTCTGATGGCTGCGCCTTCCACGAAATGATTTAAGCTCTGCTTCGTCAGCAGCTACCTTCTGCTTGACGGACTGACTGACTGACTGACAAACTGACTGACTGGTCATTTGATAAGCAGACACGATGCGCTCTTATCAGAGCCAAATCATTGGCCAATTGGCTGACGGCATTGTCATGTAAATGTTGCCCCCAGCTGCAGCTAATATCAATTTGGAGTCTTGGCGCCAGTTTAATGAGACACACAGCATGCGACACCCAGACAACAACAGAAAAAAAAATAAACTTTGGCTGTGAGTTAATTGAGTTATAAACATTATACTATATACTTTATAGGTGTATGCATACGATTTGCATTTTTATTAGCGTCAAACGTGCAACAACGTGTGCCGCAGTCAGAGTCGGATTCGGAGTCGGTTGCATTGATTTATGGCAACTGCATTCGACACATTCTCAAACTGTGGGCGCATATTTCTCATCTGACAAATGATCAGGTGTGACTTATGACATTTTGAATGTTGAACGATTAGGGTTTAAGTTTTAAACACATTTTTGGGAAATCATCTCTCTCTCACACATCTACGATTTCAATAGTTTCGTAAAAAAAAAACATGCTCAGTTTTACAATTCTTTTTTATTTTATTTTGGTTTTTGAGGTGTTTTGTTTGCTGCTGCTGCTGCAAATAAAAACCATAAAAACCGCAAGATCAGCAACGTATCAACCTGGCAAACAGCAACAACAACAACAGCACCTTTTGAGATAAACAGCAAAACTATTGCAAAAAAAACTAGCAATTTTTTGCTGTTATAAAGAAAAATTAAAAAAAAGTAAAGTTGCTCAAGCAGATACCCTAAGACTTTTTATAAAAATATTTTCTATACATATTTTCCAACTAAAATCAACCTAATCCTTTACATTACAATTTTTACTCATAAATTTCTTTAATTAAGAGATCTGTAAAATTTTATTTTTTTTTTTAAATCTTTGTCGAACGGAAGAAAAATGTTTTTCCTAAAATAAAAAAAGTTTCTTAATGAGAAAAAAATTCTATACAATAAAATTAACTCCCTTTTTCATAAAAAATTATTTTTAACACTTGGTTTAAATGAACTTTAACCTTTAGTTACAAAAATCTTACTCATATTATAATAACCCCTACTTTCATAGCGTATATATATTGTCGACCAATTACTTGACTGGCTTGTTCTCTATGAAAGCGTCACAATTTTTATATATATAATCTTAATATATATATATATATTTTTTTAGATTTCTTTATAATTCTGCTTTATATTTGTCGCATGTTTTGACATTTTTATAGCTTCAGCTTCAAACAACGAGCTGTTGACGACATTGCACATTTCTGCTTTAATGCTTTGCTGCACAGTGTGACAGAGATAGATAAAGAGAGAGAGAGAGGAAGATGGAACCCCTTTCAAAATGGCGTCTTTGTGACTGTAAAAGCTTTGACATGCATATGTCAAAATTGATGGCACGACGAGAGAGAAACAACAACAACAAACACTGCATGCAACTTTCTGGTTGCTCCTTTGCGTGCTTATCGTGCCTGCAACACGTTTTGTATTTAAACGTTTCGCAGCTACCCATTTTGGGGAGGCCTCCTTGGTTGCAACGTGCAACAAACAGTGTGGATGCTGCGTGGTGCCTGCTGACTTGCAGGCTGGAACACCCATTTAACAAGTCAACTCGAACGGCCAAGACCATAAATATTGGCAATTTAACAGAGTCAACAGTATGGCACTCGACTCCGAATGGATTCGAGCGGAGTGGACTCGACTCGACGCGGCAAGGTATCGGCGAACCTGGGTCCAGTCCATAATACACCTTGTCGTACACGATGCTTATCTCTTGGAATTTCTCGTGCGTGTCGCCGTGCCAAAAAACAAAAGCAAATACAACGAAAGCGCGGCTATCTCTATAAGCAAATTAACGAATTTATAAATACCCTTCATATGATAAGATAAGGCTAAACAATACAAAATAAATAAAAGGTTGGAGTTAGGCACTTTGGAAGGAATATATAATATTTCTAAGTATTATTCATGCAAAATATTAATTGAATTGAAAATATTATTTTAAGTTATGTAGTAAAGTAATGTACAAATATTTTTGTTTATATATTTTGACTTTTTTTATTTTATTATTTTTTTTATAAAGATCATTTTTTTCTAAAATTTTAAAATGTTATTTTAAACTGTTGTTTAGAAAATATTATAAATCAATTATTGAATAGCTTTAACTATAATTTTTTAAATGTTTCACACTTTCTCAAAAAACAATTTGAGCCCCATTGGTAACATTGGAAAGGGTATATAGTAAAGGCTTTTGCCTGGGCCAGGAGCTGTCGCCCGCTGTCGTTGTTGGCATCGAGACGGCGGGGAGTTTGGGGTAATGGGTAATGGGTAACGGGCATGTGGAACGTGCGTGAAAAATTAGCCGTGGAAATGCATGTCGTGCTTGTTTGTTATTTGTTGTTGTTGTTGTTGTTGTATTTATATATGTTGCTGTTGTTGTGGCCTGTCGCCATTTCTCGTAGTGCAGCTAATAAGCGCAACATGCTCATAAAATTTCGAAAGCTGCCACAGTCTGATTTTATTTCATTTTAAATTGTACACGCGCTTTGAAATATTTCCACCTTTTTTTTTTAAACTCAGGTTGGTCTTAAAAGTTCAAAGTTTCAAAGAATTTGTGATTGGTTTTGCATTTACAAGCATCATTAGAGTGGCTGTTGTAGATGACAAATTAATAACAAGGGGGAATAGCATATAAAAGACAAGCTTTCTATTTCCATTATAATGGGTTGCCCAAATGTTCCCATAACCATTCGCAGGGCAACTAGCTGAAAACAACAACACTAACAGATTTTAAAACGAAGCGTGCCAAGAAAGACTTTGAGTCAACGGTTTGTTGTTAACCCTTGTGTGTGCTTTGTTTGTTTGTTTTTAATAATATCAGAGTAAGAAATTAAATTCAAGGTATTTATGTATGCAGTTTTTATTAGTTTAAATACTTAATTATTTTTTTAAATACTTATTTGATAGTTGCTGTGATACTTTTATCATGTTCATCAGTAAGCTTCAAGTTTTGTAGTACACCCACAAGGGTTAAACAAAATAAAATAGCATCCAGCTTCAAGTCTTAGACGCTGCTTATCTGCTAATTGATTGTTACATTCTTTTCATGTGTGTGTTTCTTAGTCTATCTCGCTTCCTCTCACGTTTTAACTATCTGCGGCTGTTGTTGTTGTTGGCTGTAAAACGCAGACGTGTTGTTTTTTATGATGTCCGATTTTTGACAATGAAAATTATTGTGATGTCGCACGTTTTGGTGGTGTAATTTAATTAAAAACGATGTCGACCCGCATCAGGCAATGTTCCAACGACCACCGACAAGGCACGCTTTTCATGCGGGGCTTTCCCGGAATTTCCCAGCACAGGTGACAAATAATTTATAGGTTATAGATGGAAAATGGGGGGAATCGAGAGTTGAATGAGAAGAGAAGAGCAATCACAGCTGCTAAAAGGATGCCACTTAAAGTCAAACAAACAACAACCTCTTGACTTTTAGATGATATTTGCACACAGGACTAAGGGCAAAGCAGAGAGCGGAAGTACAACAATAACAACAAACACAGCTGTTGTTGATTTTACTGTGAAGAGAGTGTGGGGAAATGTGCTCTCGCTCATTCTCTTTGACTTGAGCAAATGAAGTTGCATTTCGATTTTCTGTTATTTGCCGTTTGCAGCAGTACGGAAAAACTTATGCGGCTTCTGTTGAGCCTGTGAACCTGTTTCTGACGCCAACTGAAGAAGAAGAAGAAACCATGAATGAACGACGAAAACGACAACAAACGACAAACGTTGACTTGGACAGCATTGTCACTGTCAATATATAGAAATGCACTCAAGGTAACTTCCTACTTGGCTCAGATCGTGTTTCAAACTTAACCTCTTTTTACATTTTTACTTTGCAGATTATTGCCCTCACACCGAACACTCCCCCACCCCTCCCCTCCCCACCCCACCACACCATCATCATTATTTAGCAGTCAAGTTGGCAAACAAAATGGCGTCCATGGTGAAAGAGAGGAAGAAGAAGAAGAAGAAGCCAACAACGCTTGTGGGAATTTTCAATATTGATTGATTGACCACCCTGACGCAGTTGCAGCAGTTGCCTGTGGCAGTGGCAGTGGCAGTTGCCTGTGGCAGTGACAGTTGGTAGCTGTGGCAGGATGAGCGAGGTTTTATAGAATAGAGAGTTCTTATTGTAAACTTAAATTGGATTGAGGTTAGATCTCCTTAAACTGCAGTTATAGATCTAACTGCAGCTGCTCGTAAGCTCCAGAGAATTCTCTAGTTAGCAGCTCCTTTAATGGCTCAACACGATAAAAAGTAGAAATTTACTACCGACAGTTGTTGGATCGTTTTTTTAGTTCTTTCGATTTTTTTTCCTCTGAACAGGACACTTTTAGTTTCCCTCTAGAGAGTGAGATAGAGAGCGGGCGAGATTGATGACAGCATTTGTTGTGACAAGCATTAACTAGCGGTTTCACACACACCTCTCCCTCTCTCCTCCCTTCCCCACAATAGTACAATTAGCAGCCGGCATGCGCCCCTTAAAATGAGAAACAAATTGTCGACACCTAAAAACAGCTTGCCCCTAGGGATTGTATCCCTATTAAAGGCCCCACAAACACATACACATACATTAATTAATTGTGTGAAGCGCATTTTTGGTTATAATAATTTGTTGGTGTAAGTATATAGCTTTACTTCCCACAGGTTTTGTGTTACGAACAGAATGTAATGCACCTTCTGCGTAATTGAAGCAAAGTTTGAAAATTGTTGAGAGTCGGGAATCGGGAGAATGCCGGCCATGTTTGAATTCGAGTCGCCAACATGTTTACATAAAACGGACTTGGTTTACAATTTGGGCCAACCAAACAAAAATTCAAAATTCGCTGATTTAGTCGAAAAATAATTAAAACCGAAACCGGAGAATGAGGAGTCTTTTGGATTGGGAACGAGTAAATACACTACCACTTACATGTATTCATATATTAAGTAGAGATCTCCTTCAACGCTAACAAACCCACAGTTAGGGTATATAACACACATAGAAGGAAAAGTGCAAGAAACTTGCATGGAATGCAAGATCGGAACCCGATCTGAACTAGTCCTCGGCATAGGGCGCATAGCTGCTTATCTGACGCGCCATAATGTTGAGTATTTCGCGAGCAGGCATATCTTGGTGTTCCCGGACAATGGCCGTTATGCGTCCGCACTCCTTCACATAGTTTTCCAGCTCGCGCTGATTGAGCGAGCGACGCGAGGGATCCTTGGACTGCAGCGCCTGCAGGCATTGGCCAGTTATGTGGGCCAACTGGGAGCGAGCCGCACTGAATGTCTCGTCCAAGTCAAACAGCTCCAATGGCGGTGCTGGCGGTTCACTGAAGATGGGCGGAAATGTGGCCAGCTGCAGTGGCGGCAGCGGTATCTCAAATTGCGGCTTTATAATGCGCAACGGCTCGTAATTAACGTGCAACTTTTCGTAGGTCTCAATGACATCTTTGAGCAAACGATTGCTTAAAGAACACAAGCTCAGGTCGAACATTTGCTTAAAGTCCTTGGGCATCTCGGAGCCAATGGAGTCTATCAGACATGCCTTGGGCATATCGGCCAGAAAGGCCAGATCCGTAAAGTGTTTGTTATCGTTGAGCTGCAAAAAAAACACAGTTAGTAAAAGTTTATGCTCTTCTACGCCAAACTCACCTCCACATCATTGAAATCCAAGTGCGTATAGGTAATCTCGTTGGTGCCCAAGAGCTGCAGCATATACTCCAGCAAGGCATCATTGGTCTTGTCCTGCACATACTTATCATGCCACATATAACCGGAGCCGATGGCCAAGATTTTTCCACCCTTATCGTTGGTATAGTAACCAGCTAGGGGTCGATTGAAGGGATAGACAACGGGTCCAGTTGTGAGGAGCACATTGGCTGGCTCCGAGACATTTAACGTTGCGCCATATGGATACTGAAAGTGTATCTTGTACTTTTCGTCACTAAAATCATAATCCACCTTTTCAATGTCTTTCTTGAGGAGATGACGCCACATGGATTCGCAGACAACGCCGCCACCTATGATGCACTCTTTGGGATGGAAATTCTTGTAGTAGTGCGGGCGCACAACATTATCGCTGTTTATATAGATGCCATATTGTTCCAGAAAGAAGTTAACATTCGTATTGAACTCTTGTTCGCCACCTTCGCCCAGCAGCACCAATAAACTGCCGCCAGACTCTTCCACATACTCCTTGAGCACTCCAAACTCATCCTCTGTAAAACGATCTTGAGGTCCGGCTAGCACAAAGATTTTGGTGCGAGACAAGAACCCCTTATCCAATTCCACATCGCTTCTGCAAATTGAAAAAAATTAAATGTAAAATAAGGCAATATTTTAAAAAGCCTTCGATTAAACTTACTGCTCTACATTCCAATTAGTTTTGAGCTTGCGATGCAGCATCTTGTAGTTATCCGTAATTTGAAATTTTTCATTTTTGGATATATCAAAGCAAATTGTCGGCTTATTGGTCATTTTACGTATTTTGTTTTCTACAGTTTTCATAAATTTATGTTTACACTTTTCCCGTTGCCCTGGCAACCGAATCCAAAACAGTAAAGAACCAGCTCTACAGTATCAGATAATTATTCTGAGTTATTTAATTGACTCAAATTAATTTATCAATCATTCACATTTAACAATCAAAGTAAATTAAATAAACTAATTGCCACTCTCATTTTGGCGCTTCTTGTTATTTGCTAACGAAACGCAGCCAACTTCACGTGAGTCTGAAAAATGCGCTGCTCCAGCAGTGAACTTGTTGAACAATTAAAGCTAGTTCGATAATAGAAAAAAATTAGCACTGCATTTGAACCAGTTCCGAACTGGAATACACAACTCACGAACACAAACCTGCCCTGAGTCTCGCTGTGAAAAATTACGAAAGAATTCGGCTGTTCATCACTCCCAAGACCAACAAATTTTTGCAAACGAACAATGGCATCAATCTGTGGACGCATGGCACTGCGTGCCGCCGCACGCCAAAATGTTACATACCAATCCGTGCGTACCTGCAAAAGTAAGTTACCAGAAAAACAAACAACCCATTCGTCACGTCCGCCGTCTCCGAGTGCGTGTGTCAACGGAGCCGCAACCCAAGAAGCCTCCATAATCAGGATTGCATAATGCGCCAAATAGCCTATCCAGCCTTCCGTTTGCTTGAATGTGTTACCCAAAGCTGCTACCAAAATTGTGCCAGTTTTAAAATGTGCAAGTGTGAGGGGAGGTTATGTAATAACTGCCCGCAGTGCAAATTGTGTTTTTATGCGTTTTTATTGCAAAGGCGAAGGCTGGCAGCTCATAAAACGTAATTCGCACCTCGCAACGTTGTCAGACGCCCACTAATGCAATGATAATGAGTACCTCTAATGGGCCTTAGCTTTCTACATTTTATATAACCAGTGTGCACACAGCTGATTCAGCACATAGAATGCTTAGGGGAATGGTGAGGGGATGCGGAACGAGTTGTATTATGAAAACATACAGTATGGAGCTAATGACACACTTTTTGCTTATCAATACACATTTATCGTTATCGATTGATTTTTTGCAGTGATGAACGATCCCCTGGAGCACGCAACGGGTATTGAGAAGCGCGAGCTGCTGCTTAAAGCGGCCGGCAACGATAATCCCTTCGACATGAAGGTGTTCAAGCGCGGTGCGGGCACCAAGGAGAACCCCAATCTGATTCCATCGGCCTTCGATGCCCGCATTGTGGGCTGCATCTGTAAGCAATAAACAATAACAACAAACGTATGCAAAAACTAATTTGAATTCTTTTGATCCACAGGCGAAGAGGATCAAACCTATGTGCAATGGATGTGGCTGCAGAAGGGCAACCAGAAGCGTTGTGAGTGCGGACACTGGTTTAAACTGGTTGAGAAGGCAGCTGTTTAAAGTTATTATTATTAATTAATTAAATAAAATAATTAATAACAACAAAAACCAACCATACACACACACACAAACAACTATTAAGCTAAAAGTCAACAATAATAGCTGTCCAAATAAAACAAACATCAATCCAAGAAAGTTGATCAATTAATGTACATTGTTTATAACCATACCAAATGCAATATGCAAATATGTTTTGAGCTGTTAGTCGAGAAACGTGTGTAAAACGTTTTAAGAATAAATTAAATTAAAACAAACACAAAGATTGTAAATAATGGCAAGTTAAAGTTGAAGCTTAGAATTTTTGTGATTTAGTAGGCATCGATTTATAAACTTTATATTTGGAATATTTTTTTCCTAGTCATTTCCACAAGGAAATCGAACTCACAAGATTTATTTAAAAAAAAAAAAAGTAAAGATTTAGGAGATGTCGTCGTTTATATCGCGACTACTTAAATCTCCCCTAGCACCCAAGCGTCTCGTTTCACAATTGACGCAACGTGGTGAGGGAAAGATCAATGCCATGATGCGTAAACTGGGTCTGCAGCGCATGCTAGGCGTCTTTGGGGTCAAGGATGGAGTTGGACAACGTGCCATATCCACAACTCCGGTGCGCAATGCGGGTAAGTGAAAGAGGCAACTTTTGCTAGTACATAAAACATACAAAAGACTGCCTTAGAAATGACCGATGACATGGAGCTGGCCACGGGCATCTTTAAGCGTGAGCTGATGCTGCGCAAGGCGGGCTGCAACGATCCTTGGGCCATGAAGCATCCCCTTAAACGGGGCGCTGGCAAAAAGAAGGATCCCACAATGATTCCATCGGCATTCGAAGGTCGCCTTGTGGGCTGCTTGTGCAATGAGGAGCGTGGTCCCAAGTGGATGTGGCTGGAGAAGGGTGATCCCAAGCGTTGCGAATGCGGTCATTACTTTATGCTCAAGCATGTGCCAGCTGTTTAAATTATGAAATGGAGCGCTCTAAAACACTAAACACACAATTTGAACTGATCTGAACACAATCCAACCAAGAGGTTATAAAACATTGCATGATATTATCAAAAAAAAATAGTATGGTATTTTATCAATCAATGCACCTAGTTTAAGTTTACTATCTATATAATACAGGTGCATTAAGGATAAACAGTCACTCTGCTGATTTTAATGTGTAGCCAGTGAGGAGGTAGCCACTGTTCCCACTCATGTTGACCTCGGGATGTGTGCGATTTGGCAGTATTTGATAGGTGCGCATCCAGTTGGACGTTACGTGCAGATTGCTCACTTTTCCCGTCGTCTTCAATTCCATATAAGTCTCTTGCAGCAGCTCCTTGCACGTGCTAAAGATGACCACGGGTCGCGAGGGTTTTACCAGCGGCAGCAATGCCTGCAATATATTTGATGGATGCTCCTTGGCGGCCATTACCAAGCAATCAAATTTAGCATTCATTTGCGCCGCGGCTCGCTTGTTCTCCAGCTGCCAACGCAAATAGTTTGCTGATTTATTGTTAGCTAAAGTAAAAGCCAGTCAGTTTCTGTATGATTTCAGTATTAGAAATTGCTTACTGTTTGGCGTCTCGTCCAATTTGGGTTTCTTGCTATTGGGCTCATCCGTGGTGCCATTTTTATCTTCCGGTGAAGTCACCGTCGTTGTCTCTGTTTCGGTTTCTGTTTTTGCCTCCGTCTCCGTCTTTTCACCCTGATAATACAGACGCAGCACAGAGTACAGATTTACTGAAATGCATCGTTGCTGTTGTTCCAGTGGAAGTTTGAGTGCAAGGAGCGCTTGCTTCTGTGGCACATTGCCCGGGTGCATGTGCACAAGCGTTGCCTCTGTGTCGGCGCCAATGGAGTTCAGCATTGCGGCCGGCAGCAGACCGTTTGTGCCGCTCTCGTAGAGCAAATAGCTGCCAAATCCGGAGACACCCGAATAGGATATTATTTGGGATAGTGTGTCCACACGTATGCCCATTACCTTCTCCGCATCTTGGCGATGGAATATGTCAGCCATCAGACGTATGGTTGGGCGTCGGATTTGCACAAATTCAAAGTACTTTTTCTCCTTCTTCAGCAAGTATTTATCTTGTGAGTATTCTGTGCGTGTGTGAAAAGTTTTCGAGTTCTCCACCAGCTTCTCAATGATCTTGCTGGACTCGTTGCATGCCTCGCGCAGCTGCTCAATGTCCTGCAAATTCCATAAATTGATTATGAGATTTAGAATTAAGTACTCTCTAACTTACCTCTGATTTAAGTGCTTGGGCTTCGCCATTGTCGCTAATATCGCGATTGTCGGCTCCGCTGCTGGAAATGTTGAGGACTTCTCGTATGCTGCGCAACTCGTTTTCACTGCACAGCTCGAGGGTGTGCTGCCGCTGGGCGCCACGTTTGCCTGCCTTTGTCTCCTTAACGCACATCTTGAAGGTGGAGCCATAGGGCTGATCCAGCAGAGACTTGAGCTCCAAATGTTCTTTGCCCAACGTGGCGGTGGCATCTAGGCTACCAAACTTTTGCAATTTGGTATACTTTTGGCGCTGTATGACAATGTAGTCGCCCAGTTCTATATTCGGTGTGCTGCCCATTGCGGAAAGTTAATATAAACAAATGCAACACAACAGGTAAACACGTTGTTTACCGCGATAAAGTGCCGCAAAACCTATCGCTATCGATTATTGCATTGATTATTGTTCTGCGTGCATATAACAAAACAACATTAACAAAAAATAAGATGGTGCATATTAACTCTATGTTTGCCCAACCAGCGATTTATATAAAGAATATTAAAAAAAAATAATAAAACAAATCGAACAGGCACAAAATTATAATGCATTTTAGGGTATCGATACTTTCCCCTTTTAAAATAAAAGAACTAGCTGCACTGTGAACACCATGGCAACCAGCTGATAAGGAAAAAATATCGAGTAAACCACGCGCTGTCAACTCGTCGAATCTTAACTAATCTCTACACATTGCATCTCTTTTATAACTATCAGCGTTTAAATTTGATTTGTGTAATCAGAAGTGCCTTGTCTTGCCTAACGACGTGAAGCGGACCCTTGCTCTTTAAGTAAAGACGATTAGGGAGACCCGGTTTTCGCTCAGGCAACTTACTTTTTGGAACTGGTGGAACCTGTTGCTAATTGATTGTTAATTGAAGCCGCGCCTGCATATAACTAGCGTCGCCGTTGCCTTTGAAGCCACTCAACCGTTAAGAAAAGAGAAAAAAATATGGGTGACCAAAGAAAGAAAGAGGAGTTGCCGTTCATTGAAAACAAACAGCCGGTAGTTTTGCATCCATCATGGGAGTCACAAATGAAAGGCGACACCAATGGCAAAGGCTCAGGTTCTATGATGTCGAAAATTGTGGCGTCCCTGCAGCCGCCCCCTGATAAATATAAACTGGTGTTCTTCATTTTCGTACTGCACGGCTTGGGCACCCTAATGCCATGGAATATGTTTATCACAGCGAAAGCGTACTTTGAGGACTTCAAGTTGGGTGAAAACTATACGGTGAAATCTGAAGTTAATTATCGCGGGAACTTTATGCAAAACATGGGCTTTGCCTCGCAAATTCCCAACGTTCTGTTTAATTGGATCAATATTTTTATTAATTTGGGCGGTGACCTGACCAGTCGCATAGTGTACACAATTTTATTAGAGATTGTGATTCTCATTGTGACTGTAGTGCTCGCCATGCTGGACTCATCTGAGGTAAGCTTATCTTTAAAAATATACATATATATACATTTACTATTTTTTATTATTATCATTAAAAGTGGCCTGGCATATTCTTCTGGACAACCATGAGCTCTATTGTGCTTATAAATATGGTGAGTACCGTAGCGATTATTTTAATCCTTATCTAACTAGTTTCTGTTCATGTTTCTAGTGTAATGGCATTTATCAAAGCACAATTTATGGACTCGTCGCAGCCTTACCGCCCAAGTACACGGGCGCCGTGGTCTTGGGCTCAAACATAAGCGGTTGCTTTGCAACCATTATGTCAATGCTGTGCGCCACGTTCTTCACCTCGATGCGGACCTCGGCCATATATTATTTTGTAACAGCTATTTTGGTTCTACTCTTCTGCTTCGATACGTACTTTGCACTGCCGCTCAACAAGTTCTACAGGCATTATGAAATGTTGAACAAGCATAATGAACGGAAGTCCGAATCGAAGACGCAACTAAATGTACCTTATTGGCAGATATTTAAGAAAGCATCGCCACAACTATTTAACGTATTCTTTACGTTCTTTGTCACACTTGCCGTATTTCCCGCCGTCCACTCGGATATCAAGCGTTCCGATGATTTTGTAATTGGCGAGAAATACTTTACACTGATTACCTGCTTCTTAACCTTCAATGTATTCGCCATGTTGGGCAGCCTAACAACCTCCTGGATCCAATGGCCAAAACCAAAATTCCTAGTTGTACCTGTCGTCCTACGTGTCATCTTCATTCCCCTCTTACTCTTCTGCAACTATGCACCTAAAGATATTGTTCGAACTCTGCCCGTTTTCATTACAAACGAGTGGCTGTATTGGATCATTGCCATCATTATGTCATATAGCTCTGGCTATTTAAGTTCCTTGGGCATGATGTACGCTCCTCAGACCGTTAATGCCAAGTATCAAATAACCGCTGGCATGTTTGCTGCTGCCATGCTCGTTACGGGCATTTTCTCCGGCGTCATGTTCTCGTATCTGAGTCCCCTCATTATACAACTTTGAAAATTTCTCTTACTTCATCATTTTTCTATTTTATACTCTGTTTCCCAAACGGAAGAGTATATATTGGTTCTCCGTCATGTCCGTCCGTCAGTTTTTTATAGATCAAGTACTCGAAAGTTGTTATACAGCCTTTATACTTGTTTATATCGGACAAGTTGTTGCATTTATATAAATCTTACTGTTTTAAAGTAAAGAATCAGCCCACTTCATGGATGAAATCAAACTAGTTCCTAATCAAGAAATGTTTACTTGAAGCAGAGTATCACGCAGTCGGTTGCTTTCGATTGCAACGTTCTTACTTGTTAACATTACGTAAATAACACAGCACAACTAAAACAATATAAGAAGATATTAATTAATGAATTTATTTTTGAACTCTTCGGGCCAGACAAATTAAGTTATATATATTTATTAGTTAAATCGTTTTTGTACTTTCGGCCAGACAATCTAAATTATGCTACATACTTATGACCTAAAAAAAAAAAACTAAAAACAAGCAAACTGTAAACCTGTTTCAATAAAGTTTTTTAACCCTTTTATAGAAAATATTTAACTTGTGTATTTACAGGAACAACTTTCAGTATGGAATAAGGTCAGAAAACTGTTTTCAAAATGTCTTTTAAAAGGGGAAATGTCTCATTCTGCTATAAATATAGTGATTTGGTATGCAACGACTAGATCAGATCAATTGATCATGAATATATATATACATATGCATGTGTGTTCTTTATGGTCGAAATGAAATTCCTATTGCCAAAACATCAAAGTGGCAACACTTCATATGATACTATTTACATTTGTAAATAATTTTCAATAGCTCACAGAACTTTGGCGATTCCCGCGGACTACGCGTCTCCAGTCCGGTTATCTGCTCCAGCGCCACCTCCACATCGACCACATTGCACAGAATGGATTGCAAGCGCTTCGGAAATTTCACATTTGTCGTTTCCACCAGCTCCCGCGTTGCATTTAGCATATCATTCAAGTCCTCCGCCTTAACGCCAATGTAGCTGACCACCAGCTCCTTAATATCCGGCAGCTGCTCAGCAATGCGAAAGCCACAATGCTGTGCATCCGAGATCCCCAACCGCTGCAATCGTTGCAAACCAGCTGCAGGTGCCTGCAATATTGTCTCCTCCACATTGTGCTTGTTTGCGGTGACATCCAGCGTAGTTAGCTGCAGTTGCTCCAGCAGCTCGGCCAGGTGGACGGCTTCGATGGAGCATTCGCGGGCCACAAGTGTCTGTAGGTTGTGCAGTCCGACCATAAATTTGCCCGTTATATAGGCACTGGAGACACTGAGGCTGCGCAGATGCGGACAGCTCTTGGTTATCGTCAGTATCATGCTGTTGTTCATGTAATCATCCGTCACACACAGATCGCGCAGATTTGTGAGCTCGAGGCGCAGATAGAAGGACAGCTCGGGGCGCAGGAGATGTCGTCCCAGATAGGAGTCGAAGGCCTTCTCGTGCACATTCCATATGTACAGCTTCTCCATGTGTGCGCTGGTCAGCTCGAAGAAGTACATGTAGTCCTCTTTGCTTAGCGGCGCCAGCATTGGATCCGAGACGGAGACTTCTCGATATTGCGATTTACGCCAAACAATTTGACATAGCAGCTGTTCGTAGCGCAAGGAGTTGCGTGCCATTGATATTTGATCGGGCAGCGTCAGGTACTCCAATATAATGCACAAGCAGTCGTCGTTAAGGTCATCGATTTCCATTTTCATTAATGAGATATAATTATTGAAGTGCAAAAAACACCTGAGGCGTAAACCAACAACAAAACGCTCACAGCTGTTGCAGTTAAGATAATTGACACAATGTCAGTGTGACCGCATATAGCGAGTAATAAAATTGCTTCAAATTTAAAATTTAAATTTACATATTTTGGGATATACGTTTATCTTTATACCCTAACCCCATAAAACGGTAAAAAAAAAGGTATAATAGTTTGTGTAAAAGTATGTAACAGGCAGAAGGAAGCATCTATATAGTATATATATTCCGAGTCAATATAGTCATGTCCGTCTGTCAGTCCGTCTCAGATCTCAGAGACTATTTTAAACAGTATGCAGAAAAATGCGGAAGATGTGCAAAAAATATTCCACTTACCGACAAAAGCAACAACACATTAGCAGTTATATCCAAATTCTCTATTTTGTATCTCCTTCTTGCACTTAGCACTTTCACAAAAACAAAAATATAACACTCTCACACACAACAACAAAATAATAAGAAGCATCTCGGCTCTCTCATCTCCATTTTAATTGTTTTTGGCGCATCGCACCAAAATATATTATTTAATTTTCAATACACTTCACACACAAAACAAAAAAAAATTTAAAAAAAAGAATTGTAGATTCATAATTATTGCATATTATTCAAAACTATCCAAAACGCTCTCCTCCCTTTTGGGTGTGTCGCAGCGCGCTTAGAACAACAACAACATGCTCTCTTTAATTTTTTTTGCAAGCAGCTAAAGCAACAACAAATTGGCGCGCTTTATGCAGCCTGCATTTACACAAAAATCCCTATAAAAACGATTTCACTGCGATTCTATATACTCGCGTATGTTCAGTGCATTAAGTTAACAAAATTAAACTTTTATTATTATGCTTACACGCTTTTATTGTATAAAAAGGCGCACGATTATCCTCTTCTCAGCTAACTGATTTTGTAGATCGCTCTCAGTAAAAGCAGGATAATCCTTTCTTATCCGTATCCGCGTTGCGGATACATATCATTTGCGTGCAAGTGAATGTTTATGTGTGGACTGCAGCACCCACAACTAAATATATATATTTGTTGCGTTCATTGTCCCGTGGGAGTAAAGCAGGTGAATTTTTAAAACATAAATTAAAGTTATTTAGCAAACAAAACAATGTCAATAATAGCGATGCAATGCAAAACCAACAAAAATGTTTGCCTTTTCAGTTGTGGGTGCTGAAGTCCACACATTTACACATACACTTGCACGCACGCAAATGAACATACATAAGCAACGCGGATACGGATAAGAAAGGATTATCCTGCTGTTACTGAGAGCGATCCACAAAATCAGTTAGCTGAGAACTTTGCGCGCCTTTACATCGTTCGATGCTAATCGTCAGCCTTTGTATACAATAAAAGCGTGTAAGCATAATAATGAAAGTTTAATTGTGTTAATTTAAATCACTAAACATACGCGAAGTGTTTGCAAATAGATAAAACCGCCGTGTGATTGTTTTATATTGTGTTTTTTGTGTAAATGCAGGCTGCCTAATGCTCGCCAATTTGTTGTTGCTTTTCCTACATGCAAAAAAAATTAAAGAGAGCGAGGATAACAGCGCTTTTCCATATGTATGTGTTGTTGTTGTTTTGGGCGCGCAGCGACACACCCAAATTTGGTTAGTTTTGAATAATATGCAATAATTATAAACCTACAATTTTTTTTTTATTTTTTGTTTTGTGTGTGAAGTGTAGTGAAAATAAAATAATATATTTTGGTGCGATGCGCCATAAACCATTTAAATGGAGATGAGAGAGCTGAGCTGCTTCTTATTATTTTGTTTTTGTGTGAGTGTTATATTTTTTTGTTTTTGTGAAAGTGCTAAGTGCAAGAAAGAGATAAAAAAATAGAGAATTTGTATAAAACTGCTGATGTTTTGTTGCTTTTGGCGGTAAGTGGAATGTTTTTTGTTTTGCACATCTTCTACATTGTTTATGTATTATGTATTATGTTACGATTTCGAACATAAGCTCATCTAAGTTTCTAGGCAGAACAAGTTTGTTCCGATTATCGATAGCTAAAGGTGCCTTGCACCGAGAGTAGTAAGAAACACGTCTTTGTTGTATGAAAGCGGGGGCTTAACTGTGTTTTATATTTTTTTTTTACCTACTATATATAAGGAACTTGTTCAGATTTTGTGATGTGCAATGCTCAACACTTTAGACTTTGGGATCCCAATGCTTGAATCCAGTCCATTTCACTTTGATCAACTCGCCCAAGTCAAGCTTCCAAATGGCACCATTCTGATTTTTCTCGATGGCCTTGACAAAGCTCTTGGCAGCTTCCTTGGTCGACTGCGTGGGATGTGCCAAAAGCATCTGGGCCACGCATGGCTCCACATCCAGCCAGGAGTTGAAGCCCTTAACCAGAGGAGTCCTGGTGATACCAGGGTTGATGGAGTAGGCAGTAACGCCAGTTTTAGGCGCCAGAATCTGTTGCAAATATCGAATGAATTTCCATTATTTGAGCTGAGTTTTATTTATGAACTTACCGCCAATGAATTGGTAAAGCTGAAACATGCGGATTTAGAGGCGCAGTAGACGGGAACTTGGTAAATTGGGTTGAATGCCGTCACGGAGCAAATGTTGGCACAAATGCCACCATCGCAGCCCTTGCGTTTATCCCAGAAGTCCATTATGGCAACTGTGGTGTTGACCATGCCCGTGAAATTGACTGCAATTGTCTTCTCAATCGCATGATCGTCCAGAATGCCAGCACCATTGATAAGCAGATCAATTTTGTTGAACTTTTCGAAGACTTTTTCGAGTAGTTTCTTGCTTTTGTCCAATGGTACTGTCACATCATAGGGGTAATACGTAATCTTTGTATCCGGGTTAATGTCTTGCAAGCATTTGACCTCCTTTTCCTTATCTTTAGTATCCAAGAGAATAAGGTTCTAAGGTCAAATGGGAATTTTAATGTTTTATATTTGTTTATAATATTATCAGCAGAATAATGAACCTTTGGGCCTTTCTTGACAATCGCCTTGCTAGTGTCCTTTCCAATAGAGCCAAGGCCAGCGACGAAAATTATATTCTTGCCCTTGATGTCAAATTTACCACCTTTTCCACCTTTACCACATTTGTCTTTACCACCTTTATCGCTTTTCCCTCTGCAAATCACTTTGCTCAAAGGTTCGTCAATATTGAAAAGACCGCTTGCCGGCGAAAATTTATCTACTAAAGAGGCGCAACGAAAACCGGAAAAATTGAGTCCCCGATGTGTTAAAAATTTTGCAAGCATTTTGTAAAATGTTTAAAATCTGTTAACCCCCAAAAATAAACACAAAAAAAGTTTTCTTTTTAATTTGAATTTTGATGATGCCGAAAAGATTGAGAAAATTTTAAATTTTGATGGAGTAGACTCGAGACTATCGAGTGAACCTAACTCGAAAACTTCTCAAATCTAGACCATGTCGATTGGTGTGATTTATAAGTCAATGCGTACTTGGATTCTATAAAAATATACATATTCTTAAAGTGTTTAAAGTTGGCGCGCACAAGAAAACCAAGAGACTAAAATGTGCGTTTGCAGCCAGCTTCATGGTGCGCAGAATTAAAACTCGCGTGAAGCTGGCTGCGCAAGTCACGTTCATGGATAAAGTGTGGACACACAACCGCTTGGGCTATTTAGCTGGGACACACACCATGCCTAGGAGAGGCATGGGTTAATAGAAAAAAAAAACATGGTTATTAAGTTATTAACTATGGGAAATAGTACTGCCTAATTGATTAACAAACAAGCAATCCAATTTAAGCTAAAAGAAACAGTTATAATTTATGTAAAAACAGTACTTTCCTAATTAGTCTGGTGAAGCAATCAGAACCGAAATAAAAAACTCATCATCCCCTCAAACATTAATAAAGTGCGACAAACACTTTGCGTATTTGGCCAGTAAACTTGGCCAACGTCTGCTGAACGATCCACTAAGTGCCGTTAAATGTAAACGCAGCGAGAAGTGCGCCAACTTCAGTTTAAATTTTTAAACTTCAACTTCAACTTCATCTGCTGCGTCTGCGTCCTCAAAGATGCTTCCTGTTTGATAAATTCAATAATCAATTGAAAATGCCCGAAAGGCCGACGCGCCATGCAGTCAAATGGACAGATTCTTGGAAAAGCAGCTGGAAGCAGGCTTACAAAAAATATGGTTGTTGTTGTTGTTAGCCAAGTTTGCCAGCGATGGCCAAAAAGTCAACAAGTGGCTGAGTCACGAGCTGTTAAGCTACTTAGCAGTGATTAAGTAAGTTATATTGGTGACTTTCTTGCTTATACGGTAATTATTCAAATTAACTGGGCATATTTGTGTTTGTGTGCAATTGGGATATTTTTAGTCGGAGAGAATTTCCCATGCTTTTACTTTATCTTATACTCACTTACTTATAGCTGAAAACCGTTAAACATTTTGCGCTCATCCCTAACAACTTTGGTGTAGTCTAGAATAATATTTTGTGCAGCTATCTTTTTGGAGGCAGGTCCCCCCCCTCTCTTCCTTGCCCCCTTCACGCGCTGTGGCATCCAATGGCCATGCAAATAAATCACTCTAGAAAATGCATTCGATGAAAAAAGCGACGCATAAGTGCTGCCAAATAAATTTTGCAATTTATTTATTGCACAGCCGGACTGGCTGCTGTTCAGATTCACAGTCCCCTCCCTCCCTGACCCTCTCTGTCGGCTTGTCTTGTTTTCCGGTGTGCAGAGGCCTTGGATCAGGTTGAGGTTGGTTAAAGCTTCATATCGGCAAAGTGCGCATACAAAGTATTTTATTTCATTGGCAGCAAATTGGCAATAAGTGAAATTTGTTGGCCTCAGCTCAACAGGTGTTTGTTCGATTCGCACGCCTCTTTCTGGCCAAAAGCGGCATGTGGAAAACTGGGTTAGCAATGATTGCCACAATAGGGGCGTGGTGGGTTCCTACACTGCAATACAAAATATAAGACCATCAAAGTAAATTATGAAAATTCTTATTTCAAGTTAGGATCATTTTTTGTGAGTGTTTTAAGCTGCCCATCTAGAGTTATTTAATACATCTATAGTCCGATATGTCGGCACCTGCATTATGGGATTGAAAATGGAATTGATGACCCAAGCGGTCAGATCCGACAAATCGTTGACCCATATTTTGTTGTTTTTTTTTTTTTGGCCATTGTTCACATTCACTTTTTGTGCGAAATCTCTTTTTGCTTCATTATTTATTGTAATGCCCCTCATCGGTAATGTTTCCGCATAAATAAATCACAGTTGTCGCGAGCCAAAGTGCAAATGAATTAGCATTTTTACTCAACGCATTCTTGTTGTTGTTGTGCTTGTTGCAGTTGCATACGCATCATTAGCCCAAAAGGCAGCGTCAAGTGTAATTTAACCGTTAACAAAAGCCTATTGTGAGCCAGGAAAGCTGGCAAGCAGACAAAGGCTCAGAGACGCTTCTTTGGAAAGCTTAAGTCCAAAGAAAAATGCTTGTGTCGTATAAGAGACGCAAATTGATTGAGCCTGAAGTTCCTTGCAACGCCAACAACAACTAAGTAAAAGAACTTGGCTAATGACCGCAAATTAACACCGCAGCGCAGCAGCTGGAGACGAGTGTCATTAAGCCAAAGTGTTTGCCAGTTTTCAAAACTAAGCAAAAAGAAAAAGAGAGAGAAAGACTTCAAGTGTTCGCTGGGCTTTTAGCATACTATCTTCTAATAGATCGCCAACTTGGCAACTTGCCAACTTGGCATACTTAACTTACGAGCACGATCACCTAACAACAACAACAACAACAAACTTGGCTGCATTCTATGGTCATTTGCTTAGTCTTAGCCACATTCGCATACGCATTTGAAGTTTGTAGTTTCTTGCAAATGCGCTTCTGACAGCCATTTATAATTCACTGATTGAGGAAATAGCTCGTAAGGGAAAACTCTAAATACATTTACAATTTTTATCACGCTTTCCAAAAAGCGGTTTGCATACTATTTGTTTACTTATTAAATGGTTGCTTTAATGGCTTAATTATGTTGCTACATTAACTTTTTTTCTTTCTAATATTAATATAAAAATTGCTCATTTTTCAGATGATAAAATTAAATTAATTTAAAATCTGTATTATACACAATTTTCTAGCTTTAAGTAATATTTTATATATTTTTTGGCAACATTAAGAAAAGTTCTTTACATACAATTGATTTATTTTCTGTTTACTTTCCTTCAACTAACAATCTACAAATCAAACAAATTTCTTTCTTTGAAACTCAAAATCAGCCAAACAATTTGTTGTTGTTGGTCAGTTAGCTAGCTGGCTAACAAATATGCAAATTGCATGCTTAAATGATCAATTGGTTCACTGTGCCAGGCGCAAAAAAAAAAGAAAAACAGCAAAAAGTAGAAAAAATGTTTTGGGTTCTTGACTAAAACAAATTGTAGATTGACTCGAGGGTGCTCCCAGCAATGGGAATTGGATGATGATCCCAGACCAGATCCGGTCATGCAAATCGTCGCCGTTGCGCCTCTTGACTGGGTGCTCCTTGTTGTTGTTGTTGATCCACTGATCCGCCCAAGCGTGATCTGGGCGATACGCCTGATGGGATTTGGAGTGGCCAGCGGAGGCGCCACCAGCACCAAAGCGAATCTTGGGCAACTTTCGCAGCCCATTCCCAGGCCCATTCTGAGTGCATTAGAAATGCAATGACCCTAATCGATTGTCACTTGCCACTTGCCTTGGCTACCGTTATGTGGGTTCAAAACCTTTGAAATGCATTTTAACTTTTACTCACACAACAAAAAAGTCAGAAACAAAAGTGCAAAGTCATTTCTAATTGACCCACATATATCTCTCACTGTATTGATGATTGATGTTCTTTTTCTCACTCTTGTTGCCCTTTTCTTGCTGCATTCTCTCCTAATTGGGTCATCTATTGGAAACTGCTGCATTTAGTTGACTTTTCCCGCCATAGCTGAAGCCTCGGGAAATGTGTCAAGTGCCTTTTACGCCTGCGGTTTATGCAGTTTTCAGTTTTTAGTTTGATTTTTTCTTACTTCATTTTCTTTTTGCCAATGCAAATTACGAGTACGTTTTAACTAAGGCAACCAGTTTTTGTGCTGAATCTCTTCTACAGATTGCTGAACGCACACTGCTTTGGATAGAATTGAGATAACGACGCCATTGACCGTACAACGACCACGACAAAATTTAAATGCCGCATATCATGTACACCTGTAGACAATTGATATTTGGAATTTTAACATGCACCCAAGCATATAGATTAACTTTATATAGTTTGCTAGAGTTTTATATGGCAAAAAATACATTTTGATAGTTCATTTATTTTTAGCTCCGTGTTTACTTTTTGCTTTATTTACCAGAGTGAAGCTGGCTGCAGTTAGATCGATTTCTTTTGTCTTACAACAATCGATAGTTAAATACTTCTTCTGATTGAGCTAACTTTTAGCTGCACTTTAAAACGTCGCTGGTCTAGTGTAAATGATTTTGATTTGCTATCTTGAGAACTGCAGCAGCTCTTGTGCACTGTGATTAGACTAGTTTTTAATTTTCATGTTGTGTTTAAATATTTTCGTGCCACACCTGTGCCATAACAAGGAGAAACACAGCCACAACAACAACAACAACAACAACAACAAGAGCAGTAAGCAGTCAAGTAAAAACCAGCTGGAAGCCAAACTTAACGATGACATAAATACTGCATATAACGAGCAGTTGAGCGGTCTTTCAAGACCCACCCAAGTGCAGAATACGACCAAGGAACTCTTACAGGGAAGTGTAATTATAATTTAGGGAACTGACAAGCAACACTTGATTCTTAAAAGCTTTATTTACCTGTCGGATTTTTAGTGAATTGAAATTTAGAACGGTTTTTAGTAACAAAAATGTATCTCTTTTAAGCTTTTCTTCCTTTACATGCTTTATTCAATTTGTACTTAGTCTTGTAAAAATCTTTAATTAATTGTTCTTTTTACTAAATAACTAATCAACTCTTTTTTTTTGTTTTTTGCTTCCTTAAACTGCTCTGCTTACAGAAGTATTTATTTGTAGCTGTTGTTGTTCAACATATTAAACATTGGCCTCTGGTTTTAGAAGTTGTTTATGTTGTAGTTGTTGTTGTTGTAGTTGTTGTTGTTGTTGTCAGCGTTGTCGCTTGGTAACTGGAGCAATAATCATGCAAACCACAGTTAAATGAAGTCGCTCGTGAAGACCCAAAGAAATATGTTGTTAAGAAAAAATATATAAGAAAACTAAAGAACGATTAAGAGATACCCTGTGCAAAATAAAATAAGTCTCATAAATAAATACATAGGAAAAAATTAGTTTTCAACTTATACAAATTTAATAAAAATGTTATTGCACATTTGAATCAAAAATTAATGTCTTAATCTTTTTCTTTTTAACTGTTCACAATGTTTTCTCAGCTTCTTAAAATTATATATACAGTGTGTGCATAAAATAAGTAAAAAGCAAACAAGAGAAACGTAGTTGTAATTGCAACTGTGAAGATGAAGAATTTCTTTGGAAATTATATTATTTTTTACAAGTCAGTGAAAATGCCTTAGAATTAAGTTTGGTGCAGCGAGCGTTTTAATCATTGGGTGCATGCAACCAAACAGCAAACAAACTGCAACAACGGGAACTTGGCTGCACTTGTTGCAAGTTGTTGTTGTTGCTGTTGTTTGCTACACACACGAGTGGGCAAGCACATGCAACCAATGCAACATCCACTGGGTGGTTTTGGGTGTTGCTGGTCATTATCTCGTTCGACAGCATTAACTAGCAAAGAAAGTCAGCGAGAAGAAGGAGAAGGAGAAGGAGAAAGAGAGAAAGGTATAGAAGCTGCTTGCCAAACAGAGCGCAAAATTTATTGATGCTCAAAGTTTTCTATTCAATAGTAGCAACAATAATTGCAATTTGAATATGCTTTAATTCAGTTACGATTTCTGTCAGCAACCATATTTTTTATTATTTTTATTTCTCTTTTTTTCGTAGTTTCTTTGACGCTTAATCTAAGGCGAAACTCGAACGTCGCGTGCAGTTAACGAGATTTTGATTTATTGCAATTCTATAATTCAAAAAAACAAGAAGAAAAGTGTAGAAAATTTACACTGGCATTCGCTAGTCAACTGTTCTATGAAGATTTATGACTGCCAATTGACACCCGCCTCCATCTTTGCCAATGTGCCTGTCAATTATTATTCTGGCGCGCGGTGTGCGGGGTGCGGGGTTTGGGGGCAAAAACAAATTGAAATTGAGTTCCCTGAGAGAGTGTTGCAAGAAATGAGAATTCCACACAGAGCTGCAAATTGGTTTATTTGATGAATTGTTATTAAAAATTATTTCTGCTAACTAGCCTCAAGGCACGTGGCGCACATATTTCAAAAATACCATCTCAACTGTGAAACTACATTGACAGACAGTGGGTTGGGTTGGGTTGGGCAAATATTCCTGTTGGATTGGAATATGATTTTCAATAGAAGTTTTTAGCTCAATACCTCTAAAACTGAGGAATAAGCTTGCATATCAACAGACGGACGGATACTGATCAGGAATATATACACCCTATATACACCTTTTCAAGAGTATGAAAAACTTAGTTTTTATTAAAAGTGTATTACAGTGCAAGAAACGAGTGTATTTAAATGAAGTGCTTATAAACAAAATATATTTATATATTCAAAATAATAATAATATTTCCACTTACCCCTTGTCCATTTAAGTATAACAAAGAGAATTTTTGCACTGAGTGATTTGAGTAGACACAAAAATATGTTTGTGTATGTACAATAATTAATAAATAGTTAATAACAATAACACACGCATGCTAAAACATTTACTTATACTTACACTCACACTTGCGCATTGTGTCAACACTTCACTAAATTTTACCAGAATCAGCCGAGCTTACTTACATTTTTGAGAATCGAAGAGGAGAGCAGTGTCCTATTATTTTAAATATACAAATATATATTGTTTATAAGCACTTCATTAAAATACACTCGTTTCTTACATTAATTTTGCATTAAAGTCGTGATAAAGGAAGCATCTCCGACCCCATAAAGCATATATATTCTTGATCAGCTTCGCATGCTGAGTTGATATAGCCATGTCCGTCTGCCCGTCTGTTGATACGTCATCTATTTTGATGCAATAAAATTACTTACACTTTTTACTAACTGTAAATTGCATTCAACTAGATTTACTTGCTTTTATTTACTTTACTTCATTTCCCTGAAATCTTTTAGTATTTAATATAAATCCTTTTCATGTTAATGATAATGATTCATATATATATGTATATATATTCCACATATGTATCTGTCTGACTCACTGATCACGCTAATTTCTTTATGCAGCGCTTTTAATTGGCAGCCGTTTTTTCTCTTTTTAGTTTTTGTTTTTCATAGTAATAGCGAGAGAAAAAGGAGAGAAAAAAACACACACAGTTGTTGTAATAGCAGTAACAGTAAAATGCGCATTGTGAAAATGAAAGTAATTGTTGGCAATTTGGCCAAGTTGGCCTGAAACGCTTATGGCCAAGCGATTTTCAACAAGTTTTTTTTTTTATTTTTCATTCATTCACAGTACCGAACGAAGATTGCATTTCCACACTTCATTTTCACAACAGAAAGACGAAAATTAATTAAGCACATAAATAACACGAAAGCGGCTTTTGAAGCAACACCCCGCCCCCTCCCTACTGCAATCCGATCAACTGTGACGCATCGCACCAAGTGAAAAATTGTTAACTGTTTTGTTGTCAACAAATTGGAGCGGGGCCTGGTACCGACCAGGCCGACCAAGCCCACAAACAACCACTAAAAATGCAATTAAAACAAAAAATCGAAATGGAAAAACAATAAAAACTTTGAACAGCAACAACAACAACAACTTGTGCAACTTGCAACACGAGTACAAATGTGACTAAAAGCTGCGCTCTCTGACAACAACAAAAAACAAAAAAAAACAAAAAATGTTGAACAAATATTTTACAACACTTTCGCTCGTTAGAAGCGGGCCAAAGATATACACACTTATGACGAACGAGTGCCTGCCACACAGTGTTGCACGAAAGTCTGTCTGCACCCATGGACACCCCATAATTGCCTTGAAAATCCGCTCAACGTTTCTTCGTTCGTCTCGCTGGCAGCTTCAATGTTTACTCTAATTATCCCCATAATAAGTCGAGCCCTTTGATTTTCAGCGATCTACACAAGAGACTTTAGAAAAGTGAAATTCAAGTGAAATGTATAACAAACATATGAGGTTTGCTCTACATGCAGGTACTTGCACTAAAAATACCAGAGTTGGAAATTTTAGTTTGTCATTTTTGAGCTTACTGCGGCTTTCAATAAAGATGAAATAAAGAGTTTGAATTAACGAAGGTAGATAAGATTATAAATTTCTTTATAGAGTATTAAATGATGCTGTAATGAGTTGGAAATGATTATTAGTTGAGAATTTTATTACATTTAGTAAAGTTTCTCCCACACTCAACATCCTTATCTCAAAACCCAATATATCAAATATAGAAAATTTTATAAAAATAATTAATAAACTACACATAGAGATATAATGTATATAATGTAAATATAAAAAATAAGTCTGCCTGAAGGCCTTTGTTGCTCTGGCTTTAAAACAAATTGTTATTTGGAATTTATTCTCTGTAACAATCAAATAAATAAAATAAAAATTTTGTAAAGTAATATATTGAACACATTGAAGTTTTTTTCCTGTGATTTTTCCTGTCTTTTGCAACACTAAACACACGTTAGAACATAAATTTTTATACATTTTTTGAAATCCGCTGAATTTTAAATCCATTGCGCTTTAAGAAAAATCTTAAAAAACGTTTTAATGGCATTATTTCTTTTTAAAAAACCACTTTAACAAAATTCTATAAATTCCACAGTCTCTCCACAGTAAACTCTTATCATTTTGATGAAGTTATGTTAATTAAGTACTAACTTACAGAAAAACCAATCTTTACTTCATATTTATATGTAAACCAATCCATTCATCAACTTTGGCTAACACAACGAACCAAATTCTGAGCCTCAAACAAACAAACAAACTGAGAAAAAAAACAAAACCAATTGCCAATTCACAGCACGAACCTTTTTTACATGACGATGGTACGAACGTACCGAACCAGAGCCAAAGACCTCTCCTGCAACAACAACAACAACAACAACAATGGCAATTTGTGCGCCATTACAGAAGCATTAAAGCCAGGCTAACAACACTTCGAGCTCCGCGAGGGAGGGGGGGAGGGGAGGGAGGTTAAGTAAACTGCGCCCACGGCTTTGAGGCGCGGCTCTTCAAGCGCCCCAAACCCATTTCCATTTTCAATACCACGCCTCCCCCCCGCCGCCACCCTCTACCCCGTACACACACACACACGATCATACGCATAGGCATGTGGCCAATAGTTGCTTCTCCCCCCCCCCCCCCCCCTCCCTCTCTGTTTCTGTTGCTGCGGCACGCACCGTCGTCGGCAACATTGAAAATTGGGTGCGTTTATGCAAAATGTGGAGAGAAAAAAAATGAAAAAAAAAGTGACAACGAAACATATTCAGGGGGCCCCTGCATTTCCTTCCCCCCCTCCCCCCTACCTCCCGCCTGTGACTTGGTTTGGTGAAATCGCTTGGCGCACGCCTCAGGCATATTTTCATGCGTTTATTATTGCTGCGTTACTTTTTTTCCCCCTGTTCTCCGTCCCCCGTCTCCTCGTTGCCCTGACTGCATTTGAAACATGTTTTAAATTTATGATCAAGACACGTGCATTGGCATTTTGTATATTGAGTTTTGAATTCTGTATTTTTTTTTTTTTTTTTTTTTTGGGGCTGACTCTGATTTCTATTTGTTTATGTGAATAATTTTTATGTGCATATTTGTTGTATTTATAGTTCTTAATGGGCTCTCATGTAGAGACAGAGGAATGGGTTTGGAAAACGTTTGAGGCTGATGACAATATTTGATGGTGATTAATTTATTATTCGGCTTATGAATATTACAAAAAATATTCTTGGCTTTAAATGAAGCTAAAAAACAAAGAAAATATTATTTTAAATATTATTTACATTAAATTATTATTATTGGGGTTAACATAAAAAGTACTCTAGCTTAATTCCATCAAAACTGCTTGAAAATATTGTACTATAATAATTATTTTATAATGCTTTTTAAAAATAAAAAATTTCATAAGCTTCACAATTTTTCCTTACCACATTTTTACTACTTTGTTGTTTAAATCTTAAACTGATTTAATCAACAGTCTCTTGTAAAAATACACATTTCTGCTCATACATATTTTTAAAAGTCATAAATTACATAATGATATTCGATGTTTCTTGCCCATAGCTCATAAATATTTCAATATATTGAACGCTATCTCAAACTCTGAATATCTGATAACATAAATGTTTTCTAAACAATAAAATGAACAACTTGACAAAGTCACATTTTGAATGCAGTTAACACAGGCTTAAACGTGTTAGTGTTTTGAATGAATAATTTTTATTGCGAATTGGGTGTGGCATTTATGAGTTTTGATTCTCAACTCACGCCGCTGACAAGTGTCGAAAGCAGAAACCAAAACGCTTATTTTTTTTTCTTTCTATGTTATCAGATCGTTAGTAAGTTTCTGCTGCTGAAACCTTTTTTTTTCCCATATCTATTAATGTGTAAAATGTAAATGAGCTTAAGGCAAGGCGGAAAAATTCACTCCAAAAAGTGCACAGTTAATTAAAGAGCGCTCAGATCTGTGGCACACCCCACGTTGCCTACCTGCCTGCCACCAAAAAAAAAAAAAACAGCCACTTCTCAAAAACCTCGCACGTCAACGTCATCCAATGCAATTTCATCTCAACATCATCTCCCTCTCTTCTTGCATCCCACACAAATATCACAAATGTGAGAAGGTGTTATGACAACTCACGGCCGTTCCACTGTCAAAAATCCAAAGCAATGCAATGCAAAAAAAACAAACTCTTCCTCAGCAACATTGTGGCAGCATATTATTGCCAGCAACCATTGCCATTTGGCTTAAATTATAGCTGGTGCTAGGCTTCTCCAAAATCTTTTTCTTTTCCTCGCCATTGTCGGCGGCTTCAGCATTTTTTGGCGTATGACAGCCCCCAAAAGGCAAATGGTTAGCTAGCTACTGTTACTCATAACTACTTCACTAGTTTCGAGTGAGTTACAGTGGGAAGAAAACAATTAATGTAAATTAAATATTAAAAACGATTTTTAAACATACAAAATAAGCCTGAATCCTAAATATAAATTGTTTTGCAACATTTTAAATGAGTATTAATCTTCATCTTAGCCCCTCCATAAAAAAAACCTTTAAAATAAAGATATAATTTAAATAAAAATTAAAATAATATGAAAGAGTTGAAATACATATTTATTTATATTTTTTTATTACAAATTTTCTCTTTTTTCCTCTCAATTTATAATTATTTTTTTTAATATCCATATTTTGTATACTCATTTTTAATTAATAAAATTTTTAACTTATTGTGTTAAGTAAATGCAGATTGTGATTAAGGAATTGCCAAAAGGAAGCTACAGTTCAAACACCAATCAATCAGTCAGTCATTCAATCACTTTAAACAGTTTTATTTAGAGTACAAATTTACCGTACGATATTTAAATTATTTGTGACACTGTTCATCCGCCCGTTTGCTTCTTCTTTGAAATGTTAACATTAAACGTTGTGCCACCTCATTCCGTCATTCATTCAATCACATTTACATTCACATTCAATTCGCACGTTCGACCTGTCGCCCAAGGAAAAAGAAGAAGAAGCTCTATGCAATGCATTCAATCATTATTTGTATGTACAGTATATTCATATTCATTGTAGTCACTGTTTTTGTTGTTGCTGTTGTTGTTGTTGTTGACGTGTGAAATTGGCCTCGTATTGGTTTGAAAACTGGACAAGTGAAATGGTCACGGATTCTATAATCGTTTTCACTTTGCCTTCTGCGTTATTTTTGTGACGTTTGACCATGAAGCTTTCTGGTTTCTAAATACAAACAAATTTGAATTCATCAATCAATGCCAATGTAAACTGCAAAACAATTAGAATAATTAAGAATTGTATTGTGCTCTGTTGCAGCTCTCCAAACTTGTCAAAGTCTTCAAAGTCTCCAAAGTCTCCGCCTCGTGGTCTCTGTTGATCCATTTGGACAAGGTCAATGCTGGCGTCAAGCACTTTACATTTTCAAATCAGCTTCGCAAGTCGTAGTTATTTTTGTTGTACTTATTTACAACGTCGTGTTAATTAAGTCTAGAAAACATTTGCCATTGTTCGCAGCTACAAGACAAGCAAAGACAGACTGCAAGACTGAGAGATTGAAAGACTGCAGACTGGAAAGAATTTCAATGCCTCCGTAGACAGCCGTAGACAGTTTCCAAGTTTCCAAGTTGGTTTTTTTTTTCGCTGTGGCTTACTTTGAACTTGAAGCTGACGTCCGTCGCAACTTATTCTGTCTTGTCGCTTAACTGTTTGCAGTTGTTGTTGTTGTTGTAGGGTTCAAACAGCACGCGATTAAGCCGTAATTTGTAAACGGTTTTAAGTGAGGTGTTTGGGTCAAGTTGACGTCTTGTCGCTTGACGCCGCTTAAAGGCCGCCTCAGTTGTTGTTGTTGTTGTTGTTAGTGGAGAAACAATTTTCTATCACTTCAAATAATGTGATTCAACAATTTGTATTGCATTTATGTCATTTCACAACTATTACGATAGGAAAACAACACTTCAAAAAAAAAATATCAATGCGTATTGGTGAAAGTTATAAATAAGATTTTTAATTGAATGAATATTCTAGTTTTTTCCACTCTTCATTTACCTTTAACGCGAGTTCAATTCCCTCTACGAAGCAGCTCTAAGAAAAGGCAGAAAATAAAGTTTACATGTGCAATTATTATTTTATTGCATTGAATAAAGCTATAAAATACAATAAATAAGCATGGTCTACACTTTGGCCTTCGGCATTGAGGCATTAAATTATCATACTTTTGCCTGGGATACAAAGCTTCTCTCATTCTCATTGTTCAGACATCGGCCGAGGTCTGCATGAATACAATTATGTATATTATTTGTTAATTGAATAAATTAAATTAAAATTTTTTATATGTGAAGTTTATGAGTGCAGCTACTAATAGAAATACTAACAATGTAATAGAGTATTAACGTTAAGAAACTCAAAACTGATAAGTCAATATTATTATTATTTATTTGAAATGAGTAAAAATTCCTCTTATACGCTACTTATTTTGTGTAAAGTTAACAAAATATTATTAAAAATTCGTTGAATGTATTCTTGTTTATTTTATATCAGTAAAAACTCTTTTATATTTTTTATGTATTTAATATATTAGCAAAAATAAGGAAAAAAGAATAACAAATTTTAAACAGTATTCTTTTTATTTTCTGTTTTATTAAAAAAAAAAAAAATATATATATATATATGTATATTAAATATTTTAAATCAGCCAAAAGTTCTTCAACTTATTGATTATTAATTAAACTTCATAATTTTTACTTAAAGATTTATTTAAAGATGCCTTAAACAAAATCAACAGTTTTCAGCTATAGAGTTTGGATAATTTTATTACTCAATCCTAACTCACTTTCACGCTCACTCTGAGTGCGAGGATCATATTTCATAACTCAATCTTCGCTTACTTTCACGCTCACTGTCTTGATGGAGTCTAACTAGCTAACTGCATATCCCCCCAAGACAATAACACATCATTTTCAGAAACTCACATATCAAAATCATGCAAATGCATTCAACTTTTGATTATTTCATTGTTGTGTTTTGTATTAAGCTTTTGGGCAATTGGTCACCTTTGGCGTTTGACGTTGTTGCAACTGGCATAACAATCATTTTGGGCATTCAATTTGGGTGCTTGCCCTTTTTTTTTTCTTGCTGTACACAACATGTGCAACATGTTGTTGCTGTTGCCGTTTTGCAATCGAAAATGATTCGAGTTGTTGCTGTTGTTGCATTTATGAAATTACCATGCCCCAGCATGTCCAACCGGCATCGGAGGCAATCATCCTAGACACACGTGTCCATTTTGGCCATTGCACCCATGGGTTTTGACTATTGTTGCAACAATGGTAAATTGCTGGCTACACAAAAGAAGGAAAAAGTGAAAATCATAACTGCTAATTGTATTCAAATGCGGCAGCTTGAGTGTGTTACTGTTGGTTGCCACATGTTGCACTTTGTGCTTACGTAAAAAATACAATCAGAAGGATTGGTAATAGCATCAGGCAAGTGGGCTTTTATGTTGTTGTTGTTGTTGCTGCTGCTGTTTGTCACTTTCCCAAATTCGAGACGCAATAAAAATTCAATTAAATACGCATACCAAAAATTTGACCGTTTTCAGACTTTTACTTTGCATTTCCATATCGCAATCGTTGTTCAATAAAATTTTTTGTTTTACAGCTTTTGGCATTTATTGCCAACTTCTTAGCGGCTTTTATGGCGACTCTTTATCCGTGACTCAGCCTCAGAGTCTCTAGGCTCAAAAAAAAAAAAAAAGAATCACAGTCCGGATTTGAAACTCTTCTTCTGGTTTTGTTTTCTGTTTTCTGTGGCTCAAAGGCGTTGAGTTTAGTCAGCCTGTTTTCGGCTGAAAAATTATATCCCGCTGTGTTCTTTTTATTATATGATTTATCTTTAGTCTCTCTCTATCTCTCTGCTTTATTCGCGACGCACTTGCAACGCGCCCCAAGTTAAAAAGAGAGTGGGTCAAGTGCAGCCAAAAGTGAAATTAATATTCAATTCCCTTTCCACAAATTGGGTAAATTGAATTTATTATTGCAATTGCAATAGGGTCACTGACAAAGTAATCAAATCTAATCACAATTGAGAGTTGCAGCTGAATTGTATTAGAGAGTAACAAATCAGAGCAACTTTTATTGATCTGCAAATTTGGGACTTATTTTTGTGGTTGGTGAATTGGATAAAGTGTATTTTCCAAGGAAAGTGATTTAAAATATACAAAATAAAATGTATCTATGACTTTGGGAATGTTTTTGAAAATAATAGATTTTTTATTGTTTGATTGCTAAATATATTATTTAAAAAAATATATTTAAACTCAATCTAAAATTGGAAAATGTGCATAAAGTTCACTTATAATTTCCCTACTTTCTTTATTACCTTAAAAGTCTGTTCTTTGGCAATTTTTCTTACAGGGCATCTGTTAGTCGTATTAATCCTAACCAAGAGCAAACTAGCTGTGTCTGTCTGGTTGGATTTTGATTTGAAATTGCTCGAACGATTTATAATTGATTTCTGCTTTTGCCAGCAGGTGCACAAATTGGAGCTACACCATTGCAGCCCACATATGACCACATACAACTATGTAAACCACATGCAACATTGAACTGGCCATATATACATACATGTGTATATTGTGTAGAAGTAGGAACTGGGCGGCAATTGCGTGTCTCTCTGTGTCTGTGTCTCAATCTAGTGTCTTTGTGTCTTTCTAGCTTGCTCAATTTGAAATGGCTCGAGAAGTGAACAGAAAATCATTAAAAATGCAGCATTGAAAAATAAATCTCTGTTCATTTGGCTGTCATGTCAAATAAATCATAAGACACGCCAAATGGCCAAAATAAAAAAGCCAACAAAAAATAACACGGCTAAATAGGAAAAAGCCAACGCTTTAAGATTCGCATTTGCGTGCTGCGTTTTTTATTTTTCTTCAGCTTTGATGAAGAGTTAACGGTAAATTATGCTGTTGTCGCCTTGGCCGAATAAGTAAAAATAAGTCTGTCTTTCTGATTCGTTGCACTTTCCCAAAAAAAAACAAAAATAGAAAAAAAAATACTGACCAACCGGTAATGTCAATTGGCCAAAAGATAAGCCTCCTCCGACTCAAGCTCCTACTCTACGTATACGCAATGTTAAATAGCCAAAAAAAAAAAGTAAGTTGCTTAAGTTGCCAAAGTAGCCTGCCGCCAAACTGCACGTCACATGTCAGGCGCCGAAGTTTGTTTATTTTTTACGATTTTACCTTTTTGGCGCTAACATTTTTTTTTTTTTTTTTTCCATTTACCATTTTCTATTTTCAATTTTCGTTCGCCATGTTAATGAAACGCGATTTCCTAACTGCCCGTTGTGTGTGTGTGTGTGTGTGTGTTTGTTATTATTCACGCGCTCCAAGTCAATTATCAAAGTTGCACTTTTGACAACAATTTTACGATGAAATAGACGACGCTAAGATGCTCTTTAATGCTTAGACAAAGCACTTTTATGATAAACAAAAAATACCTTCCACTTTTTTATAATTTCTAAAGTTTTTTTTCTTTTTAATAAATACTTATTCAATCAAATAATGATCAAATAAATTTTATAAAAACATTAAAAATAAAATAAAAATGTAGACTCATTAAATTTAATTAAACAAGTATTTTAGTACTATTTTTAGTAGTATTTTTTCGGCCAGTACCAAATAAACATAATGTATATTTATATGTATTTTTTTATTTTGATCAGCATGCATTAATAATTTTTTCAAATATTTTGTTTATCAAGTATTTATCCTATCTCTGTGTTTCTTTTTCCACCCACTTTATCCAAGGTATTATTTTTATTATATAAGGGTATTTAAAATGTTTTTTTCGACAGCTTTAAAGACAGCAGGAAAGGGGAAACAAAGTAGCAAAATTTCTGCTGCCACTGCGGCTGTTGCAGTTGCAGTTGCGCATTCACACACATACACACATACAAGCACACACTTATACACTTTGCTTTAAAAATTTTCACTTTCACAAAAGGTCTATGGACGCCTCCCCAGCTTACCGTTCCTCCCCCCCTGCCACCCGTCCCCCTGCACTGTTAACCTGGCGTGAGTCGCGAATCGACGGCAAATTGGTACCAGCCATAGACTGTCAGTTGTCGATTTGCGGCGTTTTTCACGAGTTTTTTTTTTTGCTGTTTTTTGCTTTTTGCTTTTTGTATGGGAAATTGTTTGCAGGTGGCTGCCGTCAGACAAGGCAAATGGTCAGAGATCGGTCGCTTGGTTAGTTTTAGCTAGATACACACACACTAACACACACCAACACACACATACGTGGTTTGTTTTGCCTGCTCAGCTTATGGGCTGCCTGAGCTGGAGTTGAGTTGAGTTTTGGTTGAGTTGACGCCCATGTCTGGTTTTCTTCCTCATCGAGGAAGTGTTGCTGCCAATGAGTTTTTGATGAGCGAGTTTTTTTTTTTTAAGAAATTGACTACCGCATCGAACGGTAGCTGCAACAACAACAACAACAACCAAGTTGCAAACTCTTTTTAAATATACAATTATTTCGAACAAGCTGTCGCTGGAAAATTGATTTATTATAACAAATTTAATGTTTTTCTTTAACGATTTTTTTTTAAAACTAAAACAGTTGATTGAGCTAACTCTCTATGAGAAATTCTCTCAGATAATAAATATCAAGACGATTTCATAATTACTCCCAGCCATTATTTATTTTTTCATATGCTAATTTCCATATTAAAAATCATACAATAAATTAACGCTTAAAATCATGTTCTCAGAACATTTTAACTCATCCTGAATAGGCGCATAAATTTCAGAAAAAATAACTCGCAGCTATTTCCTAAAATAAAACCAGCTCCGCCTTCTTTATTTTTAAAATATATATATGTAGAAACATAATTCATTTGATGGGGTTTAAGATTTTTAGATTCATGGCTGCCGTTTAATAAACATAAGTCGCAATTTCAACATAAATCATTTGTTCGTGTGCAGTTCTTTAAAATTGTTCGATGCCTACGTAAAAACAACAACAACATCTAACAAAAAAAGCTAAAAATGCCGACGCTTTGAGCTATTTTCGAAGCGAAGACAAATATTTTGATTGGATACTCCAAAGGCGGCATTAAAATTAAAAATAAATTAATCAAGCGGCCCTAACGTGACTAAAAACTTAACAAACCAACAACAATAACAACAACAACAAAATGAAAATTCCAAAGGCGGATTTTTCGAAAGTGGCAGCTATAAAAATTATATGGTAATTCATAAATCTGCTAAAGTCAATGCACTCAACAAAAAAATACAAATACAAAACCATAAAAGGACAATTTCGAAAACACAAAATGCGCCTTATAAAAATTGCATTTTCTTTTCTTCAGCTCTTTAGTTTTTTTGCTTTTTTTTTTTTTTTTTTTGTATTTTGTTTTCAAAATTAGCATAGAAAAGTGAAAGTGTGATTCAGGTCGGTGTTTTGTGGGTTTTGCTTGTCTTTGGCTGTCTGCAGCTGCAATGAATTTAATATGTAGCAACGACAACGACAACAACAAGTTCGATCTGTGTGCAACATGTGCAACAATTTTGTTTTAAGCCGCGCCCGCCTTTTTTTCAAGTTGGTTTTGGAGAAATATGTAGTAAAAAGCTGTCAAAAGGGCTCCAAATTGTTGCTAATAACTTGACATGGCCAAATCGAAAGTGTGAAGTTGTAGCTAGAAGATACAAATGTATCTAGAGATAGAGATACAGATACAGATAATGAATGCTGAGTTGCTGACGTATATACAGATACAGTAGATAAAGATACAGATAGTGACTATGATAAAGATAAAGCTGCTGAAGGATATAGATTAAGATAAAAAAAATCATCTAGAAAAAGATAAAAAAAAATAAGAAAGATACAGAGCCAAGGTCAGGTATAAATATAGAAAGTAATAAAATACATAAGAAATAAAGATACTAAAAAAAATAATAATTAAACTAAGTCTACAGTTCTTAAACCCAAATCTTCATTTAAATGATTGATTTTAAAAACTTAAAAACAAAACTTACATTTTTACACCCACATAAAAGACTCGCACATTTCGTAACAATTAAAGAGAAAAATACCCACCTGAGTGGGATTTTATGAAATAGTAGTAGTAGTATGTGGGGAAGTGGGTTTTCATGCTACTATTGTCTACTCCACCACCACCATTTAGTGTGGTGCAAGAAAAGGAGACGCGCGTGACTCGATTGACATTTGAATGAGAGTGCAAAATGTGCAGAAAAACAGAAACCGATCGTCAGCCAAAATAACAACAACAACAACAACTTGCCTGCCTACCGGTAGGAAAAAAAATCAATATGCGGTAATGCAATTTCCACAAATACCGAATGCAGTGGCCGAAAATACAACACGAAAAAAAAAAAACTACAAATGGAATTCATTATCGTGCAATATGCTTTAGACTGGAAGGCAAAACACAACAACAAAATATACTTCCCTGGGAATTTACTTAAAGTCATAGCGGAATTCGAACACGTGTCAGCTGAGAGAATTTCCTAACTAAATGCCCAGGTGGCAAACTTTTAATGTTTGGATAATTAATTAATATGTAAATTCGGCGACAGCAACAAGCAAAACATGGAAACTTTGGAAATAATGCATGCGATAGCTTAATAGGCAATTACGAAAGCAGATAAATGTAAATAAATAACAGAATAAAGTATATTAGAATGTGCATTGTTTGTACGCAATCACATACGTGAGATATATTGCCTAACCTCAGCGAAGGGTATATAAAGTACTCAATTAATGTCGCTTCTAAGCGCCAAGACGCCCAAAGGCGTCAGTCAAAATGTTTGATCGAGTGTTTTGCTGCCCTTGCAACTTGCATGTTGTTCTCCCCCACCTGCTCTCTTTCCATTCACAACCTTTTCTTTCCAGTCCCTCATCAAACTGAGCAGCGCAATTAATCAGTTTTCGTGTTCTACTCTCATTGCTATTGTTGCGCTCTTTCCGCATTAAGCGCCGCAGCCACACAAGGTGCTTGAGAAGGGTTCGTCTCGGTTGTCTCTCTCTCTCTCTCTCTCTGCTCTCCCGTTGTGGCGCACTTGAAAATTTGTTGTCCGAGTCTGCTAATGAAGCGTGCAGTTAATTGCTGTTATTGTTATTGTTATTGCTTGCTGTTGCTGCTGTTGTTGTTGTTGTGTTGGATGTGGTTGCCGTAAACAAATCGTTTTGGGATATACAACGCATCAAATGAGAGTGAGGGAGAGATGAGTACAGACTAATGCCGGCATTAATTTTCTTTACCATTTTCGATTTGATCCGTAAGTGAGAGGGGATGGGTCAAAAAACTCATTAGTTGCAGCGTTGCAACAAAAATTGTTACCTGCATAATAATTCAAAAACAAAAAAGATTAGTGATTTAAAAATAATCGTTAAGTCTTAAGTAAAGCGCAGGTGTTTTACTTCTTGTTTAAGTTATTGTTCTTAGCTCTTTATTTTGTTTAACATTTGCTCACGTAGTTACTAAAACATGCATTTATATTTATTTATACACTTTAGCATCAGATTTGATTGTTTATAGCTGAAGCATGCATGTTTTAGCCTTTTTTATGCAGCGAAAAACCCGCTAAACAGTCAGCAGTTTCGCTGTCAAACCAAGTTTGAAACCAGCTGTTTGAACTGTGAGGCAACTCCGACACCGTATAAGAGAGCAGTTGCTATCGTGACGCAAAGACTATGTTATTTCTATAGACCTGACAATTCGTTCATATATTTTTAACAGAGCAAATAGGTGCGGCGCAGATTGGGTGTACTTTTGATTTTTGTGTTTGGTTTCGACTCTTGTGTTTGCCTCCTTTGCTTGTTTTTGTTCCTGCAAAGCCAGCTGCACTTGCAAACGCACAGCGCAAGCCCAGCTGCCTAACGGCGTTTGTTAGCTTTCCACTCGTTCTTATGCCTTGCTGTTCTCTGTTAAAAATATTAAAGCGAATTTTCACGTCTATAAAAATAACATAGTCTTTGCTTGGAATTCACACAACCGCTCTCCCGGTTGTTGTTTGAGCGGCCGCGCTCTCTCTTTCTCTCTCTTGTTTCTGTTTTTGGCGCTCGACTGTTTGCGGCTCGACTTGTTGGAGCTAAGCATTCAGTGTCGTGTATGCATTCGAACCGATTCGTTGTGCCGAGAGCAGCAAGGTTTTATAAAGCTCGCGTTCTACGTCTGTCGGAACTTCAGCCGAGTTGTGTTTTGTTATTTTGCTGGTGTCCAATGAAGAAGTGCAAAACAAAATTGAATAATTTTTTAGTGCGAACGCGTGTGTGAGTGAGTTAGTGTGGCTGAGTGTGTGTGTCTGTGTGTGTGTTGCTTGGAGTGTTATTGTGTACACATTATTTGCTTGCGTTGCCAAAATAATTAAGTTTGATATCAAAATCACACAGACGCAAAGCAAAACGTGCATAACAGTTAGCGAAGTAGAGGAACGAGTGAATTGAAACGACAAACAGAGGGAGCTATTTTCAGAGCAATTAGCTAAGAAAACAACAACAACAACAACAGAGCATCGCCGGCTTCGTCGTCGTCGTTGTTCGGCGCATTTGCATAAATATGTGAGGCTGACCGGCACCTGGCTCCCCTCTCATTGCGCTCAACCTTTTGTCAAGTGTCGAAAAATAAATATACATATAAAGCGCAAAATTGTGCAAAATAATACAAATTTATCGGAGCATTCGTGTGTGTGTGTTGTTTGTGTGTGTGAACGCAATGGCGCTTAACGCTGGGCATCAACGCTGAGAGAGCACAGATTCCAACAACAACAACAACAACAAAAAGTAAATACAAATACAACAACAACAACAACTCTGCCCAAAAATGTCAACTTCAACGATAACAGCAACAACAACAGCAGCAGCATCGACTTCGTCAACTTCAGCTGCGACGCCCCCGCCAAGTAGTGTGAGCGGCGGCGGCGGACGCAGCAGCGCCGACTGTCGTAAATTCTCACCAAATATATTCAACAAGAGCAAATGCAGCCATTGTTTTCGCCAGCGAGAGGAGCACAGCGCCGCCGCCTTGGAATGCAATAGGGTGAGTAAATGATCCGCCGCCTCAAGGTGTGGGGACTATTGTACGTACATATGTGTGTGTGTGGGGTGTGAAGAGAAAGAAGAGTTCGGCTAGTGTCGCCGAAGATTAAAATTTCGGGGAATATATACATATATTCCAGTGCGTGTCTCTCTCCTTCTTTCTTTCTTGCTGTCTATGTCGCTGATTGTGTAAATTTATTGTTAGATGCAGTTTGTATATCTTGTGGGTTGTTATTTTTATAGACTTGTAGCATGGGCCCCATAATGGTTTTCTTATGTTGCACCAAAATTGGGATGCTGCCTGCCACAGCGATCCAATTTGAAATTTACTTCAATTTATGTACTTTTTGTGGAACATTTACATATGTTTTCACGTTTGTAATAGTTGTTGTAATATTCAAAAATAAAAATAGACCTTAAAGAGTGCTAGTTTATTTTTTATCACATGATTTAAAATGTTTCATGTTGTTCAAACTAAGATAACTGCCTGAGATAACGTTTTATCTTTTATCTTTTTTTGTTTAAGCTGTTGCTCTCGGAGATTAAAATTACTTTGTCCCCAATTTGCATAGTTCTGCTTCTTCTTCTACCATTCCTTCAGTGTTGGGAACTTTCACAAAAGAGTTTTTTCGAAAATTTTCCGAAACCCACGTGTAAATCATTTTTCAGATAGATTTTTTTGTGTTTGATGTTATTAAATACGACGCTTTTATGTTTATTAAATACAAATTCCAGCATTCATAAAAATAATAATAGCCGGTTTAGGTTCGCTTGACTTTTTTTTTTTTTTTGTGTGAATGTCGTAAATTTTTTTTTTTTTTTTTGTAGCTCAGACAAACGATTTTCACTTTTATTTTTTAGTGTATTGAGAGGGGTTTTTTTTTATGTTTCTATGCTTTGATTGGTTTTTGTTATTTTAATTAGTTTCCAGTGGCATATTCCAGGTTAATTCTAAACAGATTCCAAGAAACCATCAATAATTGGTGAAATGAGAAAGGGAGAGTTTTTTTTTTCTTTTGTTGTGCCGCCTTTAGAGATGTATCTTTCTAACGCTCAACAATTAATCTTTCAATATCTGATGATCAGTGTTGTCTTTGAGCTCATTGTTCATATTTAAAAATATAGAAAAGAAACATAAGTATTTAATGTTTATGTTGAAATGTTAATAACGAGAGTAGAAATTATCTGTTAAGAAAAACTTTTTTGTTATTATTGAATATTATTGAAAAATAGTAATGATAAAAATAATAATAAATAAAAAAGAATACCCCATATAAAAAACTAGCACCTAAATTGATTGCGTTCTGTTCTTGAACAAATATTAATTCTTGAGTCTATCGATTATTCATTTCTCAACTGTTTTCACAGCTTTTTTTTTAATGATTGATTCAGTTGTTGCCACAAAACAGCTGTTCACTCAAATGAGTTTCTAATGAATTGTGACTGTTTTTACTTACTTTTAAGCTATAACTTCTGCCACAACTCTGCCATAATTTTATTAAGAGCTCCATATCGTATCGGATTCCGCACAGGTTGCAATCGGTTTTTCACGGCTGTCAAAATAATAATAATAATACTATAATGGCCTCGGGGTCTATGACTTCCTCAATAGAGAGACTTTTGGCCCACAAAATATGGTTGTTGTTGTTGTTGTTGTTGCTGTGCTAATTTCTTGGGGGTCATCCGTTGATTCTCAAAGAGTTAAAAAAAAAAAAAAAAAATTGCTACACTCTTCCTCTTCTTCTTCTGCTTTGGCTGTGAAGTGTTCTACTCATGGACACGTTTTAAGCATTTGGTTAACAGCTTTTTTTTTTTGGTCTGCGTCCGAAATTGATTTCTACACTTAGCCCACAAAAAGCATTTCGTCTCGCCGAATTCGTTGCTGCTGCCTCGAGGCTATTAAAAACTGTAATTCACATCAATTAAAATTATGCCAATTGCCGCAAAAAAAAAAAAACAAAAAATAAATAAAAAGCTTTTCAGCTTTTTGACACACGAAATTAATTGCGGCCCCAAAAACAAAAGGCGACAACAACAAACAACAACAACAAAATGTTCAAACGGCTGCTTGTAAAATGTCAATGAATTTTAAAAACATCTCTCCAAAGAACTGTGAAAACTGCAGAACTGAGCATCGAGAATCGAGAATCGAGAGACAAACAAAACAATTCGGGTCAGTTGCTAAAAATACATTTTTGGTTCAACAAGCAACTAGAGAATATTAATAAATGACCTGATGCAGTGAGGCAAATATAATGCTGAAAACAAGAAACGAATGTGTAAAAGCTTTAAGATACCCTGTACTTTTTCGATTTTAAAAGCTACGAAGCTATTTATTTATTTTCTTAGATATTAACACATACCAAAAAAAATACTTAACCTTGGGAAATAATATATAAAAAAAATTTAAAATTATTTTAAGAGATACATTTCTTCTAAAATGCTTTTATATATTTGTTTTATTGTTTTTCAGTACAAATTATTTTTTTATGATTTAATAACGATTTTACCACTAAATTCTTTTGAAAAATTTACATAAAATTTGTCTTTAAGGTTTAGAGTGCGATAGAGCTTGTTTCAAGTATTCAAAGTCGCTCATCTCAATTTCCAACTGTAATCAATAAATTAGAACACATATAAATATAGAAATGACTTAATTAATTGATTAGCTGCAAAATCTTTTTATTCATAATGAAAAATAAATCAAAAATAAGATTGACAGTTTATTGAAAAATTATAGCAAATGATTTTCTTATGATTTTAATCAGATACTTACTATAGAAGTATTTTATTTTAAATATAGAAATGACTTAATGAAAGAATCGAAGCAAATGATTTCCTAATAATTTTAATCAGATAACTTACTGCAAAAGTACTTTATACTTAAATATGGAAATGACTTAATAAAGTAGTTTTAAAGATTAAAAATCAAAATAAAAAGTATTTACGTATAATTTTTATTAAAGTGTTGTTTAAAGAACATTATAAAATGCCTTTTTAATTGAAACTAACTCGTTCTCTAACTCTCTTTTTCCTTTATGAGTCTGAGTTATTATGTCATCCAGTGAATTATATACTCTTTCTGTTGCACTTTCCGGGCAATGGGCATACATAAAAATAGATGTCGCTTTGCCTTCCGCTCTCTGATCACACTGGGCTGCAATTAGAGGGAGAGGGAGAGAGAGAGAGAGAGACTTGGGGGCCTTGTGCGGTTAATCACCTAGAAGAAACGAAGATGGAAACGAAGAGGAAGACAGACCCCAGGCACTTGGTACCCTAGTCATTCAGTCATTCAGTCCGTCAGTCATTCAGTCCGTCAGTTAGCTCACCGCTTTAGTTGCCCCTCTGGGCGTTTCATCTAAATTTAGAAGCACTTTACATTTGTTTTCCTTTTTCTTGTCGTTGTCTTTGTGCATAATGTGAGCATAATTGTTGCATTGCATCTGCATCTAAATCTTGACTCTCGGGTTACGGGACCACCTACAGCTGACTAAGTTGTCGGCTTTTGAAAGACCTCGACTTAAGTGCGAAAATCCCTAACAAGGCGAAGATTCCATTCCAACTGCGTTGAAGTGTGAAATTTGGTTTCATAATCATGATGAGAGTTCTATAGGGTTGACAGGTAGAGGTCAAAAGACTAGAGTTGTCGTCGTGACTGGGCAGTGGGAAGGTAACAACCATCCAGGTCATAATCTAACCCACTATTTGTCTGCATCAAAATGGCATTTTTCGGTACAGTGGGTCATCGAATAACTTTATAGAGTAGAATAGTATTTTACTTGTCTAGAGAAGTTTTCAGTTGCTCTGTTTCCACTGTTCCGCAGTGTCATTGCTCATAGTATTTGTGTTTGTTTGTTTATTTTGTTTTTACTGCCATTTTTTTTTTGCTTTCCATCGTTGCCTATCCCCGAAAAAGATCTCAATTGATCCCCGGGGTGTTATTGAGCTATTGGCAGCACGCCAGCCTCAGCTGCAGTTGTCTCTCTCTCTTGTTCTATTCTCAATGCTCGCACCTCAACGTTCCTTTTGCGCTCACCGTTTCGTTCCTTGGGCCACGTTCCTCATTCCACCCATTGCCCTTTGTGGATCGTGGGCCGTTTCTGTGTTTTGCTGTTGTTTGTCAGCGAGATAGATACACATACAAACATACATATATACACATAATAAATATTACCTTTACACACCTTCCAGGCGACATGGCAGTCATCCTAGCTGTAAACACACAAACACATACACACTTGCATGCATACGGTAAATACGTGTGAGCAAATATGCGAAAGTATGTAATACACTTAAGAAAACAAAATGCAGTTAGGAAGTGAGTAACTTAAGTGTGCGGTAAAACTTTTAATTAAAATTAAATTTGGAATATTTGTTCATATATCCTAAATGACATTTTTACTTATTGCGCAAATTATTAACTTATTAAAGTACATTGTATTTTTCTTACTGTGCATATTTTTTGCTGTTTGTGTGTGCCTTAAAGTTTACTTTGGCCTTTCTGTGCGACGTGCTCAAGTGAACTTTTGTTGTTGTTGCTGCAACGTTGATTGATTGTTTGGCTTAGAAGTTGTTGTTGTTGTTGTTGTTACTGTTGTTGTTGGCTCTTGAAGTGGGCGTGTGTTGTACTGTGTTGTGTGCGGATATTTGCATTTTTCTAGGTTAATTAGTTGGCCCAGGTGCATTGAACTTTAACAGGTAGCCTAACTAGAAAAAACTTTGCCAGCTCTTTTGAGGTCATCTCGCTCTCTTCCTATCTCTCTCTCTCTCTTTCTCTTAGAATGCCATGCAGTTGTGTAAGTTAAACTAACAAAAGAAACAGATACTCTGTGATAAGATACTTTTAGGTGTTTGCATTCTAAACGCTGTTCTCTCTCTCTCTCCGATAAGATACAGATACAACATTTGTTGTTGTCTGCTTATCGCAAGCTATGTTGTTGCAATACACTCGGGTTGTTGTTGTTGGCCTGCTGCAATTAGCTGAAGATCGCAAACAGCAAACTCTGATTTCATCTTCACAATTTTTAGCTTGATCTTAACTTTACTTTGTTGTTGTTGTTGCTTTTTGCATGCTGCAATTATCGGCACGAAGCTTTCTGTCACTCAACGTGAGCAAGGTTGCCCCAGACAATGGGCCAGAGTTGCCAACATTGTTGCCAACTGACAGTCGTCGCTTTGAGCGGCAAGCTACTCTTATCGCAAACAACAACAACAACAACAGCAATCATCAATCAAAGCAGCAGCCAGCTACAACAACAACAACAACTCTCATACAACAATGTAAAAAACCCAGTTAAATCAACTTCTTAACGCCAACAGCTTCATCTTCTTTTCTTTTTCTTTTTGTTGTTGCCTCTCTCTCTCTCCCTTGATTATTAGATTTCTTTATAAGAAAAAGCAGAAGAAGAAGCAAGCTCGTGATTCTTCATTACAAGTTCATTATCATTATTATTCTTGTTCCTTTATTACGAAGGATATCTTTTAAGCTCGAATTAATCTTATTATTTTTGAATTTTATCTAGATTTAAAAACATTTTAAGATTTTTAGCTGATTTCTTTCCTTACTAGATTAGAGATTATTTTTTCTTTTGCTCAAATTATAAAACATTTTGTTGAATGCTGAAGAAGTTTTCCTGCATTTTTTTACCTTGACAGTCTGCATCCGCATCCATTACCCTACAATGATTTTGCCACTTCATAGATCAAAAGATCATCAGAGAATAAAAAAAACCTAACCTCCTCCATTTCTTTGTCATTCTCTTTTTTGTTGCTTTGCTCGGTGACATTTTGCTGCATAATTGAATTCTTATTCTTATTTTGCACCGTTTTTTTTCTTTCTTTTTGTTTTTTCTGCTGTGCGCCCCAAGGCGAGCAGTCAAGTTGCAACTGTTCAAATGCCGCACTGAGTTATGGGCAACCATCTGAGCTTGCACCTGGAGTGGTAGCTGCAACTTGCAACTGCAACTGGAAGTGCTGGAAAATTGTTGCTGGCGGCATTAGATTGCCGTTGATTGTGAGATTGTTAGATTGTGAGGACGGCATTCTCTTGAAATAATGACGTGTTGAGAAGGGCATCTTGATGCCAGTGTGTTGATTAGATAATAATTATATGATACATACTTCCATGGTGCAAAACTAATTGCTCGGGCCATTGAAACTTAAATAACCGTTTAATTGAAATGCGATAGATTTCCAGCATTGATTTGCTGTTAATATTGTGATTAAATATTAAATGGCTGGAATTCTTTCAGTTTCTCTACTGTTCCCCTTGTTCTGTACTCTTCAGAACAACAAAAATTCACCTCGCCAATTTGTTTGGCAAACGAAACATTCAAACGATCGGCTCTCGGGTAAATCTCTCAGCTGTGCTTCGTTTGAGACGATATGTAAATTTATATGCTGTGCGCTGCTTGTTGTTGTTGTTGTTGTTCGGTCAAGGTGAGTGAGCTGGAAGAGCAAGCGAGATGAAGAGATAGTGAGATCGAGTCTTGAGACGGAGAGGCAGGTGACGGACAAAAGCTTTTGCACATGGACTTAACACTTCCAGGAAGAAGTCTCGTTTCTTGTTTGTGTTGTTGTTGCTGTTGTTGTTGTTGCTGCTTGGTATGCACAGACAAAACAGATAAATCATCTGAAAAGCACCGCTTATTTGGCAGTCTAGAATTTGATTATGTTTGCTTTTGTTGTTTTGGCTTTGGTTTTTTTCCCCCCGCGTTTTTGTGTGCTTTGAAATGCGTAAAATGTTTTGCGTTATTTTGTTTTTGTGTGTATGAGTTCTTAGAAAACATTTGGCATATCTATCTATCGAATGAATGAAGCTTAAGATTTGTATAATCCGATTGGGGACGGGCCCAGAACAGAAAGAGAAAAGAAGAGAGAGAGAGAGAGAGAGAACAGATATTGTTACGACGACATTCCAGTGCTCAATGTGGAAACCACAGCGACATTTATTAACTCTTGTGTATGGAAATATATGTATGTGCTATTAAAGCTTGCCAATTACCGTCTCAAAATAGACAAAGTGAACAAAAGACCACAGCGAAGGCAATGCTTTTTTTTTGTTGTTGTATATTTACAACCAATAATTTAGTCAGCCACCAACAACAACAACACATGCTGAATTATGTAGGTGGACACGATAATTTTCGTTTTCTGCAGACACAACACTCCAAAAACAACAAAAACCAAAACAGTTCCAGCCAGGGAGCCCCTCAAGGTTTTCCCCCAACACTGAACCAGACGAATCAAAAACAGATTTCCAAGTCGCGCCCAAAAATAGCAGCACGCACCCCCTTCCCCTGCCCACCCCTTTGTCGCTGCCCTCAGGCGCATTTTATTTAAATAAAATAAATTTGTTGTCTGCTGCCCAAAAAAAGAGCGCAAGCTGCAATTACTGTAAATTTGCACAGACAAATAAACGTTGTGGAGACCTCTAGCGGCAATTTTAGATACCGCCGTATGTATGTGTGTGTGTGTGTGTGTGTGTAGATGCAACGGTACAGAAGGCGTACAAAGGCAAAATGATACGAGCACTCAAGAGTTTAACGAAAGCGAAAATTCTAATGGGAATACTAAAAAAAAAAAAATATTCTTTGAGAATTATTTTTCTTTAAATTGCCTAGATTTTAATGACTTTTAGCACGATCTGTTTAGTCTACAGATAATTAAATTTAAATTGCTTTGGCAATTTTCGGCATGTGCATCTTTAATACATTATTAATTTGCTTTATTATTTAATAGCTAAATGTTAAATAGTTAAAAAAAAGCAATTTTACTTGAAGACTTAAGTACTAAAACGATAAAAAATAAAGGAGTAAATATAAAAAAGTATTTCAATTAAAGTTTTGAATTTAAAAAAAATGCTTTAAGCCCACATAATAAATTATTTTAATATCATAAATAAGGTTTTTTCTGTCAAACATAACTAATTTACATCACCAATTAGCTTAATATAATCATATTTAATGTCTAAGACTCTATTTTTTTTTGAGAATCTGCATTGGCATTTTAATAGATATTTTTTTTAGTGGTGGGTGGGTTGTTAGAGGCTTTCCACCCTCCCCCAAAAAATGCCTCTGCTTTATTGCTTGTTGTTTCCACCTCCAACAGTGTTTAAAGTTTGTCTTCGATTTGTTTGTGTCTTGTACGTGGGTCGCAGTCAAATGTGGCAAACGAAGGCTGCCTCAGTTAGCTGGCTGGCGACAAAAAAAAAAAAACACCGCCATAAACAAATAACTATGCCACTGCCGATGGCAATAGCTCTCTGTGACTATAAGTTGAGCCGAGCTCAATGCAAGCTGATCATGCACAGCGCAAATAAATAGTTTTGTGGCTCAGACTCAGTCTTAGACAATGTGGCACGCTAGACACACCCGAACGAAGCCGAACCTCTACACTATGTGTGTGTGTTTTTTGGAGCTTGAGTGGAATTCAGCTCATGATAAATATTTAGGTGTTTGCCGTATTTGAGCACGTCTTGCATAATTTGTACGTTTGTACTTTTAATTAAAGATATCTCTCAGATACGCAGATACTTAGTTCTTGGCCATATTTGGTAAGCACCTGATTCTTTTTAGAGCTAGCCAAATAGTTGAATAATGCTTATGTTGCCTCAGGGTCACACCGGGTTCAATAACTGCCAAAATATCTGTCCATAATTAGCCTTTGTCAAAGTGCACAAAAACAAAAACAAAAAAACAAAATTCTGCGCGTGCCCAAAAGTTGTTAAAGCAAACATTTAGCATATTGGCCAATTATGAGCCATTTGCGGTTTAGGCCCAACAAAAAAAATAGAGATAATGGAATATAATAAGCTAATGGGCTTTTATGTTTTTTTTTAATTGTTGAACTAAATTCTAATACCTTTTTAAATGCTTACTAATGTTTTTTTCCTTTTTTTTCCAGGTATGTACCATTAAACTAACTGTAACCTAAATATTTAAACTGGCTGGCAAATAATATTTGGCAGGTAATTTCTGAAAACCGACAATGTTCCAAAAATAGCAAAAATACGTATGAAAAATTTGTTATTTAAGTTTTTAGCTGTTTTGTTGGACAGATTGTAGGCTTATCCCTAAGATATTGGATTAAAATTTTTATATTTTAACTTGAAAAATTCTTAAATAAATTCCTATTTTCCTACAAGTCATTTTCAACGAAAGCCTAAATGTAAAAGTTATTTATTTTATAATTTGTTTGTCAATATAAAACAGTAATTTAATTATGTTCAATGACCAAAAAAGAGGTTTGACAAACGTGCGTCGAAAATTAAATCAACGCCCACGTTTTCGGACAAATTATAAAAGCTGAACGATGATGATGATTTTCAATTGTTGTTGTTGTTTTTGCTTTTTTTTTTTTGGCTTGACCATATAAATAGACAGTTCGGGCTTGAAACGAACATTTGGCTTGCCAAAAAAAAAGAGAAGAAGTTTAATGTTAGAGTTGGAAAAACTGTGTCAAAGTTGTTTGGATTCTCGCCAGCTTATAAGGTAGTGTATTCAGTGTATTTGTTGTATTTGAACACTTTTGGCCATTTAACTGTTTCTTTTCAACGTTTTTATCATTTTTCGTAGCGAATTTCACGTTCGTTCTTTTGGCCATGTTTACATTTTCGCCACGTTATCACTTATTAACCCACTTCCGGCCAAGGCAGCGAAGAGAAATTAATTTGCAATGACAAACAATAAAATAGAGAAGAAAGAAAAAAGCAGTAAAAACAATTTACAGAACCTAGAAAAAATCATAAATCATGATGCCAAATTGGGCTAATGTCGCTTGTGTGAAAGTTTCTCTCGAGAATTAAGTAATTTTCATTTAATTAATCAAATTATTTAGCATTTAACATACATTTCTCGCCACAAATGGGGGCGTGGTACATTTCGATAACGATTATTCGCTGCTCAATCGATTGTTAATTGAATGATTGTTAACTCAATGCGTTTCATTCAGTTTTTCTTTCAGTTGACAAACAACAACAACAACTTACACATGTCCACACACAACATTTGGTTGATCTATGTGTGTAAATACATATTTATGTGTGTGTGTGTATTTGGCCTACTTTATTTCCATTCCATTCGTTTAGCTTGTGGTTACGAGGCAATAAGAAGAAAATAGTATCAACAACGTTTAAGCTGATTGAGAATTAAAAAATACCCTAACAAGACTAGAGTAAATATCATAAAAAATAATTGATTATTCAGATTCTCTATCTTTAGATTCTTTTTTATTAAAATTATAGAGTTAAACTTAGTAAGTCCTTCAATTAAAAGATTTCTAACTGAAAACTTTAACATTTTTTAATTAAATAGTACAAATTTATTCAGGAAATTCATTTTTCAAAATACTAAAATTTGTAGAATCTTTTAATTTCTATCACTTTTGATATATGTATCTCAAAGATTTTAAAGAGGATTTTGAAACTTTTAAAATTTTTATTTATAGAGAAATTAATTTCTTCAAAATTCCTACTCAACTTCTAAAATTTGCAGAATCCAACTTTTCGTATATCTCAAAAATGTTATAGAGTATTTTGAATGTGTTATGTTGCATTGTTAAAATGGTAACAAATTTTTTTTTTTTTCTTTAAATAAAAATCAATTCTCATTGTTTTTCTGTGTTCATTAGAGTCGCATTTGAAGTCGCTTTTGACTATTGACAAGGTCTAGGTGCAGCCATTGGGACAGATCGAATCGTATCGGATCGGATCGGACAGACAGCTCTCTGGAGCGTTGGACAATTGATTGCTTTACAGATTTCAATTTCAATTTGAATTTGTATTTACTTTTCGAGCTGGCTGTCATTCAGATTTCTTTTACCACAGCTCACACGCGCGGGGCCAACGTCATTGTGAATATGGGTGTGAATGTGAGTGTATTTGTGGGTCTAAGCGTACAGTTCATGGTCAAAGTTAAACTAAGTAGTATCTTTGAGTAGAAAGTGCAGAAAGTCTTTTTCTTTCCCAGAGCGGTAAAAGAAGAAACAAAGCTGGCAACTTCCGTTTCAATTTCTTAATGTTTGCTGCCCAAAATCAAATAATTATCTTCTGGATGCTACTGTGGCTACAAGATACAAGTTCAACTACTTAAGACATGATCAACCTGCGAAGTATCTGTGGCTTGTTGCATGAGCATAGAAGTCAATTTTTTCATTCTTGTAGTTGGTTTTTTTTATACATATTTTTTTTGTGCTGCGGGTAAATTACTTTGATTCGATTTGTAAAGTTTGCCCTGTAACGAAGACTGAGAATGAGAATGAGAACTCTACTTGAAGCATATCTCTTTTATGTACCGTTGGCGCCCTTTGCCAGGCAATTCTCGCGCCTCTTCGTCTTCTTCCATCGTGATCATCGAAATCGACATCGGCATCACATCGACAGCGGCTTTGTGTTGTTGTTGTTTTTCAAGCTGTTTGCTAACTTGCGTGTGTTTCTACCGTACGTATGTATGTGTGTGTGTGTTTGTGTGAAGTAATCGGTAGTTGTGGCTCAAGCAGCCTCAGAGCTGCTCTGTTGTCTCTTGATGTTGTTGTTGTTGTAAGTATTCTTCTTCGTTTTTCCCGTTTCTCTCTCGGCTCGGCGAAAGGTTGTTGAACTTGTTGCTGTACAACAACAACTTGGTTTCAATTTTGTTCCCTCAATCAGTTGCCTGTGTTCTTTGTTGGTCTTTTGTGAGCCCGTTCGGTGCGCCCGTTTCGTTGCTTCACCCCCCCTCCCCTCCCCCTACGCTGGCATAGGCCGTACATTGAGTTCTATTATAGAAAATTATATTATTATTATGTACTCCACACACACACACACACACACACACAAACACAGTGTGCGCTCTTGGGCTCTTTGTTTACGTACACATATTTAGTTTACTGTTATTCTACGCAGAGCTCTTGTTCTCTCGTTTTCTTCGGCTTCGGCTTCGGCTTCTATGCAAATTCTTATCTTCGAACATGAATTACCTTAAAGCTATGTTAAGCCTATTTAAAATTCAAATAGTTAACTAGTCATAAAAGCCTTTCTTGTTTAAGCACTTTTAGCTTGCAGGTTCCTCAAAGAAGGAAAAATAAAAATTCGTTGCGTTATTTACAGCTGCACTTCCTCAAAATCTTCTCGTTCGACAGTCATTATGAATAATGGTTGTTCTTTGTGTATTGCATGATGGTTTTTGTTTTGCATAATCAACTTTTTTTCAGGCATCCTGCAAGGTAATTTTTTTTCTCTCTTCATCTCATTAAATTTGGACATGATTTTTTATGTATTGCGTGTTCTGACGGATCCTAAGTAACAAAAAAAAATAATTCCTTACCCAAACTACCTTTTCAGACAGTTCTTTCTTTCTTTCTTTTTAATTTCCTTAGCTTAATTAGCATCTGTCGTAACATTAAGTAAATGAAACAAGGCAATTAAGTCTTATCAGCTAACCTCTACTCGGGCATTATCAGAGATTGTTGCCATAACAGAGTACAAATATTTAATGTCGACGGCGTCGTTTTTTTTTTATAGGTTCAATTAAAAACGTGACGCTATTTTGACCTTTTCGATTTATAGGCGCCTTTTTGAAGATAATGAGAATTAAAAGGGTTCAAGAACATAAGACCTTAGAATTGAACACCTCAACAGATAAGTTTAATTGAAAATAGGAAGAGAAGTTCTGTGATGAGAAACAAAAAGTAGAGATTTAAGAGAGGTTTGGAAATCGCTATTAAAATCGCCAACTAAAATGTAAAGTTTTTTTTATTGTGTATTTAAATTTACAGTTTATGCAACTGCAACTGCAACTAAACAGCGGCCACGTGTGTGCAACTTTGGACATTCTTAGTCGACACATTTAGCAGACAACGTGCCAATAAATCATCTGTGTGTTTGTTGCACGGACTCAGCCTTTTCTCAGCTGTAACTCAGGTTTTATGTTAACGGCAATAAATCAAATTGTATTGAGCCCGTCAATAGCTGTTAATTTTATTCGAGTTGCGCAAAGAATTGTCCATAAAATATATATATACTTTTTTATCAATATAAATATATATATATGCGAAAAGTGCATAAATTATTTATTGCTAAAAAAGCAAATGTCATAAGAGTCTTGTCTGCCATGTGGCACTGTGGGAATTATTGCAAGCTTATCTATCTGCCCCAACTCAATTGTGTGCTGAAATGTTGCAATGAAATATGTGTGTGTGTGTGTGTGTGTGTGAAGTCGTGTCAATTGCCGTTGTATTCGTTGACCAGCTGACCACTCAACCAGTTGGCAGTGTCTTAGTCACGGCTTAAAAGGCTGGCCTAAACAGAAGAAAAAGTAGTTGTTAATTTGATGTATCGATTAGAGCTGAGAATGCAATTAAAGTTTTAAAGTTTTCTCAAAAAGTTGTAAGAATTGGTTTGAAACTTGACTAAGAAAAAGGCAATTTAATAATCATAAGTGCGGGTAACAAATTAGGGCCCAAAGTAAACAGTTACGCCATAATCTAACACTTCTTGGCCTGAATGACATTCAGCCATTAAATTACAAGGCCAATTTAGCAATGCGGCAACTTTCTTGTGCAACAGATCGAAACGGCGACGACGACGACGACGACGAAGCGTTAACAAGTGTAACATTGCCAATTTGTTATACAATTGGCGCTAGAACAACAAGCGTGAAGACAACAACAACAACAACAACAAGGCCAAAAACTGGGGGCAGTGACCAAAACAAAAGAAGGAAAACTTTATTGCGCCCTAATGACAACAACAGCAGCCAAAAGTTATGCAATGCTGGAAAAATTGTCGTTAACTCTTTTGCTTAATTTCATTTTCCGCAACGCTAACGACGACGCCCTGAAAAAAAAAAATAAACTGTATAAGACTTTACAACAAACATTCAAACACATATGAATGCGTAGCAGGCTCTTGACTTTATTTGGCTTATTTGTTTGTAAGATTATACGTGCATGATTGTGTTTATTTTCCAGTTCATTAAATCGCGTTGAAGCAACGCGCCCCATGCCCCAAACATATTTAAGTATTATGTAATTTCCTCTACAAATTGTAACTACTTTTGGGTATTTTTATTTTTTTGTTGATTTGCCTGCGCTTTGAAATGCGTTTGCCATTTTATTTATTTTTGTACTTTTTCTTATTATTCAATCAAATTGTGCATTGTCTGCACTCGCACAGAAAGGGACAGCAAGCTGTGAATGAGATGGCGTTAGAAAGGGAGGGGAAACAAATAACAATGATTTTTTTTTTTCGGCGTGTTCATTCACTTTTACTTTATTGCTCCGTCATTATACACTTGAAAATCCATCAAGTATTATAGACTTTTGATTAAGCCAAAGCGTTTTTTTTTTATGTTTCTTTTAGAAACAGGAAGCCACGTGAGTGCATTTTCTTACGATTTAAAGTCATCGTGATAGCGCAAAGATTTTGTTTAATGATCATTGTCCTTTAATAAGGCATAGAATTTTTAATTGAATTGCATTTTTGAGAGCTCTGGAAAATGTTAAGATAATTTTAGGTAACAGAATGTTTTCATGTTGAATAATCAGTATTATTTAATTGTTTTTAATGAATTGTTTTAGTTTATTTGAAGAATATTCAATCAAAGTAAGTCAAAAATAATAATATTTAATAGTTTGAATGTTTTTTTCCAAATTTTTTTTTGCTCAAATATATTTGTAAAATTTTCTTTTTAAATTTTTCCAAAAATATATTTGTTGAACATTTTTTTATTTTGCGATTTTTTTAAATCCAAATAATTTTTATTTTGATCTAAACGATTAATTTGATTTTAATTAAACGTAAAAAATAATTTGGGATTTATTACAGAGCATTTAAAAATGTTTAATTGTGTAATTTAGCGCCTTTTGTTTTTATTTAAAATATTTTTCTTTGTTGGTTTTAGCTAAGTAATCCCATTTTACTTAACGGTTTGTGGTCCAATTCCAATTCCAATTCCGATTCCAATTCCAATTTCCAGGCCGAGGTCACGATCTCTTTGGCGATCGCAGTGCGCAAAGTGTGTCAGGGCGGGTGTGTGTGTGTGTGTGTGTGTGTGTGTGAGTGTGATGAGTGCGTGGTCTTCTCCGCCTCCCCCTCAACCCATCAACTACTCCTCTATAACTACTCCATGCCGGGGCAGACAATCTGTAGCGAAGCGAATAGCAATTGTTGGAAAAACGTTGCCATGACCCATTTTGGGGGAACACCCACTGATCAATTTCGGCGGTCGCAGCGCTTTTGAAATGAGTTTTTTTTTTTTCGGTGAGGTGAGGTGAGTTTTACTTTTTTTTTTTTTGTCGGCCCGATTTGGTTGCAACGTGTACCTGCAGCTAATTAGCTCTAATAAGGCCAGTTACCAATTGATGTTGACGTTAACCGTTAGCATTTCACTGTAACTGTTCTTTTGTTTGTTACAAACATACATAAGTACATATATTGCATTGCTAATTAGCTCTTCAGTTTGGAAAAACCTTTCGCCACTGCACTTTCACATGCAATGAATTATTGAACAACACATTTCCTACATTTCCTACATTTCCTATGTAGGTGCAATAAATAATACCAGTCGTTGTAGGCATTCACCATTGTTACATTTCCATATTTGTACAGAGACAAAACTAAAATTTGCATGCTTCAACTTTTACCTCAACCACATACAAATACAAAATATATGTAAGTAATTATCTAATGATCAATGGGATTGCAAGCACAAACAAAACATTTATCATGGAAAATAGATTGTAAAGCGACAAAGATTTGATTCAGCTTTTAAAACACCTGAATGATTAACGAACTCTATCAAGTTTTGGATGAGCAAGCGATTGGCAATTTTTTGTTTCTTTTTTTAAGTGTGAGTGATCCACAAAAAGATGAGGAAGAGGAAAAATAATAAAAACAAAGAAGAGCGCGAAAAAATATACAAAATTTAAGAGTCGAACTGTAAGATATTCTGCAAAGTGTTAAAATAAATGTAAACAGAAACTGAAACTAAAAATACAAAAAAAATATATCGATTTTTAGTATAAAAAAATAAAATACTTATTTTTAGTATATTATTATATTAAAAATAATTAGTTTTTTATGATAATCTTACTTAAAAGTCATAAAAACAAGTTAAATGCTCTTAAAGTAATTTATTTTAAGCATTAATACGCTTTAATATTTCATCAAAGTATCGTTAGCTTCGACTAAAAAAAATAATAAAAATCTTATCCTTAAACTATCTATTAACATTAAATCATTCAAACACAACTGATTCCACTTACAATCAAAGACAACTATTTTTCTATCTTACCAAAAATTAGAGGGTACGAAAAACAATAATTTGTTATTTTGATCAAACACGAAAAGTACGAAACCATAAAAACATAATAAAACAGGTAGAGTGTTGATAATGATCTCAACTTGATTTAATTGTTGTTGTTGCTTTTGTTGCGGCCTTTTTTTTTGTTATAAAGGAGGCTGCACTTGCGCTAAACTCTAAATGTAACTGTAACAAGTTTTTAATGGCAGCCCACGAAAATCAAGTCAATTTGTTTATGATATTTTTCTTTTCGCCTTTTTTGTTTTTGAACGAAATTACTTAATTTTTCAATATCGAGCGCGTTGTTTTTGATTGGAAATTGAAAACAACTTTCACTTCACTTTGCTGCCACAAACGTAATTGACAAAAACAAAAAAAAAAAAAACACCAAAGAAAAGCAGCCGCCTTTTGGTCAAAGTCTACGAAAAAAAAAAAACTCACAACTCGAGGGGGAATTAATTAATTACGAATGCATGGAAACTAGCTGATAACTTCTTTACCTGCAGGTGAATGCCAATAAAAATCAAATTTAAATAAATTGAAATTTTATCTACGCCTAAAGAGTTAAAAACCAGTCTCTATCTCTTTTTCTAACCTTTCTCTATCTAGGACTGTTGAAAATATTTTAATTAGAAATTATTCAAAAATGTTTTTTAATGGCTGGCACTTAAGTTAAAAGACTTGTAACGGAAAGTGCAGTAGATAAAGTACTTTTAGACTTTTGAAACCAATTTGCATGCCACGTACTTCATTTTCAAAGACAAGGTGTCTGAAAATTGCGACACATTAGGTTTAACTTAATTCATGATTGGTATCAGGGCAAAATGGACATAAAACTTACAATAGAGCGCCATGTGGTATGTATATCACGTTGCACGAGCGAAGAACTTATGCAACAATGGCAATAACAATAAAAGATCTTGACATACTAGCAGCAAAGTTTCTCACATTAGCAAAACAGCAACAAGTAAAACAATAACAACAACAACAACAACAAGTCTATGAGAAAAATCACACATTATCTTTTTGGAAAAATCAATAAATCAGAGCCAACAACAAAAGCCAAAACAAAAACAAACTACAAAACACAAAACACAACACAGAGGTCGTTTAAGAGCTGTACACCAAAATATCTGGCCGACAAAATCTTAAATATTTCGCCATGAAAAACTGCACAAATATCATTGAAAGATGCACACCCCGCCAAACCCCTTCTGCCCCTTGGCTGATTTTTCAGCTGCTGCACAAGTAAAATGTCAAATATGCAATAAAAAAAAGCAAAAAAAAACAACTTGCTTTAGTGTCGTTTGCATTTTACATTGTTTTTTTTTTTTTGGCAAGCGAGGAAGGGGGGAAGGCAATTGTATAATAACAACAATTACAAGCTGCAAAAAATAAATGCAGTAACAATTTAAAGTACAAGCAAAAAATCACAGCCAACGAACAGCAGCAACAAAAAAAAAAAAAACACAATCGACTTGAAGGTAGTCGTCGCTACCAACCCCAACTACATTTTGTTCGACCTCACTTGACTCTTTTTCACATCGAAAACTTAACAGCAGCAGCAGCAGCAGCAGCAACAACAATAACAGCAAGAAAAACATGCTGTTAAGAAAGCAACAACAATTGGCAGCTTAATAAGATAGAGAGCTCCACATGCATTGAGCAAATATGTTAAAAATGCTCTCTTGATAGCTAAAGTGGCGGCAAATTGTGAATTGTGTAACTTTTCGGGATGCGCTTGCCACAGATAATCATGTCTATTACAACAGCTACAGACTTATAATTTATTGTGCTTTTTCAATTATCGATTACGGTTACTTTTTGATGCTAAAAATAAGACAAGACCTTTTTATGTGGTTTTAAGAAGCCTAAGAATTTAATCTCCTAAAAATGTATTTCTACTTTATTTTTATTATTAGATTTGTTTTGATAAAATCCAGAATGTAATAAATAACCCTTCAGAATGAACCATTCATATAATAAATATTTTTAATTATATTTTTTTTAAATGTTTTGATTTTGCGTAAATTATTTATTATAAAATTTCATAAAATATTTTTTATTATATTTTTTTTGGCATTATTCTTGTATTACCAGTGACAAATGTTGGAAAATTAACCTAAATTAATATAACATTGAATACAATTTGGTTTTAATTATACAAAAACTTCAAGATCAACTTTTCTTAGCACGAAAATCATTGCTTAGAATTTGTTCCTTATTACTAAAAAGTAGCTTAAGCCCGTTTTAAAATACAGATTAAGCCCAACTAGCACATTGTATAGAATTATTGTTAATCTTTTAAGCAAATTATGCGTAACTCAAAACGAGGCACGTTGTAATCGCTTAAAATGTTATCTGCAGCAGAGATGAGAGCCCCATTTGGCTGGAAAAGATAACGAGCTTACGATTTATGGATGACAATAATGATGGCATAAAATGGCATGAAGAAGAAGAAAAAAAAACGCAGTTGAGATGCGGTCACGTCGCATGCGAAAATCAATTAAGCGGCCGAAAGTATCTTACGGATAACGTAACTCATATCAGCGGCGTTTATCTGAGCGACACAAACGAAAGCCCCAACAGGTTCAATTTATCGCGATGCTGCCGCTGCTGCAGCAGTTGCAACTTTGCGTTGCGCCTCTTACGGTAAAAATGTCCAAAGTTATTACCAAAAGCTGACAAATTGCGATTCAGGTTCGCGTTTCGATTACGCGACTCTTTGCGGAAATAGAAATCCAGATTTATGCGAGCCGATAAGCTAGCTTTGAAAGCTAAAAAAAAGCCAGCCAAGTCAACGCCTAGAGAGAGAAATAAACCCAAAGCTAAAGCTTCCAAGTCGCCAATCATGTCACTGTCCAAAGCGTAGCGGACCACTGTCAACTATTGATGATGATGATCTTTTCTTCAAAAAAGCTTCAACCACAAACAACAAACAGTTGGAAACCAAGTTTACTTTTCGAACTAGATGCGATTAGTTTATTGGCACATAAAATGTTTTTTGGCAGAAAAGATTTACGATTTTTCATGAACAATAAGTTTAAATTTGTTTTTTCTTGCTTTGCAATTTATTTAATACTAATATATCACATACAAATATTTTTAAAAATGTAGAAGAAATATTTTAATATTTTTACAGCTTTAAATAAAACTGTAGGTTAATTAATTTTGAGATAAAAAACTTGAACAATAATATCAAAAAAATTTCTGCAATTAAAAAAGTAAAGAAAAATATTTTTATTGATTCTACAATAAAGTTTAAAACATAAAGGAGTATATAAAAACTGATGAAGGCAATTAAATAAAATTTAAAGTGTGATGATAATTAAAAATCGCAACTACTTTTATCAAGCTCTTATTACTCATTACAAATAAAATATTTATTTAATACAGAAATCATATATCTTTAATAAAGCTTATAAGTTTTCCGGCAAGCGCAGCACTTAGAAACTTTATCAGATAACTTTTTAGCATAGTTTTGAGTTGGGTCTTTCCGCACTTGAGATGATATCGATGTTCAATCTGTCAGGCTGCCTGTCACAAGGGTTAATTGCGCCTGTCATAAGGGTTAATTAATTAAACAACCAAGTAACGAACCAACAACAACAACAACAACGTTACAAAGACATTCAGTTGGCCAACAAGGCACCGAAAGTTCCTTTGCCGGCTCAAAATGAGTTGGCCAACAGCTTTTGGCTGGCTGCACGAACTCCTCAACCTGCATTTGTTTATTTTTATTTGTTCTTGGCTCTTGCTGCATTGCCAAATTTGGTCATTTTGTTGGCCGACAGTTGTTTGCTGTTGTTGTTGTTGTTGTGGTTATTGTTTTTTATTCATATTATTTTGGGGCTCGTTTTCTTTTTGGTGGCAGCGCCTGTCTTGTCTTATCATCATGTTCTTGCCCGTCCAACTGGACTGACATTTTAATATGCATTTTGTGCTTATTTTTATGAGCTGCACATAAAAATAAACATTCTGTTTAATGCAGCAGCAGCCAAAATATCTGAATCTGACAAACTGTCTAAATAATTAACAGCCATGCAATGAAATTTTTTTTAAAGGTGCACGCCAAAAATTTTTTTTTAATATTACACTAGCTGAGGGCATTTTGATTTTGGTGTTAAGTTTTGTAAATATTTTTCATGTGTTAAGAAAAAAGTAAATTTATATTTTATTTGCAATTTTAATGGTTAAAGTTTAGAGATAACTAGCTAAACATCTTTTTATGTGCTTAAAAAACAAGTTTGAGTATTTTCTATATGCTATTTAATAGGTAAAGTTTACAGAAACTTAACAAAAAATGAAAATTTGTTAAATTAATTTATTTTAGTATTTTATTTTCTATAAAAATCTTAAACGTCTTTTTTAATTTTTTCTTTTTTTTTCCTAATATTTTATTGTAAGATTTATTTCTTTGATTCAATAAATTTTTTTTAAGTGTGTGTCAACTTCGCTGCAAGTTTTTTTTAACTGTTCTTTAAAAATTTGTTTTCTTTATTAGCATTGCTTTATTTTTCATTTTGTGGCCTGTCACTTTGCATTGTTTCGATTACTTTTTTGGCAGCAGCTTTGTGCTCATCCCGTTGACACAGATTCAGTTCAGTTCAGTTGTTGTTGTTGGCAATTAACCCACATGTGGCAGCCGCAGCAGCAGCGTTCGAGTCCAAATGTTATAATATACTAAATGATCATACACACATACTATAATATATACAGATGTATATATCTCATTTGTGTCTTTTTCATGCATTGCGAAAGCTGCGATTTCATAAGCAGGCATTGCACAAAGACAGCTGCTGCAAAGACAGAAAAAGTGATTTTCTTAATTGATGTGGCAGTTTTTCTCTCTCATTTTTAGAGCGCCATTTCACAATTATTTTACTTGCTCATTTTTGTTTGTGAAGCTGTTGTTTTAACAATGTATGGCTGTAGTTATACCCTGTAATAAAGCTGGAAATGTGTTTGGAAGTAAGACTGAAAGAATAAATTGTTAAAAACTTAAACCATAAAAATGATGACAAAAAAAAAGAATTGTTGTACATCAATTGCAATCGTAAAATAAATTTATAATCGAGTTCGACATTTTTTCTGGTACGTATTGTTAGTTAAAATATATTTTAAGAACGTTTATGAAACTATTATTACTTATAAATTCTGTTTTAAAAGTTTCCTTAATTATTTTTTTTATTTTTTTTTTTTAATTTCATTTTTTTTCCGAACAAGGTATTTATTTTATTATTGACTTTTGATCTTCCAACTTAACTGCGTTTTTTTTTCACATTATAATCATATTTTATCATGCCTGACTATCAGTTTTTTTTATTAAATATTATTTTAATATATTTTCTTTCTTTAGATTTTCTCCCATCAAATATTGTTTGTTGCTTGAATATCTTTTGTCTGTTGTTGTGAGACTTTTGCGCCATTGTGTGAAGCAAAGGCAGTGGCGTCGTTGCCACGCCCACTTTTCCGTTCAGACAGTCAGTCAGTCAGTCAGTTTGGTACGTTTGTCAGACAGCTGCATTTGTGAGTTTTCCCATTTTGAGGACCGGCAAAAATAGAAAATAATAAAAAAAAAGCAAAAACCAAATAAAAGAGCAGTCAGCCGTAGACATTGCAGCATTGCTCCCTCCCTAACCTGCCCCTCTACCCCCTTGACCCCTCATGGTGCAGTCTGTTTTTGTTTTTTTGCTGTCATGCCCAAAGACAGTTCGTCTGCTGCAACGGCGAACGGCAAAAATTGCATATTTAATGCAGACGCAGACGATGCGTCATCGAATTTAGCAATTGCTGCAATTGCCAGTTGCAACTGTAGTTTTGTTGCAGTTTTGCTGATCAGACAGTTAACACCCCGAACAACGAACTCTCCGCTTGGGCTATAACTTAAGCAGCCACCATGCACTTGGTCATAAATTATTTGATCGTTGGCTGCCTTTTTTTCTTCTGTTTTTTTATTTTATTTTTTTTGTTGCTGCCGCAGCGCGATTTTATAATGTTGACCCCGGTTCAGCGGCTCTGGCGACAGGCCATGTGGCTGCCCCATTTGGCCCCGCTTGTCTGAAAACTCTTTTTTTTTTATTTTTCTTTTATTCTTTTATAGTACTTTATTGTCGTGGTTCGGTTCAGCTTTGGTTCGCTCTGGTCCGCTCCGATCGTGTGTTAAAGTTCAAATGTGGCATGCCACATGCGTTGTGCTGCACTCTTGGGCCTTCTTCTTCTCGTTTCCATCCATTGCCATTGCTATATAAAGGTATCTCAATCTGTCTTAAGGTCCGGAGTTCGACTCGGGTGCACAAATTTATAGGCTGTATGTGGTTTTTGGGAACTCTGGCCGGTCGTACTTTTACTTTTGTTTGCCTTATTGCTGGACCGAACCGAACGTATGTTATAAATTATATACATGAATGAATAGGGTTGGGGGGTTGGATGGGGGATTAAATGCATTTTTATTAAAAAATTGACTTGACTCTCTTGTAATTTATGCTTGACTCTTCACGTCTCTGGGGCCAGAAGTAAAAAAATCGATGTGAATAAAAAGACAAATTAACTGAGGGATAAAAAATCATTTTCATTTGCAGAGTACATATTTTTTCTTAGCTACTGTATTTGTTTAAATAAAATCGACTCTTTGGGGATTAAGAAAAATTTTAGCTGTGAAAACTTTAAGAACTGTTCCAACTGTTTCCCTATTATGTATGAAAAAACATTTGTCAGATAACAAAAAAAAAAATTTAAGTGTTTATCTGAAGTATCTATCTAAATTTTTTTGTGATGCCATTTTTTTGGTACTTATTTTTTTATAAAGAAATTTTGATTAAAAAAAAAAAAAAAAAATCTATACCTAAGTATAGATAATATAGTCATTTATATTTATCAATTAAAATATTACATTGTGACTTTAATAATTATTTTTATTTTATCTTTGGTAATTTTATGAGATATATATTTTATAAACAATTTTAAGAATATGAAGATTGTTGCCTTGAAGTACACTTATTTATTTTTATATCCTATTTTTTATTTTCAACCTTTTAACAATATTATTAACAACTTTCCTTTATTTTGCTTAAACCACTGTAGCACAAAGATTCTTCTTCTTCTTGTCTTTCGGTTGAAAACTTAGATACAAATACCAAAAATAGTTTAGCTAGACGACAACCCTAAGCCTTTAAAACTCTAAGGCTCTTGCTGTTGTGATCGGCAGTCATTGTCATTTAAAGTGCTCTGGGTACAATATGGTGTGCGGAATTTCCATTTTAACCAAATTAGGCGCAAAGGAATATTTCTTTTGCTTTCTGTAGTAGACCAAGAAATGCCAATGCCACAAGCCGCAAGCTGCAGTGGACTCTTTTGGCCTGCTCCTTGCCTAGTAGGTACTTGCAACTTGCAGCTTGGGATACTTGGGCAGAGTCACAGCACAGATATCATCATCATCATCATCATTGGTTTGCTTCTGCTGCTTCTGCTGAGATTGTCTTTCGGATTTTGTGCAAAAGTCAATCGCTTGATTGACAAGTCGGTTCGTCAACATTGTCGTCGTCGTCTTCGGAATACGCAACTGCAACTGCAACAGCAGCCATTTACTGTTTTGATAATGCAACATACGTACTATACAAAGGAGTACTTGATGCTGTGATTTTGTCTATGCTTGGGAAGTTGTTTTTTAACTTCCTGGTCCATTGACCGAGGGCTCTGCGACTCAACTTTGTTGTGGGCATTTTTGTTTTTGGTTTTGGTGTGATTGACCCACTTGGCCTCAACACACACACACACACATTTGTCCACTCAACCACACGGCTTTCCCCTACCCCCCAACCTTCTACCCCGCCACGTTTCCCATTCTTTGTTCATTTACAGTCAGTTGAAAGCATTGTTTACAACGAAACAAAACAGAAAAAAAAGGCATTTCGAAGAAAAACTCGCTGTTGCAATGATGGGCAAGGGGTGTAAGGAGGGGAAGCACCCACAATTTGTATACAAATTGATCTGTGCCACACTTTTAGTTGCAGCTGCAGGTGAAGTAACCATATTTCCAATTGAGTTCAAGTTGATTTTTGTTTAAAGAAAGAAAAGGGAAAAACAGATAAATATAAACAAATAAACATAAACAAAGGAAGGTTCATAAAAAAGTAATAAATAATAATTTTTTTTAAATATTCTACAACTTTGTATTGCTGTAAAGTCCATATTTCTTGAAAGTGAAAAACAACTAAACAAATAATTCTTTGTATATATTTTTTTTTGGTGTTTTTATTTTCTATACTTACACTTTCATTTTCTTACCATATTTTTCCGACACAAAAGTTGCATTGTCTCACAAAATAAGGCCAACAAATATTTGTTATTGTTATTGTGTGTTTTTTTTTTTTTTAGGAAAATGCATTTATCAAAAAATATAAGAGAAGAAAACGACTTCTTTTGATTAATTTCCAAATGTGTGAAACTGGAAAGTGTGAAAGTTGCCAGCTGGCCGCTAATTAACGTTGATATATTTGATATTTCAGTCCAGTTTTGATATTTATTATTATTTTTTATGTTTTTCTGTTCATTTTTTTTTTTTTTTTGTTTTTCTTTAAGAAAAATATAACATGAAAGCCGTCTAATTAAGCGCAGACCGATTTTCACTTGCTTGTTGAAAATGTTTTGCTGAAAAATCAGCGAAATATTAGTTGATTTATTTTTATGGCTCGATGCCGGGCTACCGCTATACGCTATACGCTGCCCGCCCGCCTGCCTGCCAGCCTGCCACAGAGACATATTGCAAGTCCGAGTCTAACTCATAAATATTTACGGCCAACACACATTGGCCAAGTCGTTGGCCAAACTAGTTTGCCACCAGCTGTAAATGGACACAGACACAGCACAGACTCAAGCTCTGTGCTAAAAGTGCAATTAGAATGAGCCGCAACACTCAGCAGCAGCAGCAGCAGCGGCAGCATGATAAAGGGGGGCGGGGGCGTAGGGCAACAACAACAACTACTCACAGTTGCTGCAGTCGCACTTTACCGACACTACGCAATCTTCGTCAGATCAGAGGTTTTTTCACAGCAAAAAAAAAAAAAAAAAAAAAAAACCAGTCAGCAGCAGCCTGTGGCAGCAACAGCAACAACAGCGGCAGCAGCAGCAAGAGCAGTAATTCTAAGCTGCAAGTTGTTTTCCAAATGCCATGCAAGAATATTTTATAGTTGATGAACGTGCAACAGCAACAGCAACAGCAACTAGAAACTTGCAACCGGTAACCAGCATCATGGCATCATGGCATCGGCTTGCAACAGTAATGCCAATAAAACAACAACAACAACAACAGCAACAACTAGCAGTTAGAACAACAACAACTTTTGACCTAAATTTCAACTTAAATGCATTTTAAATTCATTGAATCGATCTTACGGCTTGCTGTGGCAACCACAGAAGCAACTGCAACAGCAACAACAATTTTTTATTCAATTTTAAATTGAAGAAAAATAACAAAAAAGAGACTCAAACCAAATTGATACTCACAAAGTGGCTCACCAAATCCGGTAATTAAATACTCTACAAAAGTTTTTTTTTTTTTTTTAAGATTTTTGGGACGTAGAAACAAAATTAATTGTTGTGGTTTAAGAATACAAAATTTTATACTTTTATGACTAATTTACAAAAGTACAATAAAAATAGTTCTTTTGTCATTTTTTTTGTGTTTTTTGGTGTGCTTACTAAGTTCTTTGATGATTAAACAATTAAATACTAATAAAAAAATAAATTATTTATTTCTTTAAAAAAAAAAAAAAAATTTATAACTCCAAATAATTAAATTTTAAATAGTTAAAATTTTTTATAATATTTTGTATTTTATTGCAAAATTTTTTTTTTGGACAAACATAAGTGTAGAAATTGTCAAAGAGAACAAAAATTAGAATTAACTTTTATACAACTTGCAGCAAAAGTTGTTGTTGTTTTGTATCGCAACTTGTTTTTGTTTTGCTAACTGATATTGTTGTTGTTGTTGTTGTTGTTGTAGTTGCTGTTCTTGTTGCTGTTGCTGTTGCTGATAGTTGGCTGGCATTGCCGTCAGCTTAAGCGTCACCAACTCTATCTCCATCTCTTTCTCTGTCCGCCTTCGTCACCAAACAACGTCAGCTCGTCGTCGTCGTCGTCGTTATTTAGTCGCTGTTGCAGTTGCCGTCGTCGTCGTCGTCGTCGTCGTTGTTGCCGCACACACAAATTGAGCAATTCCAGTCAACAACTCCTACTTCTGGTTGAAAAGTAGCCAAGTTGTTTTTACTCGGTCTCTAAGCAAAACTATTTAATAGAATAAACCAACCGGGCCAACCACACACAACAACAACAACAACAACAACCATTAGGCAATTTCAAATACGGTCATAAGTCTTGGTAGCAGGTTCTTTTTCTTGCTTTGGTAATTTTTGGACTTGGAACTTTTCTTCTTAGACTTTTTTTTCGTTTTCTTACGACGTTGTTGAATTTTTTTGTTCCACCCTAACTGAAATAATACTTAAATTTAGTATTTAAAGCTTCTCACTCTTGGATTTATATACAATTTCGCTACACTTTACTCCTTGATAGATTTCACGTTAGTTTGACATTTGGTTAATTGACATTGGAGCAGAAAGATTCACTGCGCATTCAAAAGAACCGGTTCACCATCATCATCATCATCATCATCATTATCATCAGCATAATAGCATAATAGCATAAAAAGCAAATTCAGCCATTGTAGCATTTAACGGTTCTCCCCAGATGATGTTCAGAGCTCACAAGCTTCCAAGCTCCATGCAATGTTCTTCTTCAGCGATAAACTTGCAAACTGGAACGACATGCTCTAATCCTGCTAATCTCGCACATTCTACACATACGTAACTCTGTGTGTATGTGTGTGTGTGATCTTGTGTGCCTGGCATTCGTTTTGACAGTGGTAAATTCTGTGGCATATCACTGACAGAAGTCAACTGTCATGTTGTACTTCATGTATGTAAATGACGGAAGTCATGCAAGTTTCTAACGATTGCGCCTGACTGCTTGCCTCCTCTTTCACAGCAAAACTCTTTAAATACCCTGTAAGAAATGGCTAAGGGAGTCAGAATACCTAAAACTTAAACTTGTGTTCAGAATTTTAACCTAAAAAGATAATTCCCAGTTTACTGACTAAACGATAAGAAATTTTTCCGCTAAATGATAGCACATTTTTCCTTGAATATAAATATTGTTAAGCACAGCCTAAAATCATAAGTAAATATAAGAAATATCGATTTTGTATATTAGCTTTAAATGAAAGAAAAATTTTAAGTTAAATAAAGCAAGAACCAATAAAAAAAAAAAAAAATAAATGATAGCATAGATTGGATTTTAATCAAATAAAACTGCAATCAAAATTTATTGATTTGCAGGGTATTTCTTAGTCTTAAACAAATATGTTGCTGTTCCTTGCATTTGCATTTCTGTTGCGCTTTTCTTTGCTGATTCTTGTCGCACATTTTCTTTCATTTTGCACTTGGAGAATAGTTTTGGTGGCTTGTTTGTTTGTTGTTTGTTTGTTTGTTGTTTATTGTAACCTGCTGGTGCTGCTGCTCTTCATGGCATTCATGTGCTTGTTTCGTAATCTTTATATCTACTAGCATTTCAAATTAGTTTCCGCTCGTAAATAAGAGCGAAAGTATGCAGTTGAGAGCGCGTGGCATCAGATTCTATTTTTTTTTTTTTTCTATACTCTACTCTTTTTATATTCTCCCTACTCCAAGTTGCAGGTTTATGCAACAAGGCAGCAAGTTTATTGCACTGGCTGTAAAGTTTAAATGCCATGGTGTACAGTTACATTTAATTTACATTTTATTCGACCCACTGACATAGTAACAAAGTGTTACACAGTCAAGCAATAAAAAAAAGGTATTTTTACCTTAAAATATTTTTAAAAGCTATAAAAAAAGACTTTTAAAATTATAATAAAAGAACATTAATTGAGTTTTACTGAGAGTAGCGTCAAGTAGCATTTATATATCTTGCTTTTACACTACCAATTATGAGTATAAAATATAGCTGATAAGTTTTCTTTCTCAATTTGCTAATGATAGATAGGTTACTGAATACAGCATGCTATAAAAGTGATTAGACTTTATAAATGGCAGTCAAAAAATGCAGTAAACTATGTCTAAGAAAGTTGTATCATAATATTTCCTTTCTCCCTTTAAACGTACCACATGGCGAATGCGTAATCTTGAACATTAAAAAAAGGTCACTTGAACTTACTTAGTTAAACTATTTTACATATTTTACTTTTTACCCATTTTACTTAAGCTTTGTGTAACAATTTGCAGCAGTTAAATTGACAATGGTTTGAGTCCAAACTAAAAAAGTCCCTGGTTGTTGTTACAGCTTAAAACGAAAAGCGAAAAGGAAGTGCAATGTGTTCCACTTTTTCGATTCTCACTAATTGATCAACAACAACAACAACAACAACAACAACAACAACTGTTTTTCTCGTGAATGAATGAAATGTGAAATCCTATCCAAACCGATATAGTCATGCCGCCAGCGCCATAAATAGTAAATGCCGGGGCCGCCTCGTATTTGGTTTCATTCATAAAACTCATAAGAATGGCCAGGTGGGTGAAGTTGTTGGTGAGGGGACATGCGGTGCGGTGCGGTGCACAACTTTCAATGCAGACGCTGCACAAAGCTAGGCAGCCAATTTTGTAATTACGGTTCGGTTCGGTTCGGTTCAAGCGGGCCATGTTGTTGTTGTTGTTGTTGGCATTAGGCATTAGGCGGTCAAAACGAACCTTTTTCGGGCAGTGCTTCAAATAAAGACATTTGTGCCAGTTTTTCAAATGCGGTGGTAAGGTGGGTCAGTTGGCCCGCTTAAGCAGCCAGCTTGCAGCACTCTTAACGTATACTCATAACGTGTATTATATTATGGCCTCCACCTAATTTGTGTTTACTTATATTATATTTTTTTTTTTATCTCTTTGCAGGTAAGCACCATTCAACTGCGAAGCGTCTAGCGATAATGCCATTCACATAAACGCTTATCTATGTCGGCCAAAACGTAACAAATACACACACACACACACACACACACACACACACATACACATCAAGTTGGGAACTTGGCTAAAGACAGGTTGTAAGTGATGTGGGTAGAAGTGTTCCTTATATTTAGGTCTTGTGCAACACTGTTTGCGACAAGTGTGTGTGCGTGAGTATGAACTAGTTTTTAAAACAGATCGATCAACAGTGTTGCCTAACAGCTCTAGAAATTTGAAACCGTTTATTCCGATTAAAACTTAGATATTAAAGTAATTGTTATATTTTTAAAAACAGGATGTAAATTTTATATTTCTCAGACCTTAGGCAATTTTTTAAACATGAAAAAAAATAGAAGCAAAGTTTTTAAAACCCAAACAACAAACAAATTTCGTTTTTAAATCTTTCCAACTAACTAACTCTGGTTAATAGATGCCGCTTTGAACTTCACTAAAACAAAATAAACAATACATAAATACAGCCACAGTAATTCAAGCTCCCTCCGAGCATTTCAAAGATTTTCGAATCGATGACGATGACGATTGACAATTGACGATTGACGATGACGACGTCCGTTGACGACGTGGTCCCATCAAGTTCACTTTCACTTAGTGTCAACAAGGCAGCAACAGTTGCAGCGTCAGTTGCAGCAACAGTTGCAGCTGTGCAGCTGACGTTGATAATCATTGATCTTCATCGGGGGTAAGCGTTGCATTTTGTTTTCGACTCGACTCGATCCCAACTCGACTTCGACTTTGGGTTCGCCCCCAGTCCTGCCGCCCCCCCTGCCCTGATCGACAATCTTAAGATCGATCGCTGTGAAATTTATGGGCAAAACTTGACTTTGCCTATCGGAGGGTTCGTTGCCATTTTTCTTCTCTCCTCTCTTTGAAAACGAAAGTAGCTGTCGTCTGTCTTCAGTCCTGCGAAAATTTATGCAGTCGCGCAATTATTTTTTCTTTCTTTATTTTTATTTTCATTTCTTGTTGTTATGTTTGTTTTACTTGACAGTCTATCTTAACTATTTAATCACGTTTGCTAAGCAAAAGACGTCACAAAATGATGCATTATTTGCTCCACGTTAAGAGTAAAAGTTTAGAAATTATTTAAACAATTAAGGCAGGGTATAAAAATGTACAACTAAATTTAGTTTTGTGCGCGCATTTCTTAACAACTTTACTTTGAAATCTCAAGGCGCCTTGTTAAGTTACTCAATTGGCAACGATTTGTTGACCTTTTTCGATGAACCTTAACGATTTTCCCCGTTTTTCCCAAAAGCCCAAAAACCATCCGACGACTTTCACGTAAAAAAGTTCCCCCAAAGCGTTGACATTTAATGATGAATTTGACACACAAGGGCACGACAACAATTTTGTTATTGTTATTGTTGTTGCTGTTGTTGTTATGTACGGGTTGTCTGTTTGTTGACTGCTTTTGACTGTTTCTCGGGACAGATGATTAATTTGAACTGGTTCACAACATTTAACCGGGGTGGTCCTTTTACAGATAAACGTTGTGCAACAGCCATAAATAATGCCGATTGTCGATTTCAGTTACTGTTGTTGTTGTTGTTGTTTCTCAAAACGTAACCAGTTGCATCGATGCTGATCTGAAAGCTATAATTATTTGCTCAACACAACAACTGATGGGAATGAAACAAAGTAAAAAAAAAAAAAAACCATTTAACGGATAGAGTAAGAGTTGAAAAGTTGCGTAAATTTAATCGATACAATTCTTGGGAAAGTATATGAAAACTAGGCGTTTTCTTAGCAGTGTGACCAGCTTAACCTTTAACTTTCTTGCTTTCTTCACGCTTCAATGCAAAAATTATCAATGATCATAAATTGTGTAATTTGAGCAAATGGAAAAAGCATTTGGCGCAACTTTGGTCACACTTGGCGATTGCACAAAAAACTTTCCATTTTCATTTAAGCATTCTGTTCACTTTCGTTTTTTTCTCCCTTTTTTTTATGCACTGCCAAAGTATTTTATGTATTTTTAAATGCATTTCTAAATGAATTGTAATATGACTGTGTGTAAGTTGCCCCTCCCCCTCCCCCTCCCCTATCTTCCCCTTGTCTTTATTGCCAGGCACGACCTGCGATGCCTATCTATTGCCCAAGAGCCAAAACGCAAAAAAAAAAAAAAAAAATAAAAATAAAAAATAGAAACAGACATCGCAAAACTTCGACGCCGTCTCCACAAGTTGCAAGCTCATGTGCGCGAGGCAGTAAAAATAAAAATCAAATGCAAACACATGTGGCGCCCAGAAAACAAAAAAAAAAGTATTAGAGAAACAATCCAAGTTGTTGTTGAGGTGATTTTTACTTTTACTTGTTTAAAGCTCATGTGCACGATTTTTCCACCAGCCAGATAGGCAGCCAAAAACAAACGTCGATTTCAAATGCCGACTTTCAAATGGCATAAATGAAGAGACAACAACACCAAATAGACAGACAAGTAGTCAGACAGACAACAACAACAACTAAAACTGTACAATAGCTTTACGCATAAAAGCGCGAGAGATGATGAAGCTGCTACCTTATACACAAACACAAAAAAGCCCCAGGCTTCAAGCTTCTCTCTCTACTATCACTCTCTCATCTCTTTTCTCTGGTCGAGTGTGAAATTATTGTTGGTGCTTTTTACTTTAGCTATTGTTATTATTATCATTGTCTTATATTGGTGCTTTACAATTTCCATTTTGAAAATCAATTTCTGACATCTTTTCTATTGTAATATATCTGAAAATGCGATGATGTTTTCAGTTTTAAATATTTACTTTTTTCATCTGCGTGAAATTTCAATTATTTTTTGTTGAATATATCCATTGTACCGAGACTTGCATACAACAACTACAACAATGAAAAAAGCTCTGCTTTAATTATATTGTTTTACATTATATTTTCTGTTTGTAATTTATTTCTGCGGTTTGCCTTTTGTAATAATTTTAATGGAGAAAAGCTATAATTATAATGAATTTTACAAAAAAATAATCGTGCAGGTTACTAAAAAAAGAAAAAATAAAACAACACATAAAAAAAATACACAAAGGAAAATGAATTTACATTAGTTGTTAAATGCGTTGTAAATATTTTAGAAAACACTCTTTCGATTTTTAAGTTTATCATTCATTGAATATTCTTAATAATTGTTTTGTTTTTTTTTCGCAATAAAGTCTGTTTGACTAGTTTTTCTATTAACAAAAAAAACAGCTGATCTTAGTAACTGTTTCTCCTTTAGAGCTTTAAGATGATGACACCATCTGTGTGGTTGTTGTTGTTGCTGGATGGTTTCCCAATCATCTTCATCTGTCTGTTGCCCATGCACATGCAGTTCCCACACATCGCAATCGAAAGTGAAAATATATACACTTAACTCAAATTCCCTGTTCCTCGCTGTTGTTGTTGTTGTTGTTGCAGTTGCTGGTGCCTAAAGTCATTTTCGTGTGGTTGTTGTTGTTGCTGTTAGGTTTCGTATATTACACAATGGGCACGGCCGTTTAGTGTAGCTGCGATGGGATGATGAGACAACGAGATGAAAGACAACCAGCACAAGCCCCGAAAACTTCCAACTTCCAACTGGCAACAACAACAATAACGACAAGTGGAATGAGGGACGACAATATATTCTTGGCATGCATGCAAGAGAACTGGTCAATCGATTTATTGCCTTGCTCGCTCTTGCTCTTGTACTTGCGCTCACATTGATCTCGCAGACAGGCAGACAAAAAGCTCTCTCAGTTGTGTGGTGTGTTTCGCATTACATTTTTAAATGGAGCTTGAACTGTATCGCACCGCGGGGCGACGGCCACAGTGGAGCGAGCGAGCGACCGCAAAGTTGCGACGACATTCGCTTTCATTTCGAACTGCTGATGGTCACTACTACTACTACTACTACTACTAGTCGCGACGACGACTATGCCGTGTCGTGCAGAGTGCAGTGCCATGGCGTGCCATTGCCTTGCACACTTCGTTCAGCTGCCCGCTCTTTCTTTCTCGCTCATTGCACTTGCTGCGCTCAGTTGGCTCATCGGTTCATTCGTTTTCTTGCACTTGGCGCGCCGCCGTTCGAGTTCGAGTTTGAGTTTGAGTTCGCGTTCCATTCGCTTTCGATTTCTTTTATGCTTTCGATTTTTATACCCTTGAAACTTTAGAAGGGTAACAACGATGGCTCATGCAGATCGGCAAAGAGCGAGACTAAAACGATCATTTTCGCTTAACAATCGGTTCTTTTTTTGTTTTGCCTTCTACAACTTGGAACTAGGAAAAACTAAATTATTTATAAAATTTTCATTTGTTACAAATCATTCAAAAATCAAGAATTTTAACCTTACACATAAATAATAAAAAAAAAAAATACCTGTTTATTTTTAAAGTCACATAAGTATCTGAATTTAATGAGTTATTATTAAACACTTTATGGCTCCATGGGGAGTACTGTGACCTCGAAGTTAAAGTCACTCAACTTATCTGTTTATCAGTTGGTGTTTTTTTTTTTTTTTCTGTTCGAAAGATGTTAAAGATTTGTCCGGCACTTTCTACCCACCAACTTCGAGCAGGAGCTTAATAAGTGAGCGTGTGAAACTTATTAATCATATCACATCACATCACAGTTTCCAGTTACCAGTTACCAGTTACCAGTTACCATGTGTGGTACTTATGAATGAGTCCAAGATTAGCCTCAATCATTTAAATCGCGACTAATAACCGACACTGGCCCTTGATCAACTGAATAACTCTGTCTGTCGTTGCGACCACTTTCATTTTTATTTCAAGTCACGGTCAGATTCATATACCGGAGATGGCGATCACAGTGACTGCCTGCCTCGTCATTCATCGTTGGAAAGTTGTTCTCGCACATTAATTATAAGGCCTGACGTTGCCAGACCTCATCATGACGATCATGTTGACCACACGTGCAGCCAACAAAACACTCATAATCGATTCCCACCAAAAAAAAAAAAAAATGCATGCAACAAACTGTTGCGCGTTGCACTCAATCGTTAAGATCGATCAGATGGATCGCTGGCACTTATTGCCACAATTTAAGTGGTCCTTGTTGCCCCAAAAAATTTTGTTTTTGGTATTGCGAAATGCATGTTAACTACTTTCCGGTATGACAATAGTTAACGATTAATTTTTTTTTTTTTATCTTTTAACCGACAATTAATCGCTGTCGATTTGATGGTTTAATTAAAAGAATTAATGATGCCAATTTAGATGTAAGGCGATTACTTTTACAACTGAAGGTTAGCTGAGATAAATGTTGTATTGCTTTTGGATGAATTTTTATTGTTTCCTTAAAAGGTTTCACCAAAAAAAAGTATCGGAAATGTAACTAACTGTTGCCTATCTATTGATAGATGAGATACAACCTTTTAAGATACATCTTGCCCATCCCCCCCCTCAAAAACTTAACTCTTTCTGCACATTGCGTGCAGGGTACAAAAACAAAACGCAGTATAAGAGTATGATCAAACTTGTTGTAGTTTTAGTTGTTGTTGTTGTTGTTGTTGCTGCTGCTGCTGTGGTATTTGCGGTTAATAATGATTAAGTCTTTGGCTGTGTTGTTGTTGTTGTTAGTAGATGTTGTTGTTATTGGCTTGGTTGCTTGTTAAGCCACAAGCTAGAAACTTAACAACATTAAAAATACACATGTATAAATAAACAAGCAAGCAAGCAAGCGAGCAAACAAACGACAAAACCAGCCTCAAATTGAGTTAAAAGCCCAAGATACCACAACAACAACAACAACAATGCAAACAACTTTCCACCAGCAGTGTGGCGAGTTTGGATATGGATTTGATTTGGACTTGGACACGTCCACGTGTGCGTGAGTCTCTCTTAAAAACTATACACACACATGCATGTGTGTGTGTGTGTGTGTGTGTGTGCCACAAATTGTTTATTTGTCAATCGGTATTAGCCGCTGCAGCAAAAGCAGCAGCAGCAGGAAAAAGTGAAATTTTTCAGCAACAACTCGATTTATGAGCAAAGTTTTTAGCTGCTGCTGCAAGCTGTGGAACTAAAGCTAAAAAAAAAATATATATATATATATAGAAAACGTGACTTTTGATTTGACATTTTGCCGTCTTATGACGATGGCTCGTTATCAAATTAAATCGAAAACAAGTTGGCGGCAATTTAAATTTATTTCGCTTTTGGTGGGGCAACTAGACGCTCATCATTTGAGGCTTGCCACACTTTTGAATGTCATGCCTCTAAATGTCATGCATCATCTTCCACAACCGAATTCCCCTTCACACTACTACTACTACTAATACTACTATTTTTACCACTACTACTACTCAAAAATACTACTATTATATGCATATTCTAATACTCTTTTTAAATACTAATCTGCACGCTTGCGCAACAGTCTGCAACACTGGCAGAATCAGTAAGTACTATCAAGTGTTTTCAGTGTTTAGTTGTTGTTGTTGTGAATCGTTACATCAAGTACATATATTGTTGTTTTCTAAGGAATTTACACAGATTTGTAACATTCACTCATTTGTCTAGAAAACGAACTTTTTTAATTGAATTATTTAAAACATATTCTAATTTATAAACTAACTAAAAAATTAATTTTAAAAATCTCAAAAATGTCTTTAAGGTTATATTCGCATTTTTTAAATATTATTCATCGCTTCATTCATTTACTTTAGTGGTAATAATTTTTCTTAGTAAAAATAAGTAGTAGGATTTTATTCAACATTTTCTTGTATTAAAATCACAGAAAATCACGACACTAAAAGAAATACTTTAATTGTTAACTGGTAGAAACATCTGTCAATGTTTTTTGACCCACTTTAACAATGCCTTATAATTGATAATGTGTCAAGCTCTTGAAATGATCTCTTTTGTGTATTGTTTTATAAACTGAAAACAGATTTTTCGTCACTCTGTTTTCAGTTAAACAATCTTTTGAAGCTGTTTCTTTTTAGTTAAACTTAAATAGCTTTTTTTTCTTTTCTTCAGTTGTTTTTATTGTGTTTAAATATAAATTCTATACGTGCCACAGCATTAATAGGTCAATGGAACAATTAGTAATCTGAGCATTGCCAGACTTAATAAAAATAGTTTATTCCTTGGCCGAAAGCAATAAAGAAAAACCCGGCTAAAACAACAACACAAAAAGTGATTAGTTTTCAAAATCAGCTCAGTGTTTTTTTCTCCCTTCAATTAGTAAAAGGTTCGTTAGTGTGAAAATTGTTGAATAGCCAATTTTGTGGTAGCCAAAGTTGAAGTTGAAGTTGAAGTTAAAGTCCCCCTAAAGTCATTTGTAGTTTGTATTTGTAGCACACGTTTCGCTCTTTAATTTGAATGTGACAAAAGTAGATCGCGATAAGTTTGGGAAGGTGTAACGTAAATTGTACTCAGCCTTCTCCCCCCTTGACGATGTCATTTAGCGGCAGCCCATTGCAAATAATGTGTAAAACGTGTTAAATTTCCAATGCTTGTTTTGGCAAAGAGTGCAATGAGTTACCTGAAAGCTAAATAGCACTAAATGCTTGTGTATTTGTTTATAAGCCTGGCCCAGACTGCAACTGTTGGCTACTGTTTTTCTTTCTTTCTTCCCACTCAGCCTTTGAATTTAAACGTGCGAATTTTCACATAAATCAGTGTAAATGGCGCATTTAAACGAACGCCGCAAAAAAGCAAAAACAGAAGAAAAACGAACAGTAAAATAATCAAATGCAAACAGCATTGCCAGATAAATAAAATTAGGCAGCGTAATTGCAGCAAAAAGTGGGGAAAAAAAACTGCTTTTTTTTTGCTACTTATCTTTGGGCATTTTGCAGCACTGACTTTTGATGAGAACTACCGTATTACTCATTTCGTGCCGGTTCTTGGTTTTCTTTTCGTTTTTTCCATCACTTAACTTGCTCATTTATCTTAAAGTTAGTTGTTTTTTTGTGTTTGTGTGTATTTGTATTCATTAATCTTTAAAATATGTGTTACACTGGCCGTTCCCTAGTTTTTTATCGCTTGAATTTTATTCAACACCCACATGAAGACTAAACATAAGCTAATGACTGGCGTGACAAGCGATCAATGATAAAGAAAAAATGCTAACGTTTGGGGGCAAAACCAATTGTTATTCGAGTTGGTTCGTGTAAATGGCCAAAGGGGGAATACTTCCCTTCTACCCTTTTGTGCTTCTACAACTCAACGTTTAAGTGATGTCGGCGAGTTATAAGACTTTTAATCTATTTATCTATAATTTATGGTATTTTGCCAGCGCCCCCCGAAAAAAAAAATAGCCAAAGATAGTTAAATTGGCGCATGTTGTTCGCATTAGTCATGCTTCAGGTTGTTTTCTTTTTGTTTTTGGGCTACCAAAGTAAGTATTTACTTCAGTCTATGTTATCTTTACTTTAGATAAAGATTTCATAGTTGTTTACTTTTTGGAGCGTTCGGTTAACTTAAGAAATCAGCTCTAAGAAGTAAACAATATTTTTATTTCCTTAAAAAATTTGAGTATGAAAATATTACGAAAGAAATAGAATTTAATGTTATACTTTCTTCATGTCACTACCAACATTTTGTAAGCTACAAATTTTTAATTTAAAAAGTTAAAAATGACTCATTTTGCATGTTAGCTGATTTTACTATTCTTCTACTTAGTTATGAACATGCGAAATAAAGAGAGCTCAAAGAAAATCATTTTAATATTAAGCATGTCATATGTTATATCCTTAAGATATTTGATTTGATAATATTTTTATTATATTTTATATAGTTTTATACAATTACTAATTATTTATTTCTCTGTCTTCATTTCTTCTTAAAATATTTCTTTAGGCATCTCGTAAAGTCTCCAAATGTGGATATTTGTTTGTGGCACCAGATTGGGATTTCTCGAATCCATTATACAGGACAAAGGTGAGTTTTGAATTCATAAATATTAATTATATGATTTTATGATTACTTTAATTTTCCAAAGCTTCAAAATAATATTTCTATTATAATATTTCCCTTAGCAAAGGCTCTTATACCACAATAGTGACCAACTAGGGATTTTGCCAAACCAAACAACATTCCTGACCCACTTCCAATCATTCTTAACCAAATGACCTTTTCTATTGCCCACTTGTGCTGAAACGTTTAGTACCCTTATAAATCTAGGACTGACCATGACTAGGTGACTACAACAACCACCGATTCCCAATGCACACTTTCCCAAAACATATCGTTGAAATAAATCGCATAAAGCAAATTGCTCGCCTTGTCTGACGAAACGAGCAGCGAAGCACTTGAGCAAATATTTGACAGCCAGCTTGGCCAGCTTGGTTTTTAAAGAAAGTATGGTAGTATGTAATGACAACACACACGGTATGCCCTGACACTGGCACCCGGTACTGTTACTACTGTTATTGTGTTTTTGATGCTGGCAACGCCTATGCCTCTCCTTGTCACTCTCTCGTGCCAGATTCGTATCGCGACCAATTAGCGAATGACGTAGCGACGTGACGGCAGTCAGCGCATCGTTACAGCCGCCAGCAATATGTATATATGCAAATGGCTCAAGGGGAGAGGGGGGGGTCTTCCTAGAAATGGCCAAGTGTCCAAGTCGCAGCCGCAGTGTATAGTATGATAATAATAAAAGTGTGCACATGCGCATTGCGCATTTCCTTGTTAACAACATAAATTTACGTATGTTTTTAATGGCTGGACAGGTATTTAATTAACATTTGCTGCACACACACACACACACACAGAGTGTATTAACCGGATGTGTGTTTGTCTCTCTTCTCTTTTCCTCTCTTGCTTGGCTATTTTGTGGTACAAATTACCCAGCCAAACAAGTGATTTTGGGGGAGTGGCTAGATAAGGTATGTACATACATACATATATGTAGAGAGATACTTTCTTTCGAGCAGTGAAATTGGCTAGAAATTCACCGGACATGCAAGCTAATAATACACTAAGAGAAAAGTATTGACACAAGAATTTTAAAGATTTTTTTTTTGTTTAAAACGAAACTTAGCCTGCATTCCGTTATTGTACTATTTTAAAAATATTATAAAATTTTTTCTTACAAAAAACTTAACTATTATCAAAAAGAAGGGTTTTATTGCCATTTTAAAACAAAATTTCTTCCAAAAAAATTATTAAACAACATTTTGTAAAAAACTTAATAGATTTGAAAAACAAAAAAATATAAATTATGCAACAATCAATTCTTCAAAAATTACATAATAATTCTTGTTTTTACTATAATTATCGAAGTTCTAGACCAATTTTATTTCCCCTAGTGTATTTAGCTAGTTTCCACACCATTCTTCTTGGGCAAACATGCTCTTAGCATAGTAATCTGTATTTCCTTGCCTCCTCCTTTTTTTGGCCTGCTATTTAGAAAGTACACAGTACAGAGCAAGGTGCACACACACGTTTATTGTTGTGCTTATGGCTGCTAGCATATATACTTATTCAAAAATGGCTCAGAGCTCTGGGTTACCCAGTGCAATTCTTGTTCTTGTTGTTGTTGTTGTTTGTTCGTTTGATCTATTCGCCAAACCCTTTAAGCCATAATTTGCCTGGCTGCCGTTGAGCAATTATTGCATTTCACAGTTTACAGCTTCAGGTGCAGTCAATTTATTTTTCTTGTTGTTGTTGTTGTTGTTTCTTTTGCAGCTCTTTGAATTTCATTTATTTGTTCGACTTCCAGTTCTCACAATGCCCGCACCTCAAACGTTAACCAAAACTATCTGCAAAATGCCAGAAGCTATTTATTTGGCTTTTAGCCAGCATGCAACGCTTTTTTTCTTGGCTCTAATGCCCAGGGCCTGCCTCTTTGGTGGCAAAAAGTGATTAAACTGTGGAGAGTTAAAGGAATATCCGTTTATTACTAAGAATACAAGCAAAAGAGTTTTAAAGTGAATGTTGAAGAAAAAATTATGTAAATAAATTTTAAACGAAGATATCTAAATCTTAAAAATATTTCTTAATAATAAAAAAAAAAATAATAAAAATGTTATAAACTATTTATATACAAATTTTGAAGAAACTAGTTTGAAAAAGTAAGTAAAATTGTTACAAATTGTTTTTAATGTGTCTAGGTAAAAATTTATTAGTAAGAAGTTTAAAAAATATTCAAGTTTAGATTTCTTAAAAAATAAATTCATCCAGTAAATATAGATTATACTTTCCTTTAACATAAAAAATGAGCTTTCTGTATACCAATTTTTTTATGTCATATAAATAAGCTATAATCGATCAATAATTCTGCATTTTTTCAGCCCTTCTTTATGCATTAAATCAAAATTAATCTCAGTGGGCAACAAGCCTTATAAACAATAAGATAAATTAAGAGCTGAACGCAAAGCATTCAAAAACTCACAAAAAAAGTTTCGCCTGCATAATTTTCTGATAATTTCCTTTGACAACTTAAATGGTGTAATTTGGTGCAGATAATTTATCATATAACTTGATATTGATTACAATTATGAATGCAGTGGAAAACCTGTAGGCACACACTCAAACCAAACCCTTCTTTTTGTAGCCCTTGTTGCAACAGGTTACGCCATCTACTTGCCCCTTTGCTCGCTGCCACCGCTTCTTTATCACTCTCTTTGTGGCATTGCATTTTTGAACGCGCGCTAGGAAATGGCTATAAAAGCGTACAGCTCAGAATTATGTAGATTTTTATCGGCGCGCCAACTTTTCTGCATACAAAGTGCACAATTTTCATTTCACGAGGGGTGGGGTAGGGAGACGAAAACCTGTTCGAGAGAGAGAGGACGACATAAGCGTTGAGTGAGCAGCAGCCGATAAGCCAATATACTCGGTATGTATGCAGATGAGCTTGCCCCCTTTTGTTGCAAGGATAAAGCCGCCATTCAACATTGCCGGCAAAACGGAAGTGTTTGCAATTCAAGCTCAAAAGTTATGCACTCTTCCTGATAATCACAATCACAATCACACACAATCATCGCGATCCTGGGCCACTGTGTGTCCAGAAATGCTGTTGATTGACAAGCTCAACTCTGCTTGTGGTCATCGATCCGCGTCTGGCTTATTAATTAAACCAGGAAGCGTTTTAGCTTGGAGTCGTCTCCGGCAAAGACGAGGTTGCAGCAACAGCTTCAGGCTGCAGCCATTTCAAGATCTTGAAATATTTATTAAAAATTATGCACGCATTAGTGCAACGTCTCTTCTCTACCTATCTTCTGCTGCCTCTCGCTCTATCTATTTCTCTTACCTGTTTCTTTCTATGTTCTCTCTCTCTCTCTCTCTCTGTTGGCTTGGGTAATGTCTTGGCTTTATTAAGGAAATGGTTTGCGTTACGAAAATTACACAAAATGTTGCGTATTAAACGTATTGTGGTTGTAGTGATTGCCGCGTTTAAAGCTGATTGAGTTTATGGTCTTTTTGATTCACCATAAAGAAGCTTAACGATTTGGCCATTTTTTAGACGATACGCCCACAACAAGCTAGTCTTAATTTCCTGTTAAATGATTGGAAAAACTAATTACAAGCCAGAAAGAGACAGAGAGAGAGAGAGAGACTACTATTACCTTGTAGACATATTTGTACTGAAAACACGTTTTGGGTTATCCAAAAATAACGTAAACAAATTCATTAGACGTAATTAACAGTTGCCCCCCGTGACAAAGAGATAGAATTGGAATTTCACGTTTCGCCAGAGCTTAGATTTGCACGTGGGCCGTGCCAAGTGGAACGGAACGGAACGAAATCGCTGAGAATGTAGGTGGAACATGGGAAATGCAATTAATGCAAGGAAGTTTTTTTTTTTTTGTTTGTCTGCTTGGCACATTATTAGAATGTAATTAATGCACATTTAATGAGTTTCGTTAAAGTTTTAATTTATTTTTTAATCAAGGCTTTTGTAAATTAAATCATTAAACTTGCTGGCCTTTTGAAACGCTGTGGGTATAATTAATTAATAATGCATAAATACAATCAGAATGTTTGCAAGTGCTTTTAAACTATTATAATCGGATTTTGTGAACATTTAATAATTAAAAAGTAGTCTTTGCACATATTTCTATGATGTGTTAACGTTTTGAAATATGGACAAATATTTTCAAATGCCATACATTTTTACATAATGTTTGCCATTTAGCCAAGCCACACACACAAGTGGGTTAAGCACATGCATTTAATTTGCATACTAGAAGCTTTGACAGCGTGACGCACACACAAAGCTTGACTGATTGACTGTCTGTTTGTCCTTCTGTCTATTTTGTCTTTGTTGCAATGGCAGCCACCACGCTGCTAATAAATTGCAATTAGAATAACATGCTAATAGATCTTGGCGTGCTAAACTCTTTGCCATAAACTGCAATGGCGACTGAACGAAACGAAACGAAATGGAATGGAATGGAATGGAACGAAGAACCAAGCACGAACCCAAAGCGACCTTGGCTGCACTGAAAGAAAAGAGCGAAGAATATAAATGTTTTATATTTAATAGTTCACATAATTTTTCTTTAAGTGCACGAAACAAGATTCATTTAGATATGTAAATTGCAATACTTATGTGCGAGTATAATAAGTATACAGTATGTATGTACGTCTCCTCCTCTGCTGCTTTATTCAGGTTTCATTCATAAATGAAAAAAAAAAATTGCAAATGTAAATTTTTGTATGCTAATTCTTAACAACAATTGCAAATTAGCCCACAGCGCATTCAGACCAAATTGCCCTATTATGAGCCCAATGTATTTGTAACTGTCAACAAGTGAACGTTAAAAGGGGGGACGAAAGGGGGTTAAACTTGTGGGCGGTAGTTGGATGTGTGTTAATTAATTGCTCTTGGTTAGCCGTAACGGTAAACGCTGCTTGGTTGCTGGACCGCCAACGCTTAAACTTTAAACACTGTTGCATGATCAGCAAAAACCGAACAGAAAAAAAAAAAAAACGAAGTAAGAAAAAACAAGAAACCGTCTCCGAGACGAGTCCAGGCTGTCAGTCAGTCAGTCAGTCAGTCAAAGCGACACACACAACTCTATTCCAAGTCTGACGCAGATATATCCATCCACCCATATATTGTTTATAGTCATATTTCAAAATGACAACAACGCGTCCGTGCAAGCATCCCAAGATCTCTCAGTGTCGTCTCCCTTCTGCTTTTGTTTCGGCTCGCCTCTCATTTTCCATTACATAAACGGAAGGCAGACGAGTCGCACACACACACACACACATACATACATACATATTTCGCATCTCTAACGGAGATGACGTTGACTTGCAGCTGTATTCGGTTACCACGCCGTCATTGTCGTTGGTCAACGGGGCAACGCGGCTCACTCAACTGCGTAGCAGGGTGGGGCGGGGCGGGGCGAGGAGGGAAAGGTAACTGAGCACATGTTACAGCTACATTGACGAACTGTCAACGACGCAACGAGAAGAGAAGAGAGAGGGAGCGAAAGAGACGAGAAGCTGAAGATCGCCAGAGAACGAAGGCTGTGCACTGAAAGGTGTATAACAGTAATTGTAACAAGTGTGTGTGTGTGTGTGTGTGTGTGTGTGTGTGTGTGTGTGTATGTGAGACAGAGGTGTGCATGTTCATGCACAGAGCGGATGGTTACGTCAAAAATATAGGAACGAGCGGAATCCTTTTTCTTAGCATATCGTTCTAAAAAAAACAAGTAAGAAGGCTCTAGCCGATATTTCCCGACTAGGAGATACCCCCAAACCCTGTACATAACGTGTACATGTTATTCAATTATCTTCGATATCTCAATCGATTTCGATGAAATTTTCAAAGATTTTCATTATTTTGTATCAAGTTTCTAAAACAAATTTCACCTTTTCAAATTCAACATTTCACATTTATATCGGAAATAGAAAGAGTTATTGGGAAATCGGAAACAAATTTGTACTGTCTAGGACTTAAATGAGCTTGTGTTCAAAATCTGAAGTCTCTAGGTCTTATAGTCTCTGAGATCGACGCGACAGACAGACAGACAGACAGACGGAACATGGCAATATCGATTCGACTGTTGAAGCTGATCAAGAATGTATATACTTTATAGGGTCGGAGATGCTTGTCCATATTGAAGTTAAGTCACAGTCGGGAAATCTTGACTAGAGCCTTCTTTCTTGTTTGCAGCTTTAATAGTTAACTTGTTTTCCTCCTTGAGGGCAAATACACAGGAAGGTATTTGGTAATGAGGTTACTTTTTTTTGTTTTTGCTTGTTTGCTGTACTTACCACAATCTTGCCAGCTATTTATTATTTAGCAATCTTTGCACTATGCAAATTGTTATTATACTTTTTTCACACTAATGACAGTCGCCTACTTATTGCTTTGCTGGGCGTGGCAGCATGGTTTGCAATGTTGCAACCACATTTAGCAAGCACAGCGTACTTAATAAGCTCACAACTATTATGGCCATAAAAAAAAAGTTGGCAATTTCCGCTCCTGGCTATTTGGCACGTTTAGCAAAAATGAAAATGATTGACGACTGGGCAACTTGTCGGTGCTTAGATTGTTTTTGTGTTGTTGTTGTTGTTGTTGTTAGTGTTAGTGTTGTTGTGGCAATTGAAGCTGAAAAGCCCACTGACAAGTTAATAGTCGAGGAGAGGAAGCTGTTTTGACAGCTGTTCTCCACCGAACTGCCAACAAATCCAAATGAATATCAATATGTGAGATCGGATTTTTCGAAAGAAAAAAAATCTAGTGCTTTATGCTAATGATTTCCGTTGCTCAGCGATCTAATTGCATAACACATTAATTATTTAAGATTTATTTCTGAAATTGTTGGAGATTTATTGATACGCAAGAGAACTTTGCTTACTGCTTGATGTCAATTTAATTACACATAAAAAAAAAACTTGTTGTTTTGAAGCTATGTATATTTAAATTTTTAATAATAAAGTGCAAACTTATACTTTATTGAGCTGAGCATCAAACTGTGATATTATCGCTGATTTTAATTGCAATCAGTTAAAAAAGAAAACCAGTTACTCTTAGATTTCCTATACCCTTTATATACGCCCACCTAATGAAAATTACAAATGTTTACATATTACATTTCCTTCTTCATTGGGTGTGTGTTTGTGTGTGTGTGTTGACAAGCCAATAACTCACAGTTGCTTCCCCCGCCTTTCCCCTAACAAGATCGATTTATGATGCTCCAGTTAAGGCATTCATCATCATGTTGCATCTGTCTGCTTGTCTGTTGCTTGATGTCTGATGTGCCAAAAGGGCGCTGGCGCTTTGTTTTTGTTTTTGTATTTTATCGTCATGCAAACACAAATCAATGACCCGCCATAAATAAAATTAACTTTTGTATACCCTGTATTAGTTTGAAGTATTTTGGAGAGGATAAGCCAGAATTGAGGGTTTAAAAAGTGAAGATCACAGCTTAAAAGGTGTGTTAAAAACAGGGCATCTTTTAGTCAGACGTTTCTTATCTCTGTTTCCTTAAGCTCCATTTAAGGCTCCATTCAGTATGATGCCAAGGCTGTACCGTATTATAAATGATGCTCTGACATTTGCTCGAGAGGGAGAAAGAGAGAGAAAGAGAGAGTCAAGTTAGCGCCACATTGCCACGGCAAAAGATGTAAAAAAAAAAAGTATGCCCCTCGGACCTTGCTGTCTGCTGTCTAAAAGTTTTGTGCCTGCCCACGCATTTTGGCCAGTTACCAACAACATGGTAAAAGAGAACGGACCGAAACCTGCTGCATCATTTTTTACTCGAAGATTACATAATGATTGACAATTCATTATGCGAGAGCTCTAAGAGCTGTATGAGAAAGGCGTTCTGTATGCAGTCCAGCCTTAAACTTAAACTTAAACTCCCCAGACCTTAAAAGACTTCAATGTGGATACACTGTGCTGGTTTTTAATGGCTTGTAAGATTAGGGGCGATGTTCTTGGCAATGAGGAAGTGTTCGTTCTTTCTCGTTGTTGTTGGCCTTTTGGGTTGCCTGCCCACCTATCCATCTAGTACATAAGTTATTAATGGCTGTGTTCCATTCCAACTTTTTTAAGCTCTCGCTTCTCTTCTCCTCTCTTAGCTGCACTCTCGTGTAATTAAGAGCAGCGAGATTCAAGGTCAAAGTCTGTATAGTCTAATTGACATCGCAGGAAGGTGTGACCGCAAATATTGTGAACTTTTCAGCACAATTGTGATCCGATACGATACGTAATGAGAAATTGAATTGACTTCTCGCTCTAACTTGACTGACACATTGCGCAACTTGTTTCTCGAGGTTCGAGGTTCGAGGTTTTTGTTGTTGGTTTTTCTCTTGTTATTTTGCACACCTGTTGCTTAGGTTTTAGCGAGTTCGACTTATACGCTTATGACTACAGCTGCTAATTGAAGCAATTAGTGTTGTTTCTTCTTGTGTTCTTTTCAATATGTATTTATTTTATACTGACTCAATTCGTTTGTTATGCTGCAAAACCACCAAGTGGCAACGAGTTTATGTCGGGGGGAGGGTTGGGGTAGCTTTCAATTAGTATTTGCGACCAGATGTCTGGCAAAACTTATGCATACTAGAATTAAGCTCTATGACAACATACAAAACCAATTGACCTTCGTTAGCTTAAAGTTCATTTACGTTAACTCGTTGCATACACTGAAAAAAGATAGCGAGAAAATTATGTGGTTGCATTCTCAAAATAATATTAAAGAAAATCTTAAGAATACAACCAAGTTTTTCACAGTTTGACCCGATTTTTAAAATTTATTCTCTACTTGTAGTAAATCTTACACCTGCCATAAAAACCTAAGCTTAACAATTGAGTTATTTTATGCTCAAGCTTTTTGTTTTCACAGACAAATATGAGCTGACCAAAAACGACAAAAACGACAACAACAATAACAAAAACAAAAAAAAAGAAAAACATAAAGCGTTGAACAGTTTGTTCACCTATCGAAATGCAACGCCATTTGGAAACTCATTTATTTTTTTTTCGGCTGCCTGAAAAGGCAACCTGCTTGGGTAATATCATATTTTAACATTTTACGCTGCACAAAACTTGTTGAAAATTCCACAATTCCACACACACACACATAAACACATTGATTTTGTACAGGGGAAAGAGACGCATACATTGACCAGGTCTAATAACTAATGGCAAAAGCACACAAAAAAGAGCAAAAGCAGCGAGATCGTCGTCGGCTAGTTGGTCTGGTGGCGCAATGTGAGACTCGATTTCTTGCACCTACCTACTCTCGCACATGCATACATACATACAAACTCATAGCCGAATACCTGAACACAGCCGAACAGCATTTTTGTGTCAGCTCTGCAGCGAGATACCAAACGACCTTAAAGCCTTTTGTTTTCCCCCGAGCTTTGTCTCGCTCCCTCTCGCTCTTTCTGTTTGTGCAAAGGCTCACGCTCTCATCATCGGCTCTGCTTTGTGGTGTGAGTAAGAGCGACGCTTTTGTCCATGCAAAAATACCACACGCCAAACAACCGCAAGTTTCTAAGCTATTTGTATGCTGCACCTGCACTGTGGGCTTTCTGCTCAATTGTTGGAAGTAAATCCGAATACTTGAGCATAAGGATAAATGTAAGCAATTAACACAGTTAAAGAAAAATCAAATCTTACTCGCTTTGTTACCTTCCTAAGCGTATTTAAGTATACCGATTAGATTTTATACGTAGATTATAGTTGTACAAATGTAATTGCATTTATTTATCTTATAACCACTGTATGCTGTTCGGAGAGAACATCAGTTATTTGTGTGGTTTTCTTCAATGTGTGTGTGTGTGTGTGTGTTCTTATGCATATTGCTATTGCGTAGTTCTTGGAGAGCCCCGGTTCTATGAGCAGCAATGCGTGGTGAAAGGCTCAAGCGTCGTGTTTGCCGAGTTTCGGGAAGTTGTTCTGACATATCCTTGCCTGGGCGACAAGCAGACAGACAGACAGAGAGACAGCAAGACAGGCAAAACAGACAGCGAACGTAACAAATCTGGCAGCAATCTACCACCCCCCACCCCCCTGGGCACCGCCCTGCCCCAACATCAGTCAAGACAATGTTTGAGCGCCTCTTTTCGAGAAAATTGCTGCTGCTGCTGCTGCTGCTACAACAAAGATGTTCTAAATGTTACGTTATATTATTGCAAGCTCTTCTTGTTGTTGTTGTTCTTTGCTTGTTCGTGTGTGTGTGTGTGTGTGTGTGCTGCTGTCGTAATTCTTGTACAGATGCGCTTGAATTGGGTCTCTCTGAGCTTTGGGCGCTCAGTAGCTTTGTTGCTATTGCTGTTGTTTCGGTTGCTGCCGTTGCTATTGCTATTGCTATTGCAATTGCTATTGTTGTTGTTGTTATGGTCGCTTTTATTGTGTAATCAGCAGATAACGGCACTTAATGACTGAATGAGTTTTGCTAGCAGAGAAAGAAAGAGAGAGAGAGAGAGAACGGTAGATGCATTTTGCGGTATACGCCATTTCCCAGGTGGTTTTGGCCAACTTCAGCATTCTTCACGTTAGGCGTTACGCGTCTATGTGTATGTATGTATAGTATGTCGATATGTGTGTATCGATAACTTTATTTTTGGGCCGCAGCATTCTGTGGCTCTCTATTTATGGGTCTGTGTGCGAATGTTATTTATCTATGACATAGATAGTTTTCATGCATTTTTCTGATACTCAAGTCAATTTTTATTTGTTGCACAATTCGCTTTTGAGCAGTTGCATGCAACACACGCAACATTTGATTGGCGTTGAGCTTCAGTGATTTTTTTTTTTTTTTACCTACGAGCTTACATAACTATCTTACTTTCCATGCTCCTTGATGAATAACTTCTATCCATTCACACCCCAAATAAAAAATCGCAACAAATCATAATAAAGTGCAACTAATAACAGTAAATGTTGAACTACTGGCCAAGATTGATGCAACACGATTGTGTCTTACATCATCAGCAATCTACAAGAATGGTTGTTGTCTCAGTTACTTCTCTTCGTTTTATCACACAATAGACACACAATGCAGCTGCAGCTCTATTGTGTAAGCGGGGGGGAAGCAACAAAGGGTGGAGGGGTGGCAGAAAAAAAAGGTAAGAGCATCTATGCAATTCCCTTAGCTGCCGCACGCATGCAACAACAAGCGAGAGACCAGAATACAGAACACACAACGGCAACTGCTTTGGGTTGGGCTCAATCCCAAGACCAAGTTCAGAATATCATCATCATCATCATCGTCATCGTCAGAGTTTGTCTTAAACTTACTGGCCAGATCAATTGCCTCCACATGCTACGGATATTCGTAGAAGAATACTTCCTGATTTTGTGTGTGTGTGTGTGTTTTGAACCGGTTAAAGATCATATACACACTATCTGTACACATGTACATACAAAGTGGCTCACGCTAGGTGGGCCCAAACTTGGCTTATGTCCCATATGATTGGAGGCGTCTCCTTTCTACCAAAGCCATCATACGATAAATTGATAGGCACGTGACAGTTTTTCTTGGTGAATGTTTAGAAGACTATTCTAAACTTTTACAATCATATATATCAAATATTGTTAATACCCATATTCAAAAAACAAGCTCAACAACTTAGAATTAAGTTTAAGACATAACTTTGAGAGTTGCCTCCATGCATAATAGCTGTAATCTGTTGCATATTGCTGGCGTGCATCCGTCAGGTTAATTAGTAAAAAATATACCTGGTGACCAAGCACGTATTGCAATTTAAACAGCGCTTTTGATTAATCTCCACCTACTGCGCCAGCTTCTTTATTTTTCACATTTTTAACCGGTTGCATGTTTAGGTCTTATCCTCATGTATATGCCGTAAAGTTATTACTCCATGAAAAAACTAAAAAATAGTTGAAGACACTCTAAAAAAATAATATTTAAAAATATAAGTAAGAAACTTTAACATAATATGAGTTTTTAGTATATAGATTGTGTCTATTTTTCTTTTAAACTTTTTATCTTGTATCTTAAGCTAAACCTTCTCTTAAATTAGTTACTGCCAGCAGCTGCTACTTCATTTCAAATTGGCTGCTTTCATGGCCTTTCAAATTAATCAAGCATGTGCCACAAGATGAAAAAAAAGGCAACTTAAGAATTAAGAAGCATTTTCATATGCTGCTGCAGAATTGCACGGTTCTCTTACAGTGACTAATCGATTTTTCGATTAAGCTGCCCCCAAAAGAAAAGCAGCAGAAAAGTGCTGCAAATAGAGTGAAAAAAAAATATATATAAGAAAAAGGCCATTGGCTATTGATTATTTAATAGCTGGCAAGCGTAAAGTGAAAGAGAGAAAGAGAGAGAGAGAGGCAGTAAAAATAGCGGACTGGAATGGAATCGTAAGAATGTGTTCTCTGCCTCCCCCTCTAGCCACGCCCTATTGACCAGGCTTCCAGCAATGTGACAGAAGGCGTTCTTGCCAGATTTGTATTTGCCTTTGCCTTAATGACAATGCGGCAACTATTCGACTATTGAGTGTTTACTGTGGCAATGTTGGAAATGTGCCAAAGTTCATTGCACTGACTTTGTGGCGCTTCCAATCGATCCAATTTGCCATCGAGCACATTCTCAAAAATATTTTTACTTAACCTACGTCGCTATATATACAATATATACTTATATGATATATACACACGACTAAGCTAAAAGCAAAAAGTCTTAAACTTGTGTATGCTGCTATACCAAATAAATTGCATACTTTTAGGCGCTCTCATATAATTTGTTTGCACTTCTTTAATTGAATTTTCTAATATTTTAATTATTAGATTAAAAACCTTATAGGTTGTAAACTCGATCAGTTTATATTTTTAAACAGAACAGAACAAAGAACAGATTTAATTTTACAACAATGACTTATGTGGTTTTGTTAACAGCCTTTAATTTCAATAAAGCTCAATCAGATTGAACTAAGAATCTTTGACAATGCAAATGTTGCTTTGTACAGTTTAGATGCCCGAGTCCCAGTGCTTGGTCCATTCAATTTCATCCAGACGGCCAAGATCCAGCATCCAGATAGCGCCATTCTTATTCGCCTCAATTGCCTTGACAAAGTTCTGGGCACATGCCAACGATGTCTGTGTGGGAAAGGCGAGGAGCTTCTGTGCCACATTGGGCTCAACATCCAGCCAGGAGTTGAATTTGTGCACCAATGTGGTATCGGTAATGCCAGGATTAATGGAATAGACCGTTACACCGGTAATGTGTGCCAGTTTCTAAAAAGGATTCAAAAGAGTTTAAGATCGACGAATAGAATTTTTAGCTTCTCAACCTACCGCAAGGGAGCTGGTGAAGCTCAGGGCAGCCGCCTTGGAGGCAGAGTAAACGGGCACCTGGTAAATGGAATTGAAGCCCGTCACTGAACAAATGTTGGCTATAACGCCACCGGGTCCACCCTTGCGCTTATCCCAGAACTCCATGATGGCCGTTGTGGTGTTCACAGTGCCCGTGAAGTTGACGGCAATGGTGCGCTCAATCTGATGATCGTCCAGGATGCCAGCGCCGTTGATGAGCAGATCCACAGTCTGCAGCTTGGCGAAGATTGTCTTCAGCAGCTTAACGCTCTCGGCCAGCGGTACGGTCACATCATAGGGATAAAAGAATACGGTCACCTTGGGATTAATGGCTTTCAGCTCGGCAATGGCAGCCGGGTTCTCAATGCGATCAAGGATCACCAGGTTCTAAACAAAGAAAGGCTCTTAAAACCATTATTATTCGATGGATTCTCATGTTGCAGGAATATACCTTGGGTCCATTCTTGACAATCTCGCGACAGGTGTCCAGTCCAATGCCACCCAGACCAGCGACAAAGATGATGTTCTTGCCAGCGATAAACATTCTGCTTCAGTGATGCTCTCCAATCTATCCACCTGTTTGGACAGAGAATTCAAGATTCTGTGTTAGCTTCGCAAGTTGATGCCTTCTATTTATAGGTGGAACAATCTGTAGATTTTTGCGAATGTTTTCTCTTGCCGGCTTATCAATAAATGACGCTCACAGCACTGTCCGAGTTATGATTTGTATGTTTTGGTTATTTTCCAGTCAAAAATTTGCAGATTCTTATTTATTTAATAGCTTTTTGCTTTCTTTGAGTTTTTTTTTATGATATTAAAGTAGAAATCATAATTATTAGACCTACTTTAATGAGATAATGAATTGGCAGCTGGTCCGGTCTGCCTGAATCCACTGCTATGACAATAATCACTGTACTCTGTACGAGCAGCGCCTTAAATACTCACAAACACAACCAAGACTCGGTTTTAAGTAATGTAAATCTCTGGTGTAAATATCGTTAAATAAATAGGCGCTACAATGAATGAATGCAGTAATAATGCAGCGCCACGAAAGGAATGAGAACTGAGCTTAAAGAGAGGCTGAAGAGCGCTCTCGCATTTTGAGCACACTTGAAGACTTGAGACGACCTTCAACAAATGTCAAAGCAATATTTTTGCAACTTTGTATGTTATATTTGCATTTGCCAAACGGATCGAGGGCGTTGAGAGTGGGAATTATATATTGCTATATAAACGTTGAATAAAACCACAAGTAGACAAGCCCACAAATCGGCAAGTGGCGGTTAAGGGTTTTACAATATTATAAATCATATTGACACATAATAGCAATTGACATTTTATAAACATCTTTTGAGGTTTTTCAATAGACCGAACTCGTCTTTACTTAAATATTAACAGATTTTACGTGATTAAGTGGTATAATTTACATAGACAGCTTAGATTGATAGAAACTTAATTGTCATAACCTTTCACTGACCCATAAAATAGTAAAAAGAATTTGACGTACGCATTCCTAATGCCCCTTATTGATCTCAAAAATCTGGCATGGTGGTCTGTTCGTCTTATCAGTTTTGAATTCAAATCATACCAGTTTTTAATAAACTTCCATTTAGAGTGTGACGTAGTCTTGCTAAACACACCCAGATTTATTGTCTAATATAGATTGATTGCTTATTTTTATATATATATATGGTCTATGATTCTCAACCCGATGCTCGTGAAAATGATTAAAACTAAATTTTACAAATAATTCGAATTAATTAGAGCACAATTTGTGTCAAATAAGCAAAGTTGTTAATCAATTCAATATTTATATATTTTTATTTCACCGCAATTCTAAATTATCCTTAATTTCGCTTTGTGTACATATAAAAGAGAATTCAAAATTAAGGCACAATTTGATCTGGAGCATAAAAAAGTGAGGTGCCAGGGGAAGAATAAACGTGCCACATACTCGACACACCTCGCTGTAGCTATTACAATAGTTCTTGTTGCAAGCATTAGGGAGGGGGAAAAGGCAACGTCTGGACAACGCAACGATGCAACATTTCAACGTCATCTTCTTGAAGCTTGGGCTTAATTTGCTTTGACTTTTAGCAATTTGCATAAATATCACCAGCACCATAAATATCACAAGAACCAAGAGTCTGAGCGGCTCTTCTAGATACTATTCTTGTAGCATTTTGTTGTTGTTATGATTTCTGTATTCAACGACAACAACAACAACAACAACAATAACAATCAGAACGAGTGTTGTAAAGAACGCGAGCGAAGAAAAAAGCAAAAGCAAAAGCATTTCGCATTTGGCATTGGTAATTTTCACAGCAATGACGGCAGCACAAATCCCAAACAGAATTATGATTTCTCTCTTCTACTATTATATATATATATATATATATATATGGGGGCGGCACAACCAAACCAAACCAAACCAAACACAGCCAAAGCAATGGCAATGGCAATAATTTACCATCAACACCTTGATTCGTAGGCAGAGACTGGTAATGATCCGACAAAAGACGAACCATCCCAAAAGGCAGAATGTCTGACATGTAAATATATACATATATATATATGTATGTATGTATGTGGTGTGTATTGAACATTTTCTCATTGCCATTAAAGTCCAACTGCAGAACGAAATTGTAAATTGTTGCATTAACTCTAAAGCCTAGACTCTAGAAAGTATTTTGTGTGTGTCAGTGTTGGGCAGTGTTTAAGGGAAATCGAGTGGATTCAATAAGCGATTTACAGATACTTTTATAAATAAATACATGTTTCCAAAATAATGTTAATATAGTCTAACATCTGTATAATATTCCCTCAAATCTTCATATATTATATATTAAAGAAATTTATATTAATGAAACATTTTCTCTTTCTTTTAATTTTTACAGCGTTGGCAAAGACGATGGTTTGTACTCTACGATGATGGGGAGCTGACTTATTCAGTGGATGATTACGTAAGTTCTGTTAATAATGAAAGTGTACTTATACTTATACTTATACTTATACTTATACTTATACTTATACTTATACTTATACTTATACTTATACTTATACTTATACTTATACTTATACTTATACTTATACTTATACTTATACTTATACTTATACTTATACTTATACTTATACTTATACTTATACTTATATTACTTATACTTATACTTATACTTATAGTTATACTTATACTTATACTTATACTTATACTTATACTTATACTTATACTTATACTTATACTTTTACTTATACTTATACTTATACTTATACTTATACTTATACTTATACTTATACTTATACTTATACTTTTTTTACTTTTATTTTACTTTTACTTATACTTATACTTATACTTATACTTATACTTATACTTATACTTATACTTATACTTATACTTATACTTATACTTTTACTTTTAATTTTTTTTACTTTTACTTATACTTATACTTATACTTATACTTATACTTATACTTATACTTATACTTATACTTATACTTATACTTATACTTATACCCTTTTGTTAACAGCAAGAGACGGTGCCACAGGCCTGCATTGATATGACCAAAGTGCTCGAGGTGAGCAGCGCGGAGGAGGTGACCGGCCATACAAACTCGATTGCCATAACAGCGCCGGAGCGCATCACCTTTGTGAAAGGCATCAGTCCGGAGGAGTCGCAATGGTGGCTCAACATACTGACCGCCTTTCCCAAGTCCAAGGGTCGTCACAAGCGCAGCACAACGCTGCCTGGCGGCCAGATCAGTTGTCTGCGGCAGTCGTCCAATGTGGACATGGCTATCAAGTTGGGCAATCGCCATAGCTCGTACCACAAGGATACGCTAACGTCCTCGCAATCGGCTGGCAATCTGCTGTTGGGTAACCTGGATCACGATTCCGGATCAACCAATACGGTAACTGTTACGAATGATGATGAGGATGATGGCGTCGAAACTGGTGAGGATGAGGAAGAGGAGGATGAGCAACAGCAGCAGCAGCAGCAACAACAACAGCAACAAGTGTCCAGAAAGTCAAAGGTCACATCTTCATCCAGCTGCCTGGGCGGACAGGATGAGAACAATCGTAATGCGGGCAATGAGATCACAAATCGAGGTGAGTTTTTTACTAAATAAATGAAAGAAAACGATAGGAATTGTAGAAGACTAATAAAATATATATAGTCCTATATAGGTAAAAATAGTATTGATCAATTTAAAATGCTTTAAGTGGTCCCTAATCAGTTTGCTTAAGTACTTTTTATTAGCTAGTGGCTTAAAACAATAAAATGTTGAACACACACACGGAAAAAACTTCTCGCTAATCACCAGAATACTTTTGATAGTATATACTTATACGTATAAATAAGTATTATGAAGATGATAAAGTGACTTTTACTTTTCGCCTCAAAGCATTTATTTGCACAATCTGCTTTATGATTGTGTTTTTTTTTTTTTTTCATAAAAAGCAGTTTGTGGCTTTTGTTTTTAATACACTATCAAAAGGTCTTTTGGCTATGTAGATAAGGATTAAGTATTAGTATGTATGTACAGAGTAAAGAGTATAGACTGTTCGGCGTGCGGAAAACCTTTGCTCTTGTTTTCGTTTTCGTTTTTTCGTTCTTTGCTGCCCTCTTTGTATCGGCTGCTATAATTTTTATGATCATTTATGGCTTGCAGCAATCAAAATTATCAAGCACAGCCCAGACAGATTCCCTCTCTCTCTCTCTCGCTTTTAGCTGGGTGGCATGAGGGAGGCGACGCGTAGGTTGTCGCTGGGTGGGGGTGCGGGGTGCGGGTTGGACGATGCGTGCAGCTAGTTAAAAGAGCCAGAGCTACGAAATTAACCTTGAATTCACACACAGTAACAACAACTCAACTTAACTGAAGTGAAGTGAAGTGAAGTCAAGGCAACGTGGTTGGAGCTGGAGCTGGAGCAGCTTCTTCCCAGCTTCCTACTTAATGGTAGGCTTCATAAATTTTCTTTAGATGCAGCAGACACACACACACACACACACACACACACACCAAATGGGCCTCCCTTTTGCTAAGGTAAATCTTTGAGCCGAGTCGAGTTCGAAGCTCAGAGCTGAGGGCTGAGGGGGGGCACAGTCTGGTAATTGCAGTTACTGTGAATGTTCTCACATACATACATTGCTGCAGGATACTTGTTCATGGAAAAATGATATTCACGCTTAAATTATAGTGTATCCACAACGTTCCTTTTGCTCTTTTCTCTCTCTCTCTTCGAGTTGTGTTGCTGGCCCAAAAAGACACACACAGAGGCTGCTAGCTCCTCGATCCGATCCTCACATAAAGTGCAGCAGGACTTGTGGCACACAGACATCAAATGTCAATATTTAAGTAGTCGATAAATTGCCAGATGAATCCAACGAATGCGAAAAGACGTTAACTAGCCGAGTTCAAGTTGAAAGAAACCCAACAAGCTAAAAACATGGAGTATAGATATGGAAAAAAAGTTAGTTGTTATGTAAATTTCATTAAAATTCTTTTTGGGTGCAAGGCAATTTTCTCAATTGTAACTTTTCACACCCAAAAGGCTTTCAGCGTTTTTGGCAGCAAGGTGCAGTTGTAAGCTGACACAAACTAATTACATTACATCAAACAACCAAATTGTGCACCAAATGAGGCAATCTATTGGCCGGGCCAGAAACTTTCTGAATGGCTTGGCGAAAGCTCTTAAAATGCACAACAACGACAAAGATTGTAAACTGTCTACACCTAATAGCCCCCGGCTGAAAACCAAACTTAGGCGGCAAACACTGATATTTTTTCTTTTCTTTCTGTTTTTTTTTTTTTTTTTGTGGCTAGGGCTGGTGGCAAGACCAGGTCCGGCACTTGATAGTCCCCTCTGGACACATAGACCTGAACAAAGAAACGGACATGTTGCCTCTACTTGTTGCTGTTGTTGTTGTTGTTGGTGGTACGTGGTGGAACTTGTAATGGGCGAGTTTCACGGCAGTTGCCACAAACTGAATAATTACAGTGCAAATAAATCTTGCACATGATGCAGTCAGAAGAATGAGCCAAGAGCCAGCCGAGTTCTTTGTGCCGCAAGCGTTGCAAGAAACTTTTCAAGATTATACTATTATTTAAAATGACAAAATACAGTTGCAAAATGTGCATTAAAAAGTCTTTTACTTTAATAGCTAATGTACAAGTACTTATTCTAAGTAGCTAGTGTTGTAAAGCGGCAAAAAAATGATTCTGGCATCTTAAGGCCAGAAAGGAACAATTATTAATTGTTAATTTGGAATAACATCTACTTCATTTCATGCCGTAATTAATAAAGATTTTTATGAGTAGAAATTCTTATTTGTGGTGCACAGAATGCAAAATGACAGAGTTGCCTCAATATGTGGAAACCAAAGGGGCGGTTAGATAGATAACGATGCAAGTTGTTCAAGAGGAGGGAGAGGGAGGGAGGAGACTACATGCAGACTGTTGGGCCACCAATAACCAATCAATATTCATAAGTGTAACGAGTTCGAGTTTACTGGCCAAGAAGCCGAAGAAGAAGCTGAATTTATGCAACGTTCGTTGCCTCAGTTAGAAATTATTCAAAGTCATCGTGTGAGGGGTGCCCAAGGCTGTCAACCTAGCCAACAGGAGTGAGGAGGGGGGGCAGGGGGAAGACATTCATATTGCAAGAAGGCAATTTTCATTTTCATTGCCCAAATGAACTTGCAATTTGATTATTTATGATGGCAAGGCGGAGTTTCAGGCCGGTTTACACAGGAAGCTATCTGTTCATGATTGAGTGGATTGTTCAGAGCTAAACTAAACTGTCTGCGCTAATTAATCAAATCTCTTTAATTAAAGAAACAACACAATAAATGGCCAACTCCTTTTTTAGCAAGAAAAAAAACCTTGTACGAATAAAACTTAATAAAAAACCATTCAGAAATATACAGATTAAACTAAGTTATGTTGCACTCAAAGGCAACTAAATTACAATTAGTATCTACTAACACTCCAGCACACAAAAATGAAAGAAAACACATTAAGGCTGCCAAAGCCAGAAAATCATAAATAACAGCTGGGATAAAACGCAGGATTCAAGTTTGGCATAAGAATAACGAAGCGAAGATGCCCTGGAAAACAATTGAGTTAAAAAAAAAACGTTTACATTACATATTACTTTATTATATTATAATTAGAGTTTAAAACAAGAAGAACAATTATACATTACATTATAGATTACATAATACATTACATTACACATTACAAGGTATTAGTTTGCCTAGTTTATTGGTTTATTCTTTCTGTCTGTCCCTTTGTCTGCTCTTTAAATGCCTGCCTGCCAGTATGTATAATATCCATAAGTATTATAAATTCCATTGCAAACACACATAAATAGTCTCATAGCTTTTTCGGTCCGAGAGTGTAATCAACGGCGACGTCGTCTTCTTCTTGTTCTTCTTCTTCGTTGGCTCGTCTTTAGCAACTAAGTAGGACCGACAAGTCGGCCAATTAAAGGCATACCCCACCATTTAGCACAGTAACCTTGAACCTGCTCGCCTTCTTACTTGCTTGCTTGCTTGCCGGCTGGCTGATTTGTTGGCTGAGTGGAGTTAGTCACTTTAGGCCCAAAGGCAAGCGCTTCGCGTTGTCGGCAACATGATCCAACACTGACGCTTCAAGGAGTTCACAGCGCAAAGAAGTCTTTCATTTGGCCTTTTTTTATTATAGATACTCTTACAAAGGACAGGAAAGTTTAAAAAAAATTAGAACAAATTTATAAAGAGAAAGGTTTTCTTTGATTACATTTGGAATTAGATACTTGTACTTCTTTTGGATAGTGTAAAGAATCTTCGGTTTGCTGTCTTATGTTTAGCTTCTTTGATTGAGAGCGAAGCCAACAACTCAATAATCAAGATAAATGCAACGAATTCGATTGGCCAAAAAATAAAAAGAAGTTGTGGCCCCAAGAGTTCAACCTGTTCGACTGACCGAGAATTGATGCGCACTCAAAACGCAGACTTGGAGGGATGGGGAGGCTTTTTGTTTTTTAATGGCCAGACAGAGTCGGAAATTCGTATCATAATCATAATAAACCTAAACAGGTCTCCGCACAAGGGGACCCGAGGACAAGGGCTCGTCTAAATATATATTTTGTAATCATATATATTTATGGGACAACTTCAGACAGCAGCAGCAGCAGCAGCATCAACGTTGCCGTTGCCGTTGATGTTTTTTAGCCAATGGATCGTTGGACACGTTTGGGTGTTAATAAAATTATGGCACTACCCATCTCACTCACTCCCTCACCCTAAGTGCGAGAGAACTTGTTCGCCTTATCGCGCATCTCTTAGCCGATGAGAGAGAGAGGATCCTCTTACCATTCAACTCGTTTTAATAATTTTATTATATTTGCACACAAATAACTTACCACCGTGCCACAATTTTATGGCTTTATGGTTGGCATAAACATGGCCAGGGAATATATGGCAACCGCACTAGCCAAAGATGGCTAATGCCAATTGATATTGTTAGCTTATGGCCCATGGACAAAGCCGTTTATCAGTGCACTTAATTCAATGGATTGCTAAATGTGAGAGGGTCATAAAATTATAGACGCCAATAAACAGTTCATTAAGGTACATGTTCAGTCTGAGTTTATAAAGAGAATCAGGGCATCAATTTAAAGTTGACCTTAAGAGGTCTTAGGGATAATAAAATATTAATCGTTCCTCTTCTAACCTCCCTTTGCAGTTTCCCAACCTACTGGCTGTCTGTTAATTGAGGACATGCGACGCGATGAGAAAACGATCAAGGACATTGCGAACACGATAACAAACCTAAGTCAACAGCAGAACAAACGCTGGTCAACGGCTGTCAACAATGCGCTGAACAATCAACATCAACATCAACATCACTACCAACATCAATACCAGACATCGCGTGATGAAACCGATTTCCAGCTGACAACCAACGGCAAATCCCAAGAGACCCTGAGACCAAAGTCATTACCACTGGCGGCCAATTCCACGCCCGCAATTGTCTCAGCCATAGTCAAGAAAATACCCACAGTCTTAGTCTCCCAACAACAGCAGCAACAACAGCAGCCTAAGCAACAACAACAACTGGAGAGCGGCAAGAGCGGAAAAGTTGGCAACCGAATGCAGCTGCAGTTGAAACCCGCTAAGCATTATCAGCACGAGCGTGGCGATCCCGATGGTGGCTGCAATCTGGACGAGCTCTGTGCCAACTACATGGCCAAGTCGGATGAACTGCGTGCCGTCAACAAGGCCAACAAATGCGCAGCGAAGCCATCGGCCAAAAGCGTCGAGGAATCGTTGAATGCCAAAAAGGGCTGGCTCATGAAGCTGGACAATCGAACGGGCGAGTGGAGCAAACATTGGTTCACGCTCAGTGGTGCGGCGCTCTTCTACTACAGAGATCCGCTGTGCGAGGAACGTGGCGTCCTCGACGGTGTCCTGGACGTCAACAGTCTGTCCTCCGTGGTGGAGGAACCCAATGCTACCAAACAGCATGCCTTTCAGCTCATCACTTGGGACAAGCAGCGTCTCTTTCTGGCCAGTCTGTCGCCCAGCTCCAGAAACAACTGGTTGGCGGTGTTGCGGGTAGCGGCGGGCTTGCCCCAACAACTGGAAAGTCCTTCGCCCACAACGCCCGTGACTTCGACCCCATCGTCCATCCTCAAGCAGAGCGACATCGAGCAGGACTTCATCAAGGCGCAGCTGCACAGCTCAAGTCCAACCACGCCCGGTACGCCCTGTACGCCCTGTACGCCCGCAAATGCACCTCACTTCTCCTCCGACGAGGAGTACCGCACTGCCTCCGAGGGCGGCCGCAGGGACAGCCTAGACTGGGGCTCGCCCCTATCGCCCTCTCCGCCGGTCCTGAGAAGCTGCCTGCGCAATCGCAGCCTGGCCAGTCTACACAAGCGTAGTAGGAGCTCGCCTCCTAGCTCACGTCGCAGCACTGTGGATAGTGTGGCCAGCGATGAGCTACCGCTGATGGCAGTACCGGAGGAGATGCGACCCGATCGCACCGAGCTCAAGCAACAATGCGAGACACTGCGCACCGAGGCCAAGTTGAGAGAGGCTCGAATGTCGGAGCTACTGACGACCCTGCAGCGGACGGAGCAGGAGCTGACGGCACGACTGCAGGAACAGCAGCAGCAGCTCAATGGGGAATTGGCCAATGCCAAACAGAGTGCAGCGGAACTGGTGCACAATTTAAGTCTACAGCTTACGGAGAGTCAGTGCAAGATCAAGCAGCTGGAGGATCGTCTAGCCCAGGGCATCGAGGAGAACGAGAGTTTGTATAAGCGACTGCGGGAGTTGCAGACGGACAACAATCAGGTGGCCAGCTTGAGTAATCTGCAGCGTCACAAAATGAAGCGCATGGACTCGCTGAGCGATCTGACCACAATCAGCGACATTGATCCCTACTGCCTGCAGCGGGACTCCCTCGCCGAGGAGTACAACGAGCTGCGTAGTCGCTTCGAGAAGGCCGTCAATGAAATACGTGCCATGAAGCGGGAACTCAAACAGTCACAGAATCAATATGATGCCCTGGAATTGATACAGACGGCGTTGCAGCAGAAACTGGAACGTTGCCAAATGGAGGATGGGGCACAGTTGCAATTGATGGCGGCACGCATTCAGGACCTCACGATCAAGTACAGCACATCGGAGCGACAGGTGCGAGCACTCAAGCAGAAGCTGGCCAAGTCGGAGCGGAGACGTTCGCTCTCCCTGAAGGGCAAGGAGCAGCTGGAGCTAAAGATCACGGAGCTGCAAAGGGACAGCGTGGAACGCAAGCCAAGCGAGACTACCACCTCATCCAGCAGCGAGTCCAGCAGTCAATCCTCGCCCCTGAACTCTTCGGCTCATCTGTTGCAGCGTCTGCATAGTCTGGAGCATGTGCTCCTCAGCAGCAAGGAGCGACTGGAGCAGAGTCTTGCCCAGCTGCAACATCTGCGTGCCGGACAGCGAAGTCGTCGTTCCGTTTCCCCTCTAAATGAGCGCAAGGATGGACTTAGACAGCTGGAGCGTGCTCTAACCGAGACCTGTGTGCTGGTCAGTGAGCAAATGGAGCTCTCCTGCCTGCAGGATTCCTGTCACAACTGCTGTGAGCTGCGGCAACGTGTCGAGAAACTGTCCACCCTGCAACAGCAAACGGAGACAGATCTCCAGCGCAGCGAACAGTTGCTCGAACAGCGTGAGAATGAGTTGGCCCTGGCGCTGGAGAAGTGCGCCAGCCAGGAGCAGGAGCAACAACAGCTGCTCCAACAGCGCAACCAGATAAGCGATGAGCTGGAAAGACAACATGAGCGCTGCAAGCGCATGGAGAAACGTCTGGACCTGCTCGAGAGGGAGCATGGAAAGCAACTCGAATGCCTGCGAGAGGTCTATCGTCATGAGCACGCCAATGTCGCCGATGAGCAGAGTTTCCGCAAGCGCTATCAGACGGAAATTGAGCAGCTAAGGGTAAGATAGAAGTTCTTTACCTCTTTCACTAACAATTACTACCTTAAACCTATTTCAGACACTTTGCGAGAAGGGTCTAAGCGCCATGGAGTCCTCGCATCGTCGACTTATCTGCGACATGGAGGAGAAGCACAAGCTGGAAATAGAGCGACTGCTGGCCGAGAAGGAAACGGCGCTGGCTGAGGAAACTCAGGTAGGATCTCATATGACGTCTAAGCTATGTTTTTCCTAAACCTATCTTGAATTTTAGGCAACATTGGCCGCTCTGGATGCCATGCGGAAAGCCCATCAGAGCGAGGTGCAACGTGAGGTGTCACGCTTCAAGGCGGAGTTCCTGCGCCAAGTGCAGCGTGGCGAACACATGCGTGGCGATGGCGCCAAGCCGCTCAAGGAGTAAGTGATCCCTACCAAAGAAGGTTTATATATCTTAACTCACTTGACTTCCACAGGGAGGAGCTCGATGAACTGCGTTTGGAGATTCTGTCGTTCTCCGAGAAGTACTCGATCAAATGCGTGGAAAATGCTGCACTGGAGGAGAAACTACATCTGGCCAATGGCAAGCTGAGGCATTTCCAACAAATGCAACAGTTGGAGCTGAGGTAAGTGGGGGGGGAAAACCTATCAACATTGTTAAAACCTAACTTCCTCTTTTCTTTCTCCCCCTAGAAATCAACAATTTCGCGCCCATTTGGCCTCCGATGATCCTGGCAGCGATGTGCACTTTGTGCAGGGCCTGACGAGGGGCAACAAGGAGGATGCTGGCTGCCAAGATAGCGAGGTAAGCAGAACCTTACATAATAACCCAATATATATATATACACTACCTGTAACTAACACTAAATTAGAGCAACCGAAACAAAAACTAATACACTTTGTTACCATCTTCCACAACAACAACAACAACAAAAACACACACAACATCACAACCAAAAAAACAAAATAATAATAATAATAAAAATAAAAGCCTGTTAAGTGCGCACCACAAACAACAACAACAAGAACAACAACAACAAGAACAACAACTATAGACCCAGACACTGAGCTCGTGAGCAACAACAACAAGAACAACAACAAGAATAATATGGAGCAAAACCTGTTTGTGATACCCTCCCATAAGCTAAGTCATTGCCCAGATGCGTCTGCCGCAAACATTTCTGATAATAGCGGCAACAATATCGAACTCGATCTCGATCTCGAACTCGAGCTTGATTATGAATATGAGCCGTGCTACAAGCCCAGCGATATATTTGCCATATATCAGAATCGTTTATGTTTCCAAGGTAAACGAAATGCATTTCACATTTCCTTCCTCTCTACCTCTTTTTCACTCTCTCACCCACACACTTTGCTCTGCTGATCTGCGCACCGAAACGAACAACAAAAGCAAACCACTCTTTTTCCACCTTCTCTCTCACTGTCGCTGTTACTCGCTCTCTCTCTCTCTCTCTCTCTCTCCCTGCATATCCTATTTTGTAATGAACTTTGTATGTTTGTGTCCCTGTCAATCTGGGTGTGGAGTAGGCATTACAAATACATATATAAGATAACACATGTTGGTTTCCATTAACACTGCACACAAACACTTACACACATTAATGTATACTCTGTTATTACCGTTATACTATGCTCATTGAACTTTTTGCCATTATATTTGCATTAGGTCTAAAAGGCAACTCGACGTTTGGAAAGAATCTACGCAAGGCGACTGCAAGAACAACAACAGCAACATCACCAGCATCATCAGCAACAACAATAATAAACCATCTGCCCGACGCAAAGGGTTCCAGTCACAAAAGAATCTATAAAACGGATGCCGTTATTAACATACAGCAACAACATAACCCTGACAACGTAATCCAACAAGAAAAAGCACAATGAACAATTGAAAATGAAAACCAAGAGCGAACAACAGCAACAACAACAACAACAACAACAAAACCAGTGGAACAACCAAAGAATAATTAGTGCTATTAATAAATAAATTATTATAAATATTTAACATATATAAAAAAAAAACATGCAAAAAAAAAACAACTTAAACCAAATGCAAAAGTCGAAAGAAAATAATAAAAACAATGTAAATATGCAACAAAAATCATTTTACAACTGGTTAAAAAATCTATAAAAATAAAAAATAAAATCCATGTCGATGATGTTGGTGATGTTGAGCAGCGCAGCAGAGGAAGACGATGTTTGAGAGCAAGAGATTGAGTTTAACACTAACAACGACTGTTCGCCCCCCTCCAGCCTATAATTGGAAGGGACGTTGAGCAATGGAAAGCAAAAGAGAACTAATCACAACTATCAACAACAACAACAACAACAGCACTCACAACAGCAACAACAACAAATCCGTCATTAGCGTAACAATAATAACAACAGCAACAACAACAACAACAACTACAATTTATGTATTTATCAGCTATTCTATTCTATTATTATATATGATTATTATTATATCTGTAACATTTACCCAAACTTTCTATGTCCATTAAATGTGTCATTTACTTATGTAGTGTTTAGGTCAAATCAAAACAAAAACAACAACTAAAAAACCATTTTGCTCAACTATTTATAGATGGCAAATATTACATATATATTATGTATGTATGTAACTTGTTGTGTTTTTTGTCTTTAAAATATCGAAATTGTTTTTGCATATATGAATGTAAATGCATTATAATTATTTATAAATACAACGCTGAATATTTGTTCTGTTAACCATTGGTATTAATCAAATATTTTACATCTGATGGAGTTTTTAATCATACCATGTTAGTGGGAAAAAACAAAACAACAACACATTTAATATTATTTACACTTAAGTCGTTATTTGTGCAACAAAATTCAATAAAGTATAAATAATTGTTTATAGTTTGATATAAAAATGCATGTTTTATTAAAAAAAATAAAGAAAAAAAGGAAAAAATATCGACTTAACTTGGGCTCGTCCGGGATTTGAACCCGGGACCTCCCGCACCCTAAGCGGAAATCATACCCCTAGACCAACGAGCCAGTTGAGTGTTGGCCGTCCACGAAGCCATTTAAATCAGTGCCAACTGAAAACCGGTATTTATATAGAGTTGTGGCTTAACTTTAAATTGTCTTGGCTTTTACTTCTTTTATGCACATAAATTAAAACAAAAAGAAAAGTTGTTGAATAAGTTATTTGCACTAATAAACTTTTTATAATACGCAGGCATCGCTTCATCGGCTCGTTGGTCTAGGGGTATGATTTCCGCTTAGGGTGCGGGAGGTCCCGGGTTCAAATCCCGGACGAGCCCAATTGATAATATCTTTTGTTAATTTTATTAAAATGCTGCAGCGTTCAGCTGCTTTTTCTGTTCGCCTGGTACTTGCAGTCAGAAAACTGGAGTATTTTGGCAAAACTCAATCAAAACGAAAAAAAATACTGCAGACTAGCAGTATTTTTCCAAGCAGCAACATCCATGGTGCCAATATCTGACTGCAAGTACCAGGCGAACAGGAATAGCAGCTGAACGCTGCAGGTGCGGGGAGTTATTTCTTTCGTTAATTTTAAATTTTTTAAATTGAAAATTATTATTAAAAATAAAAAAAAGATTAATTACAACTTGGGCTCGTCCGGGATTTGAACCCGGGACCTCCCGCACCCTAAGCGGAAATCATACCCCTAGACCAACGAGCCGGTGGTGAGCCGGGCGGCAAAAAAGCAATTTAATATTCCATGACGAGCTTACAGGCAAAGCTTTTTACAAAAAGCTTTTAATTTGAGTAAATACGCATTTTCATGTTACAATACAAATATATCAGAGAAAAATAACCAAAAATAAAGCAAATTCGTAATTTGTACAAGTTGTGAAGAAGAAGGAAAGTTTCCCCAAAGCATGGCACATGAAAACAAATTGGAAGCAGCGCTCGTGGTGCTTAAATGTATTTGCAGCTCTTTTGCTGATCAAGATAACGAGCAATTGATGGATTCACAGAGTCGCCACCACCAGCCCACAGACAAAGAACGAACGAGCGAGCGAGCTGCTGCGAGACCACCAGGCGAAGTAGTTGCAACAGTAGCAGCAGCAACAACAACAACAACACGTTGTATGGCCAAATAAACAATTGGTAATTGTTACTGTTTGTGCCACATTCAGACGATTGGGATTTGGATTGAGATTCAGTTGTGGGATTGCTTTGCTGCTAACATACAGACCCCGTAACACACATACGATTCCTCCACATCATACACGATCTACATGTGGAATTGGGGAAGTCGAAGTCGAAGTCTGGAAACCGAAAGTCACACAAAAGTTGTCCGACTTAGAACAAGTCTGGCTTAAAGGCAGAAGAAAAGAAGAAAAAGAAGAAGAAGTCTGCTTTCGGCAGTGTCGTGTGAAGCATAAATGGGTCCAAATTGATTTCAAATGCCCCGGGAGACCTCTTAGATAGTGCCTGCTGCTGCCTGCTGCTGCTGTGACCCAATGGACCCTCTGGGAATCTCTTGGCAAGGATTCAGCTCTGCTGTCTTTTGGCTGCCATAATACGTTGCCAGTTTTGGGCTACCAAATCTGTTTGCCTTTTTAAGGATATAACAATTTGTTCGCATCACGACTTAGACTAGATGGGCAGGGGGAGAAGAGAGGTTGCACAAGAATCACATATGTATGATCACAATCTTTGCCTGAAGAAAAATCGCAAACTTGCAACGCCCATAAGGAAAGCCAAAAGCGATGCGGCAGCGTCTCTACAAATTCCAGCTGTTGATATAAAATCACAAAACATTGCATAAACATTGCGGGACAATGGGCCACCTAAATGAACTGATCGTAAATTTTGGTAGTTCGTTCCCCTTCCCGTTTCCGTACTCGTTTCGGCGCGAGAACTGTAAGGCCATAAATTTCCCTTCTCGTTTACCGCATGTGGTATCTTTTCTCGCTCTCTTAACACACAATGAGTGTGGCGAATTTTTAGGGAGCACGCCCCAAGGGACACCACCAGCTACTGATTAAGATCAGTTGCGGTTTCGGCTCACAATCACAGCTTTGTTCACAGCTCCAACTGTGCTGCGACACTTATCAATTAATTAAGGATCAACTACGCAGCTTATTTCGATGTGTTTTAGTCGTCAATGTAAAACATTCATTATAAGAATTTGTATTGAATTATACTTTGAATCTTATATCAAAATTGCCACATTCATGTTGCAAGTTACTGTAGTTTCTCTTCTATTGTGGTTATCTTGTGGTATCTTTGTATGTTGTTATTGTTCTTCCCGTTGTTTGCCTGGGCGTTTAGCCATGATTATTATTTTATATTGGCCTCATGCTAGCAGTTTGTTTGGTTTTTGTTTTTGTGAGTGGGCTGCTGCTCTCTTTGTTGGCTGCGCAATTTATTCAGCTTGCTGTCTCGTGGGTTGCCCCATGTTGCTGTTGTTGTTGTTGTTGCTGATGTTGCTGCTACCAAAACATTGATCTAATAAATGCTGATGCTAAGAGATTCTGGTCTACGCTGCTGCTGCTGCGCTGCTGCATCGGCTGCATCTCAAAATTGGCTAGCTTGCGTAGTTGGGCTGATCCACTAAACAAATAACGCCGAAATCGACCTACTTTCTGATGGTTTGTTTTTAATGATGTTGGCTACTGATTGAAATGATTTCTTTGTTTTTGTTTTGTTGTGGCTTTGGAGAATTATGTTACAAATCACATTTGCAATTAAATTTTGAATTCTAATTGGCAATGGAATATGGAACATTTGGTAATACCATGTACTTAGTAACAATTTGTAATTTCAGCTGCAGAGCGGACGAAAAAGAAAACTAGAAGAACTACTGACCAGCCCCAACGTATACTCATAGGTCAGATGAAAGCCTGTACTAATACAGACCGTGAATTCTAGACTTATCATACACAAAATAAGTTTTTCACCTTTCTTTGTATGGCAAAACTTTAATTAAATTAAATGGTTGCCGCATGTATGCGGTGAAAACAATTTTATAGTAGCAAGTAGAAGCAAAAATCCATTAATAATAATAAAAACAGATAAAGATACAGCTATCCGTATTTAATTTCATATTTGCAGAAATTTAGTCAAGATCCTTTGCTTATGGTTTGTGTCATAGATTAATAAACTTTACCTAGATATGTAATAAGAAAAGTTACTGTTAAAGGGCTGTTACCAAAAACGCTTAAAAGCTCGTCAACTTAACGAAACACTGCACTACCTTTTATTCTTCGAGGTTTGCCGCCATTTCGCGAGCTAAGTCTGTTTCTAAGAATCAATTTTTTCTAAGTATTGGGTTCTTAAATAACCATATATCCCTAGAGTTGGTCCTTGTAATCCTAACGCAACACATCTTTCGAAAATATGCAAGGATTTGGCCCAGCTAGAGCTGCTTAAGTATTATTTGTGTGCCCGTAAAAAAATTCAATAATTTCTTCAAATATGAGTTAATTTTTTGCCAGATACAAATTAAGCACTAATATTGCATGCGTTTTTTAGTCATAGCTTCGACATTTTCTTAAGGATTTTGGCAGGACATGTATTTTTGTGATCGTTGAATTTATGTTTATCGATTTGCATTTAAAAATTCCAGGAATCAAAAAAAAAAATGTTTGAAATTTTTTTAAGGGGGTAGGTCAGAAAAATTGATAGAAATTTAAAAATCGTCTGTATTTCGGCCATTTTAAGGACTATCTAGTTGTCCTTTGGACCACAGATGGTCCTTTGGCAGCTAATTTGAATGAACCAATAAAAAGGACGAAAGTCCTTAAAACAGCGAAGATATGAGGACTTTTCTAAAAACAGAAATATGCTTCTAAATCGGCCAAATCCTTACGGATCCTGGCGAGTCCTGTTGCAAACATTCAGTTTCGACTAGGCCTACAAACTGACCAAAGGACATCCAAATTGTCCTTGTAGTTTCCGAGAAAACAGCGATTTTGTGATTTGTACCCTCTGCCATGCAGCCTAAGAATCAATTTTTTCCAAGTATTTTGTTCTTAGATAACCATATACTTCTTAAATGCCGTTTGATAGAGTTGGTCCTTGTGATCCTAACGCACCATATCTTTCGAAAATCTGCAAGGATTTGGCCGAGCTAGAGCTAAGTATTCAAGGAGTCGTGTTTTTTGCGTGCCCCTAAACGTATTCAATAATTTATTTATAATTTACTTTCACCCTAAAAGTATGCAACACTATTACTTAGGTCTTTTTAGAAATAAGGATTTGAATCATTAACAACTTTCTGAATTTTGAAAATAAATGTTTTTACTTATCCCAGTAAATTATAAAATTGAAAAATAATTACATATATTTATTTGCTCGATTGAATTTATTTTGCGCTCAAATAAAAGACACATATTTTGGATAGATTTCATGGAGTGTTTTATGGTACTTTATATTTTCTAAGCATTTTGACTTTTATGTCATATGTATATACATATATATCATTAATGTACATATGTTTAATGTAATAATGCCTTTTCACTATATAAATTTTACTAAACGTTCAACGAAACGATATGGATATCCTCTGAACTATACAAACATATGTAACTTATTATTTATATTTATTATTTTATTTTTATTTTCTGCATAACTTTGTTTTGCAAAAATTTTGTAATGTTCATATAATATAACGTTGTGTACCAATACGCTGCATATATGTATGTATAGAAATATATTTTAAAAAGTGCTTATACAATATTGGTATACAAAAATACAAGAGCAAGTAAAGTATTCCAGCTTTAAATTAAAAAATATGAAATAAAATAGAAGTATTCAGTATTTGTTAGAGTCTTTGTTTACTTAACGTGGCTGAAACCAAACGAACATGAAATAAGCTGAGAAGTTTTAGAATACAAGTGGACCATCAAGTTGCATTTAAAATATAATTACTTGGAAGATAACCTTTAGAAATTTAATTGGTGATAGGGTATGCTAGACTTTAATACGAGTATTTTAGTATCTCTGCTAGTGTATCAATTCTTTTAGTGATACTATCTAATATAATTTAATTTTATTTTTTTGAGTATGTTTATTTTTGTATGTTTTTTCTGGCGATATATATTATTTAACATTTGGTACTTTTTGACATACCTTTAACACAATTAGTTCGCAGTGTGCATAACAAGCAAACTAATATTTCGACAATAATAGGTTTTAACACCCAAGTAAAGTCAGCTCCTAAACATGAACACATTAAAAGTATACTAAACAAAGACATATAATACATATAATAAAGTTTTATATATTGAAAAGAAATAGTTTTTGAATTAACTTGAAGTTTATTTTCGTTAAATTATTATTATAATTTAAGTATAATACATTTTGTACAAATTTAAAATTAAATTAAATTAAAATAAAAATTGACATATTTATATCTGAAAACGCATAAATCAAAAATTTGTATAGACGAAACATTGGCCCTAGACATATACATATGGAATTATTGATATCTCTCTATCTCTCTAAACATATATGTATATAGCAACATATGCACAAACATCTATATATATATATGTACGATATGTATGGTATGTATGTAAGTATGTAGGTTTGATCAACAAGTTTTTGTGGAAGGCTGCATCCAAGTTGTTATATATAATACTATGCAATTATAATATACTAGTAAAAGTTGTACATGCATGTACACATATATGTATGTATGTATGTATGTATGTAAGTACTATAAAGTAGAAGTGCACTCGTTGTTGTTGTTGTTGTTGTTTTGGAGGTGGTACTTTTGTGGGTAACTTGGTAGCTTGGTCAAAATCGGCATGCAGCTTTAAAAGATACATACATACATATGTATGTGTATATAGGTAAACAGGTGTAAGCTTGGAATTAATGCGTGCTTGCGTGCATCTGTATGTATGTATGTCTTTGCTTAACTGTACTTTATGCGTAGCGTATATATATATATATATGTATATTGGTATTTAGTATTTTTCAATATATATATATAGTAGTATATAATTCAACAATTTGTTTTTTGTTTGCGTTAAGTAATTCTGTTTTATATATATATATTTTCTTTTTGTATCTTGTAGTTGTATCTTCTTGATTTTATTATTGTTTAACTATCTAAGTGTTCTGTGCTGACTGCCCCAAAAATTACACTAAGTTACGTTTTTTTCAAGTGAACCACACTTTCACCCCAGCCCCTCTACCCACTAGCCTGCTACCGTCTACAGTTGCACCTGAAAGGATTGTGGTTGCGCCTTGGGCGGTGAGATAAAAGGATTCGTGCTGTGCCTGTTGCTGCTGCCAGTGCTGCCAATGCCCAAACCGGGCAGATCCGGTGACATTTTCTTAGCTGCCGCCACATTTGCCGCCCACTCGGCATCAAAGGGATCCGGAGCTGTAGCTGCTGCCGCTGCCGCGCCCGCTGCTGCCGATGCCGTCAAGGTCTGAGCACGTCCCACATTGGCCAGGTAGCTGGGTCGCTTCGGTGGCATGGCCGGCGATGTGCTGCGCACCACCTGACCCAGCCACTGCTCGGCATTGGGCAGCTGTCCGTTGGCCTCGACCGCATCCTGCTCGGAGGAGCGCGTCGGCGACTGCAGCGTGGCCGGCACACTTGCCACACGTGGCAGCACCTGGGCGGTGGGTGTGCCGCTGCCACTGCCGCTGCCGCTGGCGCTGCCACTGGCGCTGTACGTGGAGATGGAGATGCTCGCATGCTGCTGCTGCTGCTTCTCGTTGGCGGCAAGGATGTTCTGGTTGATGCTGCGACTGTTGTTAAAGTTGAGGTCATCGCCGGCCGTCAGCATCGTGTCGTCCGTCGTCTGGGTGAGCAGCGACAAGCCCTGGCTGAGCTCCTGACACAACTGACTGACTGTGTCCGCGGCCAGGATGGCCGCCTCGCTGCCCGACTTGGCCGGCGACACCTCCGCAATGGGCGAGACGCTGCGCAGGGGCGTGTGGAGCGCATGGAGTGGATGTGGCATGGTCGGATTGCCGGCGGCAGCGGTTAGGAATGCCTTCTGCCTATCCGCATTGGACGGAAGATCGTTGACGCGCAGCGACATCTGGCGCTTGAATGGCGACTGGCTGCCAATGGTGCTCAGCCGGAAGCTGCTCTGCCGCTCCAGCATGTTGGGCGTGGCATGCGGCCGCTCAATGGCAAACGGATTGAACGGCTTCACGGTGGCAGCCGGAGGACCGCTGCCGGGCAACGCGGGTCCATCCGCACAGCGCTCGTTGCCAGCCATGGCCAGGCGCTCGGTCAGCGACTGCTGTCGGAAGGATCCTGTGCGCGTAAAGGTCGAGTTCTTGGCATCGAAGGTCATTGTGACGCCGCACTCCTTGTCGCGTCGCTGCTTGCGCTCCAGACAGACGGCAAAGGCGCAGCCGACGGCATGCGAGAGGCGCTCGCCCGAATCCTTGCACGCCAGGAAGCCATGGCACATCCAGCGACGCGTTGTGCCATCGCGACAGATGTAGCTGAAGCCGCGCTCGTGATTGCGATCCGGTGCACAGAAGCTCACCTTCTCTATGGTCTGATCCACAATTAAACCCTTTGTCTCATCGTCCACCACACGCAAGCCATCGCCGCTCACATGGAGAAGTCCTCGCACAGGACGGCGTCGAGATGCCTGTAAACGGAAAGTAAAATTTATTACAAATTTGACAACTACAGTGAAAGCTCCCAACAACGGACGCTCTCGTTAGCGGACAACTCCTATTAACGGACACTTTACATGGGATATTTTTTCTATTCAACTTATTTTGTCCTATCTCTAAAGCGGACAGCTCCCAACAGCGGACAAAATTTTGGGAACCATGAGTGTCCGTTGTTGAGAGCTTTCACTGTATTTAGAGAGGATTGCTTCTGCTTCCTGACCAACTCTCTTCACAACTTACCCTCAACACCTTGAGTGCCTCCTCGCAGACCTGCATGCCGCGCGACTCGAAGACCTCGACGCAGCCTAAATACTTGACCGCAAAGGAGCAGGTGGCTGAGCGTACGGCCTCTTCGTCTGCCTGCCATTGGTGCGGCTTGGAGGACTCGGGCACACGATCCTTGCGACGACGAAACGAGTCACGGAACGAGCGTCGCAATCGATCCATCTTCTTCGGCGACTTCTTGCTAAACCGAAACGAGGCCGATTTCTGTGTTTGTGCATGTGTGTGTGTGAAGAAAAAGTGCTAATATTAGACATCTGTGTGCAAATTTTGTAATTAATTGAAGGTGCCTTATGGCAACGAGATAATAAAACATTTGAAACAGGAGAAACAAGTGCCATTTGTTTGTTTTGTTTTGTTTTGTTTGTTGTTGTTGCGATCAACCCTTGTTTAGTTTATTGATAAACCTACCCCATTCTTAACATCGCCGAATTTTCCGCGTGTGAAGCCGCGCTCCAGTGGTTCGTGCGTGTGTGACGATGAGTTTCCCATGGTTGTGGTCGATTTGCCTTCTCCTTCTCACTAGCTCTCTCTGTCTCTCTCTCTGTCGCTCTCAAGCGGTGTGTCTCTATCCGGTTTTGGCGTGAGTAAAATGCTGCCAATAACCGTTACAGTTTCAAACTGGCCTGCGTCACTCTCACACACAAACAGCGTTGCCAGATGTTACACAGAGTCAGCTGGGCAGCTCTCTCTCTCTCTCTCTCTCTGTGTTGTTGTTGCTATTCTTGTAAATATGGCAGTCTTTTTGTTGTTGATTTGTTTTATTGTATTTTATTATATTTCTATTTCATTGATCTATTTATTGGCTTGTTGAGTGCGCAAATTTATTTGTTCATTGAGTTTGAGTTATGGATTTTGATTAAATTAATTGATGACTTTTTTTGTTATATTTTTTTATATTTTTTTTTTTTTTTTGCTGCTGTTGGGCGATCTGCAATGTGAACTGAAACTGTTAAAGGCTACACTATCTAACAACTACATAGTTTGACGTTTCTGATATGCATTGATTTCCATTGTGAGTCACGAACAAACTTCGTTCTTATCGATACACAATTGACGCCCCCCAACAATAATTATATCTATTATGACTTATCCATCACACTTGACTAGAAAACACAATGGCAGCAACCTTACAGCCCGAAACTCTATTGCTACTACTCTAACCGTTGTCTCCGTGAAGGCTAAGTAACCTCCAACTACAAAAATAATGTCGAGATCGGCAACATTATTATCGCTTATCGTTGTAGCGTGCGCTCGCCTGTCTCACGTAATTGTTTACACACATTTTTTTTTCTTTCTGCTATTTTGTTTAATATTTTTAGCTAGTCTTTGGGTTATTTATTTATTTATACTTTGTGGGGGCTTTTGTTTTCTTTGCGCTGCGGCGACATACGCTGACGTTTTTGTGACTTTATCACATGTCTCATATTGCGGTAAACTTTAACGAGACTACAAATGCGTCTGTGTGTGTTTTAATTTATAGAAAATTTTCAGCACACCTACCCAAAGGGAATACAATGGATCTATATGAGAGAAGAAACAGATAGGGAAAACTTAACTCTGCCTATACTTGTTTATCCTTACAATGCATCAGTTTTCTTATCACATATGACACATGTTATCATATACTACACTCTCATGTATTTGTTTGCCACTGCAGTTACTTTCATATCTAGCACGTATTCAACGAACAACATTACAATGCAGTTTCTTATTTTTTTTCTCAACTACAAGGTGTAGTTTTAACTCTTTGACGCTGACAGTTAGTTGACGTGTGTTAATTGCATTGTACAACACTGGGCAAAGTTTGTATTGTTAGCTGCACTAAAGTCGAGTTCAACAACTAACAACACGAAGGAAAAAGTATCTTTCGAATAAGAATAAGCTGCTTTCTTCGTTTTTCTTCAATTTGGTTTGGGTTAGGAGAAGAGAACAAGACGTTTGTAACTGTAAATGTTACAAAACTGGTTTCAAGTCTTATTAACTGAGTATCTGAGTGTCGCTTCCACAAGGGCATTGCAACAATTTAGAGCTTTGCCTTTTTCTACACACGGATTATCAGAGAACCTGAGAACGGGGCGTTGACTCAGATCATTTGGGACTTTGGATGCTGTTTGACTGCATTTTTTTCATTCGTCGGTTAGTCGGTTAGAGGCAACTATTTATGTGCTTTGTTGTGGCTTTTGTTAAGGGTCAGCCTGGCCTAATCAAATTAGAAGCCTTCGGGCGTGTGAGATTTAGATTTGGTGTCTCGGCCACAGCTGCAAACAGCTGCATAAGTCTAACTCAATGTAGGTCATTCATAAAGTGCTCTAAGAGATTGTTTAAATGTGTTTTGAAGTATTTGTGCAGTTAACTATAACCGTTCAAATAATTGGAAACAAATTGCTCATATATGATTCATATGGTATGGGAAACCGTTTAAAGTCACACGTTTCAGTTGAGTACATACAAATAAATGTGAAAAGCCTATTAAGTCACGCACTAAAATCAAAACATGATTTCATAAGTGACAACAATAACAGCACACACACACACACACACACACACACTTGGAACAGGTCCGTCATACATATGTATCTCATCTATCCGGAAGGGTTCATTCAACCAATAAGCCCCACACGAAACAGGTTCCACTCGAACAAAAATCGCTTCATATCTTAAAATACATATATGTATGTATTTCAGTATAGATAGAGCAAGAGCGTAAATTGATAAAATGTTCTTAAAACAATATTTACTTAATAAATTCATTGCAGGTTAATTCAGATAACTCCCCAACCAATCCATCCAATCCCACATGAATAAATATTTTTGATTTATGCAAACAATGCAAACGAAGAGTTGGACTAACAAATAAATCAAATCAATCATACAAATAAATTGAATACTGTTGAAATTTAATTAAATACTAGGAGTTGCAATGGAAAATATCCCATTCTCATTCTTTGTTTAATGCCTGAGTAATCAATATCAGGAGATACCACAGAGATATGATATATGTATGTACTTGAACAATAAATCATATGTCGCTGATCTGTGTGTAGCACATGACATTCTATATGACATAATGAAATAATGAACAACTGTAAATTAGCGTGACAGTAAAGAAAGAAAGAAGAAAAAATGGCAATTTGTTGCTCTTTAACAATTAACCCTCACAGAGCACTTTGCAACTTTGCCAGTCATTGACACTAGATATGGTTATATATATGTACTTCTTTATAGTAGTAATATATTAATTAATATTGCATAACGTACAATTCAACTGGCGCCCACTAGTTTAATGTTGGTGTAAATGGCTCTGTCTCTTTAATTAATTTGGTGCCCCCAAAAGGCCAACGACACTTGTTGCACACTTGGCCACTGGCCAGATCTAGCTTTAGTCAGTTGTCCAACACTGATGCGGTTGGTTGCACAGCTCTCTCTCTCTCTCTCTCATGGCTAAAACCACAGCACGTGCTTGAAGATTTTCCGGTTGGTATTATTATCATAGGGCACGTTTCGTGTCTGCCTGTCTGCCAATACATAATGTGTATAAGCTGGGCATAAGTTGTAGACAACAGTTCATTTATTATGCATAAGCAGGGATCAACGCTGAGTTCTGCGGGATTAGTGCCTCTTGATTAAGTTTGCTCTTGGCTTAAACCTCAAGAGAACACGTTCACATTACAACTTGAGCTTCAACTTTGGGAATTACGTTAAAGGTTAACATATAGAAGGAGTGTCTTGGTTGGTTAAATGTTAAGAGTACACTCGGAAAATAAAAGTCTAGTACTTAAAAAAAATTCTACAATAAGTATGTAAAATCTTTCCGAGTTTACTTCAAAGAATATTATTCATTGTTATAAATTTTTTTTGCATTTTTTATCAATTCCAACTTCAGGTATGCAGATCTGTCAAAGATATTTTACCTAGACATAGACAATGTCTTCTTTCTGCATTTCTGGATGCATTCAAGCTACGGAGAGAGAGAGAAAGTTCACACGCTTTGTGTTGGCCAAGGGCAGAACGAAGAGCCGAAGAACAGAAGCACAGGCAAAGGCAAAGGCAAGAAAAAAGGATACACACACATTTTATGGCTTCCTTTTTTCAGTTCTTTCTGTCAGCTCTGCGAAGCGAGTACTTAATATGCAATTATAATTATGCCGCCCTGCATTTTCTTGTTGTTGTTGTTGTCTACCCAAGAGGGGAGGGGTAGACGGAGTTGATCAACCACCAAAGCTGCAGTTATGTCGTAGTCCTCCTCATCGTCCTTTCCTCAGTTTTTTTTTTTTTTTATTATATGTCAGGAGGAGGGTTGCTTGTTCGTAGTGTTGGAATTTATAATTTTTATATGCCTGCTAGCTGTTGGGTTTTGTGTTGGTGGTCGTGGGAATTTTTTATAAAACATGGCACTTAAGCACACATACATATATAAATTTAATCAGTAGATATGTATGTATTCAGCTTAACGGATGTTTAGCAAAGTAATTAGTAGGACGTCCCAAATAATAATGATATCAATCATGTTGAACATAAAACATATAAAGTGCTTGAATTGCAGCAATTTGTTCTCATCTATAGTGTGAAAAGGTGAAATTAATAAATATTTGAGCTGGCAATGCTGCCAACAAAAATCCTCTGTACAAGTTCAAGCAGTAAACGACAGCAAGCAGTGCAAAAGAAATTCGAAATATACCAATAATAAAATAATAACAAAACCTAAAAAGGCTTAACACAACAAATAATAAAACCAAGTAAAGAACAATTTTCTCACAGCTTGAAAAGGATTTATTTTTGTTCTTACTCTAACGCATTTTTTGACTGTCTTCCTAGAGCAATCACACAGAACAAAAAAGGGTAAGTTTTGCAAAATAATTGCACAGCATCAGCTAAAGAAATCCTTCGGCAGCTTCTTTGAATTCCGTGGGATCTGTGAAAATATTCTAGCCACGATTTAGGATCTAAGGTTCTTCGATATATACGCATAGACAAACAAATTCACACGCCGCTGATAAAAACGCACCCTTAACTAACCAGTAGGTAAGTAAGTAGTAGGGGAATAGGTCAGGGGAGAGTGGGCAAAGAGGGTAGACATTCCAATGCACCCAAGTCCAATGCATTAGCAGCTGCCCCTTCGAGGGGTAAGCAGGGCATCATTGCAGTTGGTTTTCAACAGTTTGAAGTGCTTAATTATTAGCTGTCAATTGGGCGTTGATTCGGCCAGCATGAAACTTTTACCTGAGCTGGGTGCCTTATGGGAACTCTGGACCATTCATCGATGATGATGATGATGGGAAAGGTGAGGTGTGAGAAAAATTATACGGAATCTTTGGTTACATGCAGGCCATATTACGAAACATGGGATCTTCTATCATTAATTTTTTCAGTGCACATTCTTGAAACCACACACAACTCGTTATAAATGAGCTTTCAGTAACTTAATCCTTGTTGCGGTACAGCTAAAGCATATTGATTGCCTTTGACTCCAACAACAACAACATCCGCCACACATCGCCTTGCCACATCCTTTAACAAAGCAAACAAAAAACAGAAGAAAAAAAATTCAACCACTTGAGAAGAACCTCAGAAAAGTAAACGGAAGTCGAAAAGAAGTCGTTGAAACAAAAGGGCAGCATGTAAAAAACATATAAAATACACTCAAGCCGCACATTTGGATAATATCCAAAGTACGTGCATACATGTACATAATGTCCTGCCTACACACACACACACACATACACAAGGCATATGCCAAAAAAAAAATAAAGAAAGAAAAGAGAAGAAAAGAAAAGCAAACAAAAACATTCGGCAGCCATTGAAATCAGCAGTCGCATCTGCCGCTCCAGATCCCGAGGCACGCTTCAATAATAACTCCACAGACATCTGTTCAGAGCTGCACGTGGAACGTTCTTCTTCTTCATCTCCTACTTAAAGAATCGGCAAACTACATAACCAGATACACACATGTCGTCTGTGGACTCTTGTGCGTTATTCGATTTGTCTTGCTTTCAGGTAGTTGGAGTTTGTAGTCGAAGTGGAAGCAAACACTTTGGTTCAATTTGAGCTGCTGCTCAATCTCTAGTTCTGAGAATAGCTACACTGTACAAAATGCACATAGAAAACCTTAAATGTATTCTACAAAGAAGTCTATAGAAATATCTAAGAAACTCAATAAAATTCCTTATTGTATCTATATTGAAGTATGTTATATATTTTTTTCAGTGTCTCCCAGCAGCAACGCCTTGTTTCTGCATCTGTTCCGACCATCAACAACATCTGCGCCTAAGATACTCTGATAAACTGCAATCAAGTTGGCTAGAAGAAACCTGACGCATTATCTCAAATTGAATCAGCGAGTTTCTATCTGTGTGTGTGTGTGTAAGTATGAGAAATACCTGTGTTTTGCATTCCTAATGCAAATTACATAATGACTCAGCTGCACACACACACACACACACACCACATGCACACAGCTGTTTATTACCAGAGAAACCAGTTTGAAACACAACTCGTTTTGAGTAACAATCTTTGTGTGTTTAACGATTTCCAGCAAGTAAGTAAGAATCGTGTAAGAATCATAATTTATGCACTTGACTCAAGCCGAACAAGCAATCAATAATAAAGAAAAGAGCTTCAAACAACAAAATCCATCATACACCACACATGATTTAAAATTCATAACTCATCCTCATGCGATAAGAGGCATTCCACCAAGCTGGGCTGTTGTATAACTACTAGTATGCATATATTACTTTACTCGTTCTAGTGGATATCATCGGGAATTTCCTTTGCATCATAAATAAGCGTATGCAAAGGAATTTTAAACGACTCTCAACAACGCACAAATTCCCTTCTGTGAGCTGAACACAACTTCCAATAACTCTGATAAAAATCAAACACATATTTTACATAGCTTTCTCTTGAGAGCTGAAAAGAACTATGGATACAAATAAATATTCTTGGGAAATATATCTGAACAGCTTTTAAAGTCTAAAAGTAAAAAAAAAAGCTAATAACAGTCTATGGGAAATGGAATTTATTTTGAATATTTATTAAACTCTTAAGGGCGAAGAGTAAAGTATTAAAAAAAATATTTTTATATCTTTGAAGAAAGTAGTAGATTAAAGTATTTTAACAATAATAAAAAAGTTATTGGATTTCTTTCCACAAACAAATAAACTATATTTTTTTGGTTATAGATTAAATGTTCCCCAGATACAAGCTATCAAGAAACCCTTAACTTAGACAAATTTAATAGACTTTGAGCTGGTTAAACCTTAAAACCACATACGTTTTAAATGATTTATGTACGCGTAGAATATGAAAGGTGTGTGTAACTTAAGTAATCCGCTTATTATACTTTTATATAAATATTTTTGCGCTGACACGAGCAAACAGAGCGATGTCGTCGAGAGCCTGCTGCTTTATCTCTGATATCAAACAGAAATACTTTTGAGAAGTTGATAAGCGACAGAAACAAATACTTTTGACAGTGTACTAGCAATGAATTTCGTTTTATAATCCAACGATGTTCATTTTTCAACAGTGATTAGTATTAGATAAAGCAAGAGTATTGTGTGCTCCATGCAAATTATCACAAAAAGCAGACTGCAGTAGAATAAACATTTGCCAGAGTTTTAGAACGTCGCATTTTTTCAAATTCGGAAGCCAACGAAGCTTGACTTTCATTTCCACTGCGCTTCTTTTTTTTTTTGTGCCCCATTCTCTGCTCTGATTGTCATTGTTAACAGGGAGAGGAACGGTGGGTGGGTGGTACTGGGTTGGGGTAACGCTTTTTTTTTTAGGTTCAAATCAATTTAATTGTGCGCGAGAGTGTGACAAAAAAGTTGCTTTGCAATTCGATTGCTTTGCTGGCGCTGCTAACAATTTGTTTATTTGGCGCAAACAAATTCTCCGAACTACAACCAAACGCCTGTTGCCCCAATTAGTTCCATTCCCGGCGCCTAAATACAATATACTATACAACAAGAGCACCCAAAACAGGGTACGGTTAAGGGGAGCTGAGAATGGGGGGGAGATGGGGGCAAGATAATCGATAACGCGACGCGATGTGTAAACAAAACCGAAAACTATTCACGGAATGAAGCCAGACAACATGTGGCACCACCAGGCACTGACCATTAACCATGGACTACACAGAAAGAAATTAAATACTCAATACATTATTTATATACCAAATTCTTTTGATGGTTTGTAAATTTTATGAGGTTCTTTCTAAACACTTTTTTCCTTATTTAAATAACATCTTAGGTTTTTCTTACATTACCTGAATTTAAGACTTAATCCCACTGTACAAATTGTGATAGGTGAGATAGATCACACTCGGAGCCCGCATGTGTTGATTGCGACCTCCCCAAAATAAAGGCGGATGACAATCTGATAAATTCCAGTTAATACAAAGTGAATGCCATATCAATTCTACAGCCATTATTCCGTTAATCTCATCAATCAATAGAACTCAATTGTGGCAATGAAATTAAATTTGATGCACCAATTTTGTGATTTGCAAAATTAACAGTTTGCTTAAACTTGAATATTCTTTAAAAAAAATGATTCAAATATTTGTCAATTTGCAAATTAGCTACAATAATGAAAGTTTATTGAAAAGTTAACGCTAATTTTGTCTGCCATTTGACATTTAATAAAACTACGAACACATTTTTCAGCTACTGACGTCAGTTGCTATGGTAATTTCATTATATATTTTTTTAAGGGTGCAGTCATGCCCAATTGACTAAAAATTAAACTTACTGTGAAATGAGCTTCTCTTCCAACAAAAGGTCAAAAGCTGTTTACAATCAAACTTTACGAGCTGCTGCTGTTAAAAATTTATAGCAAATATGTGAATCTTTAAAGTAATTTCTTAGTTAATTTATATTCTTAACTATTAAACAGCAAGATTGCCATAAACTTAATAGCAAGGTTCATGAACTCAAAATGCATTTACATAAAGCAAGAAAGACTATTAAAATGCGCTTACTAATCACAGCTGCATTAAGGCATCAACTTGATGGCTAAAACGTTTACATACGCAATTAGTTAGCTTTAATTTCCCTGCCATAAGACGCATAGCTAAATGCTGATAAATTCCCCTCAACTCACACCACAAACAATGGATGGCAGCAGGAGTCTCAGAAGCATCAAGCCAAGTTAATGAGCTGGCCAAGCGCAGAACTCTTTAGAGGGGAATGACTATGAGTTACCCTGTCTTAGTAACTTGTTTCCATTCTCATACAAAACATGGCCCAGACAATGACTGACCGAAACAAACTTGTTCCTTGAGCTTTGTCTTTTCCTCCATCATCATGATCATCATCATAACATCATTATCATTTGTTTAGCTGCTGCTGCATACAAAAATAGAAAGGAAATTCCATGAAATTAAAGTTTTAAGGCAACAGTTCAAGACCAACTCGAAGCTGAAGTTAAAGTCGCGTTTGTTGAACTTGCAACGAGCATCGAGCAGCGAAAGCCCCAAAGCTGCAACCAGCTGGAGACGATGCCGCAGCTCCAGCACCAGCTCCAGGAGCTATCACGAAGTCCAAGTCGCGACTCCAAAGAATGCAGTTTGGCATAATCGAAAGGCAAGTGAGAAAAGTAGCCAACAACAAGCTTTAAAACCGGTTTTCGTTTACTTCAACAAAGCAACAACAAAAAGTGCACGTAGCACGAAAAAAACAGTTGAATTTTTTTTCTCTTTTGTTATTGTTGTTGGCAACATTGTGTTCTTACTTTTTGCTGTGGCTTGTTACCAGTTTTTTTTTTTGTCCGTTGGTTCTGGCCGTGTTTTTTCTTGGTATTCTTGCCTGTGAATGTTTTAAGCCCCCCAAACATTTGTGGCTAGTACTTAAAGCTTAACAAAAGTTGAAGGCGTTCTTTTCTGGTTGCTTTGTGGGAGAAGAAGAGATTTATGATCCACTGTTTGGCAGTTAATAAGCATACTTTTAGGCTGCCAAGCCCCAACCAAACAGGTAATTAAGTGTAGTTGAGGTTGTTTACAAAGTATTAATACCTGGAAAAATTATTTGTATCTTGGAATTTGCAAAAACCATTTGGCAACGTATATTAAAAAAGAAACCTCTTTTATTATTTTACCTAGAAAATAAAAGTAGACTTAATTTAAGCCACAAACAAATTTGCATATGGAGAAATTTTAAAACTTTTGTCGAGTGGGTGAGAACAGAAAAGTATTCCATTGTGTTAGAAACTCACTCTCTCTCTCCTCTATCTTTCTCTCTCTTTCTTTCTGCCTTTTAAATTGCTTTCGCTAGCAGCTAATTGAATGGGCTTATAATTAATAGATATTCATGCACGCCCAGGTAATTGTCAGTTCTCAGACACAAAAATACACAGATACAGAATTTAACTGAATGGCATTAGTCATTTTGACTCTCGAATTTGCGTCAAAAAATAACAGCGAATTTTTACATGGCAAATTTGATTTGCATTTGATTTACACAAAAAATGAAACTTTCTGCGTAAATTTATGCAGGGGGTGCATAAATTACAATAAGAATCAGAGTTGGCTGAAAGTTCTTTAATTTATGTTGCAAGCTTGACATTTTTTGCGCATAAGTTAGCGTATGTATATCAATTAATTGAGATTGCGCAATGATTTGTTTACATTGAAAAGGCGCCAGAGAGAAAACAATACAAATAGTCAGCTTTTAAGTCACACATCGGGAAGCATCAATGAATCATGTTGTATATGTATACGTGCGAATGATAGCAATAGATATGTTTGTGTATAGAAAAGCTCGCTAATTGCAAAGGTTTTGTTTTGTTTCAAGTACACTTAATTTTGCCTTGTTTATTTATGTTTCAAAGTCTAACTTACAGATTCAAGTTTAAAGAGTAGTTAAGAAAAACTGTTATTCAATACGTAAGAACTAAACCGTGTCAGTTTATTTTATCAGCTTAATCAGCTGTCAGCTGTAGAGCAATAAGCGAACGAAGCCATATCTATATGTATGTATGTATTAAGTACTTTTCTGTAAGATTCTTATCTACCTTCTTTATTTACTTCCTGTTCCATTTTACAGCTACCTACAAGCGTAAGAAAGAATCACAGCAACTTTTGCCTGTTTACAGTTATATCATTGCATTTCAGAAACGTACAAAACTTTTGCTAGCTTAAAAACACCAACAATATATAAAAACTTGTATTCCACGACAACAACAATTGTAAATTCAGAATACAAGAATTGTATGCAAATTTATTTCCATTCAATGCAAAAACTCGTTTTGCGCAAAGAGAGCGTCTTTTGGCGTCTCTGCGTCCGCCTCCATCTTCGTATCCAAGTCATCGATAATAATATCCACTAATACATGCACATACATATGTAATTTAAATACTTGTTGTTGTTGTTGCGTTGTCGGTGTTTTTTCTATCATTGTTGTTGGTTTTTTGACATTTTGGCAAGACATACCGTTTCAATATTTGTTGTTGTATTGTTCGGTTTTCTATCCAAATGCAGCGTTAAGTTAATCCAGCGTTTATTCAGGTTATTACTTTGGCACGGTCAACTATTTTTGTTTAGGCCATTAAACCGGTTGCGGGCCTTATATAACTTAAAACGATTTTTGCTAACGTGTTTCATATGTATGTATTTACTTTTATTTAATTATAACTTAGGCACTTAACACACAGACCGATAATTATTGGCAAAAACGGGCGCGAGAACACAACAGTTGATCGTATCCAGTATAACAGAATAAGCAAAGAATTGTACCCCCCTTAAGTTTGGCAGAGAACGTTACGCGGACATTGGGCCACCACACCAGTGTGTGTGTGTGGACTCTACAGACTGACGAACTGACTGACGGTCAGCGGGCGACGCGTTTTCCGGAGAGGTTTGTTCGATTCGACGGCTCAAATTGCTCTACTGTACTGTGTACTGTCGCTCTGCCGACCGACTCAAACCTCAATAGCCAAGCGCGGCAGAAAAGACAGAGAGAGCGAACCTGAGTCACGCAGAGCGGCAGAGAATAAGACTGGAAGAGCGCTCGTGCTTTTTTTTTTTTTTGACAGCTGTTGGCTTCGAACACACGTGTTGGTGTGAGTGCGAGAGCGTTCGCTCAGTGCCATTGTATTTTATTTACTACCAAAACCAACAACGTCAGTTAACTCACACACACACACACACACGAGAGCGACACCGATAAAATTGCGACGCGTTTTATGCAGCTTTGTAGATTTTGTGGAGTCGGCTAACGACCGACAGAGATAACGGCCAGGTAGACGCGACAAATGCGCTACATTTGTCAGTGATCACCTTGATTTGAGTTGAGATGAGTATTTAGAATTGTGAGTGATTTTTAATCAGCGCTATGAAGATCAATCTCAAAAACTAAAAAGCTCAAAAATCTCAAAACTCGAAAAAAGCTCAAAAATCTCAAAACTCAAAAAAAGCTCAAAAATTAAAAAAAAATCTCAAAAACTAAAAATGATCAAAAATCTCAAAACTCAAAAAATGCTCAAAAAAAAAAAAAAAAAAAAATCTCAAAAACTAAAATAGATCAGCTATAAAAATTGGCATATTTAAAAAAAGATTTAGAAAAGCTATACTTAAAATATTATATATTTATATTAAGAATCACATGTTAACTGCAGCCATATGCCTCAATTTATAGAATATAGGGCATTGAAAACCAGTTGTTCGTTCTGCAGCTGCCAGTTTTACATACAAACATGTCATACCTTTTTCTGCGCTGGCTGGAAGAGATTGCCAACCAAAGAGAACCTTAAAGGTTGAGCAGAGACAGATAAGAGTAACAGCTGTAGTTATATTCGATCGTAGTTAATCAATATTGTTATACAATATCAATGCAAGTAGCTGGAAATTGATTAACGTAATCTGAGCTTTGTACAATTAAACTTATCGATTCGTATTGTTTTAGTTGCCCAACCTAAATTCCACGACAATAATAATGTCAAATGATCGATCGAGCTGGCATCGAACAAAGCAATAAGACAAGGTCGTTGCAGCTCAAAGAGACGTAGTTGGAAGTAAAGAGAGTGAGAATACAACAAATACCAATACTATGACAGTGAGATAAAAACAATTGTTGTGGAAAGGTCGAAATCATCTGTGTGAGCCGGAGAGAGAGAGAACCAAACAATGCTCAGCATTGGAACGTGCGAAAAATTGCAATGCAGCGTTTTAAAAGACATGGTACATACATACATATTTATGGGCTTAGCGATGGATCAGGTAGCGAGTCAGGTAAAAAAAAAATAAGGTTTCTCGTAAAACTATTCAGAGCATCGATTCTTGATTAGCAAACGCGCTCGAAGCCAACAGCCAAATGGCCATAAAAATGTTTATGGTAATACAAGAATAAGCCAACAGCCAACTTTCTTTGCACCCACTGGCATCCAGCAGAGAGCTCTCAATGCAATTATCAAGTTAACCGCAAGGCTAGAAAAAAACCCAGTAAAGTTAATTTTTGCAACGCCAGCAAACAGAGTTGAGCTGGGTCAAAAGCAATCCTACAAACCCAATAACAAATGCATTTGTCTACAAATACAAAGACAACTGATCCACTCCCACATACAGCCATAGATAAGCTCCTCAGACAATGCCACAAATGGCGAATTGGGGGATTGGCAAATGGACACAAGCTGAGAAATCAATGTCGAGTCGGCTAGACAAAAGCCACATGTTTAACTTATCAGAAATCCAATCAAAATGCTCAAATGCAGACATCAGATGTAACAATAAAAACCATAAAAAAAAAGCAATTAAAAATGGCATAGAAAAAGAAAAACGTTTACCTTCGAGGTAAAACAGTAATAGAAGCAATAAATAGATTGCATTTATAAAGTTTATATTTATCCACATCTGGGAATAGATCTTTTGTTTTTGTATATACAGTTATTTCCATCGCATTATTTTTACACGTTATTATTTGTTTTCACTTCCTACAGGCACTTGTTTCTCTCTGTTAAATGTAATTCTAGAACAATAGCAAAAAAAATACTCACTCACCTTTAATCTGGAAGCTTGAGCGTTGAGTTCTGAAAAGAGAAAGAGAAAACATTCACTTTAGTTTAGGTATAAAAAGACGGTTGAAGAATTTAAAATTTCATTTTAAGCTGGCAACGCTGCGAGAGAAAGACGCTCTTAGTTAAACTTAAAGAGCCAACGACATTGGAAACGCTTGAAAAGCACGACAATTACAAAAAAGTTCTCACACTCATTAGGGTCGTGAAGTAACACTAGTCTCGTGTTCACGAATTGTTTACTTCACATATACACGATTACATATGTTTCAAGATTTATAAGTAAGCATGCAGCTGGCTTATGTAGCGCATGCTGCTCAAGTGCTTCTTGAGACGCCAGCAGTCTGAGCAGCAAAGCTTGAGTGTGGCTTTGAGCGAAGAAAAAGCTCACTCAGGTATTGCGTGTTTCTGTATGCGCTTTAGCTGAGTGAACATTAATTCAGTGAGAGATATGTTCTGGAATAATATACTTTTTGGGTTTGGTTTCAAAGATATCTAGATTAAGTCCACCTAACGAGTATTAAAATGGATTAAGTAGAAGATTACATCAGATCAACTTTTACGAAGGGTATTGCATAGTCGACATGTCTAGAATATATTTTCTTCCTTGTACTAGTTGAAGCTTAAGCTCTAAACGCGGTTGAATGAACTTGAATGATAAAACCTCATACGATATTTAAAACTGCACATATTTTATGAGCATATTATAATTGCAAGCCTATTAAAATCACTCACTGGATTTGTGTTCATCTAGTTCTCGTCACTTTTTTTATATGTATGTATAGGGGTTAGTTACTAGTTCACATTTCACACCCATTGCCCCTGACAAGGGTTGCAAAAATTGAATAAAAAACTTGCAGTGCCAGTGAAATTTGTTTTTTGAAGTGCCTTGCGCCAGGATCAAATGCAATTAAAAACCATTTAGCAGCTTACAGGCAATAAACGACAGATTGCTCTAAAAATAATAATATGAGGCGTACTTTCATAGCCGGGCACCATCATTATTATTATCATCCGATATTTAATTGAGTGCGGCGATGATGTCGACGTTGGTGGCGGTGGCGGTGGCGTTGAGGCGTGTGAACCAACCAACTGGCAGCAGCGTGATTTAATTGGATTATATCCTGCAAGTGGGCCTTAAACTTGCATGAAGGCGAACCCATTTCGAAACTATAAATAAATAACCTCTTGAGCAACAGCAAAAAACGGTAATGGATTAGCAATTTAACTGTTGACTGGCTTTGACAGTGGGTGAATAACGGTTTTAAGGCGCTTTGCAAGGAAAATAAAGTAGACGTTTAAGCTACCGAGCATTAATTCAAAGAGCTGAGTTTTTTTTTCTGCAATTGTAGAGTGTTGCATACTCTTAGGCTGCGTTATAAATTCGCTTTTATACAACAGAACTTTTGCATTTAATAGCTACATAATAGCTAGATGTCAACTTTTGGGGACGAAGAAAAGCCGATTTTGGCTTTATTTTCGACCAAAAAAAGCGAAAGAAATTGGAAAGCTGATTTGACGGTTTTTTATAATTATTTAATTATTCAATATTTTCTTTAAATATATCATCAATTTTATTGAGTTCAATGGATTCTTAAATTATTGGGATTTAAAAACCGATTGCGCCAATTTTGTATTTGCATTTTTGGGACTTTAAAAATTGGCACTTTCAACAACAAAATTAACGGGTTCAATATAAAGTAATAAACAAAACTGGCACCCAACCGTTTGTTTTGATTTATGATTTCTTTAAACTTCGCCCATATTGAAAACTATGAATAAGGAATAACGATGCAGTGGACAAGATGCTTATAAATTTGGTATTAAAACAAAAAAATCCAAAAAAAAGCTGATCTTTCAACAAAAATAAGCCAGATTTCCCACTTCCCGCAATTTGCTTATTGTTCAAGCGATTCGGTTTGGAAAAAACCAGATTTGACGGAAAAAATGACGGGAAAAAATGATTTGGCATCAGTGAATAGCTAGCAACTTGGCACTATTAAATTAGAAAGAAGAAAAATAAATCTTATTGGTTAAAAACTATCCTATTTCAAAGACTAGCATGAAGATTTAAACTTAGAAGTTAGTTTAGAAGAATTTAGCAGTAGGATTGAATTGATTTTAGTAAACTCCTCGTAATTCAGGGACTATAAACTTAATATAGACATTAGAGTAAACTTTTTCTTTGCTGCCATTATCAAAATGACCGTAAAATGTTACTGCATCAACTCGAAAGCGCCACTCGAATGTGTTCTGTGTCACAGCCACAAAGTAGAATGCGTAATGCAATTCCATTTCTTCAACATTGCACTGTTTTTTCTCTCCCCGCTTCTCCGCTTCTTCGTTTCTGTCATTTGACTGCAACTACACTCGTTCCATGGAATTGTCTTGCAGTCGTTTTTTCTGTTGCTGTTTCTGCAGCAGCAGCTGACTCTACTCTTGGGCTGATTGCCGTTGCCGTTGCCGTTGCAGAGTCATGTGCTGGCAATTTAAAGTGATGCTGCTGCTGCCTCCCAGCTAACCTCTCCCCCTGGAACGTGTCTCGGTGTGGGTTGCCTGGCTGAAAATTGCATTAATGCAATATTCCCCCTAACTGGACGGGGTGTGCCATAAAAATGTTGTTCCAGGCAAATGTCAAATGTGTATTCCGTAGTTGATCTGCTCGTAATTCCAAAAGTAAATATATACATACACATTTTAAATCTATTTTAGCATTTTCTGTCTCTTGCTTCCTGCTCGTTTTTTTTTTTAATGGCATTTCAATTGAGTGTTTTTTGAAAATTAATTAGCTTATCACTTGTTTTGTTTTTTACACGCAATCAACTTAAACACTTTGCAATTGTTGTTGTTCTTGCCACTTGATTACGAAATGTTGCAACAGTTGCATGGCCCACGCGAATCAATATAAGCTGGAGGCGACACACAAGGCGTGGTCTTAGTCTTAGTATAAGCCGCTGGATTAATGATGCCTATAAAAGTGCCCAAACTTGTTGGCACAACACCCACACACACACACACGCGTTTCAATTGCAACTTTAACCAAAATCGCCAACTCCCAACTTCTCTCTTTATCTTCTTCTTCTTCCAACTCCATCTAAATCAGGCAACCAACGCCAAAGTCATTTCCTTTGCCAACGCACAGATCGTTAATGTCATTGTTGTTGTTGCTGCTGGCACTTGAGGTGCTTCTTCTTCTTCCATGCCATAGCACACCTTGAAAAAACAACTACACACAATAATAATAAAAGCCGGATGTCCATTGAATTGTGTTGCAAAAAAAAAAAAAACAAAAAAACAGAGAAAAAGTTCTCTGCCAAAGTTGATATTTTTATTGGCCGTAGGTGTGGCTGTATATGTATGTGTGTGTGTGTGTGTGTGTGTGTGTAAGCTTCTAAATTTACTTCCGTTATCTAACACATATATACAACTGTGCAACAGTGTTAGTCATGTTGCAAGGAGCAAAAGGTGCCCTGAAGGAAACGTTCTTGATTGGCTAGCAATTTTGGTCAGTGATTGGAAAGAAGAAAAAGCAAAATGTCCAAAAAAAAACAAACTTTTTAAACGAGTTTTACTTAAAATTAGGTTGCAAACTGTGTGAAAGGCGGACAACTTTTAACTGTCATGATTACCTTTTTTAATGAGCTCAAGTTAAGCCAGATAAGTCAGAGAAAGCAATTAGGATAGCTTTAGTCATGGTCAGAAGAGAAGTTAAGATCAATATTTTAGGTAAATAATATAAAGCTAGTCAGCTTAATAATTGTATACAGCTTTAATTAGTAAAGCTTATTAAAGGGCGTACAAATATTAATTACTGTGTTAAGGATATTTAAGGATAGTTTGCCACACCTTTAAACCTTTCAAGTTTGCAGTCTTATACAAATATTTACTAAACATAATTACTATTTGCATTTGGTTTGTTGGTTTTTTTTCGCCCTTTTCTTACCACTGAAAATTTTTCACACTCCCACGTTCTAGAAAATCCTTAAAATTCCCACGGGAAATATTTAACTTGAGAGAAAAAGCTGCAGATACGAGCATTTTTGCCGTTTTACACTTGCAACGTGCAATGTGCAACACATAAACAGCTCAAGCGCCGCATGCTGCCACAACGTCGTTTAAGGATAATGCGCCACACGTCAAAGCGCGTTGTTGTTGTTGTTGTTTTTGCCGGGTGCGGCTTTTGTGTCTTGGGGTTGTTAGCCCCGTCAATGCTCTGGTTCTGGTTCTGCTTCTGGTTCTGGTTCTGGGACGGAAATCATGCAAAAGCGTGCCAGGCACGAGACGAAGACAAACCTACAAGTCGATATTCACGTCTGTTTCTGACTGTTCCTGTTCCTGTTCCTGTTTTTGAGTTCCCGTTTGGCCTAATTGCTGTGGCATGAGTGACCTTTGCCTGCTTTGCCACCCCCTCGTTTGAACTTCGTACTTAATAACGCCTCATAAAGTAACCACAAACCGTATTATTGGGGTTGAACGCTGGTCAAACGCTAACTGATAACAAATCAGCTCAAAGCTAACGTCATATTCAGATATTGGTTTTGCAAATGTTCTCAGGCCTTGACAGTTGCTTCTCTGAATATCCTTCTGTTCTCAGTTCGTGTCTTTCTGCCTTTCTGTCTTTTCCGGCAGTCACCTTAACGCTTCGCTGCACTTGGGTTGCCTTTGGTAAAAGGATAACCAGCGCCAACTAAATTACTTAAATATTACTCTTGACTGGCGACAGAAGCGAATCTATAAAAGTGCCTGCCAAATAAACGTGGGAACAAATGAAGGAAAGGCAAGAGAAGATGGGAGTATTTTTGTGGGTTCTTCTTAGGTCAGTTATTTGAAACTGTGCCGAGTGCGTACTATAAATAAATATCCTTTTACTTTGGTCATTATTGAAAAGGCAATTAATATTAAATAAGTAAACTACTGCTAATTATATATAATAAATATTTTAGCTACTTCAATGGGTATTAATTAAAATTATAGCAAAAAATAAAAATATAAAACGATTAATTATTATGTTTACTTGCTCATAAGTTTGCTCGCTTGTGAATCATACTTAATTGAATAAATATAGGTATAGAACCCCAGTATTTCCTACTTAAAGAGAATGTTTTACCTGTATCACGATTATATAATATTTTTTATACTTTATTTAGGTATAGAAGAAAATCACACACCTTCTTTACCTTCCGTTGCAATTAAATTCAACTCGTTGGCAAAGCTAATTATCTTCATTAACAATCTTTAAGTGAAGAGTGTAGTTGAATTAAAAGCAAGCAGTTCTTTATGTCACCATTCCGAATAAAACCCCCCACGATGGCAATGTGGGGAAACCTGGAAGAAGTAGCTGTGGGAACTGTTCCGAGATGAATAAAAAACAACCCGTCGTCAAAGTAAAAAGGTAGTAAGTATGTTGATGGCTGTGTTATGCTTGGCTGCTCATTTATGACCATAGAGCACGGATTGCTTAGTTGGTTGTTAGCAGTGAATGTATCTCAAAGATACACACACTCAGAATGCAATGCAACTTAAAGTCACTGTTTGTTGTGTCGTTTGATGCTTCAGTGATTCTTGAACTGCCTTTCAGGCAAAAGTTCACTGTGCTCCCCCGAAACAGGGCAACTGAGATTTTCTTAATGAGAAAGCAAGCAGAGTAATGCTTAACTTGTTTATGCTTGAAGTGCCCTTATTTACAAGGTTGATATTGTTGCAGTTATCAGTTACTACACTCAGAAAAAAATAATATCACATTTGCGCATTATGTAAACACGTCACTTAATTTCACCAAAAGCAGCCGAACTAACGTGAATTTTTGTGAATCTTAATAGTCGTTACGTTAGTTAACGTAACGTTACGTTTAAGTTACGTTATTTAACGTTACGTTACGTTACTTTTACGTTACGTTATTTTACGTTTACAATTACGTAACACACTTTAAAATTAACGACTATTAAGACACTGCTCTCCTCCTCGATTCTCAAAAATTCAAGTAAGCTCGGCTGATTTTGTTCAAATTTAGTGACGTGTTTAGAAGGAAACGTCTCCGACCCCCATAAAGAATATATTCTTGATCAGCATCAACACCAGAGTTCATATAGCCATGTCCGTCTGTCCGTCCGTCCGCCTGTCCGTCTGTTCGTCTGTCCGTTTGTCGGAATATCTCTACTAAAGCCTTCTTACTTGTTTTTTTCTGAGTGTATGAAAGAACACAACAAAAAACTTGACAACATAAGGGTTAAGATTGTGAAACAACCCTGTTTTAAAAGCAGCTTCTTTTATTTTTTGCAAATCTTTTTTCTTATTCGCTGCTTCTTCGGATTACGCGTTTTAATCTCGTAATTTGTATGCCAAGGACGAGAGTGCAACTTGCACTTAAGGCGCTTCTCTATCTGTATCTTGTATCTAGTATCTAGTTCCGATATCTGTTGCTGTATCTCATTGTTGCCATTAGATATGCGATTTTAGCTCGTGACAATGGCCCCTGATTTCATAATGCGACATTTGTCGACATGTATGTGGAAAAAGCACTTACGGATATATAAAACAAATGTGTGTACATTTGTACACTCAGCATTTGAAATGGCTTTCAAGTGTTAAAGTGCGGACTTGGATACTATTTGATTTATGTATGTGCGCGATAATAAAACAAAGGCCAATAAAAATGCGTGAGCTTTTCAGCTTATATGTGATTTATATTCTTATCAATATATATATATCGACATTTACCGAGTTGGCATGATAAATGACATAAAAAAGCGGGAAACCTAACCCGTTAAAAGGTTAAAAGTTGAAAGAATACTTTATTTAAATAGTGAGACTAATTATTGACAGATGGAGTTACGATAAACATTTTGACCTTGTCTGCGAATCATTTGTCTGACTTTATTTCGATCTATTCACAAATCTTTAAACAATTCTTCATCATTGTTTCTGTCGCCCACGCCAATTTGCCATTTTTAAATTCTATTTGACACAAAATTTATGATATCTGGCATGCAAAACATTTAAGCTTATACCGAACTGCCCTCAATTTCCTATGTTTTATTAACAGCTCAGAGGAGAGCATTCAGAATTGGATGAAGAAGCTTTATACAAGCTTAGGAAAAAGTGAAAGAAAATCTTTAGAAGTTTAAATACTCTTTAAAAGAATAGAAAATTAATTTTTCTATTTAAAACTAGCATTGGAAAAATCAGATTAGAATATGCGGATTATGATTTCAAGCTGATGCTTAGAATATTTATGCATCTTTTGCCTAATCCGAAAGAGTATTCAAACGCAGACGTCTTCAATTCTTTTTGTTTCATCTCTAAATTTCTTTGCTTGGTTTTTAATGAACTGAAAATTTAAACAAAACAAACCAAATTTGTCCCGAGCTCCATCTGTCATTTTATTTATTGCTTGCGAGTTTCGCTTTAATTATCAGATTTTTTCGTTGTTTTCAGCGTTTGATTGCTGGCTGATACGCTTAGCTCAACTGTAGAATTAGCATTTCAGTGTGAATCATTTGCCATGCATTATTTATCGTTTATCGACACTAAGGTCATTGTAACTAGTAACTGAGCGAGTTTTGGAGAACAAAAATAAACGTACTCATGCAACCGCATAAATAAAATATTTATGGCCTAATATCTATTACAAATATTTAAGAATGCTTTTCGATATCGATATGTTAAACTATTTCTTTGTGGTTATTCATATTAGACTTTGTTAAAGTTTTAGTTCACACAGTCAAGGTGTTTGTTTTAGCACATGACAAATTTTTATGACTAACTTGTCGAGCTTAAAAACCACAAGCAAAAACAGCTGTAAATTTTATAGGTTTCTATTTCTATTTTAATTCAAGTTAAAAGCTTTACTCTGATTCAAAATCAATTACTGCCGAACTAAATAAAATTCTAATTTCCTCAACTTAATCATAGCGTAAGCTCTTCATAATAAGCATTCTCTTCGTGTAACCGCAGCATCACAGACACTGCATAAACGAAGTGGGAAAGGTCAGCAACAAGAAGAAGGAGCCAGAAGCGAAACCACGCAAAATATTCTGGGGATGCAGTCGGCAAAATAAACGAGCGCTAATCTCGACCATATGGTACACACAAACGCACACACACACATATACACATTGCTCGTTGCCTTGGCAATGTGACAAAAAAGCAAATGCAGAAAAATGCCTGTCAAAAGGTAAACGGAGCCGGGCAACTTTTCGGAAAGTTTTTCGTCACAAATACATAAGTATGTAGGCTTATAAGTATATTTGTATAGTGTGTGTGTGTGTGTGTGTGTGTGTGTGTGAATAAAATCGGCAGTAATAAGAGCGCCAACGCAGAGCGCTCCAAAAGGAAAATCAATATTACGGCGTTTATTTTTTTTGGCTGTTGTTACAGTTGCTGTTGATGTTGTTGTCGCCACTGAATTGTGTCATGGAGGGAAGAGAGGAGCAAGGAAATTGGAGCAGAGCGTTTAGCTAGAAATAATTGCCTGTCTAAATGGCAAACTCACCTGTTTTGATGGGCTTTTTTTGTGGCTGGTAATCAGCTTGAGCTCAGTTCTCGTCGGTTTTAGCTACTTTTTTTTTTGCGGTTGCTGGCTTTAAGTTGAAGTTCACGCTTACGACAAAAGTTATTAAGCCTCGAACACAAAAGCACTAAAAATGTTTAAAATATACACATGCTTGTACATAGGAGAACATACTTAAATACACATGTGTGTCTGTTGTTGGCACTCGCACAATACAAATACAGATGCAGCAACAACTCCAACTTCAGTACACGCTGTGGCGATTACACAACGCCAAAACGAAAAAAACTTCAACGAGCCAAAACGAAGTTCAGACGTTTCTTTTTATAACAACTATTAACACTTTGCTTCTGTGGCCACATTCACACACTTCATTTAGTAATTTTAGTTCAAAGACGCTTGGCGGAGTTTGACTTTTGCCAAAAATATTGTACACCAAACAGAAACGCACACACACGCATGCAAAAAACAACAAGAAGAACGCTAGCGTCGTCTGGCCGCCACACGACAAACGGCAACAACTGCGATACGCGAGCGCGCACCAACAACTGAGCAGAGCGAACCGAAACAGAAACAGCAAACGAAACGAAGCGACAAAAACGAAAACGAAAACGAAAACTTACCCGACGTCGCGCAAATGACTTTGGCTTGATTTTGATTTGTGACGGCCTCTGGTGAGAGCAAGTGGCGAGTGTCGCTCAGCTGAGCGTCGCTTTTGTGAAAGAGCTTTCGGGCAGTGCAGCTTCTTCACCACGTGTAACGGTACAATGCGTTGAGGTGTGAGTATCTAGCGCCAATGCTAATGTTGCCAACCCGATGGAAATGTTTCTTAAAGCGCCAATTTTGAATTTATGTTGTCTTGCGGAGTTCATTTGTGTGGTGTTAGATATTCTAAATTTATAGCTTATGCGTCTTGAATATTGACAATGTCACCCAAACGCACGGGACCTTTGGACACGATTACAAATTAATATTAAGTGTGTAACTTTAAATTGAATTTACCTTTTACAGCTCGCAGCATTTGAATGCGTGGATATTTTAAGAGCATTACACGCACTTCGGTTAGAATACCCCGTGCGCCAATACGACCAAAAACCTTAACAACTTTGGCCGGAGCTGTGGGCATCTCCATTGTGGGAATTTTTTTTTAATACTCTGCCTGACTGTAAACAATAAGCTATTTTGTCAAGTAATGATTTATTGACTTTCATTTTTAACTTTATTAAGAGCACATACATAGTATAACTTTATGTTAAAAATAAACAGCTTTTCAGCTTTGTACACTCTCGAATTTGCCACGCAATGCCACATCCCGCATAATTGTGGCAAGTTCCTGATCCTTTTGGGCGCGCATCTCATCGATGAGGGATTCCTTAAAGCCCGCATCCTTGGCCGGATTTTGTGGCAGCTGCTGTTTGTTTTTCTCCAACTGCAGCTGTGGCACCTCCACACATAATGTGGCACCAATGCGTTCCACACTAAAGAAAGCCCCCGCCTCCCCAACGCCAATCTGTGCCCAACTATCGGTGCCAAACCATATAGAGAGTGCTTCATTATAATCGGTTATGTGAGCACGAAAAGGATTCGTTGGACTGCCAAAACCCAAATGACTTATGGTATCCCTCAATACCTTGGCCAACTTGGGCAACTTGTGGGAATAGAAGAGAACGGCTCCTCCTATTAAATGCGCCATGGAACGCAAGCAGCGACAAATGTGCTTCTTCAGAGCCGGTTCGTAATCCATAAAGATGTCATACTTTCCACCCACAATCACAACGGCAAATGGCAAAAGCTCCAGTGCATCCATATCCTGATTAACATGTTTAATATGCTCCAGGGAACGACGTTGCAGCTCCTCCCGCAGTTCAGGCGTTGCCAGCTGCAACAGACGTTGAGAGGTATCCCTCAAACCCTTATAGGCACACTCTAGATCTGCCCACACACGTTCTGGCTGTGACAAGTCGAGCATGATGAAGGCAGCCAACTGCTGCAGTCCGTGAGTTCGCATCGGAACCTCCAACAACTGTTCGGCATTGTCCAACGAACCCAACTCCCACACATTCAGCACCTGAGCTGATCTGCCGCTGCCAATGCGACGACCATAACTGTATTCCAGGGCTAGAGTTGGACGTGTCGTATGCTCATCCCGATCGAAGAACTTATTAATGGCCACAGATTTACCCTAGACAAACACAGTTTTTATATACTTCCACTAATTACTCTTCATTGGTTGACTTACCACACACTTACTGCCTAGGACAAACAAAGTTCGCTCTTTGGGTGAAGTTGTTGCCTCCAGTTGACGCAATCTTTGCTGCTCCTCGGACAGGCGTCCGGCTATTTCCTGTATGCTGCCCATGGCAGTTAGGCTGTTTTCATTGCTTTTGTCAAACATTTTGTGCAGTTTCTTTTGCAAGTCGATTATAAACTGCGGCAAACGCATTACATTGCCGCACAAATTAATGCTTTGTTTGCATTTTTTTTCTTTTAAAAGTCGCCCTGACAACCGATGAACGCCACAACAGCTTTGTTTACATTGCGACAAGGATTCCATCAACACTCATAAAACGAACAAGCTTTTTCTGATATAGAAAAGTTTTCTATAAAACTTCTTATACAGAAAATAATGCACTGCTTAACTCATTTTTAGCACATTTCTATGTTCTATGTTTTAGCGTTCAGTCTTTCGATATTATTCTATGTTTTTTGATTCATAGTCTATTCAATTACTTTGCTCTTGACGCAAAAGATGGCGCTTGTAAATTGCAAAGCTTAAGCGATGTATTTTTCTATATTTTCTACGTACACGCGCACTGCTTAATTGACAGTTTAATTTGTTCTGCTTGAGCTGCTTGCTTTGTTCTATGTTTTCATTAAGCTGCTGCCATAAAAACAGTTTAGTTTACTAGTTTTGCTACGATACGAAAGGTGGAGCTTTATTAAGCGTGTTTTTTTGTGCTTACATATTGCATTATTCACTTCCATATAAATTAAATTCAAAATATATTTGAATGATAATCCGTATTAAGTTTTATAAAATGATCAAATACTCTATCTAATAAGTTTTTCAACGCATAACTTTTGAGTCTCTTGGCAACGCTATATCTTTTCATAGCTAAATTGCCATCTTAAATGTCGCTTCTTTAGCTTCCACATCGCTCCATCTCGGCTTATTCGCTTTCACTTTTACTGCTGCAACGGCAACAGCAACTTAGCAACAGTAGCCGTAGCCATAGCATAACCGACCGCCAAAGTCATCAAACATAATTACTTGCCCAAAAGGCATGCGCCAATTGACATTTCTGTTTAAAATTTCGACTCGCCAATCTTTCTCCTCCTCCTTGCACTCTCCCTTTCCTCGATGATATCCAAACTCATTAACCAGCACTGTCGAGTTTGCAACTTTAAGGTGTGCCCAGCTCCAGTCACATTGCCGCAGGGCACTAATTGATAATGAAATTCGTTGGCTTGTCCTTTTAATGCTTGCCCTTCAGCCCTTAAAGTCCAGACACTGCCCACCCCCCACACCTCAAACATCCGTTCAATGGATCGAGTGAAGCTTTGTTTTTTTTTTTTTTTTGTGGTCAACTTCATGCGCATTGCAATCGAAAAGCTAGAAACAATATTTTTGGCATTGAAACAACTCAAATATAGTTTGGATGTTGTTGTGTTCTTTGGGGTTCTTTGCTGTTTCAGTGTGTTTGTTTTTGTGTACTCTGTACAAAGTGGAAATGTAAAGAAGAAAAACACAATTATAGAGTATCTTCAAAGTCGTATACTCTGCGCTAGAACATTCTGCCTTGTCTGCCATGCAATTCGCATTTTGATTGCGTTCACGCGGCAAGTAATCTCTTCTATTTTTTTTTTTTGTTTTGTGTACCGCACTCTTGTTGCATGCAACCTTGTACTTGGGGTCGTTTGAAGTACTTGGCCCAAAGGCAGTCAGCTGGCAGTTGCCAACGTTTGGCTTGATGCAGCAGTTGTTGTGTTGTGTTGTGTTTGCCTTTATATTGGCCCTTCTTCTGTACTTATTTATGCTGATTTATCTAACAAATAACTCATTTCTATGATAACTTGACTTGGCGGTCGCCAATTCACTTTTATGCAGTTTTGTACGCTTTGGCTTAGTTTGCTTTATGAATCGGATAAAGACAAAGTGAGCAGCCGTCTGGCATCTCAGGTTGAAAGCAGCTTCCACTTAACTGAAAGATGAGCCTTATTGACATTTATAGTCCATCAAACGAGAGATAATCGAGTTGTTTATAGAAATTTAGGTCTTTTCAGTAAATGCGAAAGGGATAAAGATTTCTTAGCATCCGTTTTTTAAGATAAATAAATGAAAACTTTTGAGGAAGCTTTGCTTATTTGCTTACCATTCAATACTGCCTGTCAAGAAAAAAAAAAGAGATTCTAAGTACTGTTTTATTGTACTTTTTTATGTAATAATCACTCAAAAACTAAATATCATAATCGAAACCTTTTTTGAACAAATTTAATTACGACTTGAGTGTTTGTTTAATAATATTCTAGTCCTTATAATTAAGAATAGATAACCATAAACAAGACCACACACTCTTAAGGCTTATGCACAAAGTGTGTGTGTGTGTGGCAAGTAATAATCACAGACAGCGTTAACACACAGATCCGGAGTTTGCAATCAAAATCAGAATGCGATGCCAGTTGGCTGTTGCCGAGTATTGTTTCAGTTGCAAATTGCATTTAAGATTCGCCGTCGAGGCTTCAGACTTGATATGCTTTAGGAAGTGATTTGTCATATGTCTACCCACAACCAAATACACACACACACACACAACAAAGCTTATTCCTATGAAATTAGTAACTCAGACATCATTATAATGTACATACATAGTATATGTACTATTTCGGTTAATCTGTGTCCAAATGCCTAATTGCTGCATATCAGCCTGTTGGCATCAAACTTAAATACAAAGTTTCTAATTGACTGCAAGTTTGTTGCTTGCATTAAAGATAGAAATTTATATTGCCTACTTTTTAGCGCAATGTAAAAATAACATTCTACTGCAGAATGAATGTGAACCATTAAAATATACTTATTTTAACCGAAATCGAACAGTTTTACAAGTTTTGATTGTTGCCATTTACTTAGCGCATTTCAATTATGATAATCAATGCATACAAATCGCTGAAAGTTTTGCATACACACACACACACATACACCATGTGTGTAGGTGTGTGCAACATTGGGTTGAAAGTTGCAAGGCGACATGTCACACGCCCTGACTTTAGTTGGGAGAATCTCAGTAGCGCCTGAGACATCATTTGTCATTTGTCGGCAAAGAAAACAAAGCTCAGTGCAAACTTGCAAAAGCATGTGCAAGAAAGAAAAAAATAAAAAATATATATAAAAAAAAACTTTAAAGAAAAATTGCTGACAGTGTGCAATCTGAACGCGTGCATTCGTCTCGGAAGTTAAAGTTTTGTCCCTTTACCACTTTTCCCTCTTCTCCCTCACTCACTCGTCTTCTGTGTGGTTGCACTCGCTGGCATTTCTTTTTCCTCTCTTGTTCTTGTAGTTGGATAAACACTTGAGGCCACTGTTGATGTTGGACTTTTCCTCATGTACACTCATTCGCAATGATGATTGACAAGCGCAACCAGAGCGCCATGCTTCATTTTGATAGGTACTTAAAGCGCTTAAGTTTTCCAAAGTCCTAACAATTTTCAAGTATCTTCTTCAAGATCTTGTGAATATTTTTGATTACTTGCTAACTACTTGAGAATATTACTATCTATAAATCCCAATCGTTGATTACTTATTATATTCAACAGCTTTGCGACCTTGAGAAGCTTTAGTGTCGAGTTTCACACATAATAGAAGAACACAGAAAGCACCTCAAAACCTAAAAATTCCTGTTCCAGTGGATGGATGGATGATTGATGGCTTCAGAGTCACTGTGTGTGTGTGTGTGTGTGTGTGTTCGCGAAGCCTGCCAAAAATGCGAACCATGTCAAAATCTGGCGGGATCCTTGTTAGTACGTTCGGTAGTCTTGTTGTTTGTTGCTGTTTTTCTTCTTTTGGGTTGTTGCATTTTTTTTTTTAGCACGACACACGTTGTTCTGTGGCATGCTACACATGTGTCGAGGGGGGGTGGGGTGGGGTGGCTAAGAAAATGTCAACTTGTCGCCAACTCTGCATGTAGCACGTTAACCGAATTTGATGGGCTGTCAGCTAGTACAACAAGAACAGCAACTGGATTTTTTTTTTTCTTTAAGCCAACTGCATTTCTTTTTTTACGCTCTTTCTCACCCTGCTTGTGAAATTATCGAAATTGTATTATGGAAATTTTATGCAAACCTATTTCCTTTTTTTTCTTCTACTTCTTTGCTGTGTGTGTGTGTGTGTGTGTGTGTGTGTTGCTTTGATTTTGTTGTTGAAAATTAGTTTTTCAATTTGCCTTCGCATGCAGGCGAGGCGAGGCAAGGCAACAAAAATCTTGACTTTTGGCCCTGGCTACGGGCAAAGTTTTTCGGCTTTGTGCAGCTGCCGCTGCAGAAGAAGAAGAAGAAGAAGCAAAAGAAGACGTTGTGTGTGTTGCCTTCTTCAAACTAGCCACCAAGTACAAGTTATGTGCATATTTTCTGACAGTTTTTTTTTTTCTAGCCAATTTTCAATATGCAGATTGATTTGTATTTGAATTTGTATTTGTATTTTTTCTTCTTCTGTAAACACAAATCGATTGAATTTGGTTAGCAGCCAAAACAGAAGGAGGGAGAATGAGACGGAGCAATATTCGCGCTGGCAATATTCATAAAACCAAACTTATTAACGCATCTTTTTCCTCTCTCTCTCTCTCTCTCTTTCTCATTCGCTCAGCTGCAATTCTTAATTAAAAACTTTCTGCGCAGTGTGCCCAGCGGAGCTATAGATAACACACTAACACTAACACTAACACAAACACACGCACACACATAAAACGCATAGGCGCTATTCATCTAACAGTCCTGGTGAATTTATAACACACACACACACACAGACACAGTTAGGTAGGGAATGTAGACAGTTCAGTTCAGCTACCGCTACCGCTACCGATCAACATGTTGGGAACATAATGCTCCCTGGTAGCTAGCTGGACGGCACGTAATTGCAATTGCAGTTTCAACTTGCTTCCCCTTTTATGAGTCCCTGGTTTGTTGGGTCTTTGGTGTCGTGACCTCGCTCCGCAAGATTTACAAGTTCAAGCCAGAGCTCGCAATTGGCATTAAGGGGCCTACAAATTCAAGAGCCACAAAGGCTGAGAGGTGCTAAGTTTGTTCAGTTTTCATTTCATTTCATTTTCAATTCATTTCCCAAACACTAATCACTTAATTGTATAACTAAAAAACCTTGCGAATTGCTTTTTGCCAATTAAACAATTAGAATTTGATTTACGCCTATTGTATTTTATGTGTATTTTATTCAACAGCTTTTAGTCCAATTAAATTTCAATCAGAGGACTAACCTTAAAGTTCTTAGTATTTGTTAGTTAAAGTAAATTAAAGTAAATTTTATTTAACACGAACTAAAGCAAACCAAGAACAAAATAATTGAGTACTTAAATATTTCTAGGAAAAAATACACAAAACAAAATAAAGTTGAATTTTATACATAAATATTATTTTTCTCACAATTTTTGGTTTATATTGCTTTTAAGCCACAGCAAATATGAATATTTGTTGAATTTTTGAAATCAAATATCCCAATGAAAACATTATATTTAATTTATTGTATGCAATTTACACATTACTTTCATTTAATACATTTCCTTTTCAAATAAAATACTTTATTTATTACACGGGGGTTATTTTTATTTATATTTGATTTTAAAATATGTATGTACAAAATTCCAATTTAAATAACTCAATTGAACTTGTCACCTTGAAAGTACTTAAATATTTATTTAAATGTCAGATTGACAATTCTCTAACGAGTTTTATATTGAACTTGTCTTGTGTACCTGCACATACATATATATATTGATAAATTGAGGTTGTACAACAGCAACAACAACTGTAATAAAATAAAAAGTATTTTTAAAAAAAAAAAAAAGAGAGAGAGAGATTGCTATTAATTTGCCTTCGTTTGTTAGTCCATTTATTTTGATTTATCGCCATAGCCGGGACCCAAACCCTCAATGGCCAATTTGGGTATAATTTTATTTGCCATTTGTATGCAAACATACATAGTATGTATTATGTGTGTGTGTGTGTGTTGTTATTACGATTTTTAGCATATTCGATTGTTATGTCTGACAGCGACAAATGTCAAAATGTCAGCCAGTTAAAAAAGAATCGAAATCAAAACAGGAAGAGACAGGAAGTGAGGGGTTAAAGGAGTAAACACACACACACACACACACACACACAATTCACGTTTGGTATGCACATATTTTGTGTTTATTTAGCATTCTATTTTTTCTGGCTAATATATTCGTAAAATTCCTGAAATCTGTGCAGCCAGCCTAAAAAATATGTTTTCACAAAATTGTTTGCTCACGGTCAAAAAGCAAAAGTGTCCCAATGTGTGTTTCTATTCTTTTGTGTGTGTGTGTGTGTGTGTGTGTGTGTGTGTGTACATATGTTTACTGTTTGCCATGCAAAATAATGAAAAAAGGAAGCTAGAATATTTTTGTGCCATTTTAATCCACTTTTGAAAATTTATTATGCAGAAACGCTCCAAAATTTTCCGCTAAACTTCTAACAGTGAAAAAGAGTTCAACGTTTTGTTTAGGTTACTATAATACCCTGTGGCAAAATTAAAATGCAGAAAATACGTAAATTAATAAACAAATAATACAATGAAATATTTTAGGAAAAAAAACTATCCCAAAAAAATAAAATAAATAAAGTACATAGAGTTCAAGAAAAATTTGCTTAAATCTTAAAAAAAAAATGAAATATAAAAAAAAGTAAAAATGAATAATAATAAAATATTAAAATTTGAAATGTTACTAAAGTATATAAGCTAGGATATCTCACTTGTCTAGCTTTCTGTTTTTCCCCGTTTTTTATTGTGACTATTCCCGGTTTTTTTTGTGAACGCGTTTCTTTTGGTGTGGACTAGAGCTGTCCACATGTTTTGGGTCATAAATCTGCAATTACCATGCTGGCGTGCAGATTTCCGAAAAAAAAAGAACCGAACCCAGCACTCATGATTCTCCTGAAAGTTCTCTAGGGGGGAGGGAGGGGTTTGGTTTTGGGTTTGTGTCGCCAACTTGTCGGACAAAGTCCCTAAAACAGTTTTGATGCATTGAATTGAATGTCTGTTAGGTTTTTTTTAGTTCCTTTGATATTGAATTCAATCTGTTGCAGCTTAAAGCTCTTACTTATTTTTGGGGCCAATGTGGCACATAAATTATGCTTTATTTGGTGCAATTTGATTGGAGGCATCTAAAAAAAAAAAGAAGCTAAATAAGGAAGTTTTCGCTACTGCAAGACGCTTTTCACTTAGTTTGCGACCCAAGTAAATAGGCAAAAACTGCACAGAAAAAACAACTTCAACTTTTTACTTCCTACCCACTGCAGCCGGTAATTTCTAGCTTCTTTCTTGCCCAAAAGTGTATCGTTCTCTCTCTCTCTCTCTCTGTCTCGACTAAACCAACAAAAAAAAAAAAAGCTCCAACTTGTATGCGTTCACGCTTGGCAGCCAATTCAAGTCGTGTCATTTTGTTGAGTTTGTGTTGAGAGCGACTTTCGTTGGTTTGAGCTTTGCCGACTTACCCAACAACTTAGCCCCCCTCTAAGCCCGTTCCCCTTATCATCTGCTTTGCCATTTCAAGCTTCTCGTAATTCAAATGTCAGTCAGTTAGTCAGTTTAGTCAGTCAGTCAGTTAGTCAGTTAGTCAAACGGCACGCCAACTGTAAGGCAAACTTCTTTCTAGCTTCCAGCTTACACCACTTGAGCTTTGCCAAACTGCAACAGCCCCTCAGTCCCCCCTCAGTCCCCTCAACGCTTGTTACCTTCATGTTTCATGTGGACAGGTGTTGTCTCATTTGGTAGCACCATCGTTTGCACTCACTTTCCACCCACTTTTCCGCTCTCAACTTAGAAGCATAAAACATTCGTGACTAGCGTGAAACTACTAAAAAAAAATAACACAAATACAAAGTTGGTTAAAAAGAAAAATTACATGTAAATACATATGCAAACAAATAAAGAGATATATGTATGCATATTTAAACCGAAGTAGGTCAATATTTAATTATCCTTAGTACTTGTGAAGAATTTATACGGCCCAATGTTGTGGCCACAAATGTGTAGTATAAAAATCATAGGAAATAAGAAAGAAGGCTCTAGTCGAGATTTCCCGACTAGGAGATACCCTGAACAAAAAACATTCCACTTACCGACAGCAGCAACAACACATCAGCAGCTATATCCAAATTCTCTCTTTTGTATTTCCTTCTTGCACCTAGCATATTCACAAAAACAAAAAGAAAGCACTCTCACACACAGCCGCAAAATAATAAGAGGCATCTTAACTCTCTCATCTTCGTTTTAATTATTTTTGGCGCATCGCTCCAAAGTATTTTATTTTTTTTTACTACACTTCACACACGAAATAAAAAATCAAAAAGAACTCTAGGTGCATAATTATTGCATATTATTTAAACTAACTATAATGCTCTCCGCTCATTTGTGTGTGTCGCAGCGCGTCTAAAACAATAACAACACATACATATGCACAGTTATCCTCGCTCTCTTTAATTTTTTTCACAAGCAGGAAAAGCAACAACAAATTGGCGCGCTTTATGCAGCCTGCATTTACACAAAAAAAACACTTTAAAAACGATTTTACGGCAATTCTATCTAGTTGCAAACACCTCGCGTTGAGTTAACACAATTTAATATTTATTATTACGCGTATAAACTTTAATTGTATAAAAGACGAGCGATCAGCCTCCAACGATGTAAAGGCGCGCAAATTTCTCAGCTTACTGATTTTGTGGAATGAGTGGCGCAATGCAAATTTCTCAGTCCACACATAAACATACACTTGCACGCAAATGAGCATAAGCATCGCGGATGTATGGATGAGAATGGATTATCCTGCTGTTGCTGAGAGCGATCGTTTACTCTCACAAGCCCACAAATTCCCTTTGTTCCGCTACTTTCACTCCTTCCACAAAATCAGTTAGCTGAGAACTTTGCGCGCATTTACATCGTTGGAGGCTAATCGACCGCCTTTTTATACAATTTATACAATTACACGCGTTATAATAAAAGTTTAATTTTGTTAACTTAATGCACTGAACATACGCGAAGTGTTTGCAACTAGATAGAATTGCCGTGAAATCGTTTTTATAGTGTTTTTTTGTGTAAATACAGGCTGCATAAAGCGCGCCAATTTGTTGTTGCTTTTCCTGCTTGTAAAAAAATTAAAGAGAGCGAGGATAACTGTGTCTTTGCATATGTATGTGTTGTTGTTGTTTTAGACGCGCTGCGACACACCCAAATGAGCGGAGAGCGTTTTAGTTAGTTTAAATAATATGCAATAATTATGCACCTATAATTTTTGTTTGTTTTGTGTGTGAAGTGTAGTGAAAATAATAAATGAAAAACAATTAAAATGAAGATGAGAGAGAGTTGAGGTGCTTCTTTTTGTTTTTGTGAAAATGCTAAGTGCAAGAAGGAGATACAAAAGAGAGAATTTGAATGTTGTAACTGAATATGTGTTGTTGCTTTTGTCGGTAAGTGGAATGTTTTTTGTTTTTGCACTTCTTTTGCCTTGTATATTGATCACCCTGTTAAGTAGGGGTTCAGAGTAAGGAAATCTCGACTAGAGCCTTCTTACTAGTTGCTCTAAAGAAAATTATTTATTAATCTTTTCTGCCTTTAAATAAATGCATATTATTTAACAAGCTATGAAATTAAACTTTTGTTTTTATGTAAAGTTAAAAAATAAACGAGCTATTTTTCAAAAGGTTTAAATGAAACTCATCAAAGAGAAAAGTTTAATGCAAATATCGTTTGATGAACTTACGTTTGTAATAAAGTTTGTTGAGGAAGTGTGCTTAAAGCACATGTGTAGAAAGTAAGTTTTTGTATAGAGAACTATGGCAATAATTATAACTTTTCTGTTGTGCCATTTCTGTCATTTATGCACATAATTACATATATAGTTGAAGTCATTTAATGCCCGATCAATCTGGATTTATGTGTCTGTGTATCTAAACAAATATAAATGCCGTTAATTAAGTTAATTTGTGAGACGTGTGGCAACGCTTTAGGGCTTTAGGACAAGTTAAGTTTTGTGGCAGATACATATAGTAAGTTTTCTCAAGGCTATATATTAATGCTATCTTTTGCATTCATTTATTTAATCTGAACGCAATTAAAGAGTTTGTTGTTGTTGTTGTTGTTGTAATTAGCTTGGGGTTTTATGCGCAGCTAATTAGCTGTTAATTATATAGCAAGAACAACAAACAAAAAATAACTGAGTAGACTTGCCTTTTCATATGATTCTTTTATTTGTGCTTGCAATAATGAAGTTTCATTTCATTCAAAACACACAGAATCTTTTTTTGTGCTAGCTGAATGCACCCTGTTTTTGCCACTGCCCCAACTAATTTAACCGGCTCATACCTCTAATCCCCAACAGACGAGCGGGCAGGCTGAGGGCAGTGGGCAGAGGGGAGAGGGGAGTGGAAAAAGCGACTGCACAAGTAACAAATCAAACGAGTGCTTTTGTAAATTACATTTGAATTATCCTCTCTCTCTCTCTCTCTCTTTCTCTGTGTGTGCAATCCTTTCCCCCCCCTCCGCCCCTCTGATGCTGCTCATGCATTCATTCAGTGCTTGCTGCGTGCTCTTTTTATGCCACATGGCAGATGTGCAAACATCCTTGAACAGAGACGAGAACAGAACGAACATAAACAACAACAACAACAACAACAACAACAACAATGGTAAGGACCTGGCCATGCAAAGTGGATCAAACAGCCAAAGTTAATAAACACTTTGCTCGTTTGTGACTCTGCTGCCCCCCCCTCCCTCCTTCCCCCTGCCCACCCTTTGTCCCTTTGGTTTTTAGTGTCCATTGCGATTTGGGTTTTTGTTGCAATTGCAGTGCAATTGAATGCAAATAGTAAAACACACACACACACACACACACACACACACATACGCACAGCACTTAAATTTACGCGTTTTCCATTTCAATTAAAACAATTTCAATTGCAATTCGCTTGCCCCTCGAAAGCAAAACAAGCATTTAACGCCCTGGCAACTCCTTCCCTCTTCCCTCTTCCCTCTTCCAACAGCGGGTCCATTAACTAGGCATTGCTTTTGTGTGTGTTTGTTGTTGTTCTCGTGCTTTTTAGCGCATGCAAATGGCGGCTATGTGTGTGTGTGTGTGTGTGTTGAGTTTGCCGCCAACTGGCTAATTATTTATAGGTTTAGTCATAGGTACAACTAACACACACATCTACAGTAGCTGCTGGCTATAGTGAACCTATTTTCGGGCTGTTCTTTATATCGAATTTTTTTTTTTTTTTTTGATATGACAAATTTTATTTATAATATTAATCAACCTACTTAAAGGCTATAAAATATTGGAATGACAATGGAAATAAAAATAACGAATAGCAACAATAACAAAATTAAATAATTATCGAATCTTAGTGTTCATTTATTTTCGCCTTAAAAATCCTTTGCATTGATAGCAGTCAGTCAGTTTGTGTGATTTATTGTTCAGCTGTTCACTATAGCCAAAGACAACTGTACTGCACATATATGCACCCACTGTTAGCTGAATTTGAACTAGAATCGAGGCCAAACCTTTATTTACCTCCCATCCAGCAGCAGCCAGTTTTTGTCCAAATTACAAAAAATTGCTCAACTTGTTTTTGGGCCAATGAATCCCAGAATATTACACACATGCACCTAGCCATATATATTACATACTTATATGTAAGCTTCACTTGGATTCATTCCGCATTGTCTAGCGGCATTAGCTTTTGCCCTGTCTGTCTACAGCAGAGATTCCTTTCCTGCCTGCCCACCCCTCAAAAAGGTTTGTCCCTTCTAAGTGAATGACTTGTGGGCCAATTTATTGTACAATTTTTGGAGCATGTTTACATTTGTGTTTAAGACTCCTTTAAGAATTGAGGTGAACGAATGTTAGATGTAAATAAAACTAACTCAATCGGAAATAAATTCTGTGTTTTTGATTATTAAACAGTGTCAAAACACAAGATTTATTGCAATATCCAATGAAATGAAAAATCACATAATTTTATAAATAAATAAAGATAGATATTTCTTTCGGTCAAACATAAATACAAATGAAACAACCTTAATGGAAAAGTGTCAAAAAATTTGACATGAGCACAAATCAAACATTAAATGCAATTTGCAATGAGAATCAATGATTTTTTTTCCTCAATATTTAATAACCTGTAGTTAAATAATCTTATATCAACCCTTAGAAACAATCTGTCAAAAATTATATACTTTCTATAAATGCATTTAACTGTCATTTATTATAAAAAAAAAAAAATGCATCTTCAACAACCACACATGAACCGATGAAAATCAGTTATTTGAACAATAATTATTTGTTTTTATTGGAAATGCATTTCACTCAGATAAACTTGTCCAATTTGGACGTGCCAGCGAGCCAGGGAATAAAATCAAATGCGACTTTATCCCCCTCTGGGCAATGAATGACCAAAAAAAAAAAAAAAACAAAAACAACAAACCAGAAGAGTTCAGCTTAGCGGCACCACCCCTCGATCCCCCAACTCCCAGGGCTGGTGTCAAATGTCAATGGCGGAGGAAATCGCTGGACGAACAACATGTCGTGCATTTAACGGAAATATTGAACTTCCCGTGGTGGAAATGGGTAACCGTAAACTCTGTGGCTGCATTTTTATCGAGTGGCGGCTGGGGGTAGGGGGGGGGGGTGGGGTAAGGGCTAACATGTCGGAGTCGTTGTGGCGACGTGCACACACACACACACACACACACACTGTACACGTCCTTGGTGACATTTGAGCGACGTTCAAATGTAGCGGAAATGAATTTTATGCTGAGGTGCCAAAGAGCGTAGCACTAATAAAAAAAAAAAACAGAGAACAATAACAACATATAGAGTTTACATAAATATGTATGTACATATGTACATGTGTAGTGTACAAATGTGAGTCGTGGTAAGGAAGCAACAAATTTTTCGTGCATTATTTACGCGTTGCTGGCATTTTATGCTAATAAATTACCAATATGCATGAAGGCAAAACTTTTGTTGCAGAAAACTCAGGTAGCTGCTGATAGAGGGGGGTGAGGAGGGGAAGAGCACGGGAATGCTGTGCGAAACTGACAAACTGCACAAACACACAAACAGCAGCAAAAACACACTCACACACACACACACACATACATTTATTATTTTTTGATATTTTTTACGCTCTAACCGAAAAATCGAACGATGCGAAAAAAAAGAGAGAGACATGCGAAGAGTCAGACAACAACAACAACAACAACAACGACAATAGTAACTGTAACAGCTGTGGGGGAGTGAGCACGTAAGTGTGGGTGAGTGGTGAGTTTTTTTTCTGTGCATGCGTTTGTGTGTGTGTGTGTGTGTGATGTGCATTGGCTGACGCCAAAGAAATTTGGCGTCAGTTTTATACTACGCAACGAGCGAGCAGAAGCTGAAAAAAAAATAGGTAAAGCAGGCGAAGGGGTGGGGGATGGAGGACCCCGACATGCTTCAGACGAGCGGCAACAATGGCAAACAAAAATCCGGAAAAAATAGCAAATCGTATAAAAATAGCTGCAACACAAACGCACACACACCAACACACACACACACACACATTTTGGGTAGAGAACCCTCGAAACCAAAATGTGGCCAGTGAGGCAAGCGGCAAGCAGCAGCTAATGTGGCATTTGGCAAGAAGGCTCATCGAGCAACAACAAAAAAGCGTAAAGGAGCAGCTAGGAGCAGCTAGGAGGAGGCTAGGCAACTAATGGACCCTGACATCGAGCAGGAGTATTTCACAAAGTGCTCCTCATAGGCGCTAATTAAAGGCAACTTGACTGAAGATCGAGTGGGAGATAACACCACAAGTGTGTCGCTGTCTCGTTTCCACTTTATTACGTGGCTTAACTTAAAGGTGTTAAGCTTTTGATTGTGTGCGTGAGTGGTGGGCATAAAGAGAGAAGAGAGAGGTGTGCTTAAATTTAACTGTTAATTACAATACAACATAGCAGAGTTGTTCTTGTAATATACATATATTTTATTCTTCTTCACGTGAGCTTTAGTTTGCAGTCTTGCTTGCAGATTTAAAGATAACTGTAATTTACTGCTGTGAAGTCTTGCTTACAGTTTCTTAGAGATTAAGAAGTTTAATAATATACTCTTATATTGCGATTGTGTGTAACTAAATGAATGCTTATTCTCATAGGCATTTCTGATTGCAAACGTAAGAGTATTTTCAATTCACCCTCCAGCCTGCCTGCAAATGCACTCGGCATGCAGATACTATGTAGAAAATGTAGAAAAAGGTTAGAAAAGAAAAGAAAAAAAATGTGGAAATGTGCTTCGCGTTTGAGTTCAAGTAGCTATCATATACATACATAGATACTTATGCTATGGTATATGTGTATTTTTTGGCTGGCAGGTAAATATGGCTGTCGCAGCAGAGATAAGGCTAACACCGAACTGAACTTTTGCGCATTGCACGTGAAAGTGGCTCTCTGAATTTGGCTGCGGTGTTTGCGTGCGAGTTTCGGGGGTGTGGGAGGGATATGTGTGTGGGGGTAACCACAGTTATGCATTTGATATTTTTGCAAAAGACATGTAGACAAGCAGCGAGAAGCACACACACACACACACACACACACACAAGCCAAATATTATTGAATACCAAAATTTGTGAAAGGTAAACACAGCTGCAACGCTGAACTCTGATCTCAGGCAGTCACAGCAGCAGCAGCAGCAGCAGCTTTGTTTTTGCACCCTGCCAAGCAGAGCCGAAGCGATTTTGTCACAATATTTCAAAAAGCGCTTCAAATGACAAATATGCAAACAAAACCAAAGCCAGCCACCTTTTTTTTCCTTCTTCGCTTTTGGCTTTCTCCGTGGCAGTATTATCATGGCAGTGGCATCGGTCTCAGGCTCCGAGGAAGAGTAGGAACGTGCCAACCCGGCCAACAACATCAGCAGCAATTAGGCAATCTATTTATATGACTGCAAGTGCACTGAGAAAAAATAATTTATTAATCATACAATTCTTGAAGAATTTATTTTATTTGTTGGCATTTCTGTTTACCTTAATTTACAATTCGATTTTCTTGCTCTCTGGTTTCCTGTATTTTTTTTCTTCAAGTGTATGCGTACTCATCTCTTTGCTGATAATTTACTGAGTGTCGCAGAGTTCTGTGACCATAACTCAAAGGAAAGGCCTTCGTCTAAGAATACGGGCAAGCAACAGTTGCAACAGTTGCCACCGTCCGTTGCCAGCTGTCCTTTGTTTGCCTCAAAGACTTGAATAGTGTGAAAAAGAAAGAAAAGTCTAGCATACTTATGGGCTGGTGTAAAATGCAACGACAGCGGAAGTTAGAAAATGGTCCATGGTGTAAAAACTAGGTGAAAAGCCGAAATTTATTTGGTGCTAAAATTGCGGAATGCAAGTCAGCGTGCCAAAGAACAACAAGCCAAAGAAAGGCAACCGAGGCATTAAGCAAGGATGTCACTTTGAGCACACTGCAATATGTTATCGGATGGTAATAAATATGTACCTATGTATGTGTGTACATATGCAAGTGCATAACTAGACATTTTAAGACAAGAGACAAGTAATTGAAAACAAAGATATTAATAAGTAACGTAATACAATAAACTGTAGCAGGCACCTTTTGACATGGTGTAAAACTTTGATGTAAACGCGGTGCTGTTATCCTGTTAAAACTTAATTTTCCTAATATCATAAATCATCTTACTTATATTTAAGCTTGCAGCTGCTTATTTTGACAAAAGGTCTTTAATTTATTGTTTTTACAACAGCAAAAGTCTAAAGTTGGCCAAGTTTTGTTGTTCTGCCTTGCAGCTTTCTGTTGTGTGTGTGTGTGTGTGTGTGTGACGTGAAGTGCGAATATTTAATTGCTAACAAACGCCAAAGGCGAGACAATTGGCGCCTGTTTGCATTGCATTTCACATATAATGGCATATGCGTTATGGGGGAGATCCTGTGGCACTTGTAAGGATTTTGTGTGTCATAATTATGGCCAAGACGAAACTGGGCAACAATTAAAGTGCCATGCAATTAGCTAGGGGAAGCTGTGTACATATAAGCAATATTCCATAATTTAAAGAGATATTTAAAAACATTTTTATGAGGCTAAATTTAACGTTTTTTGGACAAACTTTGCTGTCTCCTCGAATTCATTAATAAACCGCAATTTGCCGACTGTTTACATTTGTCGCAACAAACTGTTGGAACATTAACATTTCTCTTTGGGCAAACATTAACAGCTTCCGTAACAGCTAAGAGCATTTCGCTGTTAAGTCTCCTTCATTTCTCCTCGGTGTCCTGCCATGTTAGTTAACAGTCACAGCTGCTGTTGGCGTTGGAAGGGGAAAAACATGAATCAGAGCCGTTCTCTTTGGCTGTTAGTGCCAGCAACAAGGACGAACAGCATGCACCAACATGTAGTTGAAATGCTATTGGTTAAAAAAGCATTGCAACTACATTTGTGTGTGCATTTTACAGAGTGCAACACTGTAAACTCGAGCAGCAAAAAGTTGGAGCACAGACGAAGATATTTGTTCGGCTATGAGTTGGAGTTTGGCAACATTCAAAAAAATTGTCAAAATATATATGAGATAGATTATTAAAAACTTAATTTTATCTACAAATATACTGTGAATGTTAAAAAAAATATTTAAATACCAAAAAACATCTTTTCAATATTCTGGAAAAATTAGAAGATGGAAAAGTTAAAGTTTTCTACAAAATCCAGCTGTTTAATGGATTTAACAAATACTTCTTAAATCATAATTACTTTGTTTATTCTTCTTTAAACTTAATTCAATCTTTGCCTTGAAATAATTGATGCTTTTATTTGCGACTAATTGTTCAAGTAGTTTATCGTGCTGCTTCTTTCTGTGTTTACCCCATTAAAAATGCACAACATTTGATAATGCTCTTTTATTGTTAGCACTCTTCTTAGCCAAAAAATAGTTGTTAAGCAGGCCTCGGTTGCAGGCGCTGCCGCTGAACACAAAGTTTGCCACATTGCCGGCAGCTTCATGCCACCAATTTAATTAATCTGCACAAAATATGCAACACTGCAAAACTTTGCCAGCCAAGGCAGACAAACACACGCCCACAGACACACACACACACACACACACACACACACACACACGCACACACATGAATATACAGACTTGAATACTTACAGACACGCATGCCAAGAAATTGCCACAGTTATAATACTTGACACAAAAAGTGTGAGCTACTTCTGAATGTGTGTACAAGTATGTGTGTGTGTGTGTGGGTGTGTCAGTATGCGAGCGCCTAAAAGCAGGCAACAGCAAAAGACAGAGCAACAATAACAGCAACATAAAGAGCAAGAGAAGCAACGGCAATAAGATTACTTAATTGATTTAAATTTGCTTGTCTAGTGGGTGTAGCTGTGTGGAAGGAGAGGGAAGAGGAGGTCCTTGATGATGTTGCACAGCGCCGCATGCGATAATGAAGTTGTTGACAAGCTCTTGGGCAAAAAAGAAAAGAAAATAAAAAGAAAATGCAAACAACAGCAAATAACAAAACCAACAACAACAACAGCAACAGCATTGAAGCTTCCATGGAAACAACTACCGCGAAGGCGGCGACGAGAAGTGCAAGTAATTGAAAAAGCAGCAAAAGCAGCAAAAGCAACAGCTGCAACAGAAAAAGGCGACGGCAACCAGGCTCAAGTTGTTGACGGTTGTTTCAGCTACAGCTGTGGCAAGAGCCAGCTTCAAGTGCCGCACACAACACACACAACACACACAACGCACAAAGTCTAGGGATTTCGGGCTGGGACGTGTGTCGTATGCGTTATATTCCTTGCCATAATTATAATTAATGGCATTACGCCTTAAGAATGACTGGCTAAGATATTCAATTTGTCAACATGCCATACAACAGCCGTATGGCAGCCAGCTTTTGTCTTGCTCTCATTTCGCTGCCATATGTCAGAGCAGAGCAGAAAGCCTACACTAAAAAGGCGAATTAAAATTGTTACATTATTATATTCAAACAAAATGGAATTTAATTAACTAAACTATACACAGCAGCAGCACAATACACTTGAAAAATTCATATTTTAATTAACACTGTAACGCACAAAGCAAATAATATAGCAATCAAACGTTTCTCGGGGCATATTTTCATATTTTATTGTTCATCGCCATTTAAAGAAAGAGCGTTAAACGAGTCAGAATTATGCACCATTATTAATTCAGTTTAAACGCGCATTCAATAAACACAATGCAGCATAAGTATTATTATGAAGCCTTTGAATTGTTAATTGTCAAAAAAAAAAAAAAAAAAACTTGGCGCTGTGTGACCATTGTTTGACTTTGCCACCCACACTAGTATTGTTTTAACTGGTATTTAATTTGGTATTTGTGAGATCGCTTGCTCCCTCTATGCCGTTTTGCATATGAGCGAGCTTGCATTTTAATTGGTATTTTATTTGGTATTTGCCTTTGCTCTCTCACTCTCTTTAGCTGCATTTTTTGCATTCTTTAATTCGCGATATGTGCGAGTGTGGTACTTTAAAAAAATCAAACTTTTTGCTGGCAACAATGACTGCCTTTTTTGTCTAGTGTAATTTCGACGTCGACAACTGACCCCACAGGCGTCCTTGCTTTGTGTTTTTGCGGTTTTTGCTGTTATTACGAGCCCACTGCGCCACACGTCACTCGGCTGCTCGCTCGTTAGCGTTAGAGTTAGCCGGCAGCCAATGCAAGAACAACAACAACAACAGCAAGCAGCAGCGGCAACAAGGACACCCAGATACGTACAGACAGGCACAGGCACAGACGCAGATAGACAGCAAGCAAGAGGAGGGGGGGGGGGGGTGGTGGGACAGGAGCATGGACAAGGAGCTTAGTCATGCCCGGCAGCTCTGCGCCGATGAGGATGATGATGACGATGACCAAGTCGAAAATTTGCACAACTACTCCCCTGTGTATGTGACTTGCATGCGATGCGTTGGGCGCCAAACTTTTGACTTTAATTTGCCCAGTTACGAATTTCTCCACCAAAAACAAAAACCGTCCCAAAATCTACAGCGACAACAAAAAAAAAAAAAACTGCAACCATAAAATAGAGTGTGGTAAAAAGAAATAGTTGGCTTATTTGTGGGACGTGTTTCGGCTGTGCCCACAATCATCCTTCTGCAACATTATTAGCCCCAAGGCCTGCGTGCAAAGATCACGAAATTAGAAAAATTGAGAGACAAGCGGGCATATAAAAGGGGGACATATGAAAAGAATTGGGGACATGTGTAGCTATAACAAAAGAGTCCTTTAGGAATTTTAATTTTAAAATTTAAATGTGAGCAGCTTCGATTTTTAAAGACATTGTTTTTAAGAATCTCAAGCTGCCCCAAACATAAGTATTCCATTTATCTCACTTAAGTACAAATTCAATGCCAAATAAATATTTTAACATTGTTCAGTCGAAGCACACATCCTTAACAACTGTTCGTATGGCCCCAATAATCGTTAGTTCGAATATTTGACGTGGACAGTATAAATGCCGTATAAATAAAATGTGTGCGCCCATTTATCCGTCTATTCTTGGACGGGAAATTGGAAAAAATGCAGTCGGCATGTTGTTGGACAGTTACGTTCGTTCGGAAAGAAACTGTCAGCGGCAGCATTACAACTACACAAGTAACAAGAACTGGCGCACAAACACACACACACACACACAGACTTCTCGGACCAAAGTTGAACTTGTGTCCGCCACATGCATTCCCGTTATTATTTCTTTCATCTGGCAACGTTTGTGTGGAGTGAGTGAGCAGAGACGAAGGTGGGCATTTCAAATGCATGCCAAACACTTGCTGCGGAATTCGTAATAGCTTCAACACAGACTTGGCCATAACAATAACCGTTTGCTTAAGGAACTCAACCAAAAAAAAAACAGAAGAAAGAAAGCCAAATTCCATCTTCCCACCCATTTGTCGCTTGGACCCATCTTTACAATTTATTCGCACTTGCACCTGTCAACATAAGTAGTTGCCTGAAGGAGACTTTTTTTTTAGCTCTGTGACCTGAGTAGAAAAGTATGATTTTTATATGCATATCTATAGGTACTTAAAAAAGGGCTATATATGTAAATCAGCTGATAGGAGTTGCTATGATTATAAGTATAGTTATGATTAGTAACCTAACCTAACCTATAAAAACAGACATTTCTGTCGTTATATCATAATTGATTACTTTTAGCAATCGATTCTATATAATTTGTCTACCATCTAATCCCGTATAATTCTTAGCTTAAACATTAAGAAGTGATTAACCTATATACCTAAGCATCAGGGAAAAAACTTGGCTTGAGATACTAAAAGAACTTTTAAAAAATATTTAATTCAACGAATGTTGAATATTCTTAATAGCCCAACTCATTTAAAACATATCCTAGAAGGAAAATTCTACTTCTAATGTGGATTTGAATTCAATTTCCGGAAATTCAGAATCGAGCACTTGTCAACAAACATCTATCCAAAAAAAATCTGTCCTTACACCTTGAACTGGATTATGTAAAAAACTATAAGTTTTTAATTTATTTTTTAAAAATTTTTTTTATTTATATTAAAAATGTAAATTCAGAAAATGCGGAATACCATTTAGTTTTGTAGACCATTGACCTGTTGTCGTATAATAATCGCTCTTCATATATATATGGATGCACAACAAATCTTTTCACACACTTGTTTTACATTTTCTGATGATTTCGATTGATTTTGCATTTGTGTTTGTTTTCAGCTTAGTTTTGGGATTATGCGTGTACACATACATTATGGGATTTCATACATTTTATATATATATATATATACGGGTCGTTTTTAAATCACAAAAAAACAAGACCAAGCAACTATTATATATGTATATGGTTTACTGTTTACAACTGAATTGCAAGCACATCGAGCATAGTTAATTGTGGGGAGCATTAAATTCATATATGTATATTCTGCGTGTTAAAAGCATTTGCTGCATTTGACAAATCTGTTGGGAGGAATCTGTGACTGCAGTGAGATGGGTGTTAGGGGGGGATTCTTGGATATACATCAAAGTTTAAACTTTTTATCGCACAACAATCAATTTACTTTTGGCTAGATGTTTTTGTTTTTTAAGGTATGTATTTTTTAATGCCATATGTTGGTTGTTTATATATTTATATATAGTTGCATGTTGTATATATGGGTATTGATTTTTCTAGGCATATTTCCAATATTTCGACAAGCAAAAACCAATTTTTCATGTTTTGTATTTTATTACATGTCTAAAGTTTCGTTTCACACAAGAATTTTTTGTAATGCGCTTAAAAACTTATGGAAAAAAGCATTTGTTGCAGTTGTAATACAATTTTCTTTCTTATTCTTGCTGTTTTTTTGTTTTTTTTTTCATATCATTTTTATATTTTCTTTTTAATGGGGGTATTTTTTTTTTAACGCTTTTGGTTTTTCATTTAATGCCGACGCTAAAATGGTGATGGTTTTACTTGTAGTTGCTGTTGCCTTGGCCAAATCGCGCATCCATCCACCAAAAATGAAGCGAAACGCATTCTCCTTATGATCTTCCAGGGATTTACTGATCCTCATCGCCGAGCTCGTGCTTAATCTTGGAGAAGTCAAACGTCTCGCCAGTTCCCCGCTTAAAGATGTTCAAAACATCCAGGCAAGTGGTCTCAAAATGCGTGGTCGCATCATACGATTCCGAAATGAAGATCTGTGAGTCGAGTCCAGCATCGATGGGCTCCAAATAGTCCGAAATGGTGACAAACTTTTGTGCGATCGGCTCCAGCAAGTCCAAGCCAGGCTTGATTTCAACCTCAGGATTCTCAGATTCCACAGTGGTGGAGACCATGCCGACAAACCAGCCCTTGGCGGCCACCTGATGGGTGGAGCTAACTAGCGATACATAAATGTCCGATTTGCGACCAACTTGCTTCTGTGGAATGATGATTTGAGTGGAGAGGCCATCCTTGGTGCTTGCCACCGGATGGTCCAAGATGCAAATGCAGCGAATAACCTTGCCACGCCTGCGAACCTGCAGACAGAAAGAGAGGGAGAGAGAATGGATTAGTATGAAGAACATCTTGGATTACTCGAGGGTCTACCTTATCGGGCACATAGCTGGGATCGCAGTAGACCTGCTTGCATTTGGCAATCTCTTCGCCGGAACGCACACCGACTACTTTGCCGCCCTCGCCGAGAACGATCTCGTCGATTGGCTTGTCCAGCATATAGGTGCCACCATAGATGGCCGAGAGACGGGCAAATCCTTGGGGTAGCTCGCCCAGACCGTACATGGGATATAGGTATGGCGATTTGCCATATCTGGCCAACGAATCCGAATACAATTTGATGCGTCTTATGGTATTAACAGCCGGCTCATTTAGATACTCATCGTCACGGAACAGGGCCAGCGCATGGCCAGTGAAGTCCTGGGTGTTCTTGTCCAGACCGAACTTGTCATACAATCCCTGCATGTTGGCTTTGGTTGGATCAAAGTCCTTCCAGGTCTTTGGGTCATCCTCTCTGAAGTCCTGCACATAGATCAAGAAGTTGCGGAAGCGACGCTTCTCAAACATGCCTGCAAGTCAAACACGAAAGCATAAATTAAATTCAATTGAAACCACAGACACACAGGATATTTATTCACTTTCAAGGGTTTCACAGTTTATTTTTAAAAACCTATACTAGGGGGATAAAACACCACCTTAAGCAGCAACAGTGGCTGAATGACGTCATTCTCTCTCACATGCGCTAAACATATGTATGTATGTATATAAAAGCTGGTAATAGGAAGGGTTCAATGTACTTTCAGTGAGCCTGGTTAACAAACAAAATTGGCAACAGAATCGCATAAAGGGGAAATTCGCAAAAATATAAAACGAACACTAAAAATCAATCGTAGCGTGTTTTGGTAATTGCGTTTTATTGTTGCAATTGTTTAACTATTTGCAAGCCAAAACAAAAAGTTGCTAAACAACAACAACAACAATTACACACAAATAACACCGCCAATAAAAATATGAATCAGCGCAACGGTTAATTGCTTGAAAGGTCTGCGCTGCACAGGGTTGCCACATAGCGCACACGGCCAAACAGCTGGCAACTCCAGAATTCTAATTGGCATAAAATGTACATTTGTATGTGTATTAACTTGCTCAAATAAACGCACATAATTCTTTTATTTAATTTTCTATGGCGCAGCATTTAAATGCAAGAGCAGATTGTGTGAAAAGTGGGCAGAAAATGTGTAATGGGACTTAGTAAATGCTCATATACACACGACCAAACACACACATACATATACATACATGCATAGAACAGCAGGGCAACTACAAAATACGTGTCACAGTCAAAAAGCAAAGAGGCATAAGCAAAAACAACGCCAGCGAGTGCCAATCGCCGAATGTAAGCCGAGACAAAGAAATATGGAGAAAACGCAAAAGGGGGAGCGTAGATAAGAGCGAAATATGTGTATGTACATACAAATTTTCGCCTGTATGGAAGTTGCCAGTATGTGATGGTGTGTGTGTGTGCCTTTCCACAGCTTTCACAGACAAATTATTTTGGATATGAGTTGGGTTTATTTTTTTCTCTGCAAGATTACTTACCCATAAGATCGGATGCGAGCGCCTCTTTTTGATCCACCGGTACTTTGGCAATTTTTCCACCCTTGTAAACGTAACTGCCCTCAATTGACTTGAACTCCAGATAACGGGTAACGCCCGTGTGTATTAGAAGTTTCACCAATTGACCGTTGGCCATTAAAAACTTGGGAATCAAATCGACATTCCAGTCACGGCCACGCCCGAACTTTTCACCTGGCGGCTCCAGACCATAGCGCTGGAAAAGCTCCTCCAGCGGCGTAATGGAGGCCGACTCGCCGCCATAGTATTTGTTGCGATCAATATGCAGGACTTTCTTGCCCGATACGGAAAGCATGCCGCTCAATATGCACTCCTTCAGACCGGTGCCCAGCACTATCGCATCGTATTCCTCATTCATGTTAGCGGTTTTTTTTTATATTAGTATGCAGTTGCGACTTGTAAAAAATCTATGATTTTCACTTTGCGACGTTGACGACGTTTTTACAACAATTTTCGTTCAATACAATTTTCTCTACTCGCTTGAAAATGCCAAAATTCACTGTTCTTTCGGTAATTTTAATGGCTGGTCTCACTGCACAGAACAGCTGTTACTTAACAGCATGCAGCACTCGTTTTCTTTTTCGTTCCGTGGCAGCCAGCTTTGGCACGCATACCCAAATTGGCGGTCGCCTTAAAAGAAATTCCAGAAGGAAATTTTTTATTTTTTAAACTACACGACATGTAACACAAAACATTTTTCTTAACAATGACGAGTACAAAACATGAGTGTGTTAGCACACACTTTGTTTTCAAAGATGCATAGTTTCTAATCACAATATCAGTTTTTGCAGCCACATACCTTTACTCACAATGATATTTATTTCGATATTAAACATATGTTTGATATCGATACTATATTTCAACAATATGCGATACATCGCCGCGCTTTCTGACCGATAACAACGTGAATTTTGGCTCAGTCAAAAAAAAAACATTGAACGAGACGGACGCGATTGTTGTTATTATTTGGTTATTAATTTTCTGTCGTCGTTTGTTGTTTTCTTGTGTTGCCGAACAAATAAATTATTTGCATCAGTAGCGCTGCATAGAAAGAAGACGTTTGAATGTAAATACCAACAAGTTTTAATTGATAATAACAACCAAAATAAATAAGTGCCTCTACCAAGTTTGTATGTGTGTGTGTGTGAGACTGAGCGTGTGTTTATGTGTTTGTGTTGTGTGTAAAAAAGTGAAAATGCAATTTAGGCCAAAATTGTATTGAAATTCTTAACGCCAACAACAGCGACCGCAAGTTCGTGGCAAAAATTAAAAAATGCTTTAAACCACTCAAGAAATACTTACATATATGCACATATGTACACAAATACATACATACATGTTGACGCGTCGCAAACCGTAATCGGGAGCGGGGAAAAAAGTGAGCGGTTCGTACACGAGTATTAATTTGTGGTGCGAAAGTATTGAAAAGGCAAAACATAATTACATTTATTAATTGCAAATTGCTATAAATTTGAAATTTAACCCCAACGTTCAAAATTGCAGTTTTGTTGATGTTTTCAATTTAGTTGTTGCTGTTGCAGTTGCTGTTGTTGGTCGTCTTCGTGTTCATCTTCTTCTTGTTGCTGACCTCGCTTATGATTTGTTGTTGCTATGCTCAAAAAAAAATTCGGTCTCTCTTCCTACAAAAATAGCAAATAAATACGTGTGTGTTTGTGATTGAAAAGAAAGAAAGAAAGAAATCAATTGAATAAGGAATTATCATATCAACAAAAAATAATACACCAAGAAGATTTCATTTGTTTTCATTGGGTAAGTTGCAAGAAACAAGTTTTATTTTTTATTTTTTTTTTGTGTTGTTGTTAAGTTGTCTTTGCTAAATTGCCTATTTCTTTTTATTGTTGCCAATGTATGCTGAACGTTAAAACGAGTTAGTTGCTAAGAACCAGTTACTCAGTTTCTCTGTTGCTCAGTTACTTTGTTACTCAGAGCAGCTTCAGCTACTCCCCCTAACGAGCGACTCTTTGCCCGCCACGCAGCTTCTCTCTTCCTCTTTATTTTGTGGCTTGCAACATATTCTCTTTTGCCTTTATATATCTTTTCTGTACTAATCTTCTGCCTAACTCTTTTGCCGGCATTCGTTTTAGCGATACCGACTTATTTTTATACCCTGTTGACATAACAATAAGTTTATTATCTTGAACAAATACTGCAATACTTTTTTAATTGCATCCGGAACAACATTCAAAGAAGAACTCTGTACACAAAGAATGTTGTAAAATTTTAATCAAAATTACTTTGCTGTTCTCTGCCAAATCACGTTCTCAGTCACTTTTATACTCAAATTGTTTTTTTTTTTCTTCTGAGTGAGCATCTGCACAAACAAGAAGAAGAAGAAGAAGATAATGTTAACTGTTTCTGCGTTTGTCATTTTTATTTTTTTCTCCGTTTGCTTTGGCAATCTATTTGACGATCTTGAGCTAGCTCTCTCACTCTCTCTCTCTCTTTCTTGCGCGCTCTCTGTACGTGTGGCCCCAGTAACCGTTAACGTGGCGTAGCCAATTGACTCCAATTCCCGGTGCAGTAGCGGACGGCAGCACACGCCAGATCACCATCACTTAGAAATACATACATACATACATACATAGGTTTGCATGTGTGTATATGTATGTGTGTAGCTTGCACTCGTTCCAGTTGCCTGCTGGTTTTTACGACTGTTGTTGTAGTTATTTCCATTATTTGTCTATTTTAATGACCACATTTGGGTAGTAGTAAAATACCAAATATGTGCAATACAAATAAGTAACAATGTATGTTTGTTCTTGTGTTAATTTGGCATGCTTTACAACTGAGCTTTTACCTTATCACATCACAAGCAACGGTACATTTTTATTCTTTTGCGTATACTGACAATTCAATTTATATACAATTAACTTGCAAGATACATTTTTTAAATGCAAAAACAGTGCAAAAAATTGACTGTTATTCACACATGCCAACCAAATTGATGTGTTCATTAAGCAATTAAATTTTGATCTTTAATAGACATTTGTATGTTCATTGTTTTTATGACTATAGGGGAAAAAATAAGTTCAATTACGTTTGCGTTTTATTGTCACATCGATAAGCACCCCATTGATATTGAGTATACGTGGCGTGAACATTTCCAGCAAATTTCTTTATCGCTATTCGCAGTTCCGCTGTATCTGGTGTGTGTGTGTGTAAAAGTTTACAGACATGTAGGTAGTTATTTATCAGCTATTTCTACCAATGTTTTATAGGTGCAGCTGCACTTGTGAACCAAAGATGAACTAAGAACTAATAAACATAAATTCTTTTTGCCAAGTATTAATACAAATATAGCAACAATCACCATATTGTTGTTTTGTTTTTGTACACGTGCCGGATCCGCCCACTTTTTGCTGATAAATCGACAGTGCCAAAAGTGCCACTTAAAAATCTCTTGCAGATAAATACATACATAGTATACACATGTTAATACAGATATATATATATATGTATGTATATGCAAAAATTCTCACATCCGTTTTTTGTTTCTTTTTCGGTGTTTTTTTTTTTTTTAGGTCGTCCGAGTATCCGGTTGGTTTTTTCGCCTAACATGATTAATTGCCACAGTTTAAATCGTTTGTGTGGTGCTTTAAATCTTGCACGTTTTTTGCTTGCGGCTTTTTGTTGCACTCTTTCTTTCGCATAAACTTAATGACTTGAGAGAGTCTAATATAATTTTCTATTGCTTGCAATGCGCAGTAAAAGTGAAAGAATCGGATGCTGGCTTTTATGACTGTTCCCACTGCACACTGGTTCAAAGCAATTCAAAGTTGATGAACTAGAACTAAACTGGTTTATTTTGTGCTTAACCAAAGTGAATCAAATTTAATTTGTATGCTAATTTCATCTTGCCAAATTGCTCTAAGGTGTTGAGTTTACTCCCCGCCAGGTGTCGCTGCCAAATCCACCACACAGCTGTCAACAACAGTCAAGTCCCGTAACTTCTCTCTCTTAAAAGTAAATTGAATGAATTGCTCACGCCCCCACCCCCCGCTTCCCCTCCCCCTTATCCGTCCAACAATTGCTATTGAGTCGTGCAACTTTGTTTTTGTTTGCATTTGTTAAGTTTCTCACGCGCCCCTGGAACATTACAATTTTCCCATGTGTTGGTGTCACATGCAACGCCTCGGCAGCTTTTGATTCGCATTGTTTTGACGCGATCCTCAATTATATTATTTCATTATCGATAATTAATGAACTGAGCTGGATTATTTATGCATGTGCAAATTTTGATTTGCGTCCAATTTGTCAAACTCTGACAGAGATCAGTTTGTGCAATTTTTCAAAATTATCAAAACAATCTATAAAGCTGCAATTTGTTGTTGTTGTCTATTTGTATATAGGTTACAAGTGAAATTAATACTTTTTTATCTGACATATGACCAATCTAGATTCTAGAACATACAGAAAAAAATCTCGCAACATTTTGAAAATTAATCTTTCGAAACATATATATAAAATAGGTGATTGCAAAGCAAAGAGAACGATAAATTTTGTTTCGCAAAAGTAAAACGAATTAATGTTCTCAATTTAAGTAATGTTTTTTCTTAAATATCACTTTGATTTGTTTATATGCCAATTCGTTTTGAATTTAACAACAAATAATATGTTTGATATCCCAAATATGCGATACTTTGTAAACAAATAGCGGAAATTCTTGGCAAATATATAAACAATGTTTTTGTACTAACCTAGTCAGTTTAGTTAGCTATAGCTTTTTATTTTTCTCTTAAGAAATACATTTTACTATAAATATAAAAATTATTATAGATAAATAAGCTTTTTAGTATCAATAAATATTTCCTAACAAATGCTTTGCTAAATTTAAGAGCTGATCTTTAATGCCAACACTTTTTTTAAACAATTTTTCTAAAATTTTTTCACGACTAAGAAATATTCCTTGAAAAAAAAACTCTAACCATTTCTTCGAGCCATTTTGATAATAAAGAAAAAGAAAAACCAAAGAAATAGTCTAAATTCATCATTCAATATGTAGGTGTATGTTATAGCTACAAAGAACTTTCTATTAAGATTAATGTTAAAAGGTTTTGTTTGTTATTATATCAAATTTGCAAATTTTAACAATTACTTGCCATTTATACAACCATTTAGCACCACGTGTGTGGCGCCACAAATTCAGCCCTTCCATGAGCCCATCGAAAGCAGGTCAATAATATTAATCGTGAATATGAATATTGATGTTTTTTTTTTATAAATAATTCATACTCGAAATTACAAAGTATTGTTTTTTATATAATTTTTAATTGAAAGTATATATGTATATGTATATATATGACTATATAATTACACATGCCCATAAACGTAACATTTTCAATGCAAGGTTAAATGCTGATTGAACTGAGTTTGTGCATTTAAGCGTGTAGCAAACAAAACAATATTATGAATATGTAATTAAAATAATATTTAAAAAGTATTTTCCAGAATTTTCAATATTATTTGCACCTGTTTTCACACACGCCCAAAGCTTCTATGATATATTTTCTTCTCAACTCGTCAGAATGTTGAAAACCAGATGTTCCAGCTATAACTAGCTATATATATATATATAAGATTCTTTGCAGCCACATTTGCTTTTAATTGAAAATGCAATGAACTTTTAAACTGCGCACATTTCTGTTCCCTTATTGATAACACCAATATCATGTTTTTTTTTTTTTTTAGTATTTTTAGTCATTTTATTTTGTGGGGCTTGGCAGTGTTTATCTTTTTGAGTTTTTATGCGCTCTGCTCAATCTGTTGTGGCTAAAAATAAAAGGCAACGCGGCCAAACCCACAACAGGGCCAAGAAGCACTTTGAAGTTAAACTGATTAAAGTGGTTGGAAGTAATTAGTTAGTGCGCGGTTGCGTTTAACGTAGATATCACCCAGGAGGCAATTTACGAGTATCTATCTGTTTAAATCAGGGCAAAGTATTTGTGCTTTTCACAGTAAGTTAAACAACGAGATAATTTAAACAATTTACTTGTTAAAAAAACATTGAAAACTTATGGACACTTTATAAACGAACATAATTGTGTAATACTTTCTTATTTTTTTTTTTTTTTTGACAATTTGCACAACGCAATTCGCAAAACTTTTAATTATTTAGAAAGGCTTGTCTCAGCGGTTTTTTTTTATGGGTTTTTGGCACGACAAATAAGCTTCAAATGGACAATAACAATATAATATATATATAAATTCTAGGCTTACCTTTTATGCCCACCAAGTAAATTAAAGCTATAAAAATGCCTGACGAGCTTGAGTTCAAATGTCATTCACTTCTTTGCGTTAAAGTTCAACTATTATTAAAGAGAAGTCTAAAGGTTGACTTATATATATAGTTATTGAATTCATGTCTGTTTTTTTTTAGATTTTGCTGACGTCATGTCCAGACATTACTTTTAAAGAGTTCAAAATTCATTAATCGCTGCGTTTTTCCACATTATGTTCAAGTGTATACAAACAAACGAAACATCAAACATAAAAAAAGTCAAGATAGAAAAATCGGTCGTGTGCCAAATTCAAATTTAGATTTTTGTGTCGACATGCGGTTTAGTTCGTCCAATCCATTTTTGTTGGCTTTTTTCAAATACTACCGAAATTTGTTCATCACTCACAGAAATTAAATAAATATAAATTGACTATACATACATTTTTATTGAAGGCACACAATTATAAATTGCCAAGACACACAAGAGGCAAAATGTTGTTTTTCCAATCAACAATCGACTTTTTTTTTTTTTTCATATTTGGTTATTTAGTTTTCTTTCTTTCTTTCTTTATTTATTGGTATTGCCTTTGTGTCTGATTCAATTGTGTAATTTATGCGAATGCGGCTGAAAAACAAATGCTAGTGAGCTATAATAAATTTGAATAAATTTACGAGCATTAATTTGTTTTTATTTTTATTTTTTTTCTTGCCAATAAACGAACCTTAAGTAAACTCTTAGACACATATCCAATATAATATTCAATATATTTTGTGTGTAGCGGTACTATTTGTATTTAATTTTGATAGTTTTTCAAATAGCTTCATGCTCTGTCGACTGTTTGTTGTTTTTATTTTCTTCTTCCTACAACTCTTGATCGTACGATTCGCTCGTTTGATTTATTACACGAACATCAAATTATTTATTCGCTTTTGTGGAATGTTGAACTTATTAGATCGTTGGTGATCATTGTAAAAATGTTGTAACTCATTTATATTTTCTAAAGTTAAATTATCTTACTCTGCCTATTTTACTCTTTCTTCTTTCTTTGTTCCTTTGATTCTTACTGTCTATTATTTTTCCTTCGATTCTTACTGTCTATCATTATTCCTTTATCATTCTCCGTTTGTCAGTCTTTTTCTATCGCGTTTTCTTTTTATCTTTTACATCTTTCTTTTTCTCGTGAGCTCAATCTTCCTCTTCCTTTTTTCTGTCTTTACATTTGCCTCGTTTGAGTTTCACAGATAAAGTTCACTTTTAATTTCCATGAACTGTATATAAAGCTTGCCATCGATCAAGTGAGCTTTTAAAATCCGACACAGTCTTGCTGTATACTAAAAATATAATGCCACTCCAATTCTGCATGACCTCGCTTTACTCTTTGACCTTGCTTAAATCAGTTTGTTTTGTGACTGTTTTTTTTTTTTACTTTTTGTGGCTCATTTTCGTGATGTTTTACGCTTAATGAAAGCTTATCGGAAGCTTAAAATCAAGGGCAACGCTTTGGAGCACAAAGCACGATAGCGCGGGAGGGTTAAGAGGGTGCTAAAGAGTTCGTCAAACCTTTATAAGTAATTATACACAGAAAAAAAAATATATATACCTTACTAATCTCCCACTTCTCTTCTTTCTCTCATTACCTTTTCAGGTAGTTGTCATGGCGGTTGTTGCTGATGCGTCAACGCGGACGTCGGGAACGGCACTGGCGTAAGGTGCTAATTGGACCGTTCCCGTTCAACCCAACCGAAAACGAAGAGGAAAAAGAAGAACTCATTTGTATCTAACGCACACACCGATACCTAAGAATAAGCAGATTCAGCTCCTCCTAACCTAATGGTGTTGGTCTGTGAAGATGCCTTCAGCAAACTCCGAAGACTTGCGGCGAAAGTTTCTAGTTGTGCAACAACAACGTTCCGCACCACCCAACCTAACCAGCGACAATCTTGCCGCCCAACAACAGCTCCATATAATGATGACCACGGCACCGGGAATGGGCGAACCGGAGCGCACCTATGTCTTTCCGGGCAGCACGACGACGGCAGGTAGCATGCCCGGTGGGCCAGGCATACCGGGCGTGGCCATCATCTCCGGCAGCACCCTCAATCCAGGCGGATCCTCGCGTGGCGGGCACGCCCGATCGGTCAGTCATGGTGGTGGCGCCATTGTGGCGGTCGGTGCCGGCGGACGGCCCATCAAGTCGGCCATGAAGGGTCACCAGCGTGCCTTCTCGCAGGGCCAGATCACGGACTCGCCGCCCGGCACTGCGCCGCCGGCGGGTCGTGGTCACAGTCGTGTTGGCTCCAAGACGGACTTCATCCTGCCGCCCGGCCACAAGGACGAGCCGGTGCGGGAACGCGAATCGGCGCCGAGCTCCGCAACCGGTGGCCGAGGTCATTCCCGGCAAGCCTCCCGCTCCGAATCGATATACACGCTGCGACGCACCGAGGTGCCGCCCTGGTGGAAACGCTTCGGTCTGTGCAACTACAACACCACGGACAAGTTCGAGGAGCGCAGCTATCGCATGGTCGTGCCCAATCACACGGTGCCCCCGAAGACGCCCAAGCGGGAGCATCCCAACGGACAGTTTGTGGGCAACAAGATACGCACAACAAAGTACACACTGCTCTCGTTCATACCCAAGAATCTGCTGGAGCAGTTCCATCGCGTGGCGAATCTGTATTTCATTTTCATTGTGCTGCTCAATTGGGTGCCGGCGATTAATGCCTTTGGCAAGGAGGTTGCCATGATTCCCGTCATCTTTGTGCTGGGCGTAACAGCTGTCAAGGATCTGTTCGAGGATCGACGGCGACGTGCGTCGGATAAACGCATTAATAATACCACTTGCAGGGTATATGATGGGTGAGTTTTTCCTCATTCTTGTTTCATAAATTACTGCTCAAAAAAGAAGTCCCATAAAAGCTTCTCTTAATTAACAAACTCTCATAATTTATGGCTTACCTTATTTGTTTATTTTTTTTTTGTTTTCAACATTAAATCTTCTATTACCTTCTATGCTTTAAGCAAATTCGTAACCAGAAAACTTTCCCTTGCCAAAACTAAACCACAGCGAAAAAAAAACACACTAAAGTTTTTAAGCAAATTAGATAGAAGAAAAAAGTACAACGTTGCCAGCCTCAAGCAAAATTTGTTCGCCTCTGGGCTTTTTGTTTTTGGCTGGAATACAAAGAAGTTCAACTCACAGATTACACATGCAAAGTTATCGATTGCGATATGTGCGCATAGATTATTTTAAAAGCGCGAGATCTACAAATCGATAAACAGACAAAAGGCACAAAACGAACAACAGCAACAACATCAAAACAAAGTTTGTAAACTTTCCCTCGAAGTCACTGCTTCCCCTTCCGTCTCTTCTTCTAAAGCTTCTTCTGCTTCTACCTTGTGTCTGCGGCTTGTGACTGTCCTACATTTAAGCGTCGTCGTCGTCGTCGTCTGTGGTCGCCTCAAGAGTTCCGTTTGTTGTTTATTTGCGTTGCACGCGTCAACTTTCCAACACAAGTGACAATTTACTTACCTTTACTTACTTACAACCGTTGCACGCGCAGCTGTTGCTTTGCCCCCTGCCCCTTCCCCTTTTCACCTGCCCTCCTTTTCCTTTTATTTTAACTAGCAGTTATCAGTAATGATTGCATTTCTAAAGTAAGCTTCCAGTTTTGCTTTCAAGCCACTTCAGCTACTTTTGTTCCACTCTTTGTTTTGGTTGTTGTTGGTTTTTGGTCTGGTCGGCTGACCATTGAACTTAGGCATTGTTGTTTGCCAATCAAATTTGCATTTTTCCCATTTTGCTTTGCACAACTTGTCATAAGCCTTAGCGATTTTAATACCCTTCACGAAGGAGAATAACACTTTTAAAGCAAGTAATGCAATTGCACTAACTGTAAACTAAGAAGTGATCAATATCAATACACTTACAAGAGTATTTACTCTTCGCTTTCGAACATTTTACAGTTTACTTTTTGTTAATCTGCATGCGAGTTTCGCACAGTGGCACAATGACTTTAAAAAAATGTTTGTTAATGTCATTGTTAACTGGGTCGCCAGTCTGAGAAGTTTTTATTACTAAAACAAAGAGGCAATTACAAAGTGTAGGAAAACTACGCAAGTACAGCTTGTAGAGAAATAAATTGAAGTAAAACCAATTAGTCAATTAAAACGCACTTTTAATGCATTTGTTCTCTTTAAGTGATTTATTTCCACTGTAAAGAGAACAGCCTACCTGGTGATTTACCGTTGTTCCTCATGACTTCCGTGACTCGCATGTGGTTGCTGCAATCCCCAACACTCAACAGTTACATGCAAATGAGAGACGCATGTGTGTGTGTGTGTTCGTGTGCATGTGGGCGCAGCTGGTGACTAAAGTGACTGAAAACAAGCAACAGGCCCCATTAATATTTCGCACGCCTACCTGAGGGCTATTCAACCAACGTCCACTCAAAAACGCGGCCCTGACCATCTCACGCTCTTCCAATTTCAGTATTGCCCTGAACCAAACTGAACATCGAATTCACGACCGTGTGCTGCTGCAATGTGTTGAAAATTTGCATGAGTCACTGTAATGAATTTATGTGTGTGTTTGTGTGAGTGTAAATTTCTTGCGGTCGTATGTTTGTTGTTGACAAATTACTTGGCAAGCTGTTTAATTTGTGACAACGTGTTTTATAAAAATGCATTTTAGCATAGAATGAAAAACTAACCCACCAAAAAAATACAACACACACACCTCCAAAAACCAATTAGCTTTGTGAATTGTCAATAGGAGTTGGACAGAGAGAGAGAATATTCTGTGGTTTAAATGTGTTAAGTGTATATTTCAGTTTGCAAATTAATGCGAACTAACTGTGAATTGAAATCATTTTTATAACAAAGAAAAACATTTGCTAACACAAGCACGAAATGTTGTTCATGCCGGAAGCCAAAGAAAAGCGACTAGATATTTAGAATATATTTACACAGCACATTGAACTTTATAAGATAGCAAATTGTTGTAATTGCGATGTTTGTTTGTGAAAGATAAAATTTATTGTGTAAATGTATATTTTGCATGAGCAAATCAAAATATTTATGGGGTTACAAATTTATTTCTAAAAAAAGCTAGATTTTAAAACTTAACAACACTGAACCCTTGCATTTAAGAAACTTGAACTGGCAAAGTTTATTTTTTCATCACTTTTTTTTTAAATAAAATGTGAAACGATATCAGCATTTTAACCACACTTACGTAATTTACAATAACCGTGAGCACGTGAATATGATATAATATCAATTATATGTATACTTGAAAAAAATGCCAATGCAACAATATTCAATCAATAAAAACTTGTTTCATTTAATAATACCAAATAAATGCCACGCGCTTCAATCGAGTTTATTTTGTTGTTATTGCAATTCTTGACGTAATCACACACACGCACACACACACCCACACACACACACATGGCATAGATATGTTCCTAGTTCCTGAGTTATGGAAATTGCAATAAACTACCTACAATAAATAAATAAACAAACGCCTTTTAATAGTTCAATTGAAAATGTGCGCTTCCGACGTGATTGGTTGATTTATTTTTTGCATTTTTTACAACATGTGGAAAAATCCCACTGTCTTCGATTCTCGATTATCAGCAACGTTTGTCGCTATCAATATAGCTTTGCAATAACGCTTCGCAATTACAAACATATTTACAGATATATATTACAAAAAATGTTTCCCCGTTTCAAGAGAAATAATAAACAGATATAAAATATATGAGTGAAAATATGTATTGTTTATTGATACGGATTTTGTAGTGCGAAATAATTGCAGTTAAGTGCGTCAGAATATTAAGATAATAAACCAATAATTTCAAAAGTTTCGGCAATACTAATAAACCAATTCTAAACCATCAAAAAATACAAATATTATTTATTTCCTTAAAGGAATTTCTTGCCGAAAATACAACAAAAAAATAAAATTTTTTACTTCATAAATTCTTAATTTTAAAATAAAAATATTCTTTAATATTTAGATATATTTATTATTTTTAAATCGTTCGTTATTTTTGAGCAATAATATTTTAATAGAAAAACTTTCTACTTATATTTTTTTTTTACTTCTATCAACAAGTACAAAAGAATATATTTTACTATTCATTTGGGGTTCATGGTTCTTTTTTAAACTTTCATATGAGTATTTTTGGACTGGATTAAACAATAACTTATTCAACTGACATTTAAATGTTGTGGCTTGTTCTTGCAGCTGCCACCAATCCCAGACACACGTCGGCTGCCATTTGCGCACTTTCACCCAAATGGCATTAATATTCTAATGCCAGACAGTATCAGACAGTGTGCGACGCCTCTGGGGGGGGGTTATACTATTTATTCACACCTCCAAAGAGCTTAGATTGCTTTTGAAATGAATGGCACACACACAGAATGAGAGACGTATTCAAGGTTGTGGCAAGAACTAGTATGGGAAAAGCACCAAAAATCAGAAGTAAAAAAAAAACCCACCCAAGTTAACCTTGAGAAGCATGCGATAGAGCTATAAAAATGAATAAATATAGTAATTAAATGATAAGTGTGCGCTTGAAAAGTAGAATGTATATGCTTTTATGCACATATGTCACTTTAGTAATATTTTAGGTGCTCTTAAAAATCTTGATCTCGACCGCATTTAAGTTAATAAATACACTTGGAAAAATATGTTTTCTAAAACTTAAAAAAAAAATTGAACTTTCAAAATACTACGCTAAAGTTTTAAAAGCTTCAGATTACAAAGGTAGAAACAGAAACGAATTTAATTATTATTGTACTTTTTTTTTTTTACAAATATTTTTGCAAGTTTTTTCTTTCGAAATTTAAGCATTCTATTTATAAATTATATACAAAAATTGGTTCTTTTATTATTTGGATGCTTTATCTTTAACTAAAGAATTTTTCTTCTATGCCTCAGTTATGTTTTCCAATAAATTTGTGACCTAAAAAACAAATTTCTCATAGTAAAAATATTTAATTTTTGCTATTCTATACTTTTAAGTTTCTCCAAGTGTAAAAGATGCTCGGGTAAAAGGCCTGTCTGCCCTGGCCGGACCATACCGGTTCACGAACACACACACACACACACACACACTCAAAATCCAAACCGATGACATTGAAAACGCTTGAGAAACGAGTTTTTGGTTTGGCGTTGAAAAGAAAACCGGTTGGCGGCAATCAGCTATATACTTATTCAACTCACTGTTGCTTGCCCCCAGACGTTGTCTAGTAAGAATCGCCAACGGGCAGCTTTAACCTGAGAATGCTGACAGAGAGTTTTAGATGTGATGTCAGTCAGCTGTAGTTAAACTTAAGTTAAAGCCAGCTGTGCAGCAGAGCCGGCTGTCATCTGATGGCCATGTTAACAAACTCGAGAACACACACAAGTTTTAACACACACACACACACACACACAACTTGTGTACACGACACATGTTGAAGCTTCCGAACAACTTACAATCGGGATTATAAAAGAATTTATGGGCAGCTTTAACATCTTAACAGTTTTCAGTGTGCTGAACACTTGTGATAATATTTGAACTAAAACCCTGAACCGAATTCATAGTTATGCAATGTTTAATAGATTTTGATCTTTTCAACTCTTGAATCGTTTCTTTTTTTGTGTAGAAAACACACCCTCATAATAACTTATGCACATTTTCTCAGAAGAACATTTCTTGTTCCAGCATTTGAATGACACTAATTGTTTGTCTTTGGTTCGACCAACTGATTGAACTTACTTGAACAATGAATTCCATTGTTATTCAGCTATTTGCATTAGATATTTCCACTGATGTGTGGCATACATATATACACTTTTACATATGCAAGGTGTCTGCTGAATTCGATTTCAAAAGTATTTGACCCTTGGCAAGTAAGAATTAAGTTTATGTAGAATTGGTGCGTTTTATAATAGAGTTGAAATACTTGTGCGAACTTTACTATCAATTAAAGATTGTATCTTATTTAAGATATAGATGCTCAATTTATTTGTAGTGCATTTTTTTTATGCTCGATAAAAATTAAATAAATTGAAAAAGTCAAACTTTTGATTCAAATAAGAAATACAAAGCAAAAGAAAATTAAAATATACTAAAAAAAAAGTTCATAAAAATCAAATGATTTCTATTTCAAATCACAAAAAAACAAACTTTTAAAAAAATTATAAAATTCACTAACAAAATCTTTTGTAGAAATTTCATTAAGAAAGTAAAAAACACTTCAAAATAATGGTGTAAATTAAAGTGTTTGTTTTTTAAATAAGCTTTCAACTTTTATTCAATAGTTTAATACACACTGCGTACCTCTTTAAACTACAAATTTCAACACATCATTAAAAACAATAAAAAAAAGTGCAAATTGATGTCAATTTTTATAGATAAAAATCAAATTGTACAACTAAAAAAAAAGTGTGGGAGTTCATTTGGAGATACCTTTAAATGTGAGCACCTGCTACACAAAAAAAATAAAAAACTTATGAGTTTTTCAGTGGAATTTCCACAAAACACTCGTTAGTTGCCCTCCAATAGTCAGATGGACATGTGCGGGTCTAGAGGTTGTTGTTTTTGGGGGTTTTTGGGTCTACATAGCTCTAGAGACCCATAATAAGAAAAAAAAAAAAGACATTGAGAGAAACAAACAAATAAACAATGAGTAGAAGTTGTGAGTGTGTTTGTTGTGTTTGTGTGTTTGTTGTGTGTGTTGGCCTTTCCCAATAATTGACCTTACTTACTTGCTTAGTCAGTCAGTAGTTATTGTTTATTGTTGTTGCTGCGCACTGTGGCAACATTCCCTTGTTGACCACTTGGGAGACTGCGTTTTATTATTAATTATTGAAAAGGCCCGACGAACAACAACAACAATTTTGTCTCTGCCACACATATGTGAATGTTGTTGTTGTCGCTCTTTCTCTAACCATTTCTATGCCACACATTGCGTGCATAGATATAATTACATGGCAAAATTGTCTTTTCATTTCGAACGCGCCTCGACTCGACTCGGGTCTAACGGCAGTTTGTGCTTCACTGAACTGTACCGAAAAGAACGCCCAAAATGCCGCCCCCTACTTATACTACCTGCCAATAAAGCAATGCTCGAATGTTTTTAATGGCGTTTACATGATTGATTCGGCCAAGTTAATGAACCTAGCTACTATTACATTGTTCAACTGTGTGTAAGCAAACTTAAAAATTCATTACAAAGCAAATGCAATTTGAGGCAGATGCAATCAATGCTTTTTAGCTTTTGCAGCTGGTCGAACTTTAACTTCTAATTTGATTCCTAGTCATTAATGTCTGTTCAAACATCATTCGATGCAATCAATCATGTTTCTTTGATTATTTGACTGAACTTGGACTGAATATGTTAATAGTTCTTATGACATTGCCCCACAAATCTGATTGTTGTATCGATCAATCCAATTAGAACCTTACCTTATTTACTCAACCTACCTACAATTTCCTTTTGCTATCTTCCGTTTAAATCTTAACTGACCTGTCTAGCCAAGAAGTTCAGTTTAGGCAAGTCATTTACTTTCTCGACTTTTATAATGTAGCATATACATATATACTTATTTATGTTTGTTTCTTCGTTTTTTATTGACTTGTGGCGTTGTGGCATGCGCAGCACATTAAATGAACTTTAAGTAAATTGACTTCCTTCCTTCCACGCAGCTCTCACAGCTTGTAACTGAAATAACACCCCATATGATGACCCACTTTAGCCCCTAAACATGCCACATACACCTTCTATGTATGTACACTTTATGAGGGAGTTACAGTGAGTCGCGCAATTATGTGCACGGTGTACTGCGTGACGCTCAGCAGTTTCCCTAAACGCTTTAGTAAAGTTCTGATATGCATTTTCTTGCAATTAAGCTTTAACGTTGAGAAAAATGCGAGGAAAAGGATTGATCAATAAACTTTAAATATTATTTACCTACAATAGGGTCAGGCACGGCTGAAATAAATATTTGTACCAGAAATCAACAAAAACAAAGCACGTATTTAAAAGCTTTTGTGTGTGTTTTCTTTTTAAGTATTAAGTATAGACACTTTAGAGATGGAAACATCTGTTTTAAGTCGATCACTTTTGACTAAAGTATTCCTACTTGTTGTTTGTACAGTAATCTATATGGTTGAACGTTTTTAAATAGTTCAGTAAATTTGAATTATTTTTGAAATATATTTCAAACTAACATTTAGAAGTAAGTTGGGAATAATTATGAAAGTAGTTCGTCACCAAAAAATGCTGGTCTATAATTTTAAACGCTCAAACTTTTAACTAAAGTGTGTAATTTTTTAGAAATTTTGTAAGTGTCGGAAACAAAACACATTATTATTATTATTAACTAGCACCGACAGCTGGGGCGTGTCAATGTGTCAATGTGTCAACAGAAAAGATTGATAGAACACCTTTCTTTTCCACAAAAAAAAAGATAAATGTTTAATAGACAGGAAGGGTCTTATTATTGCAAGACAGCTTGCTATTATAATACCCAAAAACAAATAATCCACTTCGTGTTCTACATTCACTGTTAGCCAAGTCAACAAACAGTTTCCAAGTGGCGGGAGGGGAAGGGTAAGAGGCGCCTTTGCGTGCACTTCATTTGCCGTGCAAATAATACAGCAATCAACTTGTAGCTCATCATCATCGAGTTAAGTTGGCATTAATTTTGCATTTTGCTGAAACTCTCCGCCCACCCCGCCGAATAGGCGCAATAGTGTAGGCGGGGGTGCTAGGAGCTCATCAAAGATTCAACATTCAACAACTTTTGGTGTCGAGTGTATATAGGTAAGGCGCCACCTTAAAGGCCAATTAGATGACATGCAATAAACGCAATAAGAAACTTTTTAAACCAGCCAACAACTTCCACTAAGTGGTTAGCAAGTTTTGTCAACATCTTGACTGATATTAAATGTTTGTCATGCGCTTTAATTGTGGCGAAATAAAATGCTTTTAACAATAGACAGTTAGTTAAATTCAAGGTCTTTAACTTGTGTGCAAAAATAACCTAAATCTGTTGTGAAAGTGAAAACGAGGGTGTGTGATAATTGAAATTTGAGTCATATTCTCATCAACACCAAAAAAAAATTGGAACTGAAGAGAAAGTTGTTTATATGAATCAGAAGAAGATAGAAGTACACTCAAGGGCTTAAAAATTATTTAAATAATTTGGTTTTATATAAAACATTGTATTTTTAAACATCAGAATTAGTATTTTTTTCAAATTATAGCCTTGTCTTAATAAATTTTAACGCATTAAATTAGTTGACGTTTCTTAAATGCTTTTTTCCATATCAATTGTTATTGACGGTTTTAATTAATATTTATTGACTTTAATACAATTTCTCTAATGTCAAACAACATTAAAATGCGATTATTTTTCTTTGTCTTTAATATATATGAAATTTTTATTTGGTTTTGTTTTCTGTGGTAATTGAGAATTAATCACTAAATAATAATAATAATTACACACTGAATTTTAGATATTTTTAGCTTGATTAGGCAAATTGCAAAATAATTTTGCAAGTGGAAAAGTTATTATTTACCGTAAAGAACAATACTTTTAATCAAAGGTGAACGCCCATTTTATCAACAAAATATTTTCCATATCACTTTTGTGGGTATTAAAAACTTAAAAAGCGTTTTGTACATATTACAGTTCAGCTTCATTTGTTTAAATACTGATATTGCAATGAGTTTCTGAATCATCCTCAGCTTAATTTGCCTGACTTTATGACTAATTAGTTGACTTATGACAACTTTTTTAGAAATTCAGCTTTACTTTTCGTTATTGAATCAGTCTAATGATTATTGGAAATTGCCTCATTCATTCAATTGCAAAATTCTACAATCAGCTATAGGTCAATAAATACTAAAAAAAATACATGCTTATCAATAACTGCGAAGTGTCTTGGCACAACGCGATATCTTATCGGGTAGGTCCAAGATAATAATAAAACCCAACCAGCTGGCAATATGATGATTAAAAAAACCAAAAAAAAAATCACTACTGTTAAAGCTTGAATGTAACAGCAACTGCCATTTAGAAAATTGCAACTAAACAAAATAAACAAACAAGCAGCAGATAATTATATTTGTATAGGCCCGGAGTGCTCCGGTTAATTGTGTTACAGAATATGCAATCTCGCTAATGACCCAATTATAAATATTATGGCAAAAAGGGAGTACGCCTTTAAAGGCTGAGCTTTGTTATAACAATCTGAACAATCAAGCAATGCAAGGACAGCACGGAACAACAATGCAGTCAGTCCATCTGGATCTGGAACCGGGAGAGGGAAAACCCTGCTAACCTTAACACGCAAAGCCTTGTCGGATACAATTGTTGTTGTTATTGTTGGGGTTTTTCTTTTTTTGCAAAGTGAAATGAAAATGAAAATGAAAATGACCTGTCCCAGTGAGGCTTCTTTCATAAATATCTAAGCAGGAGCAGGAGAAAGAATGACGCCATCACAAAGCTCTTTGGACCCAGCCCCAATGTCAGTCAGTCAGTCAGTCAGTTAGATAGCCGATCCGTTGACCTTGGTTAGTTCACAGTTGTTGCTTTAATTCACCAATTTTCTAAGCACTTTAGTTAGTTTTAATGGGGCTCTAACCTTGACTCTGTTTGCACAAATGTCTATCAAGCCGTGTTCGATTTTCTACCAGCCATTATCCTGTTTATGCAAATTGTCCTGCGTGGCGCTTGAACGATAATAATAATACCTACCAGTTGACAGCTAAGTTGGACATAATGCTTTTTACCATTTACATATACGGCTCAAATAAAAACAAAAAAGTTCTCCATGTACGTCATTTCCTTTGACATTTTCCCTCTAATTGATACGATTTCCAATCTATGTTTGTTGATATTTATTTACTTATTTTTAGAACCTATATAGAGCGCTATATCTAAAAAGCCAAGTGCTTTATTTGATTGCGTTACTCATTAACAGACATTTTTTATAGTTGGTAAAATTGCAGAACGATAAAAAAATATGACTTATCACAATTGTAAATGTTTGCTTTTATTTGCTAAACGATGTATTAAAAGATAATGATTGTCCTGCTACTGAATTATGATTTTCTAGAAGTTGAGTGACAAATAATCAAGATTTTAAACTCGAACATTTAACCCCTTGTAATTTAAGCATTAAAAGAATAATTTCTGGTTTTGAACTTGGCTTCAGCAAATACTCCAACCACAAACCGCAACTAATGTTCTTGAACCCATCCTCTCTTTCTCTTTGCAGTGAAACGGAGAGGTATAAGAAAACCAAATGGCAAGATTTGCGTGTCGGGGACATTGTTCACTTGTCCAACAATGAGACGGTGCCGGCAGATATTCTATTATTGCGAACGAGCGATCCCCACGGAGTCTGCTACATTGACACCTGTGACTTGGATGGTGAAACAAATCTAAAGCGTCGCGAGGTATGTGTAAAATAAATAATAACTGTGAGATGGGAAGGGCTACAGCTGTTAATCAGTGGTTCACTTCTGGGAAATGCTACGTGAGCAATATGGTATTTGATTGTTGTTAACATTGTTGCAGGTTGTACGTGGCTTTACAGAAATGCAGAACATATTTGTGCCCAGCAAATTTATGAGCTGTGTGGAAGCGGATGCGCCAACAACAAAGCTATATAGATTCCATGGGGCCTTAATACATCCAACTGGGGAGCGTGTACCCATTTCGACCGAGTGCCTTTTGTTAAGAGAGAGCAGACTGAAGGTAAATACATATGCCAAAGAACAATTATGAAGATTAACTAACTTTTTTCTTTTCTTTTTGTAGAATACGGATTACATTGAGGGCATTGTTGTCTATGCCGGACACGAAACGAAGTCGATGCTAAATAATAGTGGTCCAAGGTACAAACGATCCCAGGTGGAACAGCAAATGAATATTGATGTGATATGGTAGGTTTGAAGTGATGGAAAATATAAAAACCTACTGAAAATATCTTAAGATTGTCAGAAATCGGAAATACCATTAAGACAAAATTAAAAAAAATATTTTAAGAGCTTATCATTGAAGCTCATTGCATAAAGTATAGTTATGAATTATCTTTTTAATAGAAAATCACATAAAAATAATAATACTCTTATCTATCTACGTGTTTCCAAAGATTAAAAAGTCTTGCAACTTTTCCGCTATTAATAATTTCCCTTTTTATTTCCCCTTTTGCAGGTGTGTGATAATATTGTTGATCCTTTGTGTTGTTGGGGCCATCGGTTGCACAATGTGGCTGCGTTCCTTTGTTAATTTCCCCGTGCCCTATTTGCCATTTGCCGTTGATGCTGCCTACGAGGGCATGTTAACATTCTGGACATATATTATAATACTGCAAGTGATGATACCGCTGTCGCTGTACGTGACCATTGAGCTGTGCAAGATACTGCAGGTGTTCCACATACACAACAACATTGATCTGTACGATCCGGATACCAACAAGCAGACGGAATGCCGAGCCATGAACATCACCGAGGAGCTGGGTCAGATACAGCACATATTCTCGGATAAGACGGGCACACTGACCGAAAACAAGATGATCTTTCGCCGCTGTGTGGTCAATGGTGCGGACTACAATCATCCGCCCTCGGAGCTGGAGAAGCTGTATGCCAAGCCAGGTGCACCAGCGCCTCCCCTGCTGCCCAACGAAGCGCTCCAGGATGATATGCAGCAGCTGGCGGGTGTGGGAGTTGGCGCCTATCTCACGCCCCATGCCCAGTGCATTCAGGAGTTCCTGGTCGTGCTGGCCATCTGCAATACGGTGATTGTGAGTGCGGCGCCGCATCGGGATCTCATGAATGCCAGTGGCATCATCGAGATGCAACAAAGCACAAGTAGTCCGGCCACGGGCGGACCCTCACCCGCCACCCTGAAGCATGTGAGGGCGCGAGGCAAACTGGTGGCCACCACAACGACCACCACAACATCCACAACAATCATAAATGGTGCAGCACAGACAGGCACAGCCGGTGGCATGGCGGATCGTTACACCAGACTGGCGGAGTCGCGTTCGGTGACGCCATCGCCGCCACCCAATCTACTGTTCGCCATGCCCGCACAGAGTCATCAGCCGACGCTGTCACCGATCAGCAGCTCGCCGGAGTCGACGCCCAGTTCGGAGTCGCCTTCGCCGCCCATGAAGAGCAAGGCGCTGTCCAATAGCATTTCACCCACTGGGCGCGCCAAGGCTGTCATCAACTCCAAGATAACCAGCATAGCCACGTTTCTGAATGCCAAGACGCACGGCAAGCGCATAAAGATTAAGTGAGTGAACCACTTGAAACTTGTTTGAAGCGAATTAAAAACATTCTCCTCCTCCTTATAGCCAAACAAAGACGCAAACCATTTACAGGACCGCCGATGGACGTCCGCTGTACGAGGCTGAAAGTCCCGATGAGCTGGCATTGGTTAATGCCGCCTATAGCTATGACTGCTGCCTGCTCAATCGCAGTCCCAATCACATCCTTGTGAGCATGCCAACGGCGGGCGCCACCGTTGAGTATGAAATACTCAAAATACTGCCCTTCGATTCGAGCCGCAAGTGCATGTCGATTGTGGTCCGTCAAACGGGCACCCAAGAGATTATACTGTACACCAAAGGTGCTGATAGCTCCATAATGCCAGTACTGGCGCCATGTCCGCACAACAGTCCGGAAGGTGAGTGAAGACTGATGGCCAAAATGGAATATTTATTTAACATCTATGTATTGTTCTAGGCCTGCTGCGTGAACAGACGCAACAGCAGCTGGATCGCTATGCTCGTGAGGGTCTTCGGATACTTGTGATGGCCAAGCGCACTTTGAATGCTGCTGATTATACGGACTGGTGGGCACGGCATCAGGAGATTGAGATGTCGCTGGAGAATCGTGAACGCAGGCTGCGCGACTCGTTCGCCAAGCTGGAGAGCAATCTAACGCTGCTGGGCGCCACGGGCATTGAGGATCGCCTGCAAGATGGTGTGCCCGAAACGATAGCTTCGCTGCTTGCAGCTGGCATTTCCATGTGGGTGCTAACGGGCGACAAGCCAGAGACGGCCATCAACATAGCCTACTCGGCCAAACTCTTTACACAGCAAATGGAGTTGATAAAGTGAGTTTGAAAATAAAACCTTTATATATACTTTACTTATGATTTTTATACATTAAGGCTTACTGCTCGATCTCGTGATGCTGCAGAGACGGCCATTAATTTCTATTTGACCGAAATGCGAAATGCAAAGACAACAAACTCCACCAGCTACTTATTAACGCCGCGCAGCAAGCCACGCGCTCTTGTCGTAGATGGAAAGACGCTTACCTTCATACTTGATCCCAAGTGAGTCCATGAACGAGTTTCAAAATAAGATCAGCTTTTAATAATTCGTTCTTTTTGCAGATCAAAGTTAATTCTGCCATTTCTTAAGCTGGCCAAAGCATGTGCCTCGGTGCTCTGCTGCCGTTCGACGCCGCTGCAAAAGGCCTACCTGGTTAAGGTGGTCAAGGAGGAGCTGAATTTGCGCACGCTGGCCATTGGCGATGGTGCCAACGATGTGTCCATGATACAAATGGCCGATGTGGGTGTAGGCATCTCTGGCCAGGAAGGCATGCAAGCGGTCATGGCTGCTGACTTTACGCTCTCACGTTTCCGCTATCTGGAACGACTCCTGCTTTCTCATGGCTATTGGTGCTATGATCGTTTGGCGCGCATGATTCTCTACTTCTTTTACAAGAATGCGGTAAGGAGAAACTTTTTACAAGTAATTTTATATATTTATCTTAATTGAAACCTATTTGTTTGCAGGCATTTGTTTTCCTGATATTCTGGTATCAATTATATTGTGGCTTCTCTGGCTCTGTGATGATGGACCAAATGTATCTAATGCTTTATAACTTACTGTTCACCTCACTGCCGCCTTTGGCCATTGGTGTCTACGATAATCGAGTGCCGGAGGACTTGCTATTGAAAAATCCATATCTCTACAAAAATGTAAGAAGTTTCAATAACCGAAACGAAAGTTTGCTTAAACAACTTTGTTAATTACAGGGTCGCTTGGGTTTAGTGTATAGGCCGCATGACTTTTGGCTGATACTCTTGGATGCACTCTATCAATCCCTTGTCATATTCTTTGTGGCTCTGTGCGCCTATGCGGAAAGTGATGTGGGCATCTGGGAGTTCGGAACAACCATAACGGCGTGCTGTCTATTTGCGAATTTAGTGCATTGTGCCATTGAAATACGTTCCTGGGTAAGCTTTTTATTGATGAACCTTACGATTAGTGTTTTACTTATCTCAAATCTTTCTTTCAGACGGTGCTGCATGTCATTTCAATTGTTATCAGCCTGGGCTCCTTTTATCTCTTCTCTGTGGTCTACAATTCAATGTGCGTTAATTGCTTTGGACTGCCCTCAACGTATTGGGTGATCTTTAAATGTATTGCCTCTGCGGTGCACTGGCTGGTTATATTGCTTTCCACAGTGGTTGCCGTGCTGCCTCGGTAAATATACTTTAAACTAACTTTTAAAGAACATCTCTAATCGTAAAATATTCTCTTCGCAGCCTGGTTCTCACAACATTGCGCAATTCGATGTGTCCCGATGATAGCACCAAAGTCATTCTACAAAGCAAACGTGAGCGCAGCAGAGGTGAGGGTTTGTTAGTTACGTGGTCGCGCTCAACGTCAGCCTCATCAATTTATAGGTAAAAAGGCACAAAATACTAGTTACAACTGCAACTTTAATTTAATTTAGTTCAATGCATGCTGCACGCATTAATACATGCATTTTGCCTACAAATGTTTTAAGTTCTTTATGATTTTGTGTCCTTTTATTTATACATTGGCCAATTCTTGTAGAACAATAGGAACTTTTCTTTTAGCTGACAAACTATTTACATTTAATTCTTTTGCAGAATCGCCGATTATGGGTCTAAGAATCAGATTATAACAACGATTACCTGATCCAGCGCCAAATTGCAACGTTTGCAGCCACAACATCATAATACAAAACCTTATTATACTTACACATGTGCTTTGAGTTTAAATATGTGGCCTTTTAACACCGATTTATATTAATATTAGTTTAATTGTAGCCATTTAGTTGACCAGCTCCAGCTCTCTAGTTTCTGAAATTAGCGTAGATCTACCATATACTTAGTATAAATTTGTATTGAATGTAAATCAATTAGCGACTATAGCACATCTAACTAATATTTGTTAGTACAATGTTTATTTGTTGGGCTCGTCATTAAGATTACCCAAGCAACCTAATTACAATTAATTAATTTGCCTTAATACTGAAACGCATCAATGAGACGCAATTTACAGCAGTTAGTTATATGTCGTCATTTATGAATATTTATTTGTATATAAGTAGTAAGCTAATAATGAATGTATTTAGTGCATATAGCCAGCCACCTAACGTAGCATAATCCTCACACTTGCGACGCAACCTATTATTAAAACACAACTGATTAAAATAATACCATATGGATTTAGATGTTTGCGTACAAGGCATATGGATTATTTAAGCGACTTTATTTTAGTATATGGTATATCACCATTAACGATAACTTTCAATACTGGACAATTCAAACGGAACAGATGAACTTGAAATGTTCAATGTTCGTGAAAAGGCTGTGATTTCTACACTCATGAGAAATATACCTATACATAAGAAAGAAAAAACCCAATTTACTTTATATAGTTTCATTATTTCAAGTATTACTAAATAACAAAAATTAATGAAGTTTATCTTTAGTTTGTTGCATAAACAAGTGACTTTTCTACTTTTTTATAATTTAAACAAATGACAAAGTTAAATAAAATTATTATAATCACATATAGTTGTTCTAAACTATTTACCTTACGTTATATGTAAATCGTTTCGAAACAAAACAATTCAAGTTGCAATAACATTGTGTACGTTAAAAAAAACAAAACTAAATACAAAAAGCAAACATTAGCTGAATATTTACATTGTTGAAAAGCTAAAAATCATTAAATGAAATAAATGTATATTTACCTACAAACAATAATTGTTTACTTTTACATTACATATCTATCGTCAACCTTTACAAAACGCAATACAATCAAAGCCATTGATAAGAAATTCAGAGATGTCAACTTTTGATGACGTGAAACGCTGTTTTTGGCATTCAATAAAACCAAAAAAAAAGCGCAAATAATTGGAAAAAAAAAACTTAAAAAAACTGATGGTTTTTTAATAATTTATTCATTATTTTTATTAAATATATCATACATTTTATTAAGTTCAATGGATTCTTCATTTATTGGAATGTTGATGTAAAAATACTGCTGGTACGAAAATAGCAGCTCAATGCTGCAGCATTTAATTTTGGTTTATAAAAGTATGCAATACATTTAATTAGGTTTTGCGCAATGGTTCTTGCTGCTGATTCTGTTCGCCTGGTACTTGCAGTCAGAAAACTGGTGTATTTTGCCAAAACTCAATCAAAACGAAAATAAAATACTGCAGTTGTGAATGCAGTACCAGCAGTATTTTTACAAGCACCAAAGCTAATATTTCAAGCAATTCGGTTTGCAAAAAAGCCATATTTGATTTGCTACGCTATTTATCAAACTTATGGTCAGCTTTAATTTTCACAAGAAAAAACGTTCAAGGCAAGTACAATACAAAAATGCGTCGTATGTAAAAAAGTTAAAATGTATTTATTTAATACATAACATAAGTATGTCTAGTGTAAACCTATCTATAGCTAATATCCCAGAGGATTTTGAACTAGGCAATTGGTAAAATGTTATAAATTCAATACACTGCCACTATGGCCAATGACTAGGACTGAGCATCCGTATCCGTATGCTCTACGCCCAGGCTAAAATTGCCAAGAAAATCAAGCTCTGCACTCTTGGCGATCACACGTCCAATATCTTGAGGTAGCAAGGTCACTTCTACATCGGCTGCCGCTGGTGGCAGCTTATCAAATGCATGCTGCGACGGCTGTTGTTGCTCCAGTTTGGCAGCCACTGCACGACGCACCAACTTCTCGACAAATATGCGCAGCACATGCGCGAGTACTGTTAAGGCCAAGGACTGAGAAACGCCTGGCACGCTGGGTTCGGCATTGAGAACTATGCCCACATCTTTGCACATGTCACGCACCAGCTGCGTGGCCGTATCCAGTTCCTCAGGTGGCGGTAAATAAAGCAACTGACGATTTATTGGGTTGTTGACTATGTTGGGAGGCCGTGCTCTACTACGGGCAGTAGGTGGATTCAAGCCAACGACGTCGACCAACTGATCATCGTCTACTTGTTGCTCACGTCCCTGCATGCGTTTTGTCTGTTCCACTAGCCAACTATCCAGGCGTGACCTTGAGGTGAGTGTGGAAAACTCCAATAGTTGCGGTTGCGGATCCTCCTTCAGTTGCTGCTGAACTCGCTCCGACAAGGGCAAAGCTGCAGAATCAGTGCTCTGCTTGCTCACCGATAGCATCTTTAAAGGCGGCGTATATCCGTGCAAGCGTGCAAATGCCACAATCTCACGGGTGCTCCAAAAGCTCTCCTTGCCACTGGCATGCAACTGCTGCAGTCGCAAATGTTGTCGCATGCAGCGCGACAAAGCGCGTCCACGCATGATCTCGAAGAAGCGTTGCCGCAACGAGGTCTGTGCTTTGAATGCAGCCAGCGAATGCCTGCCGAAGGCAAACTCACTGCCCATGGTGCTGTTCGTCAATGGCAGCCGACGCAGCAGAAACTCCACAGCACTGCGCATACTCTGGAAATGTGTGTTGGAAAAGCGTTGCTCGAGTTTGAGGCGTTGGCTTAGTGGCGGCGCTGGCAATGCGGGCAGCATTTCCTGACTACTCATGTTCGCATAGCCATGATCATTTTGGATGCACTGGAGTAAGTGCCAACGCCTGGATAACTGCTGTGTGGGCTGCTTCAGCAAACTTAGCTGCGGCTTAAGCAGCGATTGCTGCTTGGCAGCCTGCTTCAGTTTGGTTTGCAGTGGATCAATGAAGTAGAGTTTGCCAGCCTTCTGAAATACAACATTTTTAACTTGTGGTTTACTGTGTCCATTGTGAAGCTTGACACTACTGCCAACTCCATTGATGGCTAAAGTGGGGTTTAAAACAGGTACAGTTTCGGGCGGAGGTATTGGTTTCTGCTTTTTGGGGCTGCTCAGTTTAAGCTGCTCCGAAACCAGAACAGTGGGTTCAATGTGCTCAATGTCATCGCTCAGCTCAATTTTGTTTATGCCCGCAAAGAGACTGTCGTCCAGTTCCTCTTTGTTTTGTGTTATGGAAATTGTGCGTGGTTTGGAACTATCCAATGGTGGTGAAAATGGTTTCGTTGCAGGTGTTGCCATCAGCGGCTCTTTCTTGATTTCCATTGGAAGGTCGTCGTCGTCGTCGTCGCTGGTGTCATCGCGGGTACATCGGCACGCAACCATACCTCCACAGTGGTCTCGCCACCCATGGTGTGCAGTCCACACATGGTTTTGTCCAGCACAATGTTGTGCAATAGCTGGACAGGCTTCTGTTGCAGATGCTCCTGGAAGTAGAGCTGTATACGCATGGGGAACTCACCCCAGCCACGACGCGTCAGCTGAAACGGAGGCGAGTGGACGTCCACAATATCATTGGGTCGATACGAATGATGCAGTTGGAAGCGCACCTACAAAACAGATAATTAATAGAATTAAACTTTATTGAAAGCAACAACTTACCTTTTTTAAGTATGTTTCTGGTGGCTGTGGCAGATTTTTGCCTTGCACGTAGACCAGCCATTTATAGGTAAGCGCCTGTCCATCTCGGCCGTCTGAATCCACACCACCCAGGTACTTAGAGGTATTGCCCACCACGAAATGAAACCTGTTTTTGTTGTTCAAGCGGGAGGTATTAAGCGCCGGCACAGATGCCTCCAGCTCCATTTGTTGTTTAATTGCCGCCTGCTTGCTGGTGCAAGGCAGCTCCTCACAATTGGCCACATTAGAATCCGTTTGCTTCTCCTGTGAGTGATCCGTAACGATGCCCTGCTCGCGTATTTTTTGCTGGCGTCGACGCTCGGCTCGACGATGTGCTGGATTTCGCAGCCTAATCGTTTGTTTTGCCAACGTTGCAGCTGTTCGCTCTGGTAGATGGAGCTGTATTGGAGCAGGCCGTTTGCCCACAATTTTCTTAATTGCCGGATGCAAGGGCAGTTGCGCTCCAGCACTTTCAATCGCATCTCCAAACAATGTGTCGCTGGATCGCACCTTGGCCACATCGGGAGCTGTAAGCGGAACCTGTTGCTTTTTGTAGTACTCGCTGACTACATGATATCGCAGTTTGTCCAACAAGAGACGTGCTTGCGAGAGTCGCGCATCTATCTCGGCCAACTGTTGTTCCTTTAGAGTCAACTCCTTTTGGAATTCGTTGCGAATAATATCCTCAATTCGTTTTAATTTCGCCACGCTGTCAACAGTGGGAACAATGATTTTCTTCTCATCCTGACTTTTGTTATTCTCTTCGTACTCAGGCTCCAGCTTAACGCGTTTCTCCAAAGTGTCGTCATTGGTGGCCCTGTCATAGCCAAATCCGTAATCGGGATCATGGTATTCGCTATGCCTACGTTTCTTTGGCGCTGTTGTTGTGCTTGTTGTCGTCGTCGGCGTCGCCGCCGAATTCTCCATGTGCGTATGAACGCTGTTGTTATTGCGGTGGGTGGCACACCCACAGGTATTTGTTTCACCTGGGCTCAAAATAAAACAGCTGACATATACTTGTAGACTGTCTTTTGCACATTTATGCAGCTTTTGGTTTTAAATTACCAAAATTAATAAATAAACGCGCAAAATGTTTGTGTTTGTGGCGAGGTTTGTTGATACAAAGTCGATATATCGATATACTTTCATTTTTAGTGTACCAACCACGCTCCTGTTGTTACCCAACACTGTGCCAAACATCTGTTCATTACGCGGGAATTAATAACAAAACACGCATTTCCACCGAATACCAACTGTCTTGCAAATTGCAACATACAATTAAAACAATAAATAAAATTTAAAATGGTCGAACGAATTGAAGACTTGAATTTGCCAAACGCTGTGATTGCCCGTCTGATTAAGGATGCCTTGCCGGAGGGCTCCAACGTCAGTAAAGAGGCGCGAACCGCAATCGCAAAAGCCGCTTCTGTCTTTGCAATTTTTATAACTTCATCCTCAACGGCGTTGGCGCACAAGCTTAATCACAAGACCATTACAGCCAAGGATATAATGCAGACGTTAACTGAGTTGGACTTTGAGAGCTTTGTGCCAACGCTTACACAGGACTTGGAGGTGTTCAGAAAAATGGTTAAAGACAAAAAGGAGAGCAAAGCGAACAGCAAAAAAGATGTTAGTGCTGGAGACGCCACAGCAAGGAGTAGCTCAGGAGCAGCTACTATCGTTGAAACACTCGAATAAAATGTTCAAGCCATTCATTATTCCACTAGTTACAATGCGCTTTTAATGCGTTTCGTATATCAATACTTGTAGGTCAAATAATATTCTTCTTATTCATAAGTCAAAAAGTGTATGTCCCAATAAATAATGTTTAATAATGTTCATAAAAATAATGTTATGTTATTTTAACTTAGATTTACTACAGAAAAACTTCTACGAATTGCGTCTGTGTTCATCGTTTGCGTTCCTGATTATTCGTGCCTACATCGTGCTTAAAGAAATTCACACGCACATCTCTAGCTTAAACGCCAGATATTTCGCATGGCTTTTTTAAAAAGAATTGTTTAACTGCATGCTTAGTTATTAATTATACACCAGATGGGTGTCACTGGTCTGTGGAAGCTTATAGAGCCTTGTGGCAAGCCGGTACCTGTGGAGACATTGGAGGGAAAGGTGCTAGCAGTTGGTAAGAGCTGTTTATGTCAAATTGTGAAATTCTTAGTAAACAATTGCTATCTTGCTTATACACAGATATTTCGATATGGCTGCATCAGGCTGTGAAAGGCTTTCAGGACAGCAAAGGATCCGCACTGAGCAATGCGCATTTGTTGGGCCTGTTTCATCGCCTTTGCAAATTGCTTTATTATCGAGTGCGGCCGGTTTTCATATTTGATGGCAGCGTGCCGCAATTAAAGCGCGATACAATTGTTAGTTCCTACTGCTGCTTGTCTAGTTTGCATTATTTACATATCTTTTTCTATTTTAGGCTCGTCGTCAGCAACAGCGCAGCAAACTGAGCAATGAGGCTGATCGCATTCAAGCACTATTGCTGCAGTCGCTTGCCAAGGAAAAGGTGGTACAACAGGCCCTGGGCACAAATGCAGAGCTGCTTTTAAAGTCGCCCTCCAAACGAGGAGCTGTGGCAAAGTCCAGCAAAAACGATGAAGACGATCTGTTCAAGTTGCCAGAACTGCCGGCCGCAGCATCCTCGGCACAAATCGATGCAGCTGACTACGAAGATGAGGATCAAGACTATACAAGTGCCAGTGCCACATCGGACAGCTCGTTTGATGAGTCAACCGCAAGGCACTCATACAATGCCAGTTTGCAAGCCATCGATGTGCGAAGTCAGCATTTTAAAAACCTGCCCGCTGATGTGCGACACGAAATACTTACTGACATCAAGGAGACGCGCAAGCAGTCCTCCTGGGGTCGACTCCATGAGCTGCCGGCACGCAGCGATGACTTTTGCTCATTTCAAATGAAGCGTCTGCTAAAGCGACGCGCCGTTCAGGAGAGCCTTGAGGAGGCCGTGGAGGAGATGGGTGGCCGAACACTCACCTATTCGGAGCTCTCTGAGTTCTTCAGCGAGGAGGGCATCGTAACACCTACGGCCATTGAGCAGAGTACGCGTCAAATCAGCTCAGATGAGCACACACGATTCCTGTTGGTGCGCGATCTCAAAAAGAAAGCTTTGATGATGGAGGATAGTAAAAGCAAGGTGAAATGTGAGACTATTGAGGAGGAAGAAGAAGCAGAGAATGATGATGAAAAACCATCTACCTCTACAAAAGCTGTGATGGTAACAAAGCCACCTGCATTTAACGATAAAAGTAAAAAGCAACTGGGAGCCGAATATGATGCTGATTTACAAATGGCTTTAGCCCTTTCGCTGGAGGAATCAAAGGTCTATGATGAGAAGGACTACGACTATGATTCGGATCAAGACTTGCGTCTGAATCGCGAACAAAGCAAGAACTTGCGTCATGCAGCTAAAGGACCAGCACGCACCTACATGATTGAGTATGGCGGTATGAACGATGATGAGGTGGAAAATATTATGGAAACAACACAACTAAATGATACACAATCCTTGGAGCGTCTGTTGCATAATACACAGGTCAATGATACATTGACAAAAGTGGACGCAGCAAACAATGACGTTGAAGAGGCTAAACTAATCTCCTTGGCAATTGAACAGAGTAAGCAGCCTCCTGTTGAACCTGTTCAAATCATAGATAGCGATACTGATTCCGACTTGGAGGAAGTTGTTGAGGCAAATGAAATGCCAGCTAAAAAGGGCCTCGAAATACGTGTGGATGTCAAAGAGCAATTAAATGAAGACGATGATCTTTTTGCGGACATTTTTGAAAACGAAAGTGAGGCAGCTATTGATAATGCAAAACAAGCAATTAATGAAGCTATTGAATCAGAGGAAAAAATTTGTGAAAACAAAAAATCTGTAGATAATGAGAGTGAAAACCAAATAGTCCCGAAGGAAGTACAGCCGGCCGATGAAGTTATTTTGATAACCGATAGTGAAAAGCAAATCTCCGACCCAGAGGAGAATTTACCTAAAATTGAAGAGTCGGAAGAAAAAATAAAAGTAATTCCAAACAAAGAAATTGAGAAACCGGCAGCAGCTCTCAGCTCCATACTCGATGAGCTTAAGCGACAAACCGAAGAAGTTAAAAATATCAAATTGAGTGCTAAAGAAGAAGAAGAGGAAGTAAAACCAGCAGCTGCTCTAAGCTCTATACTTGATGAGCTCAAGCGACAAACGGAAGAAGTTAAAAACATCAAGTTGGAATCAGTCAAACTAAGCAATAGTACGGTTATAGAGCTCTCCTCCGATGATGAACCTGCCAAAGTATTAATTCCTGCAGAATCCAACGAAGTTATTGAGTTATGTGACACTGAACAGAACGCGAATAACATATCACCCAATAAAACTCCAAGCAAAACCAAAGCAATAACCGATTATTTTGAAACAACTTATAAAATTAAACGCACGCCTGAAAAGCCAGAAGATGCACAGGTCACTCCTCCCACAACTCCCAAGATGCCCAAACCCTACTTTGTGAAACGTACTCCAAAATCGGGACGCAAACGTGCTGGAGAGGAACTCAGTGCGGATGAGGTCTCACCCAATAAAAAGACTAGCAAAGCAGCAAAGTCACTTTTCGAGGGCAACGAAAAGCAGGATGAGGTTCAGCCAGTCAATCCAGAGGTATGTTAATTAATAAAAGCGCATGCCAAGATTTAATATATATTGTGTTTTGCAGGATCTTATTAAGGACGCAGCAGATGCCTTAAAGTCACAAAATACAGCTGAGGAGCTGGAGAAAATGGCAACTGATTTGGCAAAGGAGCGCCGTGATTTGGAAGCCGAACGCAATCGACAGGATCGTATGGGTATGTCGATCAGTCAGCGCATGAGCAACGATTGCCAGGAGCTGTTGCGTCTATTTGGCATACCCTACATTGTCGCACCAATGGAAGCGGAAGCACAGTGTGCCTTCCTCAATGCCGTGGAAATAACCCATGGCACCATAACGGACGATAGTGATATCTGGCTATTTGGGGGTCGTACTGTCTACAAAAATTTCTTTGCCCAAAATAAACATGTGCTGGAGTTTCGTGCCGAGCAAATTGAACAGACATTTAACTGCAATCGAGGCAAACTTATTCAGCTCGCTTGTCTTGTTGGTAGTGATTACACTACAGGTGAGTCTGTCCAATTTGTACCTTAGAATAATGCTCTAATTAATCTTATTTTGTTTCCAGGCATACACGGCATTGGCGCTGTAACTGCTCTCGAAATACTCGCCTCCTTTACGACCTCAGCGCTGGATTCGTCTTCCACATCATTAACAAACTCGCCGAGCACCCTTTCGAACCAGTCTGTGTTGTCCACTTTAATTAAGTTCCGCGACTGGTGGCAGTCTCAAAAAACTGCCAATATACCTGTTGGTAGCACAGCACGAATTTCCCTACGCAAAAAGCTCAAGAATATTAATCTGCATGAGGGCTTTCCCAGTTCGTCCGTAGTTGAGGCATATTTAACGCCCACTGTAGATGAGACCCGTGACGCCTTCAGTTGGGGCTCACCCGATGTGGAATCTATACGCGAATTCGCTCGTAAATCTTTCGGCTGGACCACATCCAAGACCGATGACATTCTCATGCCGGTCATGAAGAAAATCAACGAAAAGAAGATTCAAGGGTCCATACGCAACTACTTTTCCGCGAAAAGCGCTCTCCGAGTCCACCAACCACTGGTTAGCAAACGCGTCCAAACAGCGATCGATAAAATGTCTGGTAAGATTGATGCGGAAACGCCGGAGAAACCGAAACGGGCAACGCGTCGAGCACGCAACTCAACAGCATTAGCAGCGAAAGCACAGGAAGCTCCATTGGATGATGAAGGCGACGTTGATATGGAGCGTCCTGCACGTCCAAAGCGGGGCAAAAGGAAAGTCACAAAGGAAACGGAGCCAACTACAAGTGAAATGCCCTCCACTTTAGAGAGTTCCCCGAAGCCAGCAAAATGTGCACGTATACCAAACACCAAGGAGATAATACCACAAAGGGAACGCGATCTGGAGCAAATGCGTCAAAACAAAGCTAAGGCGGCGGCAGTTTTAAAAGCAAGCTCTAAAGCTGCAAAATAAACAATTGTGCATGTTCAAAATAAATACTTTGACTATATGTGAAACAACCTTATATAACGACATGGTATTGGTAATGTTTGTGAATGAATAATTTGAGCATATAAGTACGTATATTCCAGTTAATTTCCCACTTTCTAAATTCAAGATTTTATTGTGAATTCCATGTGAATTTGATGTGCGTATGGTTAAGCGGAGCTTGCATCCCAAATCTGGAGTTACCAGGTTATAAGGTCGGAGATGCTTCTCTCTGCACAAAACCATTGTACCCTTTTAACCCATTTATTGTATTCAGGGTTTACAAAATATTTTTTAATATGCATATTTAAATTAAACATAAAACTATTCACAAAACTATTGACTCAAAAATAAAACTAATACTTTATTGTCGCTGGTTATTTATAAATACTTAGGCAGTGTAAATGGTTATCACGACTCCCAAAATAAATGTGTCGAAGTCTCTCAATGTAGCACGGCGTGGAAAACAATTCGCGTTTCATCTTATTCGAAAAATTAATCTGTCCGGTAATTACGTTCACGAGCACGATTTGACCATTGGTAGCGCAACAAAATGCTAAATTCATCATTTGCTCTATTGTTATTAAAGTGGGCGTAGCACGGATAGGAGAACCTACATGCAACTTCCAGTGTAGCTCAAAAGACACCTTTGGGTAAGCACTTGTTTTGCATAGCAGGCAGTACAAATGTTCATCAACGCATCCGAAGACCACAAAAGTGAGTCCCATGTGTGTGGGCGTGGACTTTATCAGCAACGACGAGGTAATGTCTCCCCCGGCGGTATAAGTAGCCAGCTTAGAAAAGAGAAATTCTATAAATTTATGGATTTATTTAAAAATATTGTATTGGTCTTACGATCTTTCCACTATTGACATCGCTGGAATGGACGAATCCGCCCTCTTCAGCAAAGCAAAATATACCAGCACTAGAGTCCAGCAGGACAGGCGATGAGGATAAAGGATGCACACATCTCTTCTGCCACTGCATCGAGCCATCCTGAAGCGAGACGCGTGCATAGTGACCATCTAGTGTGCAAATAATCACAGCCTGTTCCTTGGCCAGCTCAAGTGGGCTGGCAACAATTCCCAAATCGCCAATGCAGATGCGCCAGAGTAACTGCTGCCCATCCATGGACAGGCAAGTAACATTAAAGTCAAAGTTACTGTTGCAGACAACAACGCGGCTTCCATCTGATGTGAGAAGAGGCTGAACACTAATCGTGCCACCGATTTTTGCATTCCATAGTTTACTGCCCTTTAAGGGATCGAAACCATACAACCATCCATGGGAGCAGCCCACCATTGCCAGATTCCTGCTTACGATTGTGACTTTGCACTTGATGCTACCAATCAGTTCTATAGTGCATATTATTTCTCCTGTCACTGCATCAAGGGTACGTAACTCGTTCGAACGGGAGCCCACGCACACATAACCATCCTCGATTTGTGCCACTGGTAAATCAATGCACTTTTTAAAATTCACCTTCCAAACGACTTGACAGTTAATGTTCAGTTGGATGGCAGTTGGACTGATCGTGGAACTCTCGATAGGTTCAATGGGTTTAAGTGTGGTGTTATGTGCCACAAGCTTTGCGTTATTTAAAAATTCAAGAACGTTGCGCAGTGGCAGTTTTTCGTCTAGGAGCAGTTCAAACAAATGTCGCTCTTCAGCGTCAATACACATCAGTTCACCAATTTTGCTGCAAATGGAAACCGCGTGGGAATGGGTGCCATTCGCTTGTTTGAAACTCCCACTGAATCTTCTTAGTAACTTAGAACATATTATTTTGTTCGCCACTGTCTTAGTGTGCTCCACATCCATGCACTTTAACTTGGTGCGCATAAAGTGTATTAGTATATTTTGGGCAGAATGCATCAGGAGCGTGGACTCCTTAAGTAGCAAATCCTTGTCCAGCTTGCCATATTCGTTGCAGGGAAAGTGTTGAAAGTAGACAAAAAGGTCTGGTTGCTCGGCAGCTATTAGTTTGGAAAGTATAGAAGGAGTCTGCAACCTTTGTTGCACCTTCGACTTAGGCTTTAAACTTCGTATACAGCAGATGAGTTTTTGATGTTCCCCTTGCCACAAACAAACGGCCAGCTCATTGCCTAGTAAGCAATCCACTACCTTGTGTGTAATGTAGCCTGTAAGAAGAAATTTATTAGGTAAGGGTACGTTCCTCTAATTGTTAAATAGTTTATAGTTTAACATACCGAGGCTTATGCGACAATCATCACGTTTCACAACATCATTGACTCGTCCTTCACAAAATATGGAACCATCAACTTGGCGTTGCACCAAGTCACCTGTGGCACGATAGTATATGTGAGAGTCCTCTATTTTCTTACCCGGTTTTTCGGGTACACCTGGTATGTAGCAGCGTCGCGTTTTACTGCCCAACCAAAGTTCACCACAGCCAATGCTCATGTTAATATACTTTTTACGCATGGTTTCAACACGCAACACAGTCTGATTGTCAATTGGCTTCCCCAAGGAAACGCGCTCGTGTATCGACTTTAAAATGTGCATCGTACTCCAGCACGAAATCTCCGGGATCCCATATAAGTTACAAATAAGCTTCTCGTACAGCACTTCTGGCGCCATCCATGTAGTTAGCTCTGCGCTTGAGGGAAACTGTTCACCACCTAAGAGAAGAACTCTGAAATAAGATAACAAATAAATGTGGTGCTTATTGGGATGAAAATGATTAGAGATTACCTTAGTGTACTTGAACTGTTTAAAATCTGTTCGCGTATTGCGTTTGCACCAAACTGCCGAAACACTGATGGCGTCATTTGTAGTACAGTGATGCCAGGCGAGGACAAACAGCTGGGAAAGAGGTCACACAAAACACGCTTGGGCGAATCACGCATCAAGTGATGGCTTACAAGTACTGCAGCACCATTTTGCATGGCCAAGAACAGCTCCACAACAGATGGATCAAAGGTGCAGGGAGTTCCCAAATATATAATGTCAGCCATCGACATGTTTAGCTTGTCGCTGTTTTTTTTAATAAAAAGTGATGTGTCAACATATTGAAATTATGTTTGCAGGGAATTTATTAACTTACCTTAGTCCTATAATATTGGGTGCAATGCACTCGTAAGGCACATGTACTATCTTTGTTAATTTATAAACGTCTGTGGTCTTAATTGTGTAGCACATGTTGCTTGGCAATTGATCCGCAACGTGTGGGGAAGGATCTGTTGGAGTGCGCTTAAGCTTGGCCAGCTTGTACTCTTCATTATAGACAACAAACGTGTCGAGGAGTTCAAAGTCATCGTCAATTACAGGTACACTCCTTTTGACAACCAGATAATCCATACCAGCGCGACACATCAGTGAACGTAAACATGAGGACAGCATCCCAATTCCAGTGCAAAAGAAATGGCACTTGTGATTCAATATGCTGCAATATAAATCAATTAGGTTTTAATACTTAATAAATTTGGAATTTAACTCACGCTAGAATTAATAAGCACGATGAGGGTGTGTGATCTTTAATGCGTATGGCGATGCCTGTGTTCACAGGCACCTGGTTTCGTCGCAATCGGTCCAAGATTGTCTCCACGATGCTTACGGCATTGTAATAGCTAATCGAAAAGTCCATTGGCTCCATCCGTTTTATGATAAAGGGAACTTTACCAAATAAACGTAGTCTTTCTATATCGTATAGCTTTTGAGTCTCTCCCACAATTGTCGGCCCAACATCAATTTCCGATTTGACCTCAGTCTGAGTCTGAGTCTCTTTCACAATTTTCGACTCCATATCCACTTCCGAATTGACCAGAATGTTAAGAACTGAACTTGAAGCAACTTTTGGAAGCTGTTCTGTCTCTCATCAAATTCATTATGTTTATCTTGCGACTTAGCTTTAATTTGCACAGTTTCAATCCTTGTGCTACGTTATTTTTAATGTTCGAAACTTTGTTTTTTTACTGAATCGTGCCCATTTAGCCAGGCCTTATACACATTTGAATTATTAAAAAATTAGCTGCAAGATTTACAATGTTTACCTCTTTGCCGTGGATCAGCTGTTTGATTTAACAATCGTTGCAATCGATTTCATTTATCGCTAGAAAAAAGCGATGCACATTTGAATTTATTTAAATTGGTATATTTAAATTATATTATTTAAGCACGACTTCGGAGACAATTGAACTAATGGCATAATATAATTACACGTTTTATTTTTAAGATAACAAAAGCACTGAAAATACTTGCTGCCTAATTTGATGTATAATTTGAATTAAATGTCAACAATACAAAATATTTCTACTATATAGAATAAAAGTTCAAATAAAAAATTTTAAAATGTTTAAAATTAGTGGTAAATTGCAACGAATGCACAAGTTTCGAAAAATAAAAATAATTTTACTAAAAACAATATATGAACTTTTGGACCAAGTTCAATACAAATCACACAACCTATTTAGTAATCAGGCCCTAAAATCTTTGCAACAATGTGAAAATTGGCTAACTAAATGCTTAACAGCGATGAGCAGATACTTTAATCTAGCCGAATACAAAAAGCTCGTTTTAGAGAATTACAAAAGGAATAACAGCCTTAAAACTTACTTTGCCAGTGTTAAGAAAATTATAAATAAATATGCAATGGATCAGTCAACTTGGCTTATCATTGAACATAGACTTCAAGCCAGAAATGCATTTACAAAAAATTTAAATGAAAATATTAAAGTTATTCGAATTGCTATTCAAATGTTGGAACTGTTTATGAAAGCAAAACATAAAGGGAAGGGTAAACTAATATCAAAGACAGTTTCGAGTTTGAATTTAATAAATGTTAAACAAGAGAAACACAAATTTGATAAGCTATTATTCGAGTCTTTTGACTCAGAAAAAAGTTCTTGCATTACCCAAACAGAAAGTGTACTAGCTCAGCGCGTGACTCACTCTAATGATTTTAAGAGACAGGAGGCCGGAGAAAAAAGAAAATTTCTTGAAAAAGATGAAATCAAACTAATTGTGAGCACCGATGATATATACTCCTACGAGGATACCATGCAAAGTACAGCCTGCCAATTGATTAACGCCCTATTCCAGCATAAAACTGATCCTTGGGAAACAATTAAATTGAATCTAAGGAACAACAGGAAAGACCATGAACCAGCAGAGAAGATGTTTAACAATCTGATAAATGAGCATAATCAATTGCTTCTGGCCAATAATAATCGGAAAATTACAGATATTAAGGAAGATCTTAGGATATTTTATCTGACTCAAATGCAAATGGCGCTCAAATATCAAATTGGTAAAGCAGTACGATTTGAACCAATTAAATGGATCAAAGTCAATCCTTCAAATAGTAGGAGCCTTATTGAATCCAAAAGAAAAAGTACTTATGTTGGTGAGTTAGTGAAAAGTATGCACAGACGTTTCTTTACAACTCAGTTTAAAAAACTTAAGAAAGAGCAGATGGATTTAAAGAAAGTACACAGAATCTTCTCACTGATTATGGCACTAGAATTGCCTAGCAATGAATCTGATATTGAGATCCTTAAAGAATACGGAAACGATCCCCATTATTATAATATATTAATGATGTTGATCAGCAGAGAGTCAGAACAGAGTCGCAATTTACTAGATATATTTGAAAGAAACTTTGATCGCGTCATGTTATTAATAACCCGAAAAAAGAGGCAAGAAAGGATGGTGAAAATATCGAATAAGAAATCGACTATGAAGGCTAAAAGGAGCATAACCATACTACCAAAGCCGTTAGTTTTTGATGAGGAGTACCTGAAGGAGAAGCGCGAAAAGTGGGTAAATTATTTTGCCGAGCAAGAAAAGACAGCGGCAGTGCTGCAAGTGGAAGAAATATGCAGGCTGAAACTTTAAAAATCCATGCTAGAAGTCAATAAGAAGATAGAGGACCCATTTTTGTAGAAGTTATCTTAGACTCAGCATCCACGAAGAGTTACTATAGTATATGCAAAGATTTACAGAAAATAAATCCCTCTGTCCCAGCCCTTTGACAGTTATTTCGTACACATGAACAGATAGTAAAACTGGGCAACAAAAATATAAACAGTAAAAAAGGTTGAATATTAAAATATTAATATAAAAATTAATTACTTGACTTTTGCCGCCTAACCAAAAATGAACTTGTTCGTCAATAAGAGAATACCAAATTCACAATGTATATTGGCAAATATTGACAATAACTTTACGTTTTCAAACAAAACACTTCGTATTTACTTTTATTTACAAAATCCCTATGACCTTAAAAAGTTTGGTTACTTTTCCTAAGCGATGAGACGATTTAAGAACATATTGCATTTTAAGCGACTAAACGATTTGAGATTTTTTTTTTTATCAGTTTGAAGATACGTTTAATCGAATATAGTCTGTATGATTCTGTAAGCCCATGCAATATAAATGGTTATCACGACACCCAAAATAAATTCGTCTAAGGCTCTCAATGTAGCACGGCGTGGAGAACAATTCGCCTGGGATTTTGTCTGAAAACTGGATCAGTCCGTCGCTTAGATTCATGAGCATGATTTGACCATTGGTAGCGCAACAAAATACCAAATTAACAAGTGAATCTATGGTTACTATTGTTGGTGTGACATAGATTGAGCCACCCACTTTAATCCTCCAGTGGAGCTCAAAGGATGCTCTTGATTCGGCACTTGTTTTACATCGCAGGCAGTACAGATGCTGATCAATGCATCCGAACAACACAAAACTGTGTCCCATGTATGTGGGCGTCGACTTCGCCACTAACGAAGAGAAAATGTCGCCATCTACCTCATACGTGGCCAGCTAAAAATAAAGAAAGGAAATATATAAGAACTATGTAAATATCGCAAATCATTGTATTGGACTTACGATCTGTCCGCTTTTCACATCGCAGGCATGAACGCGTCCGTCCACTTCAGCGCAGGCAAATAAGCCAGCACTAGAATCCAGCAGAACGGGTGATGAAAAAATGGGTTTCTTACACCGCTGCAGCCACTGCATCGAGCCATCCTGAAGCGAGACGCGTGCATAGTGACCATCGAGTGTGCAAATAATTGCAGCCTGTTCCTTGGGCAGTTCTAGTGGGCTGGCAAAGATTCCTTTTCTGCCAATTCGAATGCTCCAGAGTAACTGCTGCCGCTCCATGGACAGACACATGACATTATAGTCTTCGGCATAGCTACAGATAATAACGCGCGTCCCATCCCACGAAAGAAAAGGCTGAGACTTTATCATGCCACCAATGTCAACGTTCCATAATATACTACCCGTTAGCGGGTTAAATCCATAAAGGAGTCCATCGTAGCAGCCCACCATAGCCAGATCCCTGCTAACGAATGTGACTTTGCACTCAATGCGATCACTCAGCTTAACGGAGCAATGCTCTTTTCCCGTCACTGCATCAAGGGTACGCAAAAGTCTTGAATGGGCACCCACGCACACATAACGATCCTCAAATTGTGCCACTGGTGAGTCAATGCATTTGAGAAAATTCGACTTCCAATGAAACTCACAGTTGATTGCCAGATTTTTAACACGTTTGATGACAAGGCCACTGCTGGCTGTTGGACTGATGGTAGGACATGCAATGGGTTCAACGGGTTTTAGTTTGGTATTTTGTGCCACAAGTTTCGCATTATCCAGAAAGCTCAAAACTTCGCACAGTGGCACATTTTCGTCCAGCAGCAATTCAAACAGATGTCGCTGCTCATCATCTATGCACATCTGAAGACCAATTTCGCGACATAGCGTTATCGCATGGAATGACGTTCCGCCCGCCTGTCTAAAGCTCAGATTATATCCGCTGAGTACATTGGAACGCTGTCCCTTTTGCGGCGCTGCCTCTGTTTGCTCCACATCCACGTTTTCCAACCTGTCCTGCAGAAAGTTTTTCAGTATGTCTTGGGCGGAATGCGCCAAGAGCGACTCCCTAAGCAGCAAATCCTTGTTCAGCTTTCCATGTGCATTGCAAGGAAAGTGTTGCAAGTAAACGAATCGGTCCGGTTGCTCAGCAGCCATTAGTTTGGAAAGTATTGAGTAGGTCTGCACCCTTTGTTGCACCTTCGTCTTAGGCTCCAAGCTCCGTATACAGCAGATAAGTTTTTGCAAGTTCTGTTGCCACAGACAAACGACCAGGTCACTGCTATGCAAGCAGTTCTCTATCTTGCGGGTAATGTAGCCTATAACAACACTTTCTAAAGTAAAATAAACCCTTTTGAATATTTGTGCAGTTTGTCATACCCAGGCTTATGCGATTACCAGCACGTTTCACAACATCATTGGCGCGTCCTTCGTAAAATATGGAGCCATCAATTTGGCGTTGCACCAAGTCACCTGTGGCACGATAATATATGTGAGAGTCCTCTTTCTTCATCCCAGGTATTTCGGGTACACCTGGTATGTAGCAGCGTCGCGTTCTACTGCCCAACCAAAGTTCACCACAGCCAATGCTCATGTTGATATTTTTTGTGTATTTGGTTTCAATACGCAACACAGTGTGATTGTCAATTGGCTTCCCCAAAGGAACGCGATCTTGTATCGACGTTAAAATGTGCATCGTACTCCAGCACGAAATCTCCGTGATCCCATAGATGTTACAAATAAGCTTCTGATGCAGCACTTCTGGAGCCATCCATGTAGTTAGCTCTGCGCTTGAGGGAAACTGTTCACCACCTAAGAGAAGAACTCTGAAATAAGATACCAATTCAATCTGGTCATTATTGGGATAAAAATGATTAGAGATTACCTTAGTGCACTTGAACTGTTTAATATCTGTTCGCGTATAACGTTTGCACCAAACTGCCGAAACACTGATGGCGTCATTTGTAGTACAGTGATGCCAGGCGTGGACAAACTGCTGGGAAAGAGGTCACACAAAACACGCTTGGGCGAATCCCGCATTAAGTGATGGCTTACAAGTACTGCAGCACCATTTTGCATGGCCAAGAACAGCTCCACAACAGATGGATCAAAGGTGCAGGGAGTTCCCAAGTATATAATGTCAGCCATCGACATGTTTAGCTTGTTGCTATATTTAAATTAAAAGTGATGTTTTTTAAGATATAAAAATCATGCTTGCAGGCAGGCCATTTACTCACCTTAGTCCTATTATATTGGGTTCAATGCATTCGTAAGGTACATGTACTATCTTTGGTATACCTGTGGTGCCTGTGGTATTAATTGTGTAGCACATGTTGCTTGGCAATTGATCCGCAACGTGTGGGGAAGGATCTGTTGGAGTGAGCTTTAGCTTGACCAGCTTGTACTCTTCATTATAGATGAGAAAAGTGTCGAGGAGTTCAAAGTAATCACTACCCACAGGCATATGGCTGTTGACAACTAGATAACTAAAGCCAGCGCTACACAGCTGTGAACGTAAACCTAAGGACAGCATCCCAATTCCTGTGCAAAAGAAATGGCACTTGTGATTCAATATGCTGCAATAGAAATCAATTAGGTTGTAATACTAAATAAATTTGGAATTTAGCTCACGCTAGAATTAATAAGCATGATGAGGGTGTGTGATGTTCAATGCGTACAGCAATGCCGGTATTCGCAGGCACCTGGTTTTTACGCAGTCGCTCCAAGATTGTCTCTACACTGTTCACGGCGTTTTGATAGCTGATTGAAAAGTCCTCTGGCTCCATTCGTTTCATGATAAAGGGAACTTCACCAAACATACGTAGTCTTTCTATATCGTATAGCTTTTGAGTCTCTTCCACAATTGTTGGCTCAACATCAATTTCCGATTTGACCTCAGTGTGCATCTCTTCCACAATTGTCGACGATTGATAGTTTGCATCTTCCAGCTCTGTTTTTATTTGCACAGTTTCCACACTTTCCATCTTTAAGCTAGGCTTCCTTTTGTGCTCTGAACTCAATACTTATTGAATCTTTCCCATTTTTTCAATTGTTCCTAAACCTATTTAAATTATCTCAATAAAAAGTCCAACAATGTCAAGCAACAATGTAAACAATGCTTATTTACAACTGTTGCTGTTGCCGTGATTGAGCTAATCAGCTGTTTGATTCAACAATCGTAACATTCGATTAAATGTATCGATTGGAAAAAGTCTTGAGCTAGTTCAAGTAGGGAACGATACAAAAGATGAAAATTGAATTTCAAAGTATAAAGGACTTTTTGGAAAATGGCTTAGACGTCACTCAACGATGCCTTTTGCTTGTTTAATATTTAAATTAATTTATAAGGAACCCAAATGAACTTATTAAAAGACATTTAAGAACATTAATAATACATTTTAATGAATTTGAATCAAGAAAATACGTTAAACGTAACCATAAACTTAAAATACATATACCTATAATTTAAGTAAGGAGCCCTGCAAACCTTTGGTTGGCTTTGGCAAGCTTTGAATGTAGCAGTATATCTGGATGGCTAAGCGTATAAATGGTTATAACGGTTTAAAATTATTCAAAAATCACTCCATTAAACTTAGCATTAATAAATTACTTCAAATCTGGTACATATACATAAATATCTTCTTTTGATTAAGCATATATCTTGGGTCAGTTTAAACTACCCACAATCGTGTAACCTGAGTTGAATCTTATAAAATAACTTAATTGTTTTACGACTGTTTTTTCGCTTCTGGAGCGCGAGTCTCTTCAGTTAGGCTTGTATATTCCTTCTGCATTGTTGAACGACAATGCTCGATCAGCTTGTCCATATCTTCCTTTTCGTAGCCCTCCGTTGATATCTCGGGCAGTATTTGTATGATTGCATTTCCTGGTCGGAAGGCATTCTTTTCTTCATCAAAGAACGAATATTTTGATATAACTACCGGCTGTATTGTGCACTTGCTTTGGAGGGCAATGTGAAAGGAGCCCTTCTTAAATGGCAGTAACGAATCCTTGGAATTGCGGGTTCCCTCTGGAAATACTAAAATCTTGCAGTTTTGCTCCTTAATGGCAATTGCCTCCTTTTGCAGCGAATTAATTGAGTCACTCTTCCGCGATCGGTTAATGTAAAGAGTGCCCCAGAGCCAGGCACCAAAGCCAAAGAAGGGCATGTAAAGAATTTCCTTTTTGGCCACCACGGTTGCTCTACCAATCACCGGCCAGAGCGTGGCCAGCACGCACAAGTCCAAAGCACTCTGATGATTCATGAGAACAACACTGCCATGTGTCTTCTTCACGTTCTCCGCACCGCGTACCTCCATCGTAATACCCATCAGTTTGCAGAACTGAACGAAGCACCAGGATGGCACACTGTCAATATCAGAACAATAATTGGTTGATCTTAGAGAACTTATTAGTATTATAAAACTTACAGTCCATTTCTATAGTCACGTGGACGTAGGATCATGAAGGGAATGCACAGCATGACAATCGCACCCGCTCCAAACATAACGAAAAACATCCTCATCTGATATGGCGCCTTAGCCGCTATGCTCAATAAGAGCGCAACAACCAAGGCGATGCCTATAAGTTCACAGGAGCATGCCATTACTTAAACCGTAGCAAGGCTTAGGATCAGGCGAAGCTGTAATATAACAATAGGGAAGATAAGATATTTATATATTTGTACAAAAGATAAGCTTGCAGAAAAATCAAAGTGTACAAAGAGAGCTTCATACATACATATGTATATAGGGATTTTTTTAAAGAGATAAGATATTTGTCTATAATAATTACTGGAAATGTATAGTTTAAACATTTCTGTATTACAAGAAATGTGAAACGATATCTCTGACAGCTTAATTGATTTTAAAACACCTCAACAGCTAGATAAGAATTTGCCTGGCAACTCAGCTATTCATAAATGTGTATATATGTGTGTGTTTTCCTCACAAAATTTCGATTACTTAATATCTTCTTTTGTTTGTAGCTTATCATAGATTGTGAGAACTCTCATTATGTTAATGCTTTGGAACAAAGTAATTCGAAAACAATTTAAGTAGTGTAAAGAATGTTCATAATTTTACGAACTACTTCTTTAAATGAAGGGTATATTGAAATATTTGAAAAGTTGACTCACAATTGTAATTGAATCGATAAAGACACGTCAGAAACGCTTGAAGACCCGCACAAGACTGAAAATCCATTGAACAAAGGTGGAACAAAATAATTACTATTGGCAAAGCGCTTATCAAAATTTCAAGTTTTTCTAGTTGATATTAATAATTCTTTTTGTTTGGATTAAAGCATTGAACTTTGATATAACGCTGATACATTTTATTGTACATGACTTCATGTTTATTGCAATTTTGATAGTACCAATTACTTTTGTTGTACACGACACAATGTATGTATGTGCTACATACGTCAAAGTCGCATTCGATCATATCACAAATTTAAAAGATTATCGCTTCAAAGTCGCTTCTTGTTAGCAAATTTAAATACACGCATGTTTTTAGCTGTTATCGAAACATTTACACATCTAATCACACTGTACAAGGGGTCTGATAAGAAGTGGTGTTATTTATAAATAGCCATAAATCGAATGTGGGCAGTGCCGGTAATAGTTTGATTTCTACAAGGGCATTTGAGAATCTTGTTTACAGATCATGGAGATATCGTAAGTTTCATAAACTTAAGCCAGCTTTCTGATTAAAAATCTACCAAGACTATCATGAAATCAATCCTATTTAAATAGTATGCCGCATCTAGTAAATTTTTTTTGTAGTAAACAATATGACAACATCATTATCAATTACAATTCTCATATTTATTTTTAAGTATTTATTGTAAACACACGTCGCCATTGAAACAAAAACACTTTTTCAAAAGAAATAATTTGTTAAATCAACAGGTGTCGGTTTTGTAAGCAATTGACTCGAAGTAGTAAATATTTATAATAGACCTACCGAATGTTTCCTGAAACAATATAAATTTACTATTTTGTTTTAACAAACAAAAGTTATTTAAGAACGTTTTGGCAATTTGCAACAACTGATAAGAAATATGGAACCTATTAAAATACAGCTTGTTAGTTTGTGCTTAAATGGTTCTCTAAAATAATAAAACAAATATATATCGTTCTCACTTGTCATTTATAACCAATTATGTACTGCGAGAATTGCGTAAAATTTCATTCACGGATCATTGTCCATTGTATATTGATAAGATTATGGCATGATTTCGACAATGTTGCTCATAATCATATTAAAAAATACAAAACTACTATAAAGCCGCCGCACAAAAATTTCCGGGCCCAGAAGGCGTGACAGCCGCCCATTATCAATTTGCCATATATTTTCGAGCGATTTAAAGTTCAAAGTCAAGTGTAATTTTGCAAATTTGAGCAATTGTATATGGAAAACACGAGAGCACCAATTGGTTGTAGAGTAAATCTGAGAGCAATGTCAGAGCAGACTAGATTTATTTGAACCCGTCTATCTGGTAATCGCACAAGTTGAAACGAAATCACTTAATTTGACAGTAGAGGAAAATAAACTTATTTATTTGAATATTTAGCATTCGTCCTTTTTCCTTTATCGACACACAGTTTGTAGCTACTGTAGCAATATCCACCCACATGCATATTTTATCGACAATTATGGAAATCTTATCACGCAATATGAATAGTTAAGTTCACCAAATGGGAACTTACAAGGTATGCAGGCATACATACATACGTACAAGTAAATAACGAAACAAAAACAAAAGGAATAATAGAATATAATATAAGAAGCAGAATGCTATGGGGTCAGCAGCACAAGGCACAAACCCATGGCCGTTTGGCGGGTTAGAGGGGAAGTAAAAGACATTAAAGGACACAGGGTAGTTCATGACGACATATGTATGTATGTACGTGTCTGGCAAACATAATGCTGAAGAAATAAGTGCGCAGTTTAACAATATTATGACAATTTAAGTATTTGCATACAATAAGTATGTACACATGTTAGTTTATGTAAAACATGCGGCAACAGGCGAATTAAAAGAAGCACTCAACTAAAGGGCCAAATGACAAACACACATCCCCGTTATTTTCACTTACACTGTTAATTTAAGATTTTTGTCTTCTTCGTTTTGCCTGCTGTTGCTTCTAGGCGCAGTCAGGTGTCAGCATTTACCGGTGCTTTAGAAGAGTTGCTTATTGATGCACAAACACTTGAAGTCGATTTAAATTTATTGCGTGAACTTAAGCAACAATATATAATTTCATGTATTAGTTCGTTTATTGCTTTTATTGGAGGATAATTAATTACACCGAACAACTATGATCACATTGCTGTCCAATACAACTTGCCGCTAGCGCTCGTTTCATACAAATGCTGGTAAGCGAATCGTAAATTAATAGAGGCTTTCGTTTGCTCTGTAATACATTTCAGTGTGTGTGTGCGCGCGCAATTATTTAGGAAGTGTGCGTGCAATTCGTGCTCATGTTTTAATTGACTCCTCAGAGTGCCTGTTGATTGCAAGGTATTTGCGTAAAAAAATCAACATTATAAATAGCAGTTTTCATAACACAAACATTCTTGTTTTTATGTTTTTGGTAAACAAAATTTGTGTTTGAAATGACTAGGCATTCAACAAGTGCGTCGACTTATGTTCGTTCACTTTTCTATGTTTTCTTCACGCGCTCATCTCTAGCTCATGTGAGCTTTAAAACCACACACTCTTTCGCACACAAGCAAAGATAAGCTCTCGTCCTACAACTAAAAATGACAACCCCCAAAAAATGTTGAGCGAGAAAGAGACAACAACTATTCAAGAGAAAATGCGTAATACGTGCATACATATGAATTTCATATAAAACTTGCACAAGCAGCTTTCTTGATTATTAAACAACCGTTACAAGTGCACTGAAAAAGTCACAAACTTTTAGGCGGCAACCCACATATTTTTATTGCGATAATAAATAAGTTATAGGACAAACAATTTTATTTAATATATAAATAAGTTCAAAAAGGGCGAAGCATATTTTTCTAAAATTCAAAAAAGAAAAAACAGTGTTTAAAAGTCTTTAATCGCCAATACTATCGATTGTAGTTTGCATCCCTCGTTTATTAAAATGCGAGGTTTGTTATCGGTTGATGCTAATAACAGTGCTAAAATCATCGCTGTAATGTTAACACAAGTCGCGTTGCCGCAACAAATTTCGGTAACAAAATGATTGATATACCTATTTTTTTTTTTTTTTAAATATGTTTTTTGACCCGTTAATTTTTATTTTAAATATATAGTACATTCGTGTTTTATATAAATATTATATTAAATACAATTATTTATTTTTAAAATAAAAACGGCGGCTGACTTTCAAAGCGTAGTCAGGCCTGTCTTTGTGTGTATGCATATTGTTGTGGACACCTAGGCAAAGAAAACGCACGAAACGTAGCCTAGGTCAGGCTCGTATTTGTGTGTATGCATGTGTAATACACATTGTGTATGTGAACAGGAAGAATAAGAAACCGCACCAAGGCAGCTAAAGTAGCAGTTGCTGACATTTAAAACTGCATAGATTTAAAATACCCTATGTCACAATAATTAGTTATTGTCAAAACCACAAATATAAGCTTAGTATAGAAAGATAAGCATTTGAAAGCATAGTACGTTTTTTAAATGTTATTCTAAATTTTACATTAAGATATTTAAATTACATTTAATTATTTATAAGTGCCTTTCCTTATGGCCAAAACTCAATTTAAAAATATCATAATTAAGTATATTGCGTGTATCTATTTAATAACGCAAAGTTTAAATAAAGTCAAACTACCCTTCCTTGCTAGGGTAGCAGCAACCAGATTCAAGCAAAAGTCTAAAATTGCCAAAATCAATTTCTGCGACAACAACAAGAGAAATGAAGTGCGGCAACAAACAATCTTTGTCCGGGCCACCCCCCACCACAAAAAAAAAAAAAAAAAAAAAACAATAATGGCCGACTTAATTCGGCGAGTATGGAGGGGAAACCTGCCAAAGCAAATGACAAAAATTACTCGCTATATTCTGTTTCCCCTTGTGTATGCTTCGCAATTGTGCTATGTTAGTTTAACAGAACATCGCCGGCTCTGGTTACCAGTCTTTTTACATTTATTCGTCTATGGGTTGACGCTAATAACAGTGCTAAAATCATCGCTGTAATGTCACAAGTCGCGTTGCCGCAACAAATTTCGGTAACAAAATGATTGATATACCAACGCAAGACGCAGAAACTGCAAAAAAGGATCAACACCATAATCCAGGACCTGCACCAAAAGCAACGCAATGCCGCATGTGCCACACGCACATAAGATCAACTTTAGAATCGCCCAATATTTACGAGGCGTTTGTTGATTTTGGTAAAGAAGAAGAAGAAGAAGAGGCTTCTAAACAATAAACACACCGAGGATGAGAAAATTTTGATTGCTGATGTTCTCCAAAATATTTACGGTGTCAAGTACGAGCGCCACGAGTTTCTGCCGGAACACATCTGTACGCGCTGTCTGGAAATAGTCAGGGACTTCAACGACCAACGTCGGTTCATGCAACAGCGCGAGTTGCAGTTGCAGGTGGAACTTAAAAAACTACTTGCTGTAGACGCCAAGTATCGACCTGGCTTAAATGGAAATCCCGGCGAGTTTACATTCGTCGAAGGCGAAGAAGACTGCGAAATTATTGATGTGGATCCCGATCAATTGTGTGAGACAAGCGATGACGAATTCCTTGGCTCCGATGGCGAGGCCGACCCCGATGACGAGGAGTGGGACGATGAGGATGAGGAAGAAGCAGCACAAAATGAAGAAGGGGTGGAACTACCGCTCGGCATGGATGCCGCCCAAATGGCCATGATGAAGGTGCACCAAACGGTCGACGCCAACACAATAAATGTCAATGCTCATCCAAAGAGCGCCTTTCTCTGTCAATACTGCGACCTGGCCTTCACCCTGCAGCCAGACTGCCAGCATCATGAGCTGACCACCCACGACGTCACGGCACCCTACATTTGCAACTATTGTCAACTACGTTTGACCACGCGACCAGCTCTGATAGCGCACATCAAGGAGCTGCATGATGCCGAGCGTCCGTACGTGTGTGCGCTGTGCAGCAAGGGATTTGTGCGACGCTCGGACTTGAAGAAGCACACCATTGTGCATACGGGTGTGCGTCCATTCTCGTGCCATGTCTGCTCCAAGAGCTTCTCACGCAACACCAATCTAACGAAGCATTTGCGCATTCACAGCAGTGTGAAGCCCTTCGTTTGCCAACAGTGTCCACGCTCATTCCAGACGCCACTGGAGCTGCTGAAGCACACACGCTCCCACTCCGAAATCAAGCCGTTCCAGTGCGGACGCTGTCCAGCTTCGTTTGCCCGCAAGGATAAGCTATTGATGCATCAGCAGGTCCACATTAAGCGTGACATTGAGCAGAAACAGAGTCAAAATATGCGCATCAGCATGATGGTGCCGCCGGAGCAATTGCAAGTGCAAGTGCAGCTGCCATTGCATCCGTATTTAGATGCAGATCAACAGCAAACGCCAGCTCAATTTGCCTATCAGCAGCAACAGCTTTCCACGACGCAGCCCAAGATGAAACCAACGCCGAAGCCTGCGCGCAATTTCCGTTGTGATGTATGCGATCGGAGCTTCCAGCGGGAAAGGGATTTGCAACGCCATCGAGCCTTGCACATGGACACACTGTTCGCCTGCAAGCTGTGCGGCCAGGGCTTCAATCGCCGTGAGCAACTGCAGCGTCACGAGCTGGAGGCTCATGGACCCAGCTTTACCTGTGCCATCTGCTGCATTACGTTCCTGCACCAGGCGGAGCTGGAGACGCATCTCAAGGTGCACGAGCTGCAGCATAGTGTGGCCAAGAGCACCCAGGAGGCTTTTATAGCTGCCGCAGCCGTTGCACCGCCTCATCATCCCATGGTCGAGCAGCCGGGTGCCATGCCTATGCCAGTTAAAGTCCAGGAGCCAGTCCCACTACCCAGTATAAGGCCAACCGCTGCTGAAATGTCATTCTATAGCAATATGATACCCACGATGAATCTGGGATTCTACAGCGAAACGCGTCCCGAGGAGCGCAATGGAGCTTGAATGGAATTTCAAATAATGTTAAGTGAAAAGTAAAAACAAATTAGACTTTTAATTGATTCTTATACAAATAATAATAACCGGTTGTAAATTTGCTTAAACCAAAACATATGTTTTCAAATTACGTTAATTATGTGACAACAGGTACCGTTAACTTTTAAGGGTACCTTTATAACAGCATCCCCGTTAAAACACTTTTATTTTCTCTTATTTTTCTTCCTTTATTTTTTTTATCTTAATAAGTGGCATCTTTTCTTTTACGATTGAAGGCAATTTCATATAGAAGATATATTGCAAATATGTTTATGCAAGGTGATTTATGGCAAGGGAGTTCCACACACGCTGACCGCCACTGCGATTTTTCAATCGTCTCTCACCCTCAACACCAACAACAACAACAGCAAGTTAATCGCTTTACCCCGTGCGCTTGAGAAACCTCCTTCTGTGTGTGTGTCGCATAACTGCTATCGACAGCGACGCAGCTGCTCAAACTCAGCTCAGTTAAGCTCAGCGCGGCTCAGTTTGGCAGCGTGTGTAATTTTTGTTGCCGCACCGGTTCCATGGTTTTGTTTGTTCATCCTCCCGATCAGTTCACAAGCACAGCGCGACGAGTGAAGACGTTTAAAAAAAGAGTTGAAGGCGCGAAACGCCGCAAGACGACTTAAAAATACAATCTGAGAGCAGATCTGAAACGTGCGTTTAAAGTTGTTTACATTTGGATGCAAAGTTTTAATGAATATTAAATTTCTTAAAAAGTGAGACAGCTGATTTAATATTTATTTGCAAAACAAAAAAAAGTATGTGTTCTTGAAAATTTCTGTGTTTTATCTAACACTTAATTTCAATTATTTAATGCACAATAAAATAAAGCAACATTGTGAAACGTGATAAAATATACAAACAAAATAAATGATGTGCTCCTAAGCTGCCATAAATAAATAAACTGCAAGACGCTATCGACATGTTAGTTTTATTGCCGAATCCGTTGCAAGTGAAAAACGGTCAACACGCAATCGAAAGGAGACATTGGCAGTTATTACTTTACGATCAGTTTGCCAGAGATGTGTAGTTTAAGTTGGCTCGAAATTTGTTGACCAAATGCATGACTTTAGCAAACGTCTGCTTGTTGGCGCTAAAAAGTATTTATTGCGCCTGTTCTACTGCGGCCAACATGCAATAAGTTTTGCATACCGCAATACTCCCACACCCACAACTACGGTGTCTTTAACGCCACAAGCCATGGGCGTAGTCAGGGCAGGATGAGTAAAATGAACTGTTCACATGCAAAGCTATTAAGCGAGAAGTTCTGTTGATCTTGTTAATTTTGTATACTTTTTAAAAGGGTTACTTTTGGTAATACAAGTGATCAAAATCTTATCCCGTGATGGCTAATTTAAATCATTACTATTCATGAGGACTTTTTTTTCCGTCTAATTAATAGATTGCAAAACATTTCCAAAGAAAGGAGGTCGCTAGTTGGTAAGAGTTCAGCGAAGTACTCTTACAATTGCCGTTGCGACAATCTCTTGGTGAAAATCTGATTTGGTGGATGGACTAGCTCCCAGCGTTGCCAGCATTGTTTATTGTAATTGTACTCTGTTGATCGAAATACATCAATGTCAGGCATTGACATTTGACGACACTTTACAGCTGTCGGTTGTGTCTTCTGATTGTTTTTTTTTTTTGTTTTGCCCTCGTTGTTATTTGGCGTATTATTTTCCATATTTAATTCAGTTTGACTAAAAAGAAAATGTGTATTAATAAATGCATTTGCATTTGGCATGTGAAGAGTTTCGTTTCACATCCGTTTCGCTTGCATTTGATCAGCTGCTAAACAATTCACTTTCTTCTTCGCTTTTTCGTTTCGCCAAAGACAATGTGTGTATGTGTAGTATAGTGAGTGTGCTATAGATAACGCCGTGTATATGTTCATTTGCAACGTTCCAGTTGGCTGACAGTCGGTCCCCGTTCAGGGTTTTCATCATCATTGTAGTTAGTCGCCGTCCCCGTCGTCATCGTCATCCGTTTACTGTATCATAAACATTTATGCCAATTTTTTTTCGCTCTCTGTTTTTTGTTGTTGTTGTTGCTGTTGCTGTTGTGTTTTTTACTCTTTTGGCTGCAAACCTGTTGGCAGTGATTTCTTGAGGTATGTATTTGCCTGGCACGACATTTGTTCCTGCGCTTCGGCAACGTGCCCCAAAAGAAGCTGTGACTCTGTTCGCCTCTGTGTGTCGTTCGATGTGGTGGCGATGACGTCGTCTCACTTCATGTCGTCACGCGAACTTCAATTCGTTCATTAATTCAGTTGGCAAACGGTTTGCCGCCGCCGCCGTCGCCGCTCCTCTTCATGGTAGGCGTGCAAGTAGCTGGAAGTGTTAATTAGTTGTTAGTGTCTTCCTCTATGTCATGGTGGCTACAACACCCCTAATGATTTATATATGGGAACTAATGGCAATTGTGGGTGGATGTCACGGATAGCACTTTCAAAACATATATATGTATATTTACAGCCACATGCAGCGGTACTTAAATATATGTTATTATTTTTTAAAGATAAGATAACAGGTGTTTGTAACAATCAGTTATATTTGGCACCCAGTTTGTACCCATTGCTTTACTTGATTTCCATAATTGCGCCGTCTCGTGGAAAACAAAATGTCGTGTGTCGTGTGTCGAATCTCGATTTCGACATTGAAAAAATTCCTTCTTTTGTTTTTTTTGTTGTTGTTGTTGTTCCGTATCAGCGAAATGGATGCTGCTGCTGCTGCTGCCTGTTGCTTGTTGCTGTTTCTGTTGCTGCCTGCTTGACAGTGAAGACAAGCAACAAATTAGTGGAAGGTGCATCCCAAGGCTTTGAAATAAATTCCTACATGCAATTTAGGCACAGGCTGCCATCTCCTGCGCCTCGTGAATGGGAATGGAAATGCGCAATCCGCAATGCGAATGCAGAGAAGCGTTGGATATCAAAATCAACCTTAGCCAAAGATGTGCAGGTGATGTTCAGCCTGAAGGTGCATCTCTCAACTCCGCTGTTGTTGTTGTCCGTTTGTCCACTTTTGATGCCAACTCGAATTGCTTTGCCCCCTTGAATTGTTGTGGGTGTGCAACAAACAACAAAAACACCACACACTTGGATACACATAAGTCTTAAGATTGTAAGCGATTTGACTTTCGTTATCGCATCTGCACAAATGGCAAGCATATTTCACGGCTCGAAGACCTAAAGGGTGGTCACTTTTCTACTCACTTGTCAAGCGCATGAATAGAATATTTAGAATATTTCATATTCAAACTTATGATAAGATTTAGCTTTTAGAATTTTTTAGTTGACTCTTTTTATAGGTAACAAATGTTTTTAAGCGGTTTGACAAATCGCTAGTGCTTTCAGTAAATACTAAGTTAATAATTAAGTTATTAATCAGCAGCAACTGAAGTCAATTAGCTCCAGCTTTTAAATGCCTAAGATTCTTTCATGCCTATAATTGAAATGTCATAACAAAGTAATTACTTTAAACCTCTGCAAATGATAAACTGGGGCATTAACTGTTTTCTTTAAAAAACATGAATTTATGATAGATGACACTTGTTTAATCTTTTGTCAGAAGAATCCTACTTTTAACCGTTGAATACCTTTGCGACACCATCCATCACAGAAGAATTCTAGCTATGGCTAACTGGTTGTTGTTGTTGTTGCTTCTTGCCAAGTTGTAACTGAAGGTTAAGGTCAAATACTACTTATTGAAATATTGATGATTGGTGCTGCGTAAGGCTGATTGTTGTTTGTTGATTGCTGATTGCTGATTGCAATAGCGTTAAAGTTGAATTCTGTAAATTATAAAACGACAACAGCAATCGTTTTGACATGCATCTAATTGTTTGATGCCTTTTACTGCTAACTGATTCACTGCGCACATAAATGGTGAAGACAACTTTTTTGTTGCCACTCGATATTCGATATTTTCTCTCTCTCTGTTGCCATAGTTGTTGTTGCAATGTTGCCATGTTGCACGTGCTGGCATTCGAGTGGTCCAGTGGTTCATCATCATCAATATCGCGTCAGCCTATTGCATAACCCTCACGCGTCAAGAAATTTAATGCAATGGAAATGGTATTGCAATTGCAGTTGGCTTTGATCGGAGATGGATCGAAAGAAAGAGTGCAACATTCTCATCACAAATGCGTCTCAGCTGTCAGCCTTGTTGGGCTAATGCAATTAAATTCCGATTAAAAGTTTTTCACACACCAGACGACACCACATCTATAAAGAGAGTTTCCGTCTCTCCCACATAAATCAGCACGCCATCTGGTGTTGAAAAGCAGCAAGCGTTTACGTTTCCGTTTCCTGTAAATGCAGCAAAGAACTTCTACATGGAAGTACTAACTACTTTTTATTATTATTTGATGTTGTTTGCCTTAAGGCATCATCAAAATCCAGTCGTGACTTTTTCTCAGCTGCACACACACTTCTTGAATTGGCTGTGAACAATTCGTAAATTCGTAAATTGAATGTGGCGCGTTTGGGCGGCTTCTCCGTTTTCGGACCTTCAACTTGAAAACTTTGCAACTTCAACTCGCACTGCCTTTTCTTCTTCTTCTGCTTTTCATGCCATGCACACGTAATTATCCTTAAAGCCAGAAACGTGACGATATTTGCAATTTTGTGGCATTCAGGGTTCCGTTGCAATGTTCAGCAAGAATGCGAATATAAATAATGTTGACAATGTTGCATTCACAAGCGAGTCTTGTTTGGCCCCAAAATAATGCTCGCATCTGGTGTTTTAATTATGTAAACTGACAACTGTGTTTTTCCTATTTACTTAAACAATTGAATCTCTTATATATATAAAGCACTGATAATTAATAGTTGTTTATTTAATATTTCATCAGTCATTTGTAGAATTGGCAGAAATCTGTAGATAAGCTTTAACTAATGCAGCCAAGACACACAAAAAGATACAGATTATGGATATATATCCAAACGAACAACAACACCCAAATACACAACAAAAAGGAAAGAACTAAACCAAAAACAATGCAATGCAACAACAAGAACAACAACAACAACAAGGTTTAGGGCCGCATTTCATTGAGTTTGACTGCCTTCGTCTGTCGACTCGATTCGCGAAAATATTTCTCAATGTCTATCTGGGCGCCTGGAGGCATGGACGGACTTGGGATGTGAGAGAAGTGAGCAAGGAAATAGCCCCGACTCCGACGGTCGAAACAACCACCTATTAATCAAAATCTCTTGATCTGCACAAATGCTTTGTACACTGCAAGAAATTGGCCACTCTATAGTGTATTAACTCTACAACTGCACCTAATTGGGTCAGTTAGTTTTTTGACAAGTGTGGCGTTGGCGGCGTCGGCAGCAGAAACCCACCACGTTGATGAACGACGTCAGGCCCTGGCTATCGATGGCAGTACCAAGATGTTGTTGTTCTCCTTGCCTTGCCTGTTGTTCCTGTGCTCTATTAGGCATGTGTGTGCTTGGCCCTCTGTCGAGGAGCAACAGTTCTAGGGGCTAACAAATCGCGGTAAATCACAAAAAGACCCAGACACGAACTAGTACACAACATTGGTGCATGCCACACGACTCCCGCCAACTGCTTGCCCACAATTGCTGCGCCCTTGGCTCTTTATTAAATTAAGTTAAATCATGTAATTTCCATGTAGCAAGTCAAAAGTGCATCGCCCAAGACCAAGACCAAAACCAAGACCAAGGTCCGTTGATAATAATAATACCTCTCGTTGTGTACTTTACCCTATGATCAACTCTGGATCAACTAATCACTGATTTTCTTCCTGGGAAAAACCATTTCGTTTTGCTTCACCTCGCCCAAATTGATTGCAAATGTTTGCCCAATCGCACTAAAGACTTAAGTTGATCGACGTTTTCCACGATTTCTTCCATTTTTTTTCTTTTTCGGACTCTTGCTAATTAATTCATATGTATCTAAGACGCTGTGGCTTTAGCTACTGATTTCTTGTTGTTGCTGTTTGTTTCTTGCCAACGGTTGGCACAAATGCAAATCAGTTAAAGGCCCCACATTGTCTCTTGCCTCTCTCTCTCTCTCTCTCTCTGTCTCTGTGGTTCAACTTTAGGCTTCACCCCACCAGACGACCCACAACAGCGTTTGCGTTTTAAAATCCCTGGTACGTTTGAGTGGAAAACTTGTATCTCGCTCTCGTAGTTAGAATAAATAACTTCAGTTGAGTTGAGGACCACTCTGTGACTCTTGGTGCATGCCACGAGACTATCTGGCGGACATATTGAGATACATTTCCTCAGGTAGCCAGCAACTCCAGCTAGGGGGCAGGCAGGGCATGCCACCAAATGCCTGACTGCATATTTATGAGATTTATTTTAGTTTATGCGATGTCGCTACCTGATTCCAATCCACAGGCTTAGTATTCTTTTCTGGCGAAAGGTTTGTGTAACTGTCGCAAATCGTACAATACAATAAATAAATGCTTGGCTCGCTTATTTGCTAAGCCGTCTTGCGGCATGACTAATCTGAAATACACAATCATCATCCAAACAGATTTATGCTTACTTTGAATTCAGATGATATCGCATTTAAATTATACGCTAATCACTGCAGTTAGCTAGCTTTTTATAGAAGAGTATTCCGATTTGAGAATACCCTTTTAATCAGTGGTATCCTTTTTAAGATACTTAAATATTAATTGATCTAGATTACCTTTTGACGCTGCTCTCTAAAAATCAATTGAGAATAAAAGGAGCACCCATCCGCACCCATGCAGTCCGAGCCATGTTGGTTAATCGCCATAAAAAAACCGCAAGTATGTGGAAGTGACTCAGATATCGGTGAGGCACTAGCATTCTATGACTTCTCAAACGGTGCCGCCCGCTGCGTTGACACTGAAAAATGTCTATGCCGGCGACAGCAGCAGCAGCAGCAGCAGCAGCAACTGGAGTAGAAGCAGAGCTAGCGGCTCGTGGTGGTCATCACATGACTATCGCAACCACACTTGCAACATTTTATGACAATCATTTGAGTTAATTGCGGACAGTAGAAGTTCTCTCGTTGCATAGACCACACCACGTGCACCTTGGCAAAGTGTGGCATAAATATTGTGTCTCATTTCGATTGGCAACTCATCTATCTGCCACATGCCACTGCCGCTGCTGCATGCCGCTTATTGGCCAGCGGCGTAGTAAGAAACTTTGCTAGAAGGGGGCACACAATCACAACTTTCACCATTTAATAATCAATTTATAACTATCGATTACCGATAGCACATATTTAATATTATCTTGCAGAGTTGTTTTTGCTAATAACTTTGCAACTATTCACAATAACAACAATGTTTTTGCAAGTTGTAACAGCTGTGTGTGTGTGTGTGTGTGTGCAAATGGAAAACTCAGCGTTCGCGTCACACACGCAGTAAAAGGCATTAGCGTCTGTGTCTGTCACCTTCGTCATGGTCACGCTAATCGTGGTAATCGCCTGCGCCAATAAACTGACAGGTTTATGGGCGTGCAGACACAGACGCAGGCGCAGACGCGGAAGCCACCAACAGTAACTTGCAACTTGCAACTTGCAGCGAGATGTAAGTTGCGGCAAGGAGTGAGCCGAGTCGAGTGAAGCATGTGACGCGGCGGGGCAAACAGTTGGATGCTTGATTTAAAAGCAATTAAAATGCGAATTGATGTCGCGATTGATTTTTCGCTTCCAACTCATTTGTTGCAGATCTTCTCTTCGGTTAATGGGTCACGCAAGATGATGCTATGCTATGTTGCTGCCGGATCAGACGTACGCCGACTACGTGGGCCGACATCTGACATCCAAGACGCGCTCCCCGAAGAGCTCAAGCGCCAGCAGTAGCAGCTACGATCGCACCGCTGACTTCTTTGAGCATATACCCGACTTTGTTGGCGCTTCACTGCCCACATTTCTCTACAGTCCACAGCCCGCCAATGAGAAGGAGGACACCCGAGAATCCACTCCAAGTGGAGCACTTGAGGAAAGTGCCAGTGGCAGCGAGAACTGCGAGGATGTTCTTAAACTGTGTGAGGACTTTCTCTGCCGGCATCGCATGCGTCCCGATTTCTTTTGCCAGTACCACAAGGCAGTCAGGTGAGTCTACGACGTAGTACAAGTGAACAAGGTGGAATCAAGTGGAGAGAGTGTTTCTGTTTTGCGACTCCACCCTGTGCCTTAGTTTCATCATTATTTGACTTACAATAACAAATCTCCCTCTCTCATTTAACTCTCCCCCTCAGCTCAACCACACCCTCACCGAAGCAAAGCAAAGCTTCGCCAATTGTGGGCAAAGTGGATGCTGAGTTAACGGGCGGCTCCAAGGAACTGGAATCTTCAGTGCTGTCGACCAATAAAGAAGTCAATGCTGTCGTTGAGCGCTTTACAAAGTTCTCAGCGATTTATACTTTGCCGGTAGCCAAGCGAAAAAAAACATGCAATAAAACCACAGGAAATATAACAGGTAAGCTTTTTTGACACATATTTATTTTATAAATGTAATAACCATATAAGTAATAAGCTGCAAGACATTAATTATTGTCGACAACATGCTGCGTAACTATTTTTATGTGTCCTGATGGAGACTGATTGAAAATGTATACGTTGCCAAGCATATTTTTTGGAATGAGCGTTTAATTTGAATATTAAATTAATAGAAATTGACATTTTATTTTTTTTATTTTCATATTCAATATGTACGTTATTCCTACTATGAATTTGGTTTGCAGCGAATTTTGGAGTTTTGAGGTTGTGGTGCAGCGAAATGAGCTTGCAGTAAGGCGAATTGAATATTCTAAGGCAAGCTTAAAATCGTTTTAGGTTTGTGTCTTAGATGCAGGGAGTAGGTTTAGGTCCGGGAAAAACGTTAATTCAAATTTTGTACTGTTGAATGCCCGTTTGGCTGGTAAAATGGCAAAAACCCATGTCTTTAGCAGTCCTAAGGCTATATATCTATATATAAGCACATAGTAAGTGATAAAAAGAATCATACCATCGCTTGTCTCAGTAGTTTTATATATTCAATTAATTAATTTGTTATGGCAAGATGGCTTGTAAGACATTTGCTTGTTAAAGCAATCGTGTATGGTTATTAAATGAAAAACACGCTGAATTAATTAGCATGCTAGATGCAATGAGTGGCAAACTGCAATGGAATTGATGTGGGAATTGTGAAATGCAGCATCAACAACAATAAACAATAAGCAATCAACACTAATTAACACACGAGCAGTAAACGAGACCCGAGAGCCTGAGAGCGAGAGCAGCAAAGAGGCGAATAGTTCAAACACTTGACCTCATATTTGAGCAACTGCACAGACACAGAGTTATAGAAACTGACAAAAACAGAAGAAGAAAAAAATACGATACCCCAGGCTTTTACCTGTTGAACACAAATTTTACCTGCGCCCGAGCACGAGAGCGCCAAAGCAGAGAGCGCACTTACACAAATTAGAGAGGCAGAAAAACGATCGCCGTTGTCGTCGTTGTTTGGGAGCGCAAGCGAAGTTTTAGCGCAGGCAGCGTTCAGTCTTCGGATTGGCCTGGGAGCGTGCAAGTGATGTCGGCGGCTGTTTTAATTATGAATTGAATTAAATGAAATTTGAGTGAAGTGATCGTTAAATCAAATAGAAAATAATCAATATTGAAAAAGTTAATCGCAAGATGCGAAATTTGAAAGTGGCTGCATTAAACAAATTGCTTGTTTGCTAGCCAAGCTATTTAAATGTACATAATGTACTTGTATGAACGTGTTTCTGTGTGTGTGCGTGTGTGTTAGTGTGAGTGTGTACCTTGAAGGTATCTAAGCATCTACTCCGAGTACGGGCACATTTTCAACTTTGCGTGTCTGCGCGTTGAAGTTGCTAACTCGTTTTTCTCAACAACAAAAATAAGAAAAAGATAAAAAATTAACGAATAATAAAACAAAATCTGCACAAAAGAAGAGCGCGAGTGTCTGAAATAAATATTAAAAGTAATAAAAATGAATTAAAAGAAACACAAAAAGGAATCTTAAAAGAACCACACACAAACTCCGAATCTGAGGCGAGGAGTAAGAGAAGAGTGGAGAAGAACTCCTACAGTGATTTGGCTGCTGCCCTTCTGCATTCTTTTTGCTTGTTTATTTATTTTGTTGTGTGCTTCACTTGCTGCGGCTGCTGCTGCTGCACAACCAAAAAGTAGCCACAGCTGCATACTTGTTCAACGCCAGGGCCCAGTTTGTATGCCATAGACACAGATACACACCAATACACTCTCAAACAACTATAAGCCTGGCCTGGTCAGTGTCTGTCTCCTTGCGGAAAACCTGTTCGCTTGCTCGGGCGTGTTTTATGCTGTATGTATCTCAGTGTGTATACGAAATTATTCAAATAAGAAAATCATCGTCGTCGTCGTCGGTGCCAACTTAGCTCGCTTCTCGTCCTTTTTGTCGTATCCGTCGTCGCCAAAAAAAAAAAAACAAAAACAAAAAAGAAAAAACAACCACAAAAATCAAGAAAAACTTGCATTTGAAATCGCAGCCTGCAGCTCGAAACTCGCAACTCGTTTTTTGGGCGAGTTTAAATTTTGTGTTGTAGTTGCTGCAGCTGGTTTCGTTCTCTGCTCGGCCACACAAATGTGCATCTACGATGGCCACATTGGGCCTGTCAAAAGTCTTCATACTGGATAAATATTTTACGGAATTGCAAAAATTTTGGGAGACCGAGAAGAAGCTGCAGGGTAAGTTTCTTGAAGTTTCAAACGAAGGATATCAAAACTAAACAACAACAAAAAAAAAAACTCTCTTTTGGTCATAGGCAATTCAAGTTTGTTGCCTAAGTCTTTTGTATCGCTGCTGCTGTTCGAGCTCGAGTTCGAGTGTAACTAATTTATGCCTCTCTATTGTTTATGAAGAAACGATGAAGCTTATTGTCTGATTGGCAACGGTTTTCTAGATTGTTAATCAAGAGCTTTGAACTTTAATGAATGATGATTTATCGTTAATGTAGTATGAAAATTATGGCACATGAGAAAGTCAATTATAAAATTGGAAACTTTGTGAACCTAAACTTAAAATTCGGTTGGAAATGCTTAAATTTATGAGAACTTTTATTATTATTACTGCAACAATTTGTACACTGTAGATTTTATTTTTAGAAGCTGCCAAAGACTCCATGATTATTGCAACTTCTCATTACATTCATATTTGTTGCCATCCACATGAAAAACAACAACTCAATGAGGTACCTTCACACACACACACACACAATCACACACATTCATTTATGTACTTATATGGATCCCTTGTATTGTTGTATAGGTGTCTGCCGTTTGGCTTGCAACATTTGCCCACCTTTCCCCCAGCTGCGTCGCTTCCCATCTCCGCCACTCCATTGGCGACCAGTTTTGGTTCCAGGCAACAACAACAACAACCAACGACGACGACGACGCCAACACAACAACGAGCCGTTGAGATCTTTAAATGTGTTGCCGTCGTCATTGTTGTTGTTGCTGTTGTTGTTTGGGGCCTCAGTTGGTTTTGTTTTTGTTGTCTGCTCTTTAGTGCCGAACTCTGTTAAGCTGCACGCTGATTTCAGCTTCCAAGAAATTTTCTTGGGCTGCTGCTGCTGCGGCTGCCGATTCGGACTTGAACATTTTTCTACATGCAAAAAAACCAATGTCCGAAAAAAACAAAACACAAAACAACAAGAAAGACATGTTTTGAATGCCTAAGAAGCCGATGATATTATGCTCTAAAAAGGGAAGCTTAGAGAGAGTAAAATTGTTGTGAATATAATAATAAATAACTTAATAGTTTACTTGTATTTTTAAATAGAGTTTCTTATTAACTATTATTGCCTTTTAATAAACTTATCAAACAATAAATTCTTTATTTTTATTTTTGTTTATTGCTTATTATAACCAAGACTTTTCTTGCTATTTCCACAGTTAGGGTAAAAACTCCAAACAAAACTTTTATTTGATATTTTACCTTACATTTCTTGTGTGCAGCTTAAAAAAAAATCTCAAACTGGTTTCCGCCATCAATAATATTGGTTTATTGTTGTTGTTGTTGTTGTTGGCCTGTTGGCGTCGCTTGTCGCTATTTCGATTTGGAATCACTTTTTGTGGCAAGTTTTTAAAATGCCCAATTAGATTAGTACGTTTTAACTGTTTAGCTTTTCTCTTTTATGATGGCTTTCCTTGTATCTGACCCCAGAATGTATCTGAAATGAACTATTCTTAGAGTTTAAGTATCTTTTATTTATGTCACCACTTTTGAAAGTTTGCTCAAGTCTATATAATAATCAGTATTTAGCATCAGCAGCAGCATCAATTCATTGATATTTTATTTCCTCTATCGTTGTTGTTGTTCTTGTTTTCTTCTGCTTGGCACCTGCTGCCACTTTTTCTGTTTTATCTTAGCGCGTTCTTTTTTTGATTGCCAGCGAAATTGGTTCATTAACATTTTATGTTAATTTTCTTCTACCCTTTTTTTTTATTTTTGCTTGTTTGTTTGTTGTTATTTTGTAAATTAGTGAATCAAAGCTAACTAAATTAATTGCCGTGCCTAAATCAGCTGTTGTATTAAGCTGTTAATTATAAATACTATAATTAAACACAAGGCAAATAAACTTAGAACCAAGATAAACATTTGTACATATTAATATTAATCCTCTAACCTCTTACAGATGCATCATCGTCCAACGAGGCGGTGCATCTGCAGCAGCGGCTCAAGAGCTTAAGCACTGAGCTGCTGGTCATGCGCAATCGTCTCCATGTGGAGGGTCAAGTTCAAGGTCGTGCCAACGATGCACAGCATCATAGCATTGGCAATGTTGCAATTGGAGCTGGTGCCCCTAATGGTGGTGCAGTTGCAAGTGCAGGTGGCAAGGCAACCAATTATGATTTGAATGCATCCAGTCCGAATTTGAATCTGGCTTCCAGCGGACTTTCTGCCAATGCCTTGCAACAGCATGGCAATGGAGGTGGACAGCATACGCTGCCCAAGGTAAGTTTCAGATCTTTCCAACTAAAGTTTCATATCTCTTAATCACAGTTATCAATTTTCCAGCACTCTTACAACTTTAGCCAAACGTTGCCAAGTAACTCGGGCTCAGGTGCTGTGATCTCGGCGAGAAACACTTCGATTCCACATCCCTTGCCACATCAGCTGGGCGCTGGCGAGAAGTCCACGCTGAGTCATCACAAGAGCAACAGTGGCAGCATCAATGGCACCGGACTCTTGCCACCAGCCCCGCTGCCACACAGTCTCAACTTCAGCTCCAGCTCCCATACGCTGCCCATGCGTTCCTCCGCCGCCACAGCTTTGGCGGCATCCGTCGCCTCACAACAACAGCAGCAGCAGCAGCATCATAGCTTACAGTTCCCCTCCACCAAGCATGTGAATCCTTGCCAGAGTGTGAAAACATTGCCCTTCGGCTTTGGCTTTGCTGGCGTCGGCGTTAAGCTGCATTCGAGTGGCCGTCCTGCCAAGGATATGCAGGATCTGATCCATTTGGCTGGACCACTGAACGAACATGCCGTGATGCACACACTCCAAGCCCGTTTCAGCGAGCAGCGTTATTTCGTAAGTTGGTTGTTGACCCTGCTAAGGTTTAGTAACATCTTGATAGAAACTTTTCAGTAAGTTCCTTTCAATAAATTGTACACTAATGCCTCAATTTCCGTATCAAGTAGTTCATAATTGCCGTGAGCTATTTACCATTCTCTGTAATTGTCGAAATTAACAGTTAATCTGCTAGCCGATTGTAAGCGGAAATTTAATTTAATGACAAACTATTACAATAATTGGTAGACAGACGCGAACACGGTCTATAAAAATAGTCTGATCTCGTTGCACTCTTTGCTCTCTCTCTCTCTCTCCCTCTCTCCCTCTTTCTTTCTGTCTTCTCGCTGGCGGCAGCAAATTAAAGTGGCACTGAAAAGTGAATCTAACAGTAAACGAGTTGTGTTTAAGCAGTGGCAACAAATTACTAACATTATTTTATTTCACAACCATTTTAAATACTCTCATTATTGCTTTCAGACAAATGTTGGACCCATATTGCTATCGATCAATCCCTATCTGGATGTGGGCAATCCGCTAACGCTGACTTCCACACGTGATCTGCCGCTTGCCCCACAACTGCAGAAGATTGTGCAGGAGGCAGTGCGTCAACAGAGCGAGACGGGCTATCCGCAGGCGATTATACTCTCGGGCACAAGTGGTGCTGGCAAGACGGCAAATGCGATGTTGATGCTGCGTCAGCTATTTGCCATTGCCGGCGGTGGACCGGAGACAGATGCCTTCAAACATTTGGCGGCTGCTTTTACGGTGTTGCGATCTTTGGGCTCAGCGAAGACAACAACCAACTCGGAGTCCAGTCGCATTGGTCAGTTCATTGAGGTGCAGGTGACAGATGGAGCACTCTATCGCACCAAGATCCATTGCTACTTCCTCGACCAGACTCGCGTTATTCGACCTCTGCCCAAGGAGAAGAACTATCACATCTTCTATCAGCTGTTGGCTGGTCTCAGTCGTGAGGAGCGCCAGAAACTGCATCTCGAGGGCTATTCGCCGGCGAATTTGCGCTATTTGCGTGGAGACATCTCGCAGAATGAACAGGAGGACGCTGTGCGCTTTCAGGCATGGAAGACTTGTTTGGGCATTTTGGGAATACCATTTCTGGATGTGGTTCGTGTCCTTGCTGCAGTGCTTTTGCTTGGCAACGTTCAGTTTATCGATGGTGGGGTGAGTCTATTATTTTTTGTATCGTATTCTTGAATATCGTAACATCTACGATATACTTTTCTTTAATTCCAAGCGCCATCTGTTGGTTTTCTCTTTTAACAGTGTACCTTAGCGCCATCTACTGTTTAAATTTAGTTTGTACTTATAACTAGTTTGCTTTCTGGCCGCAAGTTCAGCAATGCTGAGGTGGCGTTACAGTTAGAACGTCGCTATTTCGTATACTTTGTATACAGGAAGTTGCGGGTTCAATTCCCCATTCAGATTATTTTAATTTCTTGCGCTGATGTTTGATACGGGTAATTTACGTCTGAAAATTTCATGTACGATAACTTCTATGTATTTCTGAGCGAGAAATTTTTGTTTTTTTTCACCTACAGTTTTTCTTGAATATGCAAAAATGATTTGCTTTAAAGTAGTTTTAAGAAAAATCTCTGCGTATTATTTTAACTGAGTTGTGTTGAGTTCTTTGTGTTTATATTTTTTCCATCCTTCCTCTCCACAGGGCCTCGAGGTAGATGTGAAAGGTGAAACGGAACTCAATTCCGTTGCCAGTCTGTTGGGAGTGCCGCCGGCGGCACTCTTTCGCGGTCTAACCACACGCACCCACAATGTCCGCGGTCAGCTGGTGAAGTCGGTGTGCGGGGATGGGGATGCGAACATGACCCGAGATTGTTTGGCCAAGGCGCTCTACTGTCGCCTGGTTGCAACGATTGTGAGGCGAGCGAATAGCTTGAAGCGATTGGGTTCCACGCTGGGCACGTTGAGTTCCGATTCCAATGAGTCGGTGCACAATCAGGCGGATGCAGCATCGCAGCATGCCTCGACAATTGGCGGCGGGAATGCCGGGTCCAAGTCGATGGCTGCTTTGAATAATGCTGTGCGGCATGCAACGGATGGATTTATTGGGATCTTGGACATGTTTGGCTTTGAGGAGCCATCGCCGCATGCCCAGCTGGAGCATTTGTGCATCAATCTGTGTGCGGAGACCATGCAGCATTTCTACAACACACACATCTTCAAGTCATCCGTGGAGTCTTGCCGGGATGAGGGCATCGTTTGTGACACCGAGGTGGATTATGTGGACAATGTGCCCTGCATTGATTTGATATCATCGTTGCGCACAGGTTTGTTGAGTCTGCTGGACATGGAGTGCTCGGTGCGTGGCACGGCGGAGAGCTATGTGACCAAGCTGAAGGTGCAACATCGTTGCTCCACGCGACTGGAGTCCAAAACGGCCATCGAACCGGATGATCCACGGCTCTTTGCCATTCGACACTTTGCGGGTCGGGTGGAGTACGATACCACAGACTTCCTGGACACCAATCGGGATGTGGTGCCCGATGATCTGGTCGCTGTCTTCTACAAGCATAGCTGCAACTTTGGATTTGCCACGCATCTCTTTGGCTCCGAGCTGAAGGCATTGTATGCCCAGCAGCAGGTGCCCAGGGGTCTCAGTTTCCGCATCTCACCCACATCTCACTCGGATCTGCTCAATGGCGATGAACCCGTCTCGACTCTCACCCAGGACTTTCACACCCGGCTGGACAATCTGTTGCGGACCCTCGTTCATGCCCGTCCACACTTTGTGCGCTGCATCCGCAGCAATACATCGGAGCAGGCAGGAAGATTTGAGCGGGCAACGGTTGTGAGGCAGATAAGATCTCTCCAGGTGCTGGAGACGGTAAATCTGATGGCTTCCGGCTTTCCTCATCGCATGCGCTTCAAGCAATTCAATGCTCGCTATCGCATGTTGGCTCCATTCCGCCTGCTGCGGCGCATCGAGGACAAAGCTCTGGAGGATTGCCAGCTAATACTGCAGTATGCCATGGGCATTGAGCAGCCTCCGGTGCTGGATGGCTCTGTCACCTTGGCCTGGGCGCCGGGCAAGCGACATGTGTTCATCAGCGAGGGCATCCGTCAGCACTTGGAGCATTTGCGCACGGAGATCAGGCACAGGAGTGCCACCAAGATGCAGGCCACCTGGCGTGGTTGGTGCTGGCGCAAGAAGATGGGCAACACCTTGAAGCGTCCCAGTGCCATAAACTCGGGTCTGATGTCGGCCCTGCCCGCCATTGCCAACTCCTGTGCCAAACTGGCCAGTGCTCACAATAATCCCAATGGAAAGGCAACTTCAGCTGCTATGGCTGCCTTGGCAGCAGTTGCTTCAGCTGCACCCAATACGGGTGAGTTCTTTATATATATCTATGTATCTACATCGATTTTCTAATCTCTCCGTCTTTTCGTGTGTCTCTTTTAGTTCCTCGCTTGTCGGCTAAGTCCACAAATCTCAATTCGAGCTCCGGCATTGTGGGCACTGTGACCCGGCCACGACCTCAGCCCATTGCCGGCACCCCGCCACCCGATCCGCACGAGAAATGCGACCAAAAGATTATACAGCAAACATGTAGTCTTTTCGGATTAGATTTGGTAAGTGCCCATTGTGTGCATCCCAACCAATGACAATGACCGCAATCTTCAACCCACAATCAGAAAGGATTTCTTTTTTTATTTTATTTGTTCCTATTGGGTTTTTATGGTTTGAGTACTTCAGTGGCTTAATAAGGGAAAGCAGTTGAATATTTATTTCACTCTTTTTTATTTAAACCGATTATCATGAATCAGTTTTATAAATGCACATGTAAAAATCGTGGATTACAACGCTTTCTCTTTTTCTTTCTCCTATTTTTTGCTTACAGGAACGTCCTCCGCCCGTTCCTCCCTCGCGAGCCTACACAATCACTGCGAATTCAAAGAAGCTCGGCTATCCGCAAAGTCGCATCATGAAAATGAGTTTTCCTGAGGATGCGCTCGCTAATCCAGCACCAGCAGCAGCCGCAGGACTCCAACCCCCAACACCCGGCACCACCAACGAGTTGCAGCAGTTGAAAAAAGGCGAGACTGTTACGGTTGTGGGTGCTTCCAGTGGACGTGGCCATTTGATTGTGGAGCACAAGGGTCAGAGCTATCTGGTGCCGTTTCAGTATATGGAACTGTCGGGACAAACTGTGGCAGCTGCCGGCAATGCCACCAGTAATGGTAACTCCTTGACCATTGCGCCAGCTGGACAGCCAAATGGAGTAAAGATTTAATAAAACTAGAACGAAGACTGTAAATAGAAATTGAGAGGATTTTTTTTTGGAGACAAACAAACAGTTTTGTGCTTACCCTAGAGTATTTTATTAAATGTAAGTTGAAGTTTTGTAGTATTATTATTTTTTGTGTGTGTTTGTTCACTTATGTAACGATAGGTTGTAGCTTCCAGTGCCAATCAAGTGAGTTCTTCCAATATTACTAGTATTATGCTATAAGATTTTGTTATTATAAATACAACAACTATTACTAAGAGGGCTATAAAATGTTTGATTCGTCATTTTATTGTTACTCATTCGCACCCCACAAATGCATTCTATAAATATATATATATATATAGATTTAAACATTTACCATAGTTGTACGATTTCATGATTTTACATTTTGCATTTTTGCCATTTGTTGTGCTAAGAAATACATATAGTATATATTACTATCTTTCATTAAAAACAAAAACTTTAATTTTTATTAAAATGAAACTAATGAATCCCACTTAAAACAGTACAAATGATATTGTAGATGGAACAGCAGTCTCACATATATAGAATGCCTTTTTCTGAACACACTTCTCTTTAACTAACATAAAATTTGATGTAGAAGTATTAAATTTCAAAAGTCCACACATATTTATTTCTTCACTTTGCTTTCCATCGTTTAGCAAGTTTGCCTTTGTGCCCGTGGTTAATGAATAAAATGTTTTCATTGTCACAAGATTGTTCAAATCGGTCCAGTACTCAAGCGTAGCATTTAATTTTAATCCAACATTATACAGTTCAACTTGATTTTGTAGATTGATTAGATTACCATCGAGTTGGCGACACTTTTGTGCAGCACCAAACCAATTAACAGTCTCCTTTGAACCAAAGTGATAATATTTAATACCAATTTTCTCAAAATGTTGCGGTTTTTCCATTTGAAAATCGTCTATTAAACGGTGATCAATCTGTACTTTTGTGTTTGACCCTAAAGATAAAAGCAATTTGTTAAGATTCTTATTTCTTATGGTTTCAATAATTAATCACCTTCGATTACATTAATTGATTGGGTTTGACCGATTATCACTAACAGAAATAAAACACAAGTTTGCTGATACATTTTAATATTCAACTGCAGTCTACGAAGTTAGTAAACACAATGATTCTGAATATTAATAAAAGAGTGCTTTTATAGAAGCGAGTTGAGCTTTAAACGCATTTCTTTAGGAGACCTAAAGTTAAGAGCATTTAAAAGTAAGGGTAAAGTTCTGAAGTATAAAGAGAGTAAAAATCTGCAGCATGTAAAAACAATAATATTTTCACATAAAACTTCTCCTACTGCGACTTTTATTATGTTTTCGCGGCCTTGTCCATTTTTATAATACTTCTTATCAGAAAACTGTGTATTAATTGGTATTTGCTATAAAAATATCAAGTTCGATTAAGTAATCCCTTGTTGATTATTAGCTTCGCAATTTGCCTTATCTATAATATCGTGGTATAATTGCCAGAGAGAGAGTGCCACACACTCTATTATTAGTTTTGGTCAGAAAACAGCATTTATGGCACCACCTGGTACACTTATCTAAGAGCCAAACCCATACACATGTATTCACTGAGTACCCATAAGTATCCACAGTTGTGCATAAATTTAATATCCATGTAAATAGATACGCATTCAATTGCAATTTGCAATACATCGGTTACTCGATTGCTTAGTTGGTCCCAAAAGATAAATTTGTAACACGGCTATTAAAGTATGTACATTAAACACTTCAGTTGGAATTAATCGTTAATGCAGATTGAAAGGACGACTCAATGGGAAAGTTGTTGAAAAATAAGGGAAAAGATAGCCTTTTGTTCAACCCACTCAACTCACACAATAATCCCGAACATGACCTTTGCTTCATACAGAATGCAATTAAATTCAATAAAAAAAATCAATAAGGTTGCTTTAAGGCAATAAAAAACACAAAATTAAACGAATTAAATTCCTTAAATGATATTCAAACACACTTGGAATAGAGTTTCTCTAAATGTAAATTTATTTAATCTTGTCCATTACAATATTCATTCATACACATTTATCAGTATATATATAGAAATATATATGTAAGTATATATATGCAGCTGTACGTTCATAGATATTTGATTTATATATCGCAAAGTATGCTCAATAGTATGTTCAATATTATTTACAAGAAATACTTCAAAAACCACTCAAAGCAGCTAAAGAAGTTTTAAAATTGTTGTGTTTATTTGTTTTTTTTGGCACAGATAGACAAATGTGTTCAAGCTCAAATTAAAAAGCACATTATTAAAACATATTCAGATAGTTAATAAATTTTGTTTTTAATTTTTAATACTTAAATCAATTCGGGTTGGGTGGGAAATTTGCCTGGACTTGTATATATGTGTGTGTTTGTGCATCAGTGTGTGTGTGTATGTGTTTGTGCTTTTGTTTGGGAGCTACTAATACTAAGGCATACCTATTTAAAGATTTTTTGCGCGAGTTAACTTTATTTATTTTTTTTTAGTTGTTTATAGTAACGTACTTGTACTTATATATTTTTACTAAATAGTTGATTAAATTGTTCATTGTTTTTCTTTGGTTTTTAGTATGTTTAACATTAAGACGAGCGAGAGAGCGAGAGGGTATCAATGATCTTGGTTTCTAATTGATTGAGGGTGCATAAAATACCGTATCAACTTTTGGAGCAACGGTTTAACGTTTAAATGTTATACTTTATATGTAGATTTACCTTGTTGCAATATTTATGTAGTACATACTAACAATGCATTTAAGAACATTTTGAAAACGGCAACGCGAACATTTTCCATTTCAATAAATATGTATAGTACGTACATATATGCATATATGCGTAGTACTTAATAGCCATAGAAATACAATTAAATTGAATTTAGTTAAATATTCTGGCAAATCTGTGAAATACGTTTTCAAATAATACAGAAAGTTCAAAAAAACACAAAATGTTAATCTCTTGTAGCTTTTATATCGTTATCATCATGTTTATCGTGCCAATTTAAGCATCGGTCTCCGAACGTCGCCTTCGTCCGGGTCCACCTGGAAAGTTGGCTGCAGCCAATCCCATACGATGTTTCGCCTCCTGAGTGCCCGAATAACCACGTGCCAATCCAAAGTCCACAGTGCGCTTAGAGCTAAGTGATGAACAAGAGTATTAAAGTTCAGGATTTACATATTTAACGGAGATATTTATCGAAAAAGTTCCATGAACTCGTTTGGCAAAAAAAAAAACAATACCATATTTTTATTTAAATATTTTTTGTAGTATATCTTAAATCAACGAAAATGACTTTAAAATCATAAATTTAGTTGTACAAAATTTAAATTTTTTCTAAAATATCTTTCCTTCAAGGTAAACTACTTTTGTAAAGAAAAACATGTTTTTGTAAAGCCTTTTAAAGTTTAAGATCAAGTTTAGGAATTATTTCTATGAAGTTATTGGTCTCTTATTTTTCTCTGATGGTATTGTGCCTATATGCTTACTTTTCTAGGTCGTTACGTGCACGAATTATGGTGCGTCCAAAGCGTGTCATCAACTCCATTAAAAGGTCATCGGGCACCTCCTCGAGCTCGTTGTAGCCGCCATAGCCGTTGTTGGCGCTTTGACTTTTTTCATTTAGAAAGGGGGGAAGGCAGTGAAGCGAAATATTAAAGTTTATATAAATAATTAGGTTTTGTCTTGGATATCTAGTCCTAACATTCCATATAATCAAATAATTAGGGCCACTAATTACTTTGCTTTGTAATTTACATTCTTCTTTTACATTTGGCATTTGCATAAAAATCGAATGGGTCTCGTTGGTAATTTTGTAACTGCCAATGAATGTAATTTTCCATTTGAGCAACTGCGCATTAAATGTATCCGAAATGGGCTTATCTACATATTTACTGTATATTTAGGCTAACAAAATATTGAAGTGCACTTAGAATTTGAATAGAAAGTACGCTTAAGAGATGAAATTTAATTACTTCAAGCATCTACGTTATATAAGATGCTTTAGCCGATTTAGCTGTCATTTTAAGCAAGAGTTTACATTTAATTAATTGAGAATTCTTCCAACAACGCATTAAAAATGCAAAAGGCAAAGAAGAGAAAACACGAACATATATGTATGTATGTAAGTGCAGCATGTGCGTTTGTTGAAACAAGCATCATCATCCCAACTGTTGCCCCAAAAAGTGTGTCCTTCAACACCTCCTCCTCACTCGGTGGTAAGCCCCCAAGCCAAAATTCAACACCACACTGAACACTTTCTGGTAATTGGTTTTTGGCTATATGTATGTATATTTTTATACAAATTTTTGCGGCAGCTTAAGTGCCCCCAAAACTAATTAGCTGTAAGTGAAAAGCTGTGGGGCAATTGTACAACTACCTGGGCATGGGTGCAGCATCAATCCGTGAGATGGCCAACAGGCAGATGGTCAGAATGGCCAGAGCACAGAATGCAAATCGGTTGGTCATCATCATTGCGCTGTGATTTGCAATTGCCTGAAAAGGAGAATGACAAGGAGTAATTTGAAAGAGGTAAATAATGTGTGAAAAAGTTGGTGAAGTTGTAATATTGCTTACGTTACTGATAGATTTATAAACAATAATAATCCAGCAAACTTATCCTTAATTAGTTTTACGGAATAAGTATTGTTTGTAAGTCTTTATACTAAACATTTTTTAATGGTGTTTTATTTTGTCTAAGCGCCCAAAATGTCAATGAAATTCAATACTACAATCATTTCACTTCCTCTGCCCTTCTTTCGTTGCAGCAATAAACCTCAAGCAGTTCCGTGGCAACAATTAAATATCGATCGAGCTCTAACCCAGTCATTTAGAAAAGCTCAACTTTGGTAGTTCCCCCCCGCTCTCTGCCCCTTGATTCATTAGCACGTCGGACACAAACGGAAGTCAGGTATACCATTTCCCATTAAGTGATTCATTAAATGCTCAACGAGGCATAGCACGCCCCTTCCCCCCTTCTAACTCCCTATCATGTTTGCTTCCTGTCCTGCTGACAGTGGCAATATGAACGGGGCTCGTCTCAGTTTTTGCATTGCTGCACTCACTTCCTGTCAACGCTCGTCCCGTTTGTGGCCCCACACTGCCCCTAAATGCTGCTGTCACTGTTATGTTTACAGTTGCAAAGAAAGTTTAACAGCTTGCTGACATTTCTGTGACATGAGCGGTAACAGAAGTGCCCCCCAGGACATTCAACAGGACAAATGAATTGACTGACTGACTCACAGAACCTATCCTGTCCTGTCCTGCCCTGTCCTGTACTGATGCTGATGCTGTCGCTTAACTCCTGGCCCGGAGCCTCATTTAATCATCTGCCACGACAGTCGAGAGGGAGGGGAATGAGGTGCGGAGTGTGTGTGCCAAGTTTAAAGCGCACTCTTATCGATTCACGTGCGAGATATTTGTCAAGCCAACAGGTTATTGATTGTGTTTGTTAGAGCCAATGCCAAAAGGCAAATGGCAAATGGCAAACGTAACGAGTTAGAAATGTATTGCACTATTTACAATCGACATAGCTAACATAAACTTCAGAACGTTTTCGCATAAGATATTCGGGATTTGTAACTGAGCAAGCAAATAAATTGCACGGAAGCATTTTTTTTGCTTTCAAAGATTTTTATAAACAAAAACTAGTTGACAAATTGTTGGCTTTTCAAATTCCCTTTAGCTTTGTCAATTTATAATTATATTATAAATATTAATTATGCATTTTTAATTTTCAATTTAAATGCATGATTTTAAATTCATTGCTTTCTATTTTTTTTTCTGATTGAGAAAGTCATGGAAGTAATCTATTTATGCAGGTTAATTTGTGCTGTAGATTTTTTCCAATATCTGTCACTGTTTGCCTGTTTAAATATTAAAATATTATTACTTGTCAGGTTTTCTTTTTTTCTTTACAATCTGCTGGATTGGGAATTCAACTGAACCTTTTTTTTTGAGTCAGATTGGCCAATCACATGTCAGTATTGTAGTTGAGTATTTGCCATACACACTTTCACCCAATTTTTCATCAAAATTTAAGCTGTATTTTGGTCACCAATCAAGTAAACTGTCATTCAGTTAGTAAGCTAAAAATGGCAAATGGAAAACTAAAAAGAAAATTTTTATATTTCAATTAAATAAATTTAACTTAATTGAATAGAATCTGCTCAAAGACAAATCAGCTCCACTGCAAATAAATGTCAAACGCATGAATTCACCAATTACAATTGCCCAATTGGTTTGTTCTGAGCTGCTGACCACAAAGACTGTCATTAAAAAGGAGGCCAAAAACACTCTTTAACCTTAAGGTCATCAGCAAAATCCAAGAATTGTTGAGCCATGAAAGTATATTTGCCAAAAGCCACGTGCAGTTCTTATAAGAGTCCAACTTCTTAACCGTTATTGAAAGTAGATTTAAAATCAAATAAAAACGGTCCGGCATTAAATGAACAATGAGATCAATGTGTGATTGCGTTTTATTATACGACGAAGCTGTTTTGCCTCCTCCGTGGGGGTTCCCAGCTGCCACAGGTTGCTTATCAGACCGCACAACAAACCCAAACCAAACCAGGATCCTACACTCCTCCCTCCTTTTGGCATGGCTGTGTTAGACAAAGGGAAGAATGGAATACGAACGAACGCGTCGAGCGCTTTTTACAAATAAAGTAATCAACGGATTTTACGCAACGTTGAGCAATTTACGTTCATCTCGGTTTCAGTTTTTGTTGTTTGTTTTCCTTTTTTTTTGTTTTCTGGCTTTACCCCAGTGCGTATGATTGCTGTGTACGTTTATTAGGCAGCTTAAACGGCAGCTCAGTGAAGCGTTTGTTGCGGCCATACATATGAATGAGTGTGTGGCCAAGCATTTATCAATCATTTTCGCATTTGATTTATGGCCATAATGAGAGTTGTCCTGCACCGGTTTAGGCCCAGAGATGTGTGTGTGTGTGTGCGTGTGTGTAAAACGCACATCAATTTTGGGTTTGTTGTTCTTATTTAAATATTTTTATTTGTTTTCGATGCGTCTGATAACCCCAAACGTGTACTGACCACATACATCTATATTTCGATACTGTTTGGATGGCTTAAAGGCTTAGCGGACGAATGCAAATATAAAAAAAAAATACGTTCAATATTTGTGTGCAAATAGGCAAATAATCAACAAAAGCACGGTCAGCGCACAATTCATATGTATCTATATTTTTTGCGCTCTCAATCTGCAAATGATAACTAAATATTTATAATAGTATTTGTCCCCACGCACTGTAAATACACATCAGCTATTTCTCATCCTGTCCGCCTTCCCCCTCTTCACGCCACCATTTTCACACTTGGCTGGCAACGTGATTTGGCCTCTCCATCTCCTTTTCGCCTGCTGTTACTGCATTTTCTTCCTGGCTCTTCCGCGCTGCGTTTTAGAACTCAGTCACTTGAATTTTATACGCCGAGTCAGCCGAGTGCCAGACGATTAATTGCAAAATGCAGCCTGATAAGCATGGTCAAATGGCGCACACTCATTTTCTTTTTAACGCTAACAAAGCGCACAAGGCTAATGATTTGTCATTCCATCGATTTCATTGGGCAGGAAAGTTAATCTGATTTAACTTGAAGTTTTCTTAAAGTGCATCGTTTTCTATACATATTTTAATGTACTTGCACTCGGTGATTCTAAGATAATTCTTGAGATAGTTTCACTTTTCCTCTTAGAGAATATTAAAATTACTCTCTTTTCTCACATTTGAAAAGTTTTGAAACTGCAAATTTTATTTCTAAAGCTTCTAATTTAAAATAAATAACTAAACATCTTTTTACGACTTTTACTTTTCGACAAGTTTCAGCAACAAACAATACCAAATTATTTAAACAAAGTGTTAAGACATCTTCATTATCACTTTAAATATATTGCTTTTATCTTCCATTTTATACTTTTAAAAATGCACTTAACGCTTTTAGTCTCTAACTCAATTATGATGCAAAAAGAAACTAAAAAACACTTTATAAACGTTTAGTTTTAACCTGCCTTATTTAAACCGCACTCAACTCGAAAGTCTACAAAGCATCTATGTAAATTAATCTCAATTACAAATATGCTTGACATTTTTACAACATGGTCAACAGCATGCTAACCCCAAAATGTATCTTTTGGCTAACAAGCACTTAACCACATGGCTACCAGTTTGTTCAATTTTCCCTCTCCCATTCTCTATTTTAATTTAGAACATGTGTGAGAGAAATTGTGTTTGTTGTCCATGTAAATTGCGTTCGTAGTCATTGGCATATAAAAAACAATATAAATTAAGCTGCAGCTCTCTATAGACTTTAGTTCTTGGGTCCAGAGTTTCTACTAGTTGGCTAAAATGAAACACGAGACGCAGACATTGAAATTGCATTGCCTTGATTATAGGGCAAACACCTCCAAGACCCGCTTCCCCCCTTTGTGGATTTGGTCACCTGCTGAGCTGGTAACTGAAAACGTACTTATGATATTCTGGACTTGGGCGTGGAAAGTGGCTATAACTGTTCGTTGTGTGTGTGTGAATGTGTGTGTGAAATTGAATTTGGGTCATTCAATTGCTTGAGCTGGGGATTTAACCAAAATACGAGTATTGCACGTGATTTGAGAGATTTCTGTTGATTTTCCTCTCAACACACATTGGTCTTGACTTTAATTGTAAGCAAGAGAGAAAGAGAAAACTTTGTACGTAATCCGCTAATTCGCAAATGTCGGAAAGTAAAACAATTATGAAAATTATTAACACGCACAACACAGCGCTTTAAGCGCATTAAAATTTCACATAGCAAATGAAAATTGCGTATACGAGTGGGTTGCCAGCGCTGCCCGCAAGGCAAGGGAAAACTGTGTTGCATGCCCCCGCGATGTAATTGGATGCTTATTGAATTAGTGACAAAGACGTCACTGTTGGTTAAAATGGGGCTTAGATTGCTGGCCGCCTGCTGAGTGTTTTTGTTGCCATTTAGATATTCATCAAATTATTGCGTTTGTCAAATTAAGCAAACAAGTCGTCTCAAGATTGATTTGGATACGGTTGCTGGATTACGACTTCCAGTTTCCGGATGTTGAAACCGCCAAGTCAAACATTAGATTTGTCCTGATTTGCCAGTTTGTCTCTCTCGCTCTTTATTCCTTTGCCAATCCGTCTCCGGCTGTTGTCAATTGTCGCATCCGGACTGATTACATCTTCATTGACTGGGTTTATCTCCCTGCCACAGAGTCCACAGTTGGTTGACGTTTCTTGTTTGCTGGCTCAAACTTAAACTTAAGCTCGCCCAATGAAGCAGCTAATCAATGTCTTTAGCTGTTGTGTTCAATTCACCTTTGGCTTCTCTGACATATTCGCTAATTGTTGTCAACGCAAGTAATTAAGTGAAATTAAAGCACTTTAGCTGACGAAAGCACAATTAACAAGAAAGAGCGTTTTTAAATCGACCACAAACTTTTCACTATATATATACAACGATTATTTAAAAATAGCTAAAATTTTCTTCTTGAGTATCTAATTATAGAATTTTCTTGGCAAGGAAATAATCCATATGTCTTTATAATCAATTTAAAACTCCAAAATTGTAAATGCATTTTAATGCTCCTTTAAAAAATTAGCTTAAAAACAGCCTTCTTAAACAATAATACTATAAACAAAATCACTCAAATGAATATACATTACTCTTAAAACTTAATTAATTTGCAAAAATAGTTGTCTTGCCTTCACTTTCATAATTCTTATCTCCATGAGAATGTATGAGACAGTTCAAGGCTTTAACTTTTACTTTAGCCACTTGAGTACGAAAGTAAAAGACGTTAAATAATTACAATCTCTAATGGCAATGTTAGCCACCCGAAAAAAATAATTCCGAACCTAGCCCTAGGGGAATTGAAACTTTGCTGCTGCATGCTCACGACTCAGAAGAAGCATGCTTTGATAGCATTACACGAGGATGTGACAATGACAATGACAACAGGCCAAACGAAAGCGAAAAAGGCAACGACGTCATCATTTGCACAAGGCACGCACTGCTCTCAAATGCCAAGAGAAGGCAATGGAAAATAAAAATCGTGTTGACCTAACTCAGAGTAAGCAAGTTGTCGGCTAAAACAATGAGGTTGAACGCACAACATTTAAGAACGTTTTGTAGGCTAAAAGCATTGCACGCAACATGATGAAGATGGAGAAGACGAGCTCTGAGCCAACGGAAGGCATCTTTTGGGAGTCGTCACTTTTTAGAGTTGAGCCAAAGGTGGTTAGGTTGGATGAAGGAACAGCAGCAGCTACCTGAGCGCCTCTTAACATTAACTTAAAAATTCATTGGGAACCGAGGAATACTTCTTTTTATTTAGATTTGGCCTTCGTTGCCTTTGAATGTGGCTAACCCCCTCGCTTCAAAAATGTATGGAAAATTATGCGAAAAATGTCCGACACAGATTAAAATAATTGTACAAGGATGTTTAAGGTGGCTGGGTGGGCTGCCAACAGGTTTGCAACTGGGAATTTTTCGGTTGTGTCGGCATTGTTTATGTATTTATTTAAAGTGAGCATTTTGTGAATTAGCCTCAGGTGATTTGAATTGTTGCTGAGCTTGGATTGCTTTTGATTTGGCTTTGATGCCTGGCACACAATTGCTAAGTGGGAAATGAGGTTAGTAACATAATTGTGCCTCTAGCTTTAGAGTGCAATACACTTGTGTCACTATCAGTAATTGTAATTGACAGGCTTATAAATTTAGTGCTTTAATAGAAAATGGAAAAACGCCTTTCCTTGTCTTTAACTGCATGCTACAATGCTGCCTACATTTAGGGGCTTCTATATTTGCAAACTTTGTGAATCGTTGAGCTTGTTTTGAAAGAATCTTGCAAGTAAAACAAATTCCTTTTGCGGAAAAAGACTTCATAAGCGTCAGAACGATCTAAGAACCCACATGAGCTTTTTACATAAGCCAACTGCGTCACAAAAAGTGGCAAAATATTTAAATAGTGTGCAAACTATGCATTTGGGAAGCACAAACAACGTAAATTGAGCAAAATGAAGAGAAAAGAAGGATTGTAAACTTTTGCTAGCTGCGGAAAGAATTTTGTAATGTTTGATTCCCTCTTGTCGCCCACAAATATATCGATGTAAATGTTTTCGTTGCTCTTTCACTTTCGACTCATTGCAAATGCCGCCAGCCTTTCAGTTGCGTTCCTGATATACTGCCTGGCCCCAGTTCCCAAAGACCCAGTTACAATTCCTAGTTGTTCTCGACATTGTTTGCCACATTCACGTTCACATTCGCATTCACATTGACGTTTGTGTTTGTTTATGTTTTCTGAGCATTGTTGCCGCAATTTTTCCCCAACTCAAACAGAAGGGGGTCCTTTGCACTCTCACATATGGGTTTGATTATCGAGTCGGCAAACTTTTTGCATTGAATTTCTGCTTAAAATGTAAATGTTTTTCTATTACACCAACTTTGAGCTCGCTTTAACGTTACATACGTTCTATTATATCACTCATTGTGATATTGTTGATATTGGGCTTTTGAATTTAGCTGGTTTTTAATTACGTTTGGGATTTTGTTACCAATATCAATAAGCGATATGCAAACATATGTTAAACTCTTTGCTCTTTAAGATTTGAATTTAAATTCACTTGCTTTAAGTACAATACTTTAAAAGGCTTCCAAAAGTGGAGCTCCAATTATATATTATTTATTTTTCATTAATATTTTTGTTGGTAAATTGCAAGCATGAATGAATTCAGTACCTTCACGTTTACACAAATAAATACTTGTATGATTTTTAAGCATGTCAACGATATTTATTTTCATTTAAATGCCATTACGCCTTCTCCTCCCTTTCCCCCTCCTGCTCACAGATATTTATACACACATTTCAAAAGTGTTTTATGTTGCATTTTTCCATAAGCAATTCTTTGCTACCGTCATGTAAATTTCGTCACTAAATGCCATCGTGGCATCGTGGTATCAACAAAATGTAAGCTTCCAGCGATAAGACATGCATTCACTCGTGCCTCATCCACTCTGCCTCTTGCCTCTTAAGCTGTGGCAGCGTTTCATGTCAGCTTCTTCATGTTTGCTAAAGAGCTGCCAAATTGTTTGTATGACAAAGTTTGCATTTTGTAATAAATTCGCTTTTAAAATCGTTTTTTGTACATTTATGGTCGGCATTTAAATTAAATACTTTTTATAACATTCGAAGGGGACTTTCTTACGAGTGGAGCACAAAAAAGAGCGAACAATTTCACCATATCCATTTTGTCAACGGTTTATTTGTTTTTCGGCAATAAGACATTGCTCATAAAAATACAAAAAAAAAAATATAAAGTATGAATGTGGGAAAAAGAAACGAGTTGACAATATATAAATATGTTGATATGTTGTTGGCTTGTTTTCAAGCCTTCAATAATTGCTACAATCAAAGTCTTTTTCCCCACTCGCTTCATATTTCCCTGCCAATTAGTAAAAGCCAACCGAATTAGCCTTACCCTTTACAGTTTCTGAACATCCCCTGTAATACCCATAATATACTTGTACGAACAACAAGTTTAAATTTACATTTGAGCCCATAAACTCACCTAATTAGAAATAAACATTTTTAGACCAAAGTTTGTGGCCAATTTAATTCTGTAAATGCTCTCGAAATTCAATGCATTAAAGAAGTAATCCTTAAAACAGAATTATATTAATACCATCGCCAGCTAATAAAGAGGAGAACAGCAGAAATTTTTATTTAAATCACGGGGGAACAATGTAGGAAACGTGGCGTGAATAAAACGTACAATTTTCTCTTTTATTTTGTATGTAATAATATGTTAATTTGCGACAAATGCAGCTAAACTCAGATGACAAACAACTGGTTAGGATTTTTAGGTCTGTGGAGATTTAACCCCTATATAAGAGTGTGTGTATGACTGAGTGTTTATTTTGTAGCCCAAAAAAGCCATCATCAAGTGTTGCCCGCTAAGTTTTGCGGGTAAACATTGCTTAAACAATTTAATTAATAAAAATATGCAAATTTAATTAAGAGAACAAACGCAAAAGCTTTAGAGCTCCAAATTGAACACCAGAAAAAGGGCAAATATTCTAGCTTAAATATTTAAGGGTATTAGCGAGAATACCAACTTGTATTCACAAGACCTTTCCACACACAACGAAAAACTTCAAAAATGTTTTTTAATTGATGCTCAGGTATACTTACAAAGTATAAAAACTTTGCAATGGGTTTTTATGCATTATTTGGGTATGAAAAAAGTTTGTCGATGAAAGCAGATGCGTTGGATCATCTTCATGGTGCAATCAGGCTAAAAAAAAAAGCAGAAATAAAACAAACACTTTTCTGTTAGCCAGAAATACAAGTATTCGCTGTAACCCACTTGTCTTTTGTTATGTTGTTTGTCTTTTGCAAATTTAAAGAAAACAAAAGATGCAAGCACAAAAGAAGCTCAACAATTTGTCGCCATTCCAAGGAATAAACGCAACTTGAGGATGACAATTATATTAAGTAGTTTTTGGATTCGCAAAACAACACCTGTGCGAAAACATAAAATAGATTTTGAAGTAGCACCAAAAAGTTGGCAACAAAAACGGACAGAAATTATTTGTTAAGGTTTATCCCTTTTGCCTGTTTTTACTGTTGTCCTTCCCATTAAATTTTGTAAATGATTCATTACTTATTTATTTAAATATGTACATTTAAAACTGTTTCGGCAAGCAAACACAAAATCAAATTTTAAATACGGTGTTTCCTGTTGAAAACTTTTAGTGTCGGGCAATCATTGATGCGAACCAAAAGGCAAACAATTAAATAAACAACAGTCGAAGAAATTCAACTAAAATTCATGAAATATTGCCATTATTAACAATTTGAATATTAAATTTACTTACTCAATTTCTCAGATACTTGAAAACGAAAGGTAAGTCAATAAATAGTAAAAAAAAAATACAAATCAAACATAAATCAATTAGGTTTTTACATGAGCACATATATTTGCGAATATTTTAGAAACTCTGACTGCTAACTTTAATTTTCCACATACACAAATACTAAAGACAGACCACATAACTTTCCTTAAGCTAGATAGTTTAAGCTTAGAAAGTTGAATATAAGCACAGTGTCACAAAGTATGTTGTTTAGTGAAGCTTGCAATTTTAACGATAATCCTATAGATTTTTTCTTTCAGGAGCAAAGCCAAAGTAGAAAGTAATAAAGGTACAAGCCGACCTTCAATTTGGCAACGTGCGGTGAAGATTTTGTCCCGTTATTAGAAAGGGTCACATGATTCGATGAAATTAAGACAAAAGGGCAACGAAGCACTAAATGTTTAAGGCCGAGTGAACTTAAGGACCATATGTAAGGCTGTCAGATTGGCTAGAGCTTAAGTCTGTTAGAGGACAAGTTTTTAAAAGGAGTTTTTGTGTGTGTTTTAGGAACTGTAAGCTTTAGCGAAGGTATTTTCTAGCAAGCGGGCTTCGTGTCATGAACCTTTTTTCAAATGCAAGTAAATTTTCATTAAATTAAAATGTAAGGAATTTAAAAGTGTTTGAAATATTAATGAAAATCTTAAATGAAGTTAACGAGATAGATTTTTATGGAAAGAAGTAGTTTTAAAATTATTTGAACTTCTACTACTGTCAGGATATTCAGGTAATAGGAATCTTATAAACCCAATAAAATATAACATTTGATTTCATTTCAGAAAAAATAATAAAAAAAAAATAAAGTTGAATAAGTAGCTTACAAACTGTTATTTAAAAATAAGGTGCATAACGAAGGTAAAATCCCGTCGCCATTTTTAAAAACAATTCCTTCGCAACATGTTCGTAAATATTGTAATTTAAAAATTTCTAACAGAAAAGCCAAATTACTCTGGTAATAATACTACAATTTTAAAAAACATAAAGTTCACTATTGAATTTTAAGTACTTAGTACTTTTTAAATTACATACATAAATCAAGTATTTGGTATTACCAAAACAAGGAATTTAATATAATTTAATTTGTAGAATGGAATTAGTTTCAATATGAATGTTAATATTTAAACATTTTAACACACTCACCTTTACTTCGAAATAAACAATAACTCTTTAAATAGTTCCTTCAATAGGATCTCTCTTCACGATCCCTGTGATAAATCAGATATTCACAGTTAAATATAATTAGAAAAAACTGCACTGCAAAACCCACTAAACAATTACGAAATTATTACAAACTGAATATTTCACTACCAAAAACTGTTAGCAATTTTGTTTGGAAACCGTAGAGATTCACCGTCGCTTGCTGCTGCTGATGTTGCTTCTTGCTGATTGAAGCTTCGGGGATTTTTTTCCGCTGCTAACTGCACCGCTTTGGAACTGAAACGTAAGTGAAATCGGCAGCCAAGGCGCACTCGATTTATACGAGCAGCGTGATGAGTTCGTGCCCCCAAAGTTCGTAACCAAAGTGGACGAGGATTCGAAAGATTTCAACGCTGTGTGTGGATTTAAATGTGTGCGTTCGTATCTGTGTGTGTGCGCGTGCGTGTGTGTTTCAGGTAAACGGCACGAGTAACAAAACGAACGCCCACGCCACGAAGATTATGCGCAGTCCATAACTTGACTCGGTTTTAGATTTGTGTGTGTGTTTGTGGCGACCACACGTCGCATGAGTAACAGAATGCAACACGTGGTACATGGTTAGAGCCACAATTGGAGTTTGGTAGAGAGTGCGTTCCTTTATCAGTTTTATCAGACAGCAATTACGCACAATTATCACACAAACACACAAGCAAACACACAGATACATTTGTCACGCGATCTTATCTAGCTAATCATCTAATCAGCGCCAGATTATTTTCAATTAGTTGCATATTTGGCAAGCCGTGTCAGACGAGAATCCAATATAAATCCCTATGCTCTTTAGCATGCGAAATATGTTTGGGCTTATTAATTCTCTGGTAATGTGTATTATCATTCTTATCTATTTGACATTATACAATATGTTTCATATTTTGCATCACCAAAATAGTTAGTACTTTTTGTACTTTCCATGCTTAATCACAGAAAATCATTCAACAATTAGCTGTGAAATAATTCTGCGTAAAAATGTTTCTCAAATCTGTTTTTTTTGTTCCATGATATAGTCATTAAAGCAACAATATAAAAAACATTGCTTTATCAAAGATTAATTAAATTTTTAAACACATTTAAGTATACATATATGTATTCATTAAAAAGTATTAAGTCCTTTTAATAATATATTTAATCCTCCTTAATTATTCTCGATCGAAGAAGATCGAAAACTCTGATTCAGTCTAAAAAAAAACAACAAAATGTGTGGTGGTTATAAGCTTTAGTTTCATATTAACTACTTGCCTTCCATGTGAACGTATGACAATATTTTCCATTTTCTCTTAAGAACTTAGTTAGTTGAGTAAAAGCGTTCTCCTTGTGCTCATGGTCACATTCAATCAAAGAATAAAGAAAAGAATAATTGGAAATGTGTATATATTTACTTATTTATATAGGAACATACATGCTTATATTATACATATTTATACTTGAACCGCAATAAGTCTTTTGTTATTTGAGGTGAGGCAATACCAGTGATGTCAACTTTTGTGAACGAAGAAAAGCTGTTTTTGGCTTTAAATGAGACCAAAAATAAGCGCAAATAATTGAAAAAAAAACGTTAAAAAAAGCTGATGGTTTTTTTTAAATAATTTATTCATTATTTTCATTAAATATATATAACATTTTATTGAGTTCAATGGCTTTTTTTTATTAATTGGGATGTAGGAAAACTGTGTGTTTTGGCAAAACGAAAAGAAAATGCTTTATGGGGAGATATTTTTTTTTTTTTATTAAAAATATAATGAAATTTTTTTACAAGGGACCTGCTACCTTATTGGGCAACTTAAACAAATCAGAAATTAAACTAAAAACAAAAACAAAAACCAAATTATATATCATAATGACTTACTAAATAATTTAATTTAATTAATAAGATGGGATGGGTGGGTTTTAAAGGTATATTGGGATAAGCATTGGATTGCGGGGACTTTATGTCAAGACCCGGTCTCCTTGCTCTTTGGCAAACAGTATTAAGGCGTCTGGCTAGACTGTTAGGATCAGCTCCCAGCCTCTCCGTGTATTTTTTGGCAATCACTTGTATCCTGTCACCTATTTTAGGCACCTTAAGGTCGCGCTCAATGTAGCTGTTCCTTATATACCATTGGGCTTCAGATATCATCCTAAGCGTCTTAGCTTGGAGTACACGGATCTTGTTTAGGTGCGACTTGGGCTGCGATACCATACACCTGCATGGCATAGAAGAGGCTAGGAGCTAACCAATATTAATGCTTAATTTCTATCTGACAAAAAATTAATGCATAGTTGTAGAAACACCCAAAGCACATTAGTAATAATAAATTTTTGAATACTTTTAAGGCACGTAAATAGCAGGATTCATTGAATGCTAAAACAGCTCTAGCTGGTGCGTAAGGTTATCTAATTACCCAATACTTGGTAAAAATTGGCACTTTCAAACGAATAAGACAAACCAAAATAAAACAAAAATCTGATTCTCCCCAGAAAAAAAGCCAAATTCGGTTTGCAAAAAAGATTTGACGGGAAAAAAGCTATTTTGACATCAGTGCGCAATACCACAATATAAGCTTTATCGCTCACCACTCTCTTCATACATATAAAATGTACGTTTACTTAGTACGCAGAAAGTGTGTAATTATTATTACGCAGAATCAATGACTGAAAATTATATATATAAAAGACGCTAAAATATACTTTAAACCTTAAGTTGGCTTTTAAATTGATTATATAAAAAGGTACACCACTCAGAATTCGGTCTATTCGTGTTACCGAGCGATCATCGAAGCGCAACACCCACAAGTCGGATGACCAGAGTCACACCGAAAAGGGCATCACGCAAAACCTCACGCTGCCGAATAGAACGATTCACCTCATCAACGCGGGTGTAATGTGCTTTCAGTTAGTGTGAAAGTAAGTGAAGACTGACTACAGAAATGATCCTGTGAAGTATAGTCTTAATTTTACACCGCCCAACAAAATGCTCTACTACTTGCGAAAGCAAGAACCACTTGTGAATTATAACGCAACCAAACGTAAAAGAAACTCACACACGGGGGTTGTTTTGCCACCGCTTGGATTTGCCTGTGTGTTTGTGAGTGAGTAATAATATATTGTTGGTATTTTCACTAAACGCATGTAAAGAAATGTAGATATGATTTTAACAAATTATTTAATTTTATTTGCTACTTTAACATTTTATGTTTTTTATATTGTTGAATAATGAAAAAAAGGCACAATTTTCGATATTACTTCTGTGAATTTTAAACGAACTGATTTACAAATATACTTTTTCAGCTTAGCCTATGTGTATACTTTTGTGTGTATTTTTTTTTATGGCTGCAACAGAAAAACGTAGGCGACCAGGCTAATGATAATGCGTCTGATAAAAGCTTTACAATGTTTCTGTTTTCGTGGTCAGTGTCGATTTTATTCGTAAATTGCGAGGCGGCCACAAGAAACGTGATTTAAATCTCTGGAGTACTATGTATGTGCTTGCCTACACCCCCTTTTAGCTTTTCGCACACATTTGTGTATGTGTGTTAAAGTTGGGGAATCATAAAGCTAATTAAGTAATAGGACTTATGTAAGCAGCAATGGTAACTTTTTTGGCATGCGTCTCTTTATCATTATGTATGCACATATGAATATTTGGCAAGCTGACCTTTCGACCTATCACAAAACGCTGGAGATTTGGTTAATCCATCAAAAAAACTTCAAAAGACTTCGGTCTGTCTGGCATTAACTAACATTTGATGTAAGCACATGGGATAACTGGGGGGATAAGCTAATTTATGTTTAGATGTAGTATAGTGCTTATTATATGCACGCGTTAGTTGAATCTCTTATATGGAAATTGCCAGAGCCTGATTGTGGTGCATTGAAGTGCATTTCACTTTAGCAGGACATGGAACGCCCGTTGCGAAAATCTTGGCATATTTTGATTTTATGGATAGCGCATGCCGCAAACACAAAGCTGACATGTTGGCATTTTCCTTTGAATTTTCATTGACATCGTCTAAGCAAAAATCGCATATGGTAAAGTTCAAACAATGCAACTTAATTTAATAACCTTTACGAGCTTACGCTTATAATCCATTTTTGACTGTCCATTGAATTTAATGTTCGTTTCTTATTTATAACATTTTATAATTTGTATTGAAATTTGCCTACCTGTCTGTTTGATATCTCTGTGCTATGGTAAACTTTTCCAGGGCATACATTTTATGAGGAATCGCGTTATAGTGACCATTATGAATATCAATTTGCATACATGCATTTACAAATTAAATCTAGTACATTAGGCAAAATGTTTTAGTTTAATGATTATTGCTGAAACAATATGTTTTGGTTGCCTTTAGCTTTAGCATGTGGCACTCCCTTATGTCATTACAGTTGAATATTGCTTACCATAAAGTATTTGTTTATTACTAAAAAACTGATTTCAATAGTGTTCATGATACATATACATACATTTGTATAATAAGGTTTGCATATCAAAAAATATAGTCTAAGGAAATTTAAGAACAATTGAACAGCATAGTTATCTAATCTTCATCGTCTTCATCTTCATCTTCATCTTCATCATCCTCATCTTCGGATTCTTTAACTGGTTTAACTTTCTCCAATGGTGGATTTTTGCGTGCCTTTTTCGCTGGCACAGCTGCTTCCTCTTCATCGTTGCCATCAGTTGCCGGCTTCTTAGCATCCGCAGCCTTGAGTTCTAAACGCTTCTGACGCAGCTCTGCCTTGCGTTTCACCTGATCCCTTGTCAATTTGATGAAGTCAACATCCTTGGTAAGCGCAAATTTAGTAAGCACTTCGTTGGCCTGTTTCTTCAGCTTGAGCATACGTTGTTCGCGTGGACCAACCACATAGGGAGCATCCGCTGGCGGGGCACACATGCTGATATACAAGGGCAGCGCCGAGGTGCCCACAATATCGATTTTCAAATACATGGAGCGTATGTTAGCCAACCCACCAGGAAACTCCTGCTTCAGCTGGTTGACAACGGTCAATATATTCTCCGCTAGCTGTGGGCCACTGTGCTCATGATTGCCCACCGGAATGGCCGTAAGATCACCCTTCCTCAGCTGCCTGTAGGCAGTGCGGCAAAGAGCGCGCGAAATCTCCTTTTGCAACTGTTCGGTTTTGTTCAGCATGTGAACAGCATGCAGCACATTGCGTGACTTCTGGGTGCTCTGCAAAAAAATAAAGACTGGGAACTTAAACAGCTGACTTTGGTTGTATTTAAATGTAGCTCACCTGGCCGAGAAAGGCGCTCGCCTGTCCTGAGATACGTCCATCGCATAGTAGGTAATCGTAGGTGTTGACAAACTTACGCTTGGCCTCATAGGTGGCCATATCATTGCGAAGTCGATTAAATGGCACCACGCTTAGTCGTTGCTTGATGCCCGCCTCGCGCAACAAATCCTCATAGTGCTGCACCGTGGGCTCGTAGTCAAACCTAGCTCCACGCTGCAAGTCCGTCACAATGATAGCAACGTCATCATCGTTGCCGACCAGCGAATGTTTTAGTGCTAGTTTTACAACACGCTTGGGGCAACTGGGTATCTTATAGCTGGCTACCTGTAAGACGTACCGGTAGTCGCTGAAGATTGAGGTTGCCTTTTGCTTCTTCACCTCCTCAGCCACCTGGGTCTTAAGTGCATTGCACACTTTCTCCACATTTGATTCCTTCACAATTTCATGGAATTTATCCTCGTCAAAGCCTTTGAGTTCATAGTCCAGCTTGACAACTTTCTTGACCTTCTTGCTTTGCTTCTTAACTGCCTTTACCTTCTTTGGCTTTCCTTTTCCTTTGTTTTTGCCAGCATTTCCAACTATTGTGGCTAAGACTTTTACTTCTTTCTTTGCAACCTTCTTGGTTGGTTTTTCCAACTGGGGCTGCTTCTTGGCATTCTTGGCGACTGAAATAGTTGACTGTTTCTCAAATTTACCTGATTGCTTTTCTACCACTTGCTTCTTCGGCTGTTTCTCTTGTTTATCAGATTTGTCTTCTACTGGTGCCGGTTTCTTCTTCGGCTGTATCTCTTGCTTTTTGGATTTATTTTCAACAGGCGCCTGCTTTTCCAGCTGTTTTTCTTGCTTTTTGGATTTTTTTTCAACCGTCGCCGGCTTTTTCGGGAGTTTCTCCTGTTTATCGGATTTTTGTTCGACCGGCGCTGGTTTCTTGGTCTGTTTCTGTTGCTTTTCTAATTTATTTTCAGCAGGCACCTGCTTCTTCGCCTGTTTCTCGGATTTCGTTTCCAATGGCGCTTGCTTCTTGGCTTGTTTTTCTTGTTTATGAGAAGCCTTTTCCACAGGCACTTGCTTTTTCGCCTGTTTCCTTGGTTCGTCAGGTTTCTCTGCAACAATCACATCTTTTTTGCCTTTGGTTACATTCGCTTTAACAGCGGCAACCTTCTTGGCAACTTTTGCTGGTGGAGCAGCCGGCGACTCTGGAGGTGCCAAAACCAATGGCTTCTTGTTCTTGGAGGGCTTTGACAGTGGCGTTGCTGGTGTTACTGTTACAACTCCACTTGAATTCTTAATTTCCTTTTTTGTAGCAACTTTTTTGCTTTCAGCCACAGAAGGGGCTGCTGCTTTTGCCTTTTTTATGGTTTTGCTCACTTTTTGCTTTTCCTTGGCAACGCCTTCAATTTTGTTGCCCCTGCTAAGAGTTTTTGGCTGTGGCTTTTGTACTTTCACCATATTTGCTTTTAAATTGAACAATATTTTAAATACAATACACGCTGAACAACACGTGCGAGTGTACAAAATTGTTGCACTTTTGCCGTATCGTTATCGTTTGTCGAGAATGTTTTCGATAGCTGCTGCAGTGCTGCAAAACGTTGGTTGGCGCGTCTTTAAAATACGTTTAAAAAAAATTAGATTATAGTTTTAGTAATATAAAACTAATGTAATTATATAATTCTTCACACACTGTAAAAGTATCCTTTCTGAACTATTTTTAAACTACTTTTAGGTCAAAGTCATGTTCACTTCGTAAATTCGTCCTTTCGTCAATCTCTATTACTGTCCAATGCTATTATTAACATTCACATGCCAAAAATATCCCATTTCTGCCATAGCACAAGTGCCTAATAGCCCCAGCACATGTCCTTGGACAATGCGCAACCCACGCATTAAATTGGACTGTTCAGCGCATGGCATCTCCCATGGTGCCTGAAATTAAAGTTGCTGCTTAGAGCATAGTAACACTGGATACAAAAAGGCTACACATTTGAGGACACGTGACAGATGCCACGCCCATTATACTGAGGTCATGACAACTGGGAACTTCTTTGCGTTCAGAAGTTTGTGCAAATATAATTAACAATAATATAGAAACTTATTATGTACAGTTACAATTTCAGTTTTTTTGCACTGGCTTTAGAAGGATCTTTCTTGGGACGCTTGCTGCCAGTAGTTATGGCCGTTTTTGACGACGTCGTTGCGTCCTGCAGTTTATTAAAGAATGCCCGAGAGGATTTCAGAGCGCCCTGATCATTGCTGCTGGTAATCTAATACATAAAAAAAAGTTGAAATTATATTAGCTTTATATGTTAACTTTTAAACTATTTAGAACAAATACCTTTTGCACATTACGACTCTTTGTGATGGTCTTAAGCAGCTTGGCATTTGATTCTCGTTGCGTTGGTGCCTTGCCCTGCTTAGCACGCTCCAGGTCACGCTTTTCCAGCACGCTGTTAATTGCCCGCTGTTTTTGCTTTTTCTTGCGACGCTCTCGATTTTTGTCAGTACTTGTGCGTTCAGTTTTGCCCAGCGGCGTGTGTTTGGGACCACGAAAGACCTCCTCGGGTGCCAGGAGTTTGGCATCGCTGACAGCCAAAGGCGCCACTTCCTCCATGTTAACAGCGGGCGTGTTGGTGACAATCTTAGCCTCAGGCGCAACTGGCTTGGGAGTGAAATGAAAGTTGGAGAGTGCATCGAGCTTGAGGAAAAGCTTGCGCATTGCGCTTTTAATTTCCTGATGCTCCTTGGGCTCGGGTGTTGTGCCATCATCATTATCTCGATTGGGATTTAAGTTGTCCAACTCTTTTTGGAATTGCTTCTCGTAGATTTGGGCTAGCGAAAGTTTGGACTTCTCCTGATCAAGGACGAGCTGTTTCCGGTATTCCTGGGGCGTGTTCACTGGTCGCACCTTACGCTCTACATCGTCCCAGGCCTTGTCGCGTATGCGCTGAATGATGATTTCCTCTATGGTTTGATTCTGCTCCTCGGTAATGGGTGCCGAGGGTCGTACCGACGAGTCAAACTCGAGGATCTCCTCCAGCAGCGAGTTTTGTGGACGATTGCCTGCTTGGACTTCACCCTTCAGCTGCCAGGGCTTCTCGCCGAGCACAATATCCTCGTAGTCGCGTATGCGCTGAAGCAGACGCGCTTCGCGCATTTCATTTGAAGACTGCGGTACATCTCTAGATTGCTGTTCATCCTCGCTGTCCTCGCTCGCCTTATGATCGGAGTCCGAATCGCTGGCAGGCTCCACACCACTTCGTGTCACAAAGTCAGCTTCATCAATTTCACTTGCAAGTTCATTTTGTTGCTCCTGACCATTTGCATCTGCCTCCTCTGCCTCATCCTCCTTTTCGTCCTGCTCGCTGTCACTATCTTTAAAGAAATCTTTTTGTCCACTCTTTTGCAGCTTCTTAGCTTCCTTTTGCAGTTCATCATCCATTTCGAAAAAGTCCGCATAGTTGGCATGTTCGCCGACTTCTTCATCAGATTCATCCGAGTCCTCAGCCAGTCCGAAATCTTCGGCAAAATGGTCAATGGCTGCGGGATCGTCAATAGGTTTTTTGTTTTTATGTTTTCGCATCTCCTTTGCATCTTCCTGCTCCAGAAACTGTTTCATTTCGTCGAGTTTAAAGAATGTGTCATCGACCACCGAATTTTTGCCTCTTTTGATACTTTTAGCTATTATTTTCTTGGGCTTTGTCTTTACGGAGTCCAAATCTTCTGTTTCTGATTGATCCTCCGGTTGATCTTCCTCATCACTCTGCTCACTTGCCTCTCCATCCAACTCCTCATCCTCTTCTTTATCTTCGTCGTCGTCAAGCTCGATTCCCAAATGCTGCTCCCGCATGGCTATTAGCTGAGCGGATTGCTCAAGTAGCTGCTTTATCACCAAATCATTGCGTATTTCCAGCTGTTGCCAAATTTGTTCCTCGTCCATATCCTTAAGCACAAGTTCGGGCAGGACATCTTTCTTAGAAGCCGCATCGCTGCTGCTGCTTATGCTAGCTCCATATGTTTGATGTATAAGCTGGTGTATGGAGTCAATGGATTCCGGCTGTGGCCTACAATAACAAAGTATACATGCAGTTTAGCAACACGTGCGTCGCTGGGGTTGAAATACAAAACAAACTTTAGATAGTGTTCCGGTTGTTTGGTCAATTGCTGAAATGTGTCAGCTATTTCCTTAAATGTACTGGTGTTGGTCTTCTTCTTATTTTTGCCGGCCATATTTCGCTAATTTTATTTTTCAATATTTTTGATAAAAATGGAAATCAAGCCGAATAAACAACAATATGGTTCGAATGAACAAGACGAGCTGTTAAGTGAACGATTAATGAACGATTCGGAACAATGAACGAATAATCTGAGCGCTTAATTTGAACACCAATACTTATTTTATAATAATGTAGTTAGAAGTTTTTGAATGCATTTATTAAATTATTTTAAATCATCAAACTTGTGAAAACTAGAAATAAATAGTAATATATAACCATAATCACTTACCAAATTAAATATATGTTTGTGTATACTACTATCGATAAGCGAGGCACAAAAATCGAGTATCTGTAAATGCATCAACACTTTTGGGAAACATATGTTTTGTTTTAAAGGCCGTCCCCAAAACACAAAAATTATATTTTTAAGTATTAGCTTGTAACTGGAGTTTACCAATTAAAGCAACCGATCTCAAAATATATAAATGCAGCCATGGACTATAAGTTCTACAAACTACTTTTACTAGGCGGTGCCGTTCGCATGTACTTTAGTAGCACTTCATTGGCGTCGCTTGTCGGCAATCGTGTAGAATTTGCAACTCCTTTAAACTCTTTCAAGCGCGGTAAGTACGTATGTATTTACTAACGGTTCAATTACACACTAGCTCCTTATTATTTTCAGTGCAAGAGGGTGTGTTCCTTCTACAACATGACATCGATCCTTATCGCGGTGACCTAGTGCACGAGACTCCATTGCTATTAAAGGCACTATCCGGCATATTGCTTAATTATGCAGAATTTCTACCAATATTGTATATACTTCTCGATCTCTGCACGGCCAGCCTATTGTACTTCATGAGCCACAGATTTGTTCAACAGAAATTGCAACAGCAGCGCTTAGAACGCAAGGACTATGCCAAGGATACCGAGGAGCTGCAGTATAGTGCAGATGACAACTATAACATATCGGAGCTTGTACTGGTTGCATACCTATTCAATCCATTAACCATAATGAGCTGCATTGGCCTTACTTCCACGGTGCTGAGTAATTTATTTCTGGCACTTTATTTATATGCAATGATCAGGCGTCAGCTTCTCGTGTGCCTGGTGCTGCTGGCATTTGAGACCGTGCGTAGTCTGTACCCGGTGGTTCTGATTGCCCCGCTGCTCTTACTCTTTGCGCGTCGCTCTATCTCCCGGAGCATTGGCATATCAATTGTTTTTGTGGCTTGCTGTTTCGCTGTTGTCGGTGCAAATTTCTTGGTAATGGACAGTTGGAATTTCTTGGATGGCACACTAGGATTTATGTATGTAACTGGCAGTAGATTGATATTATTAGACGGTACATATGTACATATATTTTCATTATTTGATTACAGTTTCTACTTTCGCGATCTGCAGCCCAATATTGGATTGTTTTGGTACTTTTTCACCGAAATGTTTGAGCACTTTCGAACAATGTTTCTCATCACATTCCAGCTAAATGCCACCATACTCTACTTGGTGCCGCTGTCGCTTAAGCTGCGCAAGGAGCCCCTGCTTTTGGCCACTGTGCTCATTGCTCTAATGGCTGTATTTCGCGCATATCCCAGTCTGGGTGACGTTGGTTTCTATTTGGCATTGATGCCACTCTGGCGACGTTGCTGGAAATGTGAGTGGTGTTCACTTTCAAAAGGTAGAAAATAATTTCACTTATTTTATTCAGTCATGGCGCATGGTTTTGTGGTATTTACATTCTTCCTCGTCACGTTGTCCATGATGGGCGCGTTGTGGCATCTTTGGATTTACGCTGGATCGGCAAATGCTAACTTTTACTTTGGAGCTACGCTTGCCTTCTGCACGGGTCAAATATTCCTAATTACGGATTTGCTATTCGCGCACGTCAAGAGAGAGTTTTGTCTTTATAATGGACAAAAAATTATGATTGACGGCGAAGAGGCGCGTATTTTACTAGAATAAGTACTGAACAAGCATTCACAAATAAAAAGAACAACTTTTATTCCACCAATTAAGAATTACTAAGGTTATTGCTTAGAGAAGCCCGTCTTTGTTTTGCGGTTGAGGAATCTGTACAAATACAGGATACGCTTCTCCATATCCCTCCACTTGGTTGGCCGAGCAATCGGATATTTGGTTTTCGCCATGATGCGTCGCTTACGTAGCAGCACCTGATACTCATTGCCTGAGACGCCGCGCAACCATGAGGGCACTGAGTAGAGCACTCGCGTCGGATGCAGCCGGTCATTGCCCAAGATGTCAATGTAGTCATTTTGTCCAAACAGCGCTCGCTTCTCAGCCCAGGCATTCTTTGGGCGGTACACGGGCATTGGAAGCTTTTGTCCGTTATCCAAATGTGGCAGTAAGCCACTCTGGAATATTTTCTCCTTGTAGCCATAACGTCGCACCAACCGACCGCGTGCCTGTTTCTCAGCGTGTGACAACTGGCGCACTGTTGTCGAAGAGGCCAACGTCAGCGGTATTGCCTTTGCAGCACTGCAGCCAGCGCTGTACAGCTTTTTAAATGTGCTGCTCAGCCAAGACATTGCTTTATGTTTTAATTAACGATTAGGTAATTGTAAACAGACTCAACTATGAAGATGGCAAAGCATACTCAACCAGCAAACAGCTGATTGGAAATGTCAGCTAGAGATGGGACCGGCTCTTGTGTCGACGAACACTTGTATCGCCGGCATTATCGCTAATTTTTTGAACTGCGGTCTGGCAACGTGAATAAAACTGTATTCTGTTTATAAACATTACATTTACTGCCAAACATAGAAATATGTATTCTTATTTTTTTACATGTGAAACACCTTATATTAGGACATGATGTTTATTTATATTAATACAGATTTTAGTGTTATACAGTGTGTACATACATATGCATTATTTAATTCTGTTTACGTTTCGTTTTTTAGCGCTACTTATAATTCCAAATGCCAAATAACGTTCCACCATCATTTCAAAGTAATCATAATTAGGGGAGTGGCGAACGGTGCTTAGGACACGCATGAAATGATTGCATATATCTTGGCCTAGTCCTGTGTCCCAGTTGGCTGCTTTGCGATTGTCATTTGTGTTCATTATAAGCGAAAAACTGCGCACCAGAATAAACATGTCCGCCACATTGCCGGTGACGCTCATCTGCATCCAGTTAACAGCCTTGACCATTTCAAATGTCTGCCTGATAATATTCGTAATGGTTTGGTTTGGTTGCTTGCCCGAGACCTTAACGAATGTGGCCAAAAGAACACTCATCGCAATCTGACGATTTAAGCCGCCCATTATGATGAGATTTGACAAAGCGTATTGCATTTTAACGACTCTTTCCATGCGTTTCATTCCATTGCCAATTACAAATCTATCACATAGGCTAGTGCCAATATACTCCACCAAATTGCTTGACATCTCTTTTGACAACTCAGCCACGGCTTGTAACAGTTCGGTTCGGTAAGAGCTGCAAAGAGTTTCAAGCGGTTTATAGGTCTGCATTATAATTCCAAGATGATACTGGTCGATTAGTTGAGCTAGCGTAACCTTTTTCATTTTGTATGTGGCGTCAATAAAACGCTGAAAAAGTTGTTCAGTACTGTGAGCATTAACGTCGAGTGATTCGATGGATGAGCTCACTAGAAAGCTTTTTAAATCATCCTCTTTGTAGTCTGTATTTGGGGTTTCCATTTCTGTTTGCTCTACAGTGCACAACCCGGGAAGTAGTAGATTAGATGAGGATGGGGCTTCCATATTCCCAATGTTGTTATTATTATTATTATCCGCCATGTTGCCTCTTTCAGACGCTATGTTTCCGTTAGCTGCAATTAGCGAAACATTGGTGTCGCACATTTCTTCTGGGCGTCTGGGTCGAAGAAGCGTCATGTGTGGATTATGCTGTTCTGATTTTTCAGAGTCTGCATGGAGTGTTTCCTCAGGCCGTGCTCCGTTAGTAATTGCCTGAATTTCAGTGCGTTTCTTTGGTGTCATCCTTTGGTATTGGAAATATTTAATGTTGCAAAACTCTTTTTTGTTTATTTCATTTCTATATAGATTACTGCGTATGAAGATCTTATGCGTTTTAATTCGAAGCGGCTTTTGCCGAAGTTGTGTTGATTGTTCGATTGAACGTCTCAACTGCGAACGAACTAGTTCGATTTTAGTTCCTATGCTTTTTTACGATATAATTTGATTGCTCGATTAACTTGTTGGTTATCTTTAATTTTAAGTTTTTTAAATAAAATTTAACAATCTAGTTGACAACACCTGTTTGGAAATGTATGAGATGACTAAAGGACGGACTAGCTCGCTTACGATTTTTATTGTGTTGTTTTTTTAAAAACGTTTCAGCGACGATGGCCTATCGGCAATATTAAAATCGTTTGGTTTGCGCTCTATGCTATTCTTAATTATTGGGTTACAAACTACATAACACTTAAATCAATTCTTTCCTTTCGCGTACAATTCGCATAAAGTTTTGGAAGTTTAAATGTTTGCGGCTCTGAAGGTGCCAATTGTTTTCGATAGGCAGCAACTATCAGATATGTACGTATTCAAGAGCAGAGAGTATGTAAACATACTGCACATGTGTGTGTGTGTGTCTCTACTGTATACATATGATTTTGTGTATTATAATTTTATTTATACAGCTGTCTTATTATGATAACGCATTGAAATCACTTCAATAAACACAGAGTGAGCAAACAATAAATTTTACAATTATTTTATACCAATGCATTCTTTCTTTCTGCAAATGTAAATTTGTACGTATTTATGTGTTTGTACTGTATAAACAGGCTTCATCGCCATGTTTCTGCGTCTGCTAGCGCGATTTCTGCACAATGGACGGCTGCGATTGCTGTTCCTAGCTCTTATTGTGTTGCTCGTGGGCGGCATACTCCTCAGTTACAGATGGCAATCGGATGTGCAGCTCTGTTTCATGGACAAAGACCAAACAGAGTCTTCGTCCATGTCGCCAACCATCGCAAATGTGCAGCTACCAAAAATACTGGAAAATGTATTGTTGACGGAACCTAAGCCAGTACCCGGACGTAGCATATTCTTTCACGAGACAAGCTGCCACCGGCCAAAGCGCAAAAGGCAGCGACCTGGCCAGAGTCCCGAATCACAATACAACATGCTGCAATTGACGGCGCGCCAGGCCTGTGCCATTGAATCAGCGGCATTGCACAATCCGAATTTTCAAGTGTTTGTTTTGTTTGCTGGACCCACCTACCGATATCACAGCAATAGCAGCAGCAGCAGCAGTAGCAGTCAACGCCAGCAGCCAATCATCGATGCCATTCTTAGCTATAAAAATGTCCATCTGCGTCAGTTAAATCTTTGGAGCTATGCAGCCGGTACGCCAATTGAGGAGTGGTTTAATGACGGCAAATTGTTCCGTTCCAGGTGAGGAATTATCAAACATTTTATTTGCATCGGCATCGGCCACTTATTTTGTCATTTCACAGCTATCTTTTCTCGCACATATCGGATTTTTTGAGATTCCTTACGCTTTATCGCTACGGCGGCATTTACCTGGACATGGATGTAGTAATGCTGCGCAGCATGGAAGATGTACCGCCGAACTTTACGGGCGCAGAGTCCAACACACATTTAGCAGCTGGTGTTATGAGCCTGGCGCCAACCGGCTTTGGTCACGAGATTGCTGCGTCCTGTCTGCGTGACTTTCAGCAGAATTTCGATGGCAGCGACTGGGGCAACAATGGACCTGGTGTAATTACCCGTGTGGCGCAAAAAATATGTTCCACAAAGGACATCTCAGTGATGCTAGAGGATCGCAAACGTTGTCTGGGCTTCAAGGTGTTTGAGCGCAATGCATTTTATGCTGTGCCCTGGAAGCATTGGCGTCACTTCTTTGAGCCACAACTTCTAGAGCAGACGCTGGAACACACAAAGGATTCATATTTGGTGCATGTGTGGAACAAGCACTCCAAGCAGCTGGCTATTAGGGTGGGATCAAGTACCGCCTATGGCAAGTATGCGGAGCAGCATTGTCCCAGATCTTATGCGGCAGCTGGTGAATATTTTTAAGGGTGTAGAATTGTAACCCTGTTCAACATACCAAAGAGTAAGAGCGGAAGAATAGGTATAATTAATTCAGAAAAATTTAATTCATATTGTTATTATTTGTAAGCAACGTTATCCGCATTTAAAAATCTATACGAATCTAATGCACAGAAGCACACAAATAAGGAAAAAATGAATGCAGTATTTTTTTAAATATTTTTTAAACGCTTTGAAGTTTACCCTGTTTTTTTACATTTCTTTGAATATAATATGTAAATGTGTAGGGAAACGAAAACGATAAAACTTTATACTTAAATGTGTGTTAGAATTTTTTATGTGTATAAAAAATAGCAATCTTTTTATCTTCGGCTTACCAAAGATTTAATACCTTTGCAGATAATTTCAAAGCAATCCGATCATAATCATAATGTTGTACAAAATGAACTAAAGTACTAACTGGCTTTGTTTGTCTTTTTTTTTTTAAATCCACTGGTGTGAAATTTGTTTAAAAAAAAAAAGAAAACAAACCAAAACATCTACAAATATGTACTACAAATTTTAAATTTTGGTGATTTTGTGTTAATATAATAATATAGTTTGCATATTTCTTAAGGTGTTCCCAAAGATCCATAGTAATATTCGTTTTTGCAAGGGTATTTACATTGAAACACGTTTGTGACTGTCCCATTAAATGGAATTTAAATAGATTGATAGATAAAATTGCACTAAAAGAGTACAAGAATTATCATAATTGTATAAAATTCGAATCTCAGTACTCAACGAATGGTCGCCACATTTCCAAAGCCAGATGTAATTATTTTTCTGTCTAAAATAGTTTTCTATAGATGTATACAAACCTGTATGTACATTTACAACATTGCAAATATATATCATTGGAAATCTGTGAAAAATTCAACATTTTCTTAACCCTTTTAACAATTAACACCCCATTAAGACAAATTCGATATGCTCATTACCCGTGTCGTACGAGGATCGATCCCAAACGTTGTCAGGGCTTCAATGTGTTCAATAACAAATCGTTGAATGCTGTGTCCAGTAGAAATTTACTGCACTTTTTTCAACCACAATATCTGGAGCAAACGCTGGCACGCACAAAGGATTCGTATCTGGTGCATGTGTGGAATAAGCTTTCCCAGAACGTATGCGGCAGCTGGTAAATACTTCTTGGTAGAAATATAATACACCATAGCGGAACCATAAAAAATCAATTTTCATCTAATCATTGCAAAGTCAATACTATTTTGGAAAATGGCAAACGTATCTTTAAGCAAGCAAGAACATAAGAAAAAACTTTTTACCTGTAATGCATTTTTACATCCACAATCTATTGCAACATTGGTGCACAGTAAATATTTAATTTAGCTAGCTGGTAAGTAACAAATCGGACTTACTTCGGGGTATTCGGATATCTCCTAGTCGGGAAATCTCGACTAGAGCCTTCTTAATTGTTTTCTTATTATTATAGCTAGTTAAATAAAGCAACAACAAAAAAAGATGAAACTACTACACATGACGAATTAAGATTTAGATGCACTGCACCTGAGTATAACGCAGACAGGCGCCAATGTTATCCTCTGCACTGCCTTTGCCAGCGGCGCCTCCATCACCAAAATGCACACCAATATAAAAGGGCGTGACGGTGCTCTCGATCCGACATGGCCAGACGCCTGAGGAGCAAAACTGAGCGCCACAATGCACCGGCTCACAGCCCGGCAAGGGACCCAGGCCCGTGCCAATGAAATCCTCAATGATGCAGGGCATCGTAATGCGATCCGTGCAGGTGCTAAAGAATTGTCGCGCCTCTCGACCGCCATAATTTCGTCTGCGATGCCTCAGTCTCAAGTCAAAGGCGCTGCGCAAAAAGCCCAACAGATCGAAGCCGCCGGATGGTCGAACCCCAGCACCGCCGCCACCCACTGGACGTGGACGCCTTGAGACGCCTGGCTGTGCCGTGGTGCCAAAGAAATTAAAGATCGGGCCGCCATCACCTCCACCAGAACCTTCTGCATCATCATTAGCTGGCGATGACGCTACTGTCGTTGTTGATGTTTCACTCGCGGCAGCTGTGCTCTCAGCCGCAGCAGCAGTGGACACAGTGCTGGAACGCAAAGGTGTTGGTGTTGTTGTCATTGCAGCTTGAGTGCTGCTCCTTCCAGCTGTTGTCGTTGTTGGCGCTGTAACTGTTGTTGCTGCTGCTGTTGTTGCAACTGTTGTTGTTATTGTTGCTATTGTGCTTGCATTGCTGGAGGGAGACGCTGGCATTGTGCTGCTACCGAGTTGTTGACTCGTTGTCGTGGTGGATGATCCAGTTGTGCCAGCAGCCAAAGTTGATGTCTGTGCCTGTCCAGCATTCGACGAAGTGCCTCCGCTGCTGCTGCTAGCTCCAAAGTTTGAGCTGCTGCCGCTTCCACCACCTCCACCACCGCCAATGCGAAAGGATTGCTCATCGCAGGGCTGGTACATAATGGAACACATATCCGACTCCTGACGCATACAGATACGATAATGCTGATTGGCCAAGTGTCGGCCATTGTCTGCAAAGTTAAAGGTCTGCATTATGCCCTCCACTCCAGTGTGATATTGCAAACAGCCTGCGGGAGCACGCTGACTGAAAGGTATCTGCGTTAAACGAATCTCCCACAGTCGTATGGGCAAAAAGCGTGAAGACAGATTTATACTGATTTCAATGAGCTGATCAGGAGCATTGCCATTGCTGTTGCTAGAGTTGCTGGCAACTGTAGGTCGCAGGCTTCCATACAGTGCGGATTGACGTGGCAGCGATCGTACTCCCACATCGTAGTACACTAAATGGAGTAGAAGAAATTACGTTAAATATTAAATTATCTATAGTTTTATATTTGTCATTTGAGTTCAGAGCTCAAAATATGCCCCGCAACTTTAAATAGTCTGGCAACTTCTTCTAGCCGAGCTGCCAACTTATAGCAAAAGCGCGGCAATTATAACACAATTTAAAAACGTATAAGACAACATTAGTTGTAAAGAGATTTTTTTTTTTTTTTTTAAATATACTTACAGTGCTGTCCATTGTTTTGGCCACATAGCGTAAAGTTTCCACTCGGACCACCACTGATACTGAAGACATCTCCATCGCAAACGCCAGTACGTCGATTGGGTTGACCCAGTGAGAAGTGATTGAAATCAAGACGCAGCTGACTTATTTCCTCGCTCATCATCTTCACTTTGAGCTGGCAGCCCGTAAAGTTGCTGGGCATGAAACTGGGAAACTCCGGCGACACAATGTATGTGAGATTGTTGCTTATGGTTCCATTGCAGGTGGCGACAAAGACACAACATACGCCAAAGCCCATTGCACATTCCCCCTTTGCCTGGCCACCCTTCTGACGGCATTCGTATGCGTTGAAACAGTTGCCCAATCTACGGCCATCATCCGATAAGCATTCCCCATCGACGGGCACCGGAAACAGATGTATAACTGGATAAGGAGGAAGAACAAATTATGCAACCAAAAACCAATGGAATAGAGGGGAACATTTGCTTGCTAACTTTGGGGAATAAAGTGTATACGCAAGCTATTTATTGAGTAGCGATAAGAATACGTTGGTTGATCTAAATCGAACCCACAAAGACTTCATATTTATCTATGATAAGTGCATGCACTTTTATGTTAACTATATTAATAGTTATCTTCGTCACGCCTTCGTTCTATTCGATTGCCAGCTGTATACAATATAATAATTAGATAGGGGTTTCGCAAAATTAGTTCTCCCAGTATTTGCTTACATCTGGTGGCCTCCACATGGGATTACGCAACTCGAATTTGTTAGCCAAATTTCTGGCAAATAAACGATTTAAATGCTTGTGCCTGGTATCTTTCATTCTGCTTCTTAATTTCTCAACCATTTACTACAAATATTATTCGGATGTCCTGCCATGGGATTGCGCCATGGATTGGAACCAAACTGAGCAACAATCAAGGAAATTAGCGCTGATTAACCCTTTGCTAACACCTCTACCCGATGTGCTGCTAACGCATCCACAACCAACGCCTGGACGCAGCATATTCTTCCTCGAGACCAGCTGCAAAAAGAATCTATTTAAAAAAGAGCCCAACTTATTGAAGTTGACTGCTCGGCAGGCTTGTGCCATTGAGTCAGCTGCTCTGCAAAATCCCAATCTTCAAGTGTTTGTACTATTTGCAAAACCAACTTATCGTTACGATAACAGCTACAACCGTTACCAAAGAGATGGACGCCTGATCAATGCCATTCTAAGCTATAAAAATGTACAACTGCGTCAAATCAATCTTTGGAACTATGCAGCTGACTCACCCATTGAGGATTGGCTTAAGGAAGGTCACTTGTTTCGTTCAAGGTAAGCGATTCTCGATTCTCAACCAACTCCTTAACTTACTAACTGTATTTAACTGACATATGTAGCTTCGTGATTAATCATATGTCCGATATGCTGCGCTTGTTGAGTCTATATCGTTATGGCGGCATCTACTTGGACATGGACGTGGTGGTGTTGCGCAGTCTGGAGGATGTGCCCCTCAACTATGCAGGAGCCGAATCTTATTTAACAGTTGCCAATGGTGTCATGAGCATGGCGCCCACTGGCTTGGGGCATGAGATAGCTGAGACCTGCTTGCGTGACTTTCAGCAGCACTTCAATGGCAAAGATTGGAGTCATAATGGACCTGGTGTTATTACGCGGGTGGCCAAAAGGATTTGTGGCACTACAAACGTAACACAGCTGCTGCAGAATCGAAAACGTTGTCAGGGCTTTCAGTTTTTTAATAGCAAGGCCTTTTATTCAGTGCCCGGTAGAAATTGGAAACACTTTTTCGAACCGCAATTTCTAGAGGAGACGCTGGAACGCACAAAGGACTCGTATATGGTGCATGTGTGGAACAAGCTTTCCAAGCACACAAAAATTAAAGTCGGCTCAAAATCAGCATATGGCAAGTTAGCGGAAGAAAATTGTCCCAGATCATATGCGGCATCGGGTAAATATTTCTAGCTTCAAAAAACTTTGACTTTCAATGTGAAAGTTAAGTACTTATTTCGTATGCTTTTCCCATTTTTATCGTTCTAAAAAAAAACCACTTGACTACTTGTATCAAACTAAATAACTTATTTTAAACATAATTTCAAATAAATTTCCTTGGGCACACTTCAAGTAATTTTAGTAATTTCATAAAGTTTTGTAAAATTTGAGTGTAATTCAAAGCACTTGTACAACTTACCCTTTGGGCGTCGACTGCTGCTGTTTGTTTGATTGCTGTGCAAATCACTGTTGCTGCTGTAGCTGCTGGCATCCTGCAGCAGCAATTGCTCCTGCACTGGCATCTCCTCTTCCTGGACCAGTTCAAGCTCCATTTGCAGCTGCTGATCGGCCGTTGGCGTTTTGAAATCTGCGCTCCAGATATCATAATGATGCATGGGTGGCCAGGCGGTTTCATTTGTTGCTGCCATTGCAGCAATTGTTGCTGATGGCGCTGCCTGGCACAGCTGAGCGAATATGCAAACAGCCATCAGCAGGTTCCAGAAACCAGCAACGGCAGCAACACTACAACAACCGGCTGGGCAACCAGCAACGACAATAACTTTCTTTTTAGTCTCGCATCGCAATAAGCTCACGATTTTATTGTTGCACTTGCTCAGCAAAGGCTGTGGCAACACTTTAATGCCAACCATGTCCAGCTCTACAATGCCAATGCCAATGTGCCATGCGCCATGTGCTCTCAACTCCTCTCTGCTCCTTCTCCTTTTTTTTTATTTTTTTTTGTGAGCGTTTCGCTTTTGCGCGTGCGCTCCGCTGCGTTGTTAAACGTTAAATGTGCGCCAGTCTCTAGGCAGCTCTAGCTCCAACTTCAGCTCCAGCATCCGATTCAGCATTTAGCTTCAGTTGCCAACTCCATGCAACAAACATTTGGATGTTGTGCGTGGTTGATCAGCTTTTCTCTCTCTTTAGGCATTTTTGTTGCAGCTGCTGTCGTTGTGGTTTGACTTTAATCTGTGCTTATTTATTTGCTATTCTCAACATCGAGCTCCATTTTGATGCCAATGTTTTGTGCTTCAATGACATTAGGCTCAAACTTGATTAATCGTGCAAAATAGATGGTTAATCAAATATTTTACTTACCTTATTTTCTTGCTCAAGCATCCATTTTATTTTACTGTAATAGATTCAATTGAAATCACATCTGTATTTTTAACTCAATTTAAATAAAGAACCAACGAATGATGTGCCAATTGTGTTGCAAAATTTCTCTGTGTGTGTGTGTGTGTGTGTGTGTGTTAAGGCTTCCCTTGGTGCTTCTCTTAACTGTTCATTCTTTTCACACGCGGCCGGCTGATGCTTATCCAATTGGCAACACTCGACGGCACAAAGCTTGCATATATAATGACAGTAAATTAACTCATATGTTCACACTTTGGAGCCAGAGCCTGTGTGTGACTGGACAATACGTGAATTAGCTGAAATTGGGTTGCATTTGTGCTGCATCATGGTTGTTGTTGTTGTTGTTGCCAGTTGCTGCTGCCAGTTTTGTGAATGAATGCGATACGGAGGCCTCCAATTGGCAAAGTAAAATCAGGTTAAACAGCTCTGTTGTAATTTACGTTTGTCTCACAACAACAACAACACGAACCACAAAAACAAGTCTGCAAAGTAGCGGCCAGCAAAGCGTAGAAAGCTGAAGACCACAGCCGGCAAAACGGTGTAAATGCGATTAATTTTATGGTTAGTGGCAAGACTAGAACACACATCCATACATTGTGAGCGCAGGCAGAGTATGCTAATTGTGCGCATTTCTCATTCTTGCCAGAGGAAGAAACGACTGCAATCGGTATACAAATATTTGTTGCATTGTATTTGTTGTTGTTGGTAAGGACAGCTCATATGATACTCTTAAAAGCTACTGAATGCAGCCTTATTAATTATAAATAACATAAGCAGTGCACTCAGAATCAAAAAATTATAACAGTCAAGGATTACAAAAAAAAAAAAGTTAATAGGTATTTTGAGTATTTGTTTTTGTCAATTTTAAATAAAGCGCTTAAGCTTAAGTCATAGTTTGAACTTTGTACAATGTGTGTTGTGTTAGCCAGGTTAGTTAGTTGTATGTCTTAGAGTGGTACTTTAAATGCTTAGAGCGGCTCCAGGGCAGTGGGCCCATGCGGACTCCCTTCCAGCTTGCGCCAGACAACGTTGCACATTTCGCGCACCAGCGCCTTCTCCCCATCGTCCATTTGATCGAGAGCACTGCCCGCCAGATTGCCAAGGCGATCACGTTCCAGCTGCTCTCGCACCTCCAGCACTTGGAGTGCACGAACAACGGCCTCCGGACGCCCGGAAATTGGTTCGGGCAGTGCTGCAGCAGCCGCCGCAGCGGCAGCCACCGCCTGACTGATATCCTGCTGTGTATGTGTATGTGTGTGTGTGTGCGTGTGCGTGTGTGTGTGGCGAGGGCGCTGATTTGGGTGATGCTGCTACAGTTGGTTGTGCCACCTGTGTTTGCTGCTGCTGCTGTTGCTGCTGCTGCTGCTGCTGTTGTTGCAGATTAGCCGTGGGCGTGGTACGTTCCTCTTCTAGCTGCTGGATGCGTCGCTCCAGCGATCGCACATATTGCAGCGTCTGATCGTTGAGCGTGTGGGCGTTGCGCAAGTCCTGTCAAGAGTATTATTAGCGGTTTTTTTTTGGCATATGTATATTTGCCACTTACCGGCAATTGTCTTTGTTCCGCATAGTTGCGCAGAGCCGTAATTGTCTCGTCCGCGTTGGTGCTTGAACTGGAGCCGTCTCCATCGTCGCGCAGTGCGTTACGCGTGGCCGCACCGCAGCCGGCACACAGTGCATTTGCCGCCATATGGGCACGCTCCTCATCCAAATACAGGCACAGCTCCTTCAGCTCTAGATTATCGGTGATTAGCTCCTGCTGCTTATCGTCCAGCTGTCGCAGTTTGTTCTGAAAGAATACACCCTTAACAGCTGTTTACATTTAAAGTAAAGTGTGGCGAGTCTCACCTGATAGGCAGCCACCTCCTGGCGCATTACACTGGCCGTGTATCGTCCAAAGCGCTGCCATTCGCGTGCCAGCTTTCGACCCTTTTGGCGATCATCGTCCAGAAAGCAACACAAATCGCGCAGTTCCTGATTGTCATCCAGCAAACGCTGATTTTGTTCTTTCAGCGAGCGGAGCTCATTAACCAGCGACTATTTTAAGTGATAAATGATAACATTTAGTTCTTGTATAAGAAGTATAAGAGTCAAAATGTTAACTCGCTGCCTAACAGAGTTAGGTTAACATTACCTGCAATTGACGATTCTGTTCGACTGTTAAACGTCCGCCATTTGCTGTTGGTATGCCGGTGGCCACGCTGGACGTGACCGAAGCATTTGGCGACGGATGTTCCTGTTCCGGTTTGCGCACAAACTTCAGCATATCCTGTTGTGCCTTGCCGGACTGCTGATGTTGCTGCTGCTGCTGCTGCAGATAGCGCGCCTGTTGCTGATGTCGCTGTTGTTGCTGCTGCTGCTGTTGTTGCTGCTTAACCGAATCGGGTATATAGATGCTGGAGAGCTGCGGTATATCCGGCGGATATTTAAGCGGCAAATGCGGCTTTAGTATACCGCTGCCTGGCCCCGGCTGCGGCGGAGGCTGATACCGTGGCGGTATCGAGTGTGCGGGCGCTTTTAAATGTGCAGCCTTGAGTGTTGCTTGTTGTTGTTGCTGCTGTTGCTGTTGGTGTTGCTGTTGGTGTTGCAGTTGATAGAAGCTGCGACGCGTATGCGGCAGATGTGGGTGGGCGGGCAACTCTTTAGAATTGCCAGCTAGCAATTGTTGTTGCTGTTGTTGTTGGATGGGCAAACGTGATGTTGTTGCTTGCGATTGTTGCTGCTGTTGCGTTGAGTGTGGCTGATGTATTGTTGCCACCGTTTGCAGCTGATGCGATTGCTGCGCTGCTGCTGCTGCTGCTGCTGTTACGCTTTGCTGCCCTGCTGCTGCTGCTGCTGCTGATGTTGCTGTTGTTGTTGTTGTTACTGTTGCTGGCAGCAGTGAGCGCCTTTGCTGAAATTGTTGTTTGCTGCTGCTGCTGCTGTTGTTGCTTACTAATTGCTTGCGTCGTTGTTGTCGTTGCTGTTGCTGCTGCTGCTGTCGTTTTATGTACACTTTTGTCAACGCTATTAATTTGTATTAAATTATTGCCCAAAATGCTTGTTGCTGTTGCCTTTTGTTGTTGCTGCTGTTGCTGTTGTTGTTGTTGCTTTTGTGGTAGTTGCTGCTGCTGCTGTTGTTGATTGCCGGACATTTTTGTGTTGTTGATTCCCTGTTAGCTGCAGTTAAAGTTCCATGTTGCATAAATCACTGATAAAAAAAAACAAGAAAAGAAAATGCAAGCAACATTAGTAAAATAAGTAAAAGAAAATATGTTGGAAAAGCCAGGCGGCTTCAATAAATCAGCGCATTTGTAAAATTGTAATTTATATGCGACAGTTGAGGGCACAACCGACAATAATTAAACTGCCATTAGGCGGCGACGGTGCGGCGTCTGATAAAAAGTGAAATGCGCATTTATGTTTCAAGCAAAAAAATAATGAAGACAACAACAGTTTCCTAGACGCAAATGCAACGAAGCGTCGTAAACTTGGATGACTCCCCGCCGTACTGATGACAACGTCACTGTCATTGTTATTGTAACAACAACAACAACAACAACAGCTACTGTTAATGCTACTGTCACTGTTACTAAAAGACGTTCAATGCATTAACCTCGCTGTATGTTTACCCCACTACACACACATACATACATATATGTTGTGTATATGTGTGTAAGCTTCCGTTTCTAGTTTCAAAACTGAAAGGCAAAACAAGCAAACAGTTTAACTCAGCTTGGCATATATCACTCAACAGTGTGACTATCGCGTGTACCTTTTAGCTTCATATCTTCATCAGCTCCTCGATCTTGAAAGTGAAAATAATATGGTTTGAGGGAGGGGATGAAGGAATGCGTGACAAGACAGCAGCTGGAAATCTAACCCAATTGTTTTCTTTTGAAATATAAATAAATTACTTCATTTACATACTTCACCTTCATCATATCTATAATAAGAATCTAATAACAAAGTATTTCCATGCTTTTTGCTACTGTTCTTTTATTACTCCATTGTAAGAGATGAGTACTTTATAGTAGTAAAAATGCTAACAAGAATTCCCACAATTTTGCCTAAAAAGCCACCCACTAAGCATGGGAAAGCGACTCCGACATCCCCAATATATCAGTTGGTAAACAAACCTTGAATTAAAAATACCACTAATTACATCTATTAATTATTTGTGATGAAGAAGAAGAAGAAGACAAAGTGAAGCTAACGCCTTATAAGTAGTTAAGACCCGATCCGCCCCAAAGATAGAGACAATGGCAACCATTAACAAGTTCAAGTGTTGTTTGTTGTCATGTTTCGAAATTTGGGTGCAAATTATGACAAATGAAATTAGAGGGCTGCAGTTGAACATAACCGACTGCGTAATACTCTAATTTGAAACTGGTTACGAGAGCACTAAAGCAATGAAGAAGATTAAAATAGACCCATTTTAGAGTATTTGACTTTCAGCTGCAATTTGTGAGTAGCTGGGCGAAGGTCAAAGGGTTAAAAACACCATATGTATGTGTTGGCATTTCCGTTCGTAGACCCCTGTGTCGTCTTTTATTGAAATTGAGCCCTGGTGCCCAGGCCTAAGCTCAAGCACAGCCTCTGCCACTGCCTCTGCCTCTGTCTCTGCCTTCAGTCAGATTGAGACTCACGGCAAGGCAATCAAAAGCACAAAATCTACAGCAACAACAACAACAACAACAGCAATGAGAGCAATATTTGTGCTCATTAAGCGTAACTGACACACAAAGTTTTTGTTGGCTCTTTTATGTTTTTTTTTTGGAGGGTTTCTTAATTTCGCAAGTCGACAGTAACTATGTATGTATGTATGTGTGTTTGTAGTATGTTGCTCTTCTGCTGTCTGTAGCGGAGTCTGTGTGACTTAAGCAAGTACGTACGTTTGTATGTATGTAAATATGTACAATATGTATGTATAAGTCAGCCGCTGCCCGCCCCCTCCTTGTGGCTTTTGTGAGTGAGAAGTTAAAGTTGTTGTTGGCTTCTCCTCGCATTGTTTTTTGCGCTTTTGCTTTAAGCGATTTCAATTTTTCGTACGACTGTAGCCAAATGTCTGACTTGACTCTCTTTGCTGTCGTTGCCTTTGCGATTGCTATTATTTTAAGGTAATTCGATGATTTACAACTGTTGCCTTTTGTGTTTTGTAAGTTTTCTTTCAGAATACTACTTCTTCGACTTCGACTTCGACTCTGACTCTGGCCCTCTCGAATCGTTGTGTGGGGCAATACGACAACAACAACAACAATAACAAAAGGGCTAGTCAGTCAGCCTGTATGGCTTGGCCTGGCATGGCCTGGGCAGCCGACCCTGCCTACCGCATTCCTTTGTTATTTCGTAGCCGTTTTTGCTTCTTTAGTTTGTACAGCAGAAAATTAACTAAAACTGCAAGGGGGAAGTGGTTAACAGTGGGTTACCCCATGCCAGTTCCATTGTTTTTAACATCTCTCTCTCTCTCTCTCTCTCGCTCTCTCGTGCTCTCTTGTTGTAAGTTCTGGTATTTTATTTCACACCTGTTGTTATTTGGTGGGCCCAACTTCAAGTATTTGGCGCGGACACGCTCTCACTTGACGCAGCTGTTGTTGTCGCCCTAAGGAGAGCAGAAAAAGTTTTGTCTTTCAGCTGACAAGTTGACAGCTTAAATAGCATCATGTAACAGGGCAGGGTGTCGGCAGACAGTACTAAATCTATGATATGCCAGATGTTATTACTGTACAATTTACAGCATATGTGAAACAAAAAGAGTAGAGCAAAAGCATAAAAACGATCAGCAGTTTCGATAACATTCTCTCAAGCTTGCATTTAACAGGAACACAACAAGTACAACAGACGAACAACTCGCAAAGAGCTTTCACCTTTCTAATGCTATCAATCATTTACACAATGTTAACAAACAGATAGAAAAATGTGCCAAATTTAAAGAGAATGTTATTAAAAAACTACGTTGTATTAATAAACAGCAGAAATTTGTGTACTCTTATTAGTAACAAAATAAGACAATAAGCAACTTTCCGTTCGTAAACTTAACACAATGCTACTCAAGTGAAACAAACTGAATTCTTTAGGGTTGTTACCCTCTCTTCTTTTCGCAACTGCGCATGCGCAGCGCACGCACAACGCACGCGTGTCCCCTTGTGTCTGTTACGTGCGTGTGCTATAATACCCTACCCTGACCCATTCTGGCCCTGGGTATTAAGTATAAAAAGCGTACGTGCTTTTTTGCTCATTTTCGCAAGACATAATTCCAATTTTTGTTTACGTCTTGAGATTTTGAAGCAGACGGCATATTTGCTGAGGTTGTAATTTTTTTCTTATAGGCATTGCTCAACGAAGCTTGAAACAAGTGTTTAATTAAGGAAATGAACGTAGACCCAAAATAAATAAATAAACACACAGCTACACGCGCATAAAAACCAAATAACTTTGGAAAGACGAAGAGTAAATACCCTTTCAGACATGGAATTTATAGAACGCATTTGATTATAAAAATTTTAATCGTTTTTTTAATTTTTTCGGGTAAATTAATGCATTGCATAAGCCTTGTCAACATAGAATAGGGTATATAAATAATAAGCAAAATAAAAATTGCTTAATAAACAAAATGAGAAACGAAACGAAGAAAAAAATGCGTGTGCCTGTTTATATGTAGTTGTAGTGTGTGTGTGTGTATGAACATATGCTGAAAAGGTACTCAAGGTTAAGAAATCGTTTTTACAGTACACGCACTGGCCGCAAGACAGACAGCTTTTTGGAAGTGATGACAGGCAGGCAGGCAGGCAACAACAGCTATGGCCAAGACGGCCACGGCGACGAGAAAACCACAAGTCATGTGGGTTAAGTACACTTACTTAACAACACAATTCAAAACTGACCGCGCGCACAGACAATGAAATTTGTAATGAAAGGTAAAGCTCAGCTTCACGACGGCGACGACGACGACGACAGTGACAGTGACAACCAAACAGCAAGAAAGGCGATTGTGAGTTTATGTGTGTGTGTGTGAGAGAGTGAATAGGATCAACCAGGGATGGCAAGTATGCATATGTACTATTACTTGTACTGCGAATAATAAAATAAATAAATAAATTTCAGATTTCCAATTGCGTTTTAACATTTCTATTTCATTAATTCTCTACTTTAAAAATGTTTTTTTCTAATCTGTTTTTTTCTTGCAGCAGCCCTGATCTAAGCTTAATAAAAGCAGCCACCCACAGCATAGAAATTATATGACAACGAAACCCGCACAGAAAAGCTAACTTAAAGAAGGCAAAGACAAACGAAACGCCCACACATTCCCCACTCAGACAGAAAGGCAGACAGCCTGTTAGTTACACCGATGTCGGCTGCTCTATACTCCAATCTACACGCTCCATGCTCCATTGCATTTGCATTGCACGCACCAAAAACGCGTGGTAGATGTACATGTGTGCATATATCGTTTTTCAAATGTAGCTCGAAAAAACGCCTTCGTCGCTTGTATCGAATGACAAACGACAAACAATATCCAAGTCGCAGTCGCAGTCGAAGTCGAAGTCAGAGTCGCTGTCAAATGACCTGAGAAGGCAGAGGCAGCCAGCGAAATTTTCATGAATGAACTCAAACAAAAGGAAGCAAGACAAAAGAGGAAGAGAGAGAAGCTCGCGAGCCAAAAACCGAAACAGCGAGAGGCTCATTTATCAACTGCAGAGAAAGAGAGGTATAGAGAGGGGTGGGGTGTGGGAAGCGAGTATTGAATCATAAGACGATTAAATTGCACGTGACACCGTGACTGGAAAAGCCGCTAAATTTATCAATCACTGAGCCGTGAGCCGTGAGCATTCAGCTTTTGAGTCCACACACACATACACAAACAATTCAAAGAAGGACGGAACCAGTGGTAAAACGATAGTCTTGAAATGGATGCCCACGATTGTAACCCAAATCAAAAATACACGCATACATACGTATATTGTATCACTCATTCACTTAATTAAACATTTAAAAACGTCGCCTTTAAAAAAGCATCAGTCAAAAAGCCCACCCACGAATTGCAGGCTTAATTCTTTCTTTGCTGGTATGTTGTGTTTTCTTTTACACTTTTTTTTTTAACGAAACAAACATAAATGCCATCATGATAATAAAAGAAGTTGAGTATGCTTGTGAGTGTATGTGTGTCATAGTAAGCCAAGCACGAAATTTACAGCAAAGCAAAACAAATGTACTAAAAAGCTCGGTTGTCAGGCCATAGCTAAAGCCCTCAGGGGTGGCGGCGAAAGAAAAGGTAATGGTGTGGAATGAAACAAAAATAGAGCAAAGCGCAGACAGCAGCTTAAAGTGAAGAAGAAGAAAAAGCACAGCTTTTATTTAATTGGAATTACAAATAACAAAATCTAAGATAAAACTACGTTTTATAAACTTCTAAAAATGTGTATAAGGTTTACATGATAAACAAACAAAACCATATCCACCTACGATTCCAGTTTTGCTTTTAAGCCGCATCCGGCGGCTACAATAATCCCGTATATCACACACCAGATAATAAAAAAAAAAAAAACAGGCGCTACAAGTCTCAAGTGCTGCCCACGTCAGCGCCACAATTAATCACAGTCTGTGTGTGTGTGTGTGCGTGTGTGTGAAAGGGTAGGAGGTCTTGTAAAGCTATAAACATAAATCGACAAAATCGAAAGTAGCCGGCAAAGCTAGAAAAGAAATTCAACGGCAGCAAATTAATGAAACGCCCGATCAAACAAACAAGTTGAAGCCGGCTCAAAACTCAACAAACAAAGCCAACTTTAACGAACATTAGCATAATCCAAATTTTTCTAGTTTGGTGCCTGGAAATTTCTCTAAAAACACACACTTGTAAACAAGATTATACAGAGAACGAAGTAAAGAGTGCGAGAGAAAGAGAAATCTAAAGAACTTTAATTAACATCTTAACTAAAAAGAACAGTTACCTACAGGGTTGCCAAATTGTTAAGAGCACACACTGGCCTGCCAGATGTTAAAAAAAAATATTGTACCAACAGCGTCACTGGGTTATGGGGCCAAACCTTATGTTAATATTTAGTGCGATCGTGTAAAAGCAATAATTATTGAAAATAAAAACTCAAAGCAATCTATTTTTCAAGCTGTTCAAATGTATAAATAACTAACATAAGAGTATTATGGGATCGTTATAGCGCTGCTTTTGTTATTCTGTCTGTTATTGCTTTTGGCAAAGACTTAGTTTTTACAAGTTCTCGATGCTGGCCGTAAGATTAATGTTATGTTGTATTACAGCCTCCTTTTTTTTGTTAGCTGTTTGTTACTTGTTGTATTTGCATATTTAGACAATTTGTACAACAAAGTGACGGTTCCACCCAATGTTGAGAAGGCGTGGTAATGAGTTTGGCAACAACAACAGATTTTCATTTACTGATTAATAGAATATACATTTTTTTGTTTTTGTGTTTTGTTGTTACTAAAATGTTTTATATGTCTGCCAATCTGTTTATTTCTCCTTCTCTTCTTTTTAGCATAAAATCGAGATGTTTATGGCTGGGTTTTTTTTCGTGGCTCAGTCGTTAAAAATCAAATGATGCCATAAAACATAAGCATCAGTTTGAAATGGAAATTTTGGTGATACGATTTGTAATGCGCAGCAGATAGAAGTAAGAATTGGGATTGGTTCGGTTCGGTTCTATGTAATGATATGCAGTTATTGGACCACATGATATTGGGATTTGGGGAGTGTCTGCCTATATCCATATATGCATATTTTTGTATTTATATAAAATCGCATTAATGTTAACTGGACTAGAAACAGCGCTTTGATTGATCACTGAGCAGATAATTGTTATTGAAAATATGCGGATATTTATTTTTGTATTTGCAAAGAGTTGTATCTGATTTGATTTCTAAAGATAAAAATTTGATAATATTTCTTTTTATTAAACACACAAATCATTACGTAAGCATTATCACACTTTAAATGTTTGATCGTGTTTTTCCCTTCCTTCCTTTTCCCGGCGACACGCTTTTCACAGTTCACAGCAAACGTGAACGAATCATAAAATACAACAACAACAACAACAACAATAATAAATAATTGACATAGAAGGCGACGCATGCGCAATAAATACCAATACCAATAACAATGTAGGCCTATTATTTCTTTTTATTTACCATTATTAATACGTCGTCGCAGGCAATTTAATAAAAGCGGAAACCATTAAAATTGTTTGCGCCATGGAATTCTACTTCCTTTTAATGAACAAAAGCAGCTTATGCGTTTCTTTGAAATCATAATGCGATGCGACAGAAAACTTCCGGATTGTGAGACGTTAAAGGATGTACTTATATGTAAGTGAACTTCAATGAACATAGGGTTGCCAGAGTTCAGCAAAGGTTATTCAAAAACACTTTTGACTCTTGACTTGATGTTATGCGTAACAATATTTATGAACTAATTAAGTGTCAGTTCGTGTAGCTGGCCAAAAAAAAAAAAAACAAGCAGCAAAAGAAACAGAAAACGAGCAAAAATAATAAAAAAAAAAAAGGGTGTACGAAATCTTTGGGTGCAGGTAATTCAATACGCACGCTACAGAAGATGAAGAGAGCAGTGAACCATGGCAGATTGAAGATGAAAGAGGTAGGTACATAAGTAAGTAAGTAAGGTAACTGTAGCTATGCAACACAGATGTGGCAAGATGAAAAGTTGGCTGTTGGCTGCTTGTTGGCCCTGTTGTCTCGGATGCTGCTAGTTTATAAATCAAGTCACATTAAGTGTAATAATAAACGCAGATTGCAGCAACTGGAAGCTGTAGCCGGTTTTCATCATCAACAACATCAGCAGCAGTGTGAATTGAATAAGTCATAAAAAAAAACAACAAAAAAACAACAAAGAAAAGAACGGGAGGCAAGCAAAATTAATAAAGCCCTGGGTCCAGTTAATTATGGAGGGCAGTCTAATAACTTTACCAGATGCAGAAATGACCAAAACGCAGCGAAAGAGAAGAGAAGAGAGAAAGAAAAGAAAAGCCGCAGCCACTATGACAATTTGACAGTGACACTGCAACACAGTGGCAGCGTGGCAGTGTGGCAGAGTGGCAGTGGAAAGTAGGCAAGAAAGTTTTTGAGCCAGTCAGCCGAAGCTGTTTTAAGATCCACAATTTCCGCCATTTATGACAGTCACAAATCGAGTTATACTCACACCGTACTTTCTAATTTCTAACGTACACTTATACCCTGGAAACAAAATTGGGTAAAAGGTATACAATGGTCTGTATTATGTCAAGGTTAAGTTAGGTTAATAAACTCTTTACTGGCTGTTATTAATGTAAATTCTACTAACTAAGGCAACCGAAATTAATTAACATGACTCAGCAATGTTTTTTTGTCTTTCCATTACAGGGCATTTTAAGTTTGTGTTTTTACAAGTTTTCTTCACATGCTTTCTTCTTTATGCTCGAAGCTTGAACACAACAAAGTGTTTTAGAACAAAAAATTGAGTTCTTGTTCGTTCTTGTAATTAACCCAAGTCTTACATAGGGTATTAAATCTAACTGTTATTTTTTTCTTCAAGGATTTGTAACTTGTTTTCAACGGGGAACACAAAGTGTTAATGGTAATTTGTGCATGCCATATACATATATATTTTCTATTTACCCAAATAGCCCAATGCCAATTGAAATTTGTTGTTGTCGCTTACATTCGATGTAAATCTCTACAGCTTTCATCGCACAATGTTGACGTTAACAGCGACTGAACAGAAAAGCAACACACATTAAAAGCTTCAGGCCTTATGCTTTGGAGGCGGGCAATTTTGCGATTTGTTTGATAGTAAGTAGCTGGCTTTAGTAATAACTGTAACTAAAGCATGGCTAAACTGGGCAACAGGAAATTGAACTTGTTATTCTAACAGAGCATATCAGTGCTTCTGAGGTATTTAGATTGATTCTTTTCTTTTGTCACGTATTTTAATATTTATCCATGGTTTTACTTTGCCGCCTGCTTCCTCCTTTTCTTTCCTCTTCTTGTGATGTGCCGTTGTCATTTCCAAGGCGCGCCAATGCAAAAGCTGCCATCAACATTTTCTGCAGCACGCTGCTTTGTGAGAAAATTGTGCCCCAACGGTAATGGAGAAGGCGCAGCAGTTACTCAACGACATAGCCAGCTATTTAATACTCTTTTTATGCTGAAAACTACTACAATTCAGTTGAGAATGTTTTGCAAGTGGTTCTAAAACTGTAAACAGTTAAGTTCGCTCGAGTTCGAATTTCGAGCTAGAAAAAGTTCCTGCTTCACAAAGCTCGCATACTTCACATACTCTGTTTTTTCCCCTCCCTGTTTGGCAACAGTGTATAAAAATAACTGAAAGTCCAAAGGAAAAGTGCGTGCTGCAATGCGAAGTGATGGCGACTGGACGAGGAGAGTTTAAACTAGTTCTAGTTGTGTTCTCAGAGCTGGGGCCATAAACTGGGACACTTGTTGCGGCAAGTTGAACGTTCGTTCAATTGGTTGAAATCAAATATGGGACCAAAGATGACAAGCAACACCAACACACTCACACACACACACATACACATTCCAAACTTCCCACGCAGAGCTAAGCGCAACTCTGGGAGTGGCAACCTAAATTGTCTTAATGGACCATAAAGCTGATATGCAGCAGCCGCGTAAAAACCTTAAGGCCGCCGTACAATTATAAGAAACAAACAAGAAGAAGAAAAAATAACGAGACACAAGCACAACAAGCAGCAGAAGTCGGTGTACGACGCATACACTGCGATGTTGATGCTGCGTGATAAGCGCAAAAGGAAAAGAAAGTTTTCTTGCTCAGCAAATCGGTTTCATTGACAAAAAGCTCGTGCATCGAACTTTGCATAACTGTTGTTGCTATTGCTGCCCGCTGTTTTTAGCATTAGTTACACATTATCGATTTACGAGCAGGATTTAACATATTTCTAACAGCAGCATAAGCAGCTGCAGCAGCCGACGCAACAGGTTAACTGGCTCTCTCCTCTTGCTTTCTCTCTCTCTCTCTCTCTCTGTCTTTTCTCTTTCTCTCTTTCACTGCATGCATTTTCGTATTGATTTGCTGCACATTACATTTCGAAATGCTGCACTGTTTGTTGTTGTTGTTGTTGCTGTTGTTGTAGGCTGCTCAATCGGTTTTACCTGTTGCAACAGCACAAAGCAGCAACAACGGCAACAACAGCGTCGGCAGCGACTGCAGTTTTTTGTTTGATCTTTTCTCTTATTGTTGAGCCGTTGTCGTGCATCTTTTTTCTCCGCTGCTGCTTGTTGTTGTAGTCTCTTATTTCACTGTGATATTTATTGGCGCATATAAATGCCTCAAAATTGATGTTATTGTCATTTTAAAGTTGACCCTTTTCTGGTTGTTAAAATTGTTGCCCTTCTTCTTCTTCTTCTTCTTCATTTTCTTTCAGGTGGTGTCCTGCTTGTTTTTCAAAATTGATTTTTACTTAGATTTTATTGTTGTCAAGATAAGTGGAAAATGTGTGTGATATCGTTGACTGTTTATTGTCTGTCTATCTGTCTCTTGTCTTGCCTTCAAGAAATTGAGAAGAAAAACAACAACAACAAAAACTGTGGGCGCAGCCAAGTAGGCGTCACAGTGCGCCAGAATAGAGCAATTTGTGCAGAGAATCAGGAGTGGAGAGGGGGGGAAAGGGAGCAGGGCAAAGAAAACACGTTGTTATAACAATCTATGAGTTAATTTTGTTTGCGCCATGCAAAGGCGTTCAGTGGGAGGGGGAGAATGTACTTACCTACATATGCATAAATTTCCTTTTTTTTTGTGCTTTTGTGTGATTTGCACAGATTTCGGTACTTCGGAGCTTTGTAACGGGGAAAGGCAGCGCTGACCACACACACACACACACACACACTCACACAATCAATAGCATGAAGAATAAGAAGCACGACGCAATTAGCGTGTAAAATTGCACAGTTCTACGGTCGGGAGAACAACAACAAATATTTGTAGACGCATGCGCGTCGTTGCTGCTGCCGCATTCCGATGCCAAACAAACAAACAAACACTGCGCGGCTAATTGTTTAAATAACACAACATTTTCACACAATTTGATGGCAACAAGTTTTGTTTGTTTGTTTGTTTATTGCAAGACAAAATACACGCACTCACTCACATACACATACACAGATACACAGGCAGACACAATTTTCGCGCACTTCGGCTTTTTGTATGTATCTTTTATTGGCTTGAATTTTCCTGCCTGCCCTTTTCGAGAGACACAGACGCAGACGCAACACGGGCAGCGACCTGTTGCTTCTTTTTTTTCCGTTTCTTTATCTTTTTCGCACAAACGGCTGGCTTAGTGTGCCTAAAACAAGTTAAAGCGAGTGCTGAACGCGTGTGTTAAATCTTTGCAATAATATACAAGAGTCAACATTTCTTTTTATCCGCAACAAACCGACGCGACTGAACCGCTCAAATTTCGACAACAAATTAAATGCTAATGTTATTAACAGCTGTTAACAGCATCATATTGATGGAACGTAAAATAATGTATCGATCGTACTTGAACTATCGATAGGTAGCACTGTAAACAGAATCGTCTGTAAAAAGCTTACGCCGGTATAAAAGCTTAAAGCTTTCATCACATACAAAAGACTCTGCAATGTTATATTTTATATTTGTAGCCAAAAGCACATACAAGCCTTGGAAAAGGTTTTTGTGTATTTTGGCGCAGGTTGGCAGTCTTATATCGATATGGCAAACATAATCAGCTGTTTAAATAGCACACGGCCACACTGGCGCCGGCACCCAAACAAATAAATATATTGCTTGCAATTTTGTACAACAATTGCAATGGGAGTGTGCCGCTTTTTTCAGCAAGGCTCCTGCCGCTTTGGCACAAAGTGCCACAACGAGCATTTCGATGTGAGGTAAGTGTGGGAAAATATATATATATAATGTGCACACTAATATATAATTGCATGCCCTTAGACAATATTTGAAAACGGACATAGAATCCGGCCTAAATGGCAAAATGTGGCCCTTTTCGGTGTATGGACCGTTCAAGGACAAGCCAAACCTGCCAAACTTTATAGAGGACCAGTCCTTCGAAGAGGTGCGTTTCCAAGCGTACGAAAGCCGCCGTCAGAATTGCTTTGACCAATTTCATCAGCAATTCTCCCGGGAGGTGCACGAGGCCACCAACAAAATGAAGCTCCTGCTGCAGGCAACACCCCAAACAGTTGATGTCATGATCAAGCTGTACGAAATACCAGAACAAGCTCAGCCAGCAGCCAATAACAATAACAATCCATTTGGCTACGCTGCAAACAATGCTGCCCAGAATCCCGGCTCCATATTCAGCAAGCCCACATTGGGCACAAGTGCTGGCAACATTTTTGGTGGCGCTACTGCAGCGAACAACAACAACAACGGCAACAGTATTTTCGGCGGTGGCTCCTCTACCAGCTCAAACCTTTTTGGTGGCGCCACAAGCACAAACATTTTCGCCCAACAACAGCAGCAGCAGCAGCAGCCACAGCAACCATTTGGACAACAGCAGCAGCAGCCGCAGCAACCATTTGGACAACAGACAGCAGCAGCAGCAACCAGGCGGCTTGTTTGGTCAACCGCAGCAGCAGCAGCAGCAGCATAATCCGTTTGGACAGGCGCAGGCCACTGCTGATGTTTTTGCGCAGTCACAGCAAGCACCAAATCCATCGCCCTTTGGCCAATCTGTTGCCTTCGCACCACAACAACAACAACAACAGCAGCAGCAACAGCAACCACAAGGCGGCAACATTTTTGGTCAAGCAGCTGCGGCTCAACAGCCAAATACGGGCAACATTTTTGGGCAGCCTCCAAATGGATTTTTTGGTCAGGCAGCTTTTCAACAGCCACAGCAGCCAGAACAACAACAACAACAAATGCAACAGTTGCAGCAACAACAACAACAACAGGGAACGCAGCAAGCGACAAACACTTCGTCTATTTATAGCCGTCTAGAGGACTTGACACCAGAGGAAATTGCTGCCTTCAAAGCGGATCAATTTCTGCCGGGACAGGTGCCCTTTAAGCCGCCACCAAGAGAGCTTTGCTAAATTCGCATTTGTTATAACCTAAGAAACTAAATTTTTATTGAAATACAGTTAACTATTTTTGATAACTTAAATTAAACTTTTTCATAAACACAAATGTAAAAGCAATTGTTTACTAGTGCATCATCATGTTTAAGCGTTCCATATTCATGGAGTAGACGGCATGCGAGCCAATGAGATTGCGATCGCGAAAGACGTTCTGGCAATCCTTAAGTGTAATCACAGTACGTTCGCAGGGACCACTATTTAAGAAAAAAGAGGAGCAATTAAAAACTGTTCTCTGCATATATATTTTGCATTTACTTACACTTGTTCACAGGCTGAGAGGAATACGACGTCGTCGTTTTGGCGTCTCATAAAGTTCGCTGTATTTAGCTCCTTGTCATGCTCCAGCGGAGTATCGTCCACCTTTTGACGTGTCACCGTGTTGCGCACCGAGGGATCCCGAAGCTCAGCGCCCACATCATAGAAATAGTTGCCTTCGCCGCTGGTTTTATAGTGTTTACGTTGCATGATGAGGGCGGCCAGCAGATCCTTAAGCAGCACCTGCACAGCTATGGACACGTACTCGGCCACGCTGTCATCCACCGAGATGAGCCCGATCTCCCAGGCGCCGATCAGAAAACGTCCCATTATAAATCCAGCGTCGGGTAAAAATAGTTCCTGTGCGCAATACCGTTGCATGGGCAGCTGCTGCTGCTGTTGTTGCAGTCCCTGATCGCCGGCCAGTGTGGGTGGGCGTATCAGCTGCACATTGTCCTCCTTAATGAACTCCAGCACATCGTACAGCTCGAAACTATGGCGATAGGCAACGCCCCGCGAGTTACGTTTCCGTTTTCGATTGTTGCTGTTGCCGGAGGCGCCGCAGCCACTTTGGCCACCTGTGGCGCAGGTGGACTGTAAGGCGGCAACAGTTTCGGGCTGTGCAAAGGCGTCTATTTTGTTGAGCAGCGCCAGGAGAAACTGGTTGTGCAGATGAAGTTTGTCGGGCGTCATGATTTTGCGAGATTCACAATCGAATTCCTCTTTGGTCCATCGATTGCGAAACCAGTTTTTCATGTTTGCCCTGTAGCGCTCCCAGTTATCACCCAATGCCACAGCTAATGCATCCTTGGTTAACAGCACTTTATCCGTGAGTGTATTCATTTTAAACAGAAAACGCTAATGTTTTTTATCTGCTTTTGTTTTGTTTGCGACTTTCGGAATTGGCTATCGATTATTTTTAACGCCACAGGGTGATTATATCATCAAGAGTATGGTCACCCTTATTTTGTGCAGCACATATGATCACAGTTCTGTTTACAACACCAAACAATAGCACGCGACAATAATGGAGGTAAATATATACAAATCGTATTTCAATTTAAATGAATCCATATTATATTTTACTTGCAGAAATCCAAGAAGTCTAAGACGCAGAAGAAATCAAAGGACACTTCGCTAGTGGTGAAACTTATTCTCAAGCAGCAGAAACTTACGAACACGCAAAAGGAAGTGAGCCGCGTGCTTAAACTCAAACAAGAAATCCTACTGAAATCCCGAGTCTCTTATTTGGAATATATGGAAATGTGGTCGGAGCTCGAGCGCCTTAACTCGCTGAAGAAGACAGTTAACCGTCGCCTGGAAAAATTACGACAACTGGCTAAATAGTTTATAATCAAACAATATTTAATTTTAAGCTTAAACAAACTAGAATATAAATTTAAAGTTCACTCTTCGCTTTGATGTTAGATAAAGAATGTTCAAACGCGTTCCACATGCGACTAAATTCAATTTGAAATTTCCTGCTCAACACACTGTCCGAGGTTATAACGCAATTTTCCCAGTTCCCGCCTAATCCCTGCATGGTCCAATTGAGCGATCCATATAGCACCACACTGCGATAGGCACACGGCTTAAACTTTCGATCCTTAAGTCGCAGGATTTCATTAACACGAATGGGATTATCAATAACCATGAACTTGTGATGCATCATGGCCGTTGTGTCTGGAGCGCGAATCTCTATGCCCAACTTGCTTAGATTGAAAATTCGCGAACCAGAAGAGCAATTCATTTCGTGATCGGTGATTAGGCGTACAAGGACGTTACGCCGTATCGCCCGATTAAGGGCTTTCATCAGATCGTTTATGGTAAAGATATACATTGCTATATCGATTGAGTATTGTGCCTTATCAATTTCAGCAACGATGCGTTGCAAGTACCGTTTTGAACAGTATTTGTTTGAGCACTTGAAGGAGACGTCCTCAAGATGTTTTGCATTACAAAGCGTGCTCAGTTCGTTAAATATAAGAATATCCAACACTTCGTTCCGGTGACACCACTTTTGGATCTTGTCCCGTACATATCCAATGGCAAAAATAATGAATTTGGATAAAGCCGCGCCGGCAACTGCTGAGCCGGCCCCAATTGTGATCTTTGAGATCATGGGATGGCGAACGTTAACTAAAATTCGTGAAATTCTTAAACACATACATTTTTCGTAAACATTATTTTTACTTACATTTTACGCGCTCAACTCCTAACATTTTTGGTAATTGGATTTTGTGACGTATAGATTTATTAATTTCACTCGCTCAATGAAATGTTATCGATATCGATATTTCAGTAAGATATCAACGCTGAACTCCGGCTCAAGTCAAATATAAAACTTTGAAACTCGTAATCAAATCAAATATAAACAATGGAAATGGATGAAGCGTCCAAAATAATTCAGAGCAATGAGACAAAAAAGCTGCAAGATTCGCGTGAAGCAGCCCAACGTAAAGTTTTAAAGTTAAACGTAATATTGAATGAGATTCAAAACTTAAAAATAGGACCTGAATATCCAGAAATCGCACGGGCTCTTAAATTAATTTCGGTAGCTGATCATGTTCGCCTGGGCGATAAACAGAAACATTTGCTTGGTAAGCCGAACGCAAAATGATGATGTACATTGTATTTACATTCACAATACTCTTCGCACATCTAGGCTTACAGGACTGCAGCAGCGGTCCGCCGCTCAGTTACACTGACAGGATGGTCGTGCGTGACAAATTGGTGGCCAATCTACGTGCGACTCTGCCACCCATTGCCGAGTTGGGCGATAGGATACGAAGTGAACTTCCGGACGCATTAACAAAAGGAGATGATGTGCAGCTGACATCACAACAACAAGAAATAATTCGTTTGCAAAAGGAGCAGCGTGATTGCTTGGAGAAATTGGCCGAGATTCGTAATCAGAAGTGCGAGCTAATGATGAAGGCTGTTGAATTAAAGATGGGTCCACAACTTAGCAATGAGCTAAAGGTACAACAGGCGCAAGCGCAATTGCAACAAACAAAAGCGGATTTGCTGCGCGTCTATTTGATTGATCAAATATTTTCGCAAACTGAGAACAGCTTGAAAGCCCACGAGGAAGTGGACAAATATCTTAACGAGCTGCAGAGTGCCATTAAGCCAAAACCGGAGAATGAACTTCGTTAATATATTTAAACCTGTGAAGAAACAAGTAATTTTTTCAATAATAATAAACTAGTTTTACATTGCGGTATTTTATTTAAGTTTGCGAATTTGGTATTATTTTTGACACAACTCTGGCAACTCCGCCACAAAACAAACAAATAATTGGCAAGCCAGACGTTGTGTCTAACAATGACGGAAAATAGTTCCAGCGAGAGCAAAGACGAGCAGTCACTAAATAAAGATGCCCTGACCCTAGAGGAGACAACACCAGATATTGCCAGTGCGGCTGCACATCTTGCCGCCGGCAGCGGCATTGATTTTGAAGACACATTGTCCGTTGACTCGACAAGCGTCTTCAGCACAACGACAACAACAACAACGCGCAGCAAAAGCAAGTCGCCAAATACAAGAAAGCTGCGAAAATTGTGCCGGCGTGTGAAGGCGCCAAAAATGGTGCAACCGCTGTTCAATTACAGGTTAGCAGGTGACATAAATAGCGAATGCTTAGACGTAAGCTGATTAATTTCTATTTGTAGCTATCATGTACGTGAGGACCATAATCACCAGATCTTTGGTGTTCAGTTCAATCCCTTTCTGGACAGAAGTCAAGCAGTCTTTGCAACAGTTGGCAAGGATCGCGTCTCTATCTATGAATGCGTCAAGAAAAATTCAATGGTGGCCGAGTCAGACGAAGAAGTTGGCATACGTCTTTTACAGGTTTACGCAGACCCGGACGTAAGTAAAACAGATTATAACCAAAGCTTCTCTATTCAGTTATTGTTTTTCAAACAAACTTGCAGACAGATGAGAGCTTTTATAGCTGTGCTTGGTCCTATGACACAATAACCGGCGATCCGGTGCTAGCGGCAGCTGGCTATCGTGGCGTCATACGGATTTTCAACATTATAAAGCATCAGTGTGCTAAAAATTACATTGGACACGGGCATGCGATAAATGAGCTAAAGTTTCATCCTGTGCTGCCGCAACTTTTGCTCTCTGGCAGCAAGGATCACTCGTTGCGTCTGTGGAACATACAAACGGATGTCTGCGTTGCCGTATTTGGCGGCGTGGAGGGCCATCGCGATGAGGTACTATCGATTGACTTTGACCTGCGCGGTGATCGCATAATGTCCAGCGGAATGGATCATTCACTCAAGCTGTGGCGCCTTAACAAGCCGGACATAAAGGAGGCCATCGAGCTCAGCTCGACATTTAATGCTAGCAAAAATACGGCTCCATTTCCAACCATCAAGGAGCACTTTCCAGACTTCTCCACGCGTGACATCCATCGAAATTATGTGGACTGCGTGCAGTGGTTTGGCGACTTTGTCTTTTCAAAGTCGTGCGAGAATTCAATTGTCTGCTGGAAGCCGGGCAAACTGTCTGCCCAGCGGCACGAAATTAAGCCACAGGACTCAACTACGGTGTTGCATCATTTTGACTATAAAATGTGTGAGATTTGGTTTGTGCGTTTTGCATTTAATGCCTGGCAGAAAGTGCTGGCACTAGGTAACCAGCTGGGCACAACGTTCGTTTGGGAGCTGGACTCCAACGATCCGAATTTGACCAAGTGCAGCCAACTGATGCATCCCAAATGCACATCAACCATACGACAAACTTCCTTTTCAAAGGATGGCTCTATTTTAATTTGCGTTTGCGATGACAGCACCGTTTGGCGCTGGGATCGCATTAATTAAGGTGTACTTTTATTTATCTACATTCCACATTAGAATGCGTAATAATATTTATACTAATATTTATATATTACTTCAAGTAATTTTCTAAAGATTGACTTTATCAAACTAATCAAATAATAAAGCTGCTCTGTTTTTATTTTATTAGCTTGGTCCCTTTCAAATTTATCAAATTTTACGCTTGATTTATTTAAAATTACGGGTTGAAAAACTTGAGCTTTGCTTGATAGTAAAATTTCCGTTTATTTTAAGCACCGAGATTTCAAGTAAAATTAACTTCCGTCGATAGAAAGTATAAAGTGGCAACGCTGCGCTGTCTGGTTGCCGTGCAGTGTTGAAAAAGCATCAAAGCATAACAATAAAGAAGAAGGCGAAAACGTTTATAAAATTCTGTAAATGATAAAAGTGTCTAGAAGCTGCTAAAAATGGGTTCATCGTCTGGTAAAAAACATAAGAAGGACAAGAAACACAGACATCGGTCGCGTTCACAGGAACGACCAATTCGAGGTGTAGACGAGGAGGTTACCCTGGATCTCACAGACGATTCATCGGCAACGCGACACAGACACCACAAGCACAAGAAGCACAAGGAGCACCGTCACAAGCATCACAAGCATAAGGAACGCGAGCGCCCCAGCGAGGTCATTTCTCTAGAGGAATCGGACTCGGACAGTAAGTGGGGCAGGTTGCCCTTATTTTATTTAAGATTGTGCCGACCAATTTTGAAGGGCAATTGCATACCAGGGCTGCAGTACTGTAAAACGATAAGCGATTAAATGTTTTCACTGCAACTAGTATACCCTGCAATTTCCCTGGCTCTGCACTGATGGTGATCTGAACTTACTATTGTTTCCCTTCTCTCCATTTCTTGTTTTGCAGGTTGTCAAACTGTGAGTGTAAGAGAAAGAGGGCAATAGAGCATTTACAAATATAAAAGGAGCTTTTCTGTGTACTAACTGCGTTAATCTCTTGCAGGTTCCGACTGCGTCGAGGTGCCCGTTGAGCAAGAAGCCAGAGCCAAGGGACGCCAGCCGCAACCAAGAGAAAATGAGCGAGAGCCACCTGGTCGGGAGCGGGAGCGAGAGTCAATTCGGGAACGGGAGTCAATTCGGGAGCGGGAGTCTATTCGGGAACGGGAGCCAGTTGCACGGGAGCGTGACCATGAAATATCAGCTCCACCCCCACCACAAATATCAAAGCATGTGGATTACGAGCGTGAGCGTCGACGAGAACGTGAAATTGAGCGGGAACGCGATGCTCGCAAACGTGCGGTAAGAGAACGTGAGCGTGTACGAGGACGTTCCCGGTCACAGTCACCCCCAGCACCACCATCGAGCAGCCATCAGCAGCAGCAGCATCAGTCGCATCAGCAGCAGCATCAGTCGCATCAGCAGCAGCATCAGCAGCAGCATCAGTCGCATCAGCAGCAGCGTTCCCAGCGCAGCAACAGGGAACGAGAGCAAGGGCGAGAACGGGATCGGGATCGGGAACGAGAACGCGAACGTGTGCGTTCACGTAGCCATTCACCCATAGCAGACAATGGTGCAGGTGACGTGCTCTCCATTGCGGATACAAATAAATTGCGTGCCAAGCTGGGGCTGAAGCCACTGGAAATGGATACAGGGCCAAGTAAGCCAACGGCATCCGGCAGTAGCAGCAGCAATCAGCAAGAAAGCAAAAGAACCGGAGCTGAAAAGGATCTCTCTGCGTACAAGGATGAATGGGGCGAGTTTTTGCACAAGCCAGCGGATAACATCAAAGAGAAGAAGGAGGCTGAGAAACTGCGTGAAAAACTTAAGCAACGCAAGGAGAAGCGTTTTCTTGAGGAGCGTTTGGCACGCATTCGCACCCTTGGCGAATCCGATGAGGAAACGGACAATGTGTCCAAGTGGGTAGATCGGAACAAGCGTGTCGTTAATCAGCGTGAAGAGGCGCAGCGAAAGGTAAGTTTGTAACACAATCTTGCAGAAACTAATTTTACCGAATGCAAACTTTTTATTTGTACAGGCAAAAGAGCTGGAAGAACTTGATGAGGCGTTTGGTGTTTCGGAGATAGTGGAACAAGAGACCAAAAAGGCTCGCCAATTGGCCTATGTCGATCGCAATTTGAAGGGTCTGCGCGTTGAGCATGATATGGATGACTTTGGTGAGGGTCGCACTGTTATATTAACGCTCAAGGATCAGGATGTGCTCAATGAAGAGGACGGCGACACTCTGGTCAATGTCAACATGCTGGACGATGAGCGCTACAAGAAGAACGTGTCCAACAAGAAACTCAATCCTCTAAGCTATGGCTATAATGTGTATGAAGAGCAATACGATGAGCTTGGCAATCCCATCGAACGTTCTATACTTGAGAAATACGATGAGGATGTTGAGGGCCAGCCCCAAAAACGCAAGAATTTTGTGATTGGCGAAAATATGGACGAGGAACGCGAGCACAGGCGTAAGCTATTGGAAATCAAGACCAAGTTAGCTGGCAAACGTTTGGAAACGCTGCAGGATACGAATATACAACTAGCATCAGATACTTTTAGTGCTGAAGAGCTGGCAACGTAAGCAACATAAAAATAGTACATGCATTATCTGTTTATTAATATTTATTTAATTTTGTTTCACAGCTTCAGGAAGCCAAAAAAGAAGGTTAAGAAACTGCGCCAGAAACTTAAAGCCGAGGACTTGGAACCAATTGCCGAGCCGTCGAGCTCCTCAAACCTGGGCAGTCGTCATGGACGTTACCGCGAGCCGGACGATGAGGATGTTGATATGAAAGATGAGTCAAAGTCTCAAGTCAAGTTGGAAGACGAAGATGATGATTTGGAGCGCGTGTTGTCGAAGGCGCGCAAGCTGAAGCAAAAAGAAAACATCATTAAGCCGATTCCCATCGATGTGGCATCGTTTAAGCGCGACATTAAGCCAGAGCCGGTGGATGGTGCCAGCAATGTTGATGGTGAGGAGCTCAACGGTGCCGATAGTAATATTGTGCTTAATGCGACGGCCGAGTTTTGTCGCACACTGGGTGACATACCCACTTATGGCATGGCTGGCAATCGTAATGAGGACTCAAATGATATGCTGGACTTTGATAGGAATGAAGCGTTAGATGAGCATATGGATACTAATCAGGAGGAGCCAACATTGAATCATGGCACATGGAATTCCGTTAATCCCGACGAGGTAATGCAGCCCGCTGACTTAGATAATTTGGGCGATGATATTGAGGAGCGAGCAATATTAGATGAAGAGCCCGATGTGGGCGCTGGCGTTGCAAATGCTCTGCGCCTTGCCCTATCCAAGGGATATTTGGAGAAGGAAGAAAAGAATCGACCGAGCAATACAAAAATGGCGCATCTGCAGGCCAAGAACTACTCCATTGAAGACAAAGCAGCTGGGTAAGTTCACCATATCAAGTAAATTGTATTGACTGAATGTCTAATGATTGTTCTTTCTTAGTGAGGACGAAAAAATCGGACGTCGTGATCGCTTTCATGCTGGTCCCATTATGGACTTTAAAGACAAGGAAACATTTAAGCCCAATGTCAAGCTTGACTATATTGATGACAATGGTCGCATTCTTAACCTCAAGGAGGCTTTCCGTTATCTGTCGCACAAGTTCCACGGCAAGGGACCAGGCAAAAATAAGATTGAGAAGCGTCTCAAGAAAATGGAACAGGATGGCGTAAGTTAACCAAGCTCATACAATAACATGTTAAAAGATCTTAATGTATACATATTCTTTTCAATTACAGCTAATGAAAACAATGAGCTCCACGGACACACCGCTGTGCACGTTAACCATGCTGCAGCAGAAGCAAAAGGAAACTAAAACGCCATATGTGGTGCTTAGTGGCAGCAACAAAAACAATGCTGGCGTTAGCGGCGCCTCGATTTCAAAGTTTAAGTGAAGCTAAAACTTAAACGCTGAACCAAACAACCAAATGCAATAGTTACTTCCAAAATCACAAACTAAATGCTTATTGTAGTTGATATACACATAAGTTTAGAATTCAGAACCCTACACAACCGCTTATAATTAAACTCCAGCTAAATAATTTACCCAATATAAACTAATAATTATTCACCCATATACAATGCAAAGAATCATTTAGTTATTGCTTTAAATGTATTCTTTTTGATTAGTAGATTTTTTAATTCAATTTAAATTGCAATTATTATTGCTTATTTGATTATACATATTAGCAAAAGATGACATTAGGAACTATTCAAAACAAAATCATGTCAAATTTTAGGCAGGTAAACGTGAATAAAATTGTAATTCTTATCCACAAAATATGGGATTCTTAACTCAGCGTATTAATGTAAATTGGTGGATCGCCTCTATTTAATGTCACTATAAATATGAAAAATAAAAATGGTAATTCTCTTGTAAAAAAAAAACAATTCCTGTAATATTACCATTAAAGTTTCCGCTCAAGATTGAACGCTGCTTGCCCTGGATTAACTCAAAGCGCTGATCCGCCGGACCCGTGCAGTTCAAACTAGAACTGTTGTATTGAAAACACCAGCTGCATTCGGATTGCGCAAATCGCATGTACTTGAGCCACACCTGCTCCACTTCAGGTGGCACATTAGCCGTTTTAAGTTGCAACTGTGATGTGTCACCGATACGGGCAAAGTTAAGGCCACCGTAGCCAAAGATGAGGGCTTGCAGAAAGCCACCAATGCCAGTTAGAAAATTCGCAGAGCCCTCATAACCAATTTTGGCCTCGCTCCACACTTTAAACTCGGGATGAACATAGTTCTGATAGCCTCGCGTAAAGTACTCATGGGCACGCCAATCCTCTGTGGTGGCCAGATAATTGGCAGCAAACATAGACCAGGTCATTGCCGGTCCATTAGCACGCGTAACATTCTCATAATAGTGCAAGTCATTTAAGTGCGTGGAACTTGAAGGATTTTTAAAAATGTATCTACTTGTATAGCTGAAAGTAAGGATGTATACCTGAGGTCAAACTGCAAGGGAAAGCCGAGCAGAATTGTGTCCGCTTGCTTCACTGTCTCATTTAACTTGTAGCCCAAATGTTGCGGATGATAGTTGAGATTCACATCATGTAAAATGACCAATTGATCCTTAAGCTTAAGCCACTTTTCGACTTGTTCCGTGTGGCTGTTGTTGCCACATTTCCCTGCCAGCCATGCGGCATAGTCCAACGCTATCTTGGCCACTGCATTCGTATACACATTGTCATCCACACTGGCATGATCCTCATCCGGTCCCATAATATTGAGAAAGTGGCAGGCCTTCTTAGCATCTTCACAGCTAGCACGACTCAATAAAAACTCGGCTACCTCGCTGGCAATGGGCCAAGCACGTTCACATGCCCAGGCATAATCATTGGACTGGGCAAAGAACTTTTGCAGCGCAAAGGATATATCCGGTGAGATGTGTATCTCCTGTTGGGCAATCTCGGGGCAACAGGGATTGGTTACCTCAGCGCCAGTGTAAGCGCTCTCCCAGGGAAATCTAACAATGGAAAACTATTTAGAGTCTACTTTCTGGATTGCAGTGAATCCCACCTGGCACCCTTGTTACCCATCGCTTGAGCATTAAATCTGGCGCCTGCCAAATGTCTATAGCGATAATCCAGCAACTGTTTGCCATACTCATAGCCAAATTGGATGGCCACTGGCAGCATCCAGATCTCTGTGTCCCAAAAGTTATGTCCCTCATAGTCCGCATCCAGATTGCCACGTGCCAAGCCCGTTGGACTAAGTCCAAAGTAGGGCTCACTCGCTTGATTGCTGCGTAATGTTGGCAACGAGCTGGCCAAATAAAAGATGCCTGCATTCACAATGCGCGAGAGTTCCAATGCATTTCCAATTAGTTTTATGGAGAACTGCTTGTCCCAGAAATCATGCCACATCTGACGATGACTTTGCAGCAGTGCATCCTCTCCTAGCTGCAGCACATCCTGCAGTTCCTTAAGTGCCACACTTTGCTGACGATCCATGCAAATGATGACTCGATGTCGCAACTCTGTCTGACCAGCGGGAAAGTCCAATTCTAGCGGCTGCTCCAGCGACTCACTAAAAACCACATAAATCTCATGAGGTTTCCTCTGCAACTGCTCATATTCCAGCACCTTGGTGCGTCCACGCAGCTGGCGATAATCTCCATTGCTAACCACCACAAAGTCAAAGGCGTCGCTAGCGCTGCCCGGCTGTTGGCTGAGCTTAAGGAACTGATTCGATGCAGTTGAATTAGTTGTATTCCTAAATGCCAACAATTCATAAACAAGCGCTCGATTATAAAATCGATGTGGATAGGTGCGTTGTTCCAGCGTTATTCCATGGGATTTATAGCTTTTTCTATATCGAAAGTAGCCATCCCTTAGATCCATCTCATAGGTTAAGTTATATCCATCTATAATGCCAAAGCGATCACATAGCTCCGCATTTATGTTTATCCAGTTTGGAATACGTGCTCTTCTGCTATTTCCCGCTGCTCCATTGTAGACGCCATTCATAAAGATGGCATCACCAAAAACCGTATAGCCCAAATGACCATTTGATAAACTGGGCATGAAGTTGAGATCTTTGGGCAGGCTGCATAGATATTGAAATGAGAATGAGTTAAGGTGTATTTCAAAAAACTCCTCTACTCCTCCTGTACCTATCCGTTTTTAGAAGATAACTTTCTGGTGTTTCAGAGCTGCAGCTCCAAATTGATCCAATAAGCAAAATTAAGCACAGTTTCAGCATTTTCATTGTGTATTGATTCAATGTCTGAGCAATACTAAATTGTGCTCAGTTTGCAAGCGTTGCTGATTAAATGAATTTGATAAGTCCTGAGTTTTCTTTGTTGTTGTTCTTTCGCTGCTTTCACTTAACTCAAGTGCTGTCTTATCGTCTTCAAATTGTAATCTCTCTTAATACTAGTGAAGAGCTAATGTCAAGTTTACAATGTAACGAAGTGGAGATTATAGAAGTAAACCGCTGATTTATAAGAAATAATTTACTTAATGCTGACGGCAGCTTTTAAGGAGGCTTCTAACTTTGTTGTTAGATCTTTACAGCTGATCATTACAAATCAGAAAACGTTTCTCACTTTTGCAACACTGTATAAAAACCCCTTTCGCACAGTTGCATTTCAAAAAAAAAAAAAAAAAACAACGGTAGCTAGAGTTGAGAGAAGACAAAGAGAGAAAGGGAAACGAAGGGAAATTGTAGGATAATTAAAGCAAAAATTAGGCATGATGCACAGCGAAAGATGTGCTGATGAATGAAAGACAACAATTATGGGAAAAATTCTAATGGCAACCAAAGAAATGTCATTAAACGGTTAACTGACAATCGCAGCGGGTTCATCAGTAGGTTTTCTTTTCTTATTGTTCGTGTTGCTGTGCTTTAGGGTGGCCCAGGTACCCAGCGAGCACCTGCGTATTTGATTCAATAAAAATTATTTTTTTTTACTCTTTCCCATATGCTCCACTTTGTTTTTTTATTGTATATTTTTTTTTATACTGTGCATAGTTCTGAGCAAGTAGTCTTTTGCAGCTGGGCTAATTATATGGCAGTATTGTTGTTGCCACTAATTACGTGAGAATCTCCACATGCAGCTAAGCTTTGAGGCGTGCACAAGCTGTAGAAAACCCATAGAGCCGTAGAGAAAACAGAAGAACCATAGAGTTTTCATACGTGTGTTTTCGAAATCAAATTCGACATCGCTCCGATTCCTGGCTGCGACAGCGAAGCGTAACCAATAGAACACTGCTAAGACAGCACGCCCCGTAAGCTGCCCGACCGACCAAACTAACTACATACATATAACCGATATGGGCTCATGATTTGCCAGTTGCGTGTATGGTAGGGGGTCTTTTGGTAGGGAACCCTTACATCTTAACTTGGCATTACGACTATCTCAACCTAATTTTAATGACGTTACGCCGCGATAGGTTTTCTGCTCAAGATCCATAAAGAAATGTACAGGTGTTCAGGCACACACATACACCAAAAGTACAGTCATCATCTGCCTCTCTTTGTGGTTGCTTGGCACGAGATCCGAATCTGGTGCAGATCTATGGGGTCTGTGATTTACCCTTTGCATAGCGGCTTCTACTACTACTTCCCAACCACCACCCCCTCCATCAAATGCATGCATTGTCTCTGTCTAACACGCACCGGTTGTCTCGCTCTATCAATTTAAAATGCTCATGTTGTTTGTTGCTGTTATATGTCAAGAAGTCTATGCGGAGCCTGCCTATCGCGATGTCGTAGCTTACCGAAGCGTAACTGAAATATTAAAACATTTTTCTTTCTTTACTCTTTTTTTTTGTTTTTTGCCATTTTGCGTTTGTTGTTGTTTTTGTTGGCTGGCCATTTTGTTGGCGGTTTTGGCGTCAGATTTTTGTTTTTGTTTTTGCTTGTTTTTGTGTTTTTTTTTTTTGTTAACCTGTTGCCCGAAAAGTCGCGTCGAGAAATTTACGCAACGAAGCGTTGCCAATGAGTTTCCGCTTTTGAGGCATTGGGCATGGGCTTAGTCGTCGTCGTCGTCGCCGTTGCCGTTGCCGCGCCACGCAACACCACCAACATTAACAACAACAACCCTGCAACAACAATAATTTTAACAATGCTTAAAACAACAATCATAGATTCGAGGGCAGCTTAGAAGTTTTATAGAGCAAAACAGGAAGAGTTTTACAACAATTCGAATCTAATAGTTAAATACTATATGAAATATTATAAGGAAAAATATTTATTTTCAAGTCTTAAACAAATAACTTAAAAGGAAATCTTAAGTTAGAAAGTAAGCCCAAAGAAAAAGGTTAAAAATGGGGTATTCAGAAAGGGAACGCTTAAAACTTAGAAAGTGACTATTAAAAGAAACTTTCTGTGGTAGACAAACAAAAATGCTCCCCATAATAATAGGTCATCAGTAGCAAAGGAGCTGCTTCCCTATTATTATAATCGGGTTAGCGATAAATCTCGTTGTCTTTTAGCTTTAAAAATATATTTTGCATGGTAAAAAATATTAAGAACTTGTTAGAATAACTTACAAGTCTTTCGCGTTGTTTTGGCAACCCAAATTATTTAACAACTAATCGGAAACAAAAAAGTGAACTTATAAACAGCCCTCGCACGAAAAAATTGAGCGCAAGCATTTGCTCGCGTTTTTTTGTGGGCTCTGTGGGTCTCCGAGTGTTTTTCTGCCTAATTTGTGTGTATGTGGCCCGAAAATGAAACGCGTGTGAAAATTATGTTTATTATGTAGTAGATAGTATAATGTACAATGTTAAATATACAATACATATAAATAGTATTGTGGCAAAGTTGTACTTTCCCCCAAGCTCAAGATTGGGTGTTGTCCAACTGCGTTTTGGGAGTCCGCAACATTACCTAATTGTTGTAATTTGCTTAGATATATAATCTTAGTATTTCATTTATTGTTACAAGATAATTATGATGATTATCTGTGAAAGGGCGTATTTAAATTTATGTTGTTGCTCTGCTGCCTTTTAAATGGCATTAGGCACTGCAAATGTACTCCAGCCAGTAGCCTGGGAACCAAACCCAAGACGACACCCAGACTACGAGACAAAGGTGGACTGATAGAGAGGCAGGAAGAGTGAGCGAACAAAACCATCGACGAAGCGATGTCTAAAAGCGGCGCATTTGCAACTCAATTATGAGCTCAGAGCGTCTGTATCTCAACATCTACATCTAAACATCTGCATGCACCTGACCATTCGTGCAATTCTAGCCGATAATTTGCATTATTTTGTGTGCAGCCCAAACACACACACACACACACACACAAACACACAGGTGGCCAAAGTCGCTGCCTGATCTCACGCGTCGCGTGGTCGCGTAAATTACACTATGCAACGGGTTTGCAAAGTTTATATTTAATAATACTATATAATAAAAAAAAGTTACAGTTGGCAGCTGGGAACCAAAAAAATTAGGCCTACATTCTACATTAACTGAAAGTGAAAAGTTATAGCAAAGTTTATTTGTGCTATAAAAAGTATGGTACGCCTGATAAACATAAGAACAAGTTTATTTTTTGAGTGAAATAAAGGATAATAAATTGTTGCTTTTAGTATGAAAACTAAGATCAATCCTTGATCATTTATTTAGCTTAACTTTAATCTAATGTAAGTACTTCATATAAATAAGCTCCCAGCTTTATTTTATAGCAACTGAACTTATCTAAGACAAGAACCCTTAGCATTTTCTAGCCCAACTTAGTTGCCTAGTGTTGTAAGTTCATTTGTGCAGCATGTGTGCAACGTCTGTGACCTCGTGTGCAACTGCACACTACTCATCTATTCGCAAGGGTATTCACAGAGTTCCCTTTAGATAATTATCAGGATGAGGCGCAGGTTTTTTGTTCAATTGATATGTAAATTTTCACATTTGCTGCCAGTTCAAATGCGTAAGTCATTTGGGAAAGCAACCACCAAAATGAAAGAAAACTGTGGCAACTGTGGCAGCCACACACAGGTGCGACAAGTGGCAACGCTTGACTGCTCTCTAATTAAGGTAGGTCAGCAAGCAAGGAGCGTGGGAAAGTTGACAGAAGAACAGGACTCACGTACGTAGCAAAAATGAGCAGGCTCTTTTCAAAAATTAGTTTATACGAGGCTATACTACATTTGATGATGAGGGCACACGCTAGTGGCTAGAAGTAATTTTACAGCTGCTGCTTCAAGTAAAGAGCAAAGTGCTGAGCATTGCTCGAGCGTAACCGCAAAGCATCAACTTTAGAATGTATCTAGAGTCTAGAGTTGTGCCATGGCTCATAATTTGCTGAAGAGGAGCGTGATTAGCATTTTCCATGCGGCGGGTTTCAATTATTACACCTGTTGCTTGCCCAAGCCAAACGCGACCCCTTTGCTTGTAGTTCTTGTATTATATATTTTAATAAGATTACTTTTGTAGTTTACAAAGCGTGCTTCCTGCTAAGCAAGTTGGCAATCAAGAGCATGGCGTGGCCTATGCCTTTGAAAAATATATATCAATAAAGGCAATGGGGGCTATCGATAAGATCGCAACAGTTTCCATTCACAGCCAACGGCAGCAGCAGCAACGTCAATGATTGCGCTTTTAGCCATCAGTTCATAAATATTTCTCAGATAATCACTGGCTCTCCGATTGCTAGAGAAGAAGCTGAAGACGCACCATTTAAGGTGTGAGCCTCTCTCAGACGGCACCGACAACGATCCGCAAGAAAATCGGTAGCAACAATAACAACTTCAACCTCAACACGTTTACGCATCATTGCCACTGCCACTGACGCGGCTGTTGCAGTTGCAAGCCGTTTGCAGGTTGACGCTGTGGCACTTTGAGGGAAAATTGATTTTAGCTTTTATTGTTTTTAAAGCGTTTCATATCTCACGTCATCACAGCTCGCAGCTGGCAAATCGATGACGTTCATTGATATTGGCTTATTGGACAATAATAGAGTTGTTATTGCATCTTAATTGAAATGACTGGATCGACGGCAGCCATCGACGGCAGCAATGCATCACTGCACTACAAAACTGTGTTGCACTTCACGGTACTAAATTTATTGTGCAGAAATGGAAGTAACTTTATTATTATTAGCAAGGATCTGTTGATCAGCGAATGAAGTTGAAAGTTTATGGAATTATAATTTCTCCTGGTAATTTTCGGATTAAGGAAACAACTTTGTTGCACAGCGCTTTAACAAATATTATTAGCTAAGAATGTACTCAAGCTTTTGCAGTAACTGTACCACAGTCAGCCGTTGCAACTGGCTGCGTGTTTGGCACATCATTTTCCACAATTTTCCATTTGCAGGCAGCGAAAAGTGTTTACACATTCGTCGTCGTCGTCTTAGTTGGTGCCTCTGCTACATTATTGAGGCAGCCACCCGTTCAGCTTATTGCATGTTTGAGAGATAAGCGTCTGAATTATTATCATACTCATAGGGCCCTGGGTAACCGGTGGATCTCTTTGAATCGTACTGGAATATGTATGCGGACCTGTTGCTCTGTTTCAATTTTCGTTTCGTTTTTGCCTTTTGCACTTTTCCGATTTTCTGCTCCGTTGACTTTTTCCAGCTTGCATGCAAGTGTTGGCCACAAAATAAATAAAAAGCGTCTTCTTCTTTCGTTGTGCAACTGTACGCCGTTGCAACCAGGTGGATAAATCGTCATCCTAGGCATCTAAAAATTTAACGCTTTTCCCAAAAATATTGCCTTGGGTGATGATATTTTGTGGATGTCGCTGCACATTTAAAAATAATAAAAAAAATAAATGTATCTCGCCTATCGCAGATCTGTGGAGGCAGCCAGCTGTAACGTTGGCCGCATAACTAGAAATTGACATAAAACTGACCAAAAATGTAACAAGAGCTCTTAAGTTGAGAGAGCTTGACTAGAAGGTACCCTGTACCTTAAATAAAAGTATCTAAATTAAATATAGTATGCTTTATGTTCAAAATACTTCTAAGTTTAATTTTTTACTTTGAACATAACTGTTCCTTTCTTTTTCCTTACTTCTTCCCTTTACAAACATTGTCACAATTTCATTACACCCCTTTTAATAAATTTTAAAGGGCATTGGGCATAAAACTTAAATTTTTAGGCTCACTGAATTATTTTGTGTGTTTTGTTGTTTTAGAATTTTTCAGTTAGGTCGTAAAATAATTGTCGGCTCATATTAGAGGAACGTGGAACAAGAGTCGGAGACAGTGTACATACATACATACATACATACATACATACGTATAGTACGTAGTATCACATTGGCCCCCGGCTTATGGAGCAAGAACTGCCCTGTAATTATGATGAGGCCAATAGTACAACAAGAAACTGACCCTAAACGAAGCGTTTGCGGCCCCTAGTAATTAAGAAATCCTCTTTCTGTTTTACTTTTTTTTGTTTTTCGGTTTATACAACATTTATTTTTATATGGTGGGTTTTATGTCGGACAGCGTCAAAAGTTTCACAGAATTTTCTGTGTGTTTTGATGACTTCACTTAAAAGTCAAAATGGTCATATACATTTGGATTATTATTATTATTATTATTATTGTTTCTAGTATTTTCTTCTTTTTTCTTCAGTACAAAATGTCAACTTGTTTTGGTTGACTCTTGGCTTGTTCTTGGGATTTGCGGCAACTACGGTTGTTGCCGTGCCAACTTCACATTAACTAAAGGCCCTTTTTCTGTTCTGTTAGGGGGGGACTTGCTGGGCGGTCAATTGCTTTTGACCCGAGTGCCCCAAGTGTCTGTCTGTTGTTTGGCCTTTTTCTTTGGACACATCCGTTAGTTAAGCGGCAAAGGTTCGGGAAGTTCTGGAAATGATTTTTCCTGTTTTGGTGAAAGCTCATTAGTTGTGTAATTGAGAACACAATCGCTGCAGGATTGAACAACAGCAGTTGTTGCTGTTGCTGTTGCACCATATGTTGCAACTTTCACCGAAAAATAAACACCACTCACAGCTTTCCCAAAAACAACAAAACACAACAAAAGAAAAATTGCAATTTGCAATTGTTTTGGCCAATAATTGCAACTAATGCAACGAAACAATAGCAAAAGCAAGCAAACCAAATTGCACAATTTGGTCGAAAGACATCGTCTCTCTGAGTCATGCTATAAACAGAAACCAATCATACGTATGTAGTGTGTGTGTATATCATGCATCAATGTATGTGAAATTGGGGCACAAAGTGCTGAGATGACAGAAAAATGCTTTTGCATTAACTGTTTAGAAATAATGTTCGTATTCTATAGATCGTGTGTTTTTTTGTGTTTTTGTTGCCGCGTCATTTCCTTATCGAGAGACAATACGAAATGTCACCAGCAGCTATCAACCTAACAACCCACGGCATAATTAATTATCCCTAAACTTCCCCACCGGATCCGGCTACTGTAGGCTCTACTTAACGTATTTCCAAAAAAAACTCTTCTGTTCTTCTTTTTTTTTTTTTTGTATGTCTTTCATGCAGGTGCTGATAGTGCACGGCTGTGCACCCCTATATAATACATAGGTGAGTTGAGCAGTGCCATAAAACATTATCGCATGTTCCACACTTAGATCATCAAACCGGGGGTTAGTCTAGGCACAGGTTCATCACATCGTACACAGGCCATAATAACAACGCGTCGTCACGGTTCGATGACAATGTGAAAAAAAACACACACAAAAAAAAAACTATCCAGAAATAACAGCTATAGTCGGTAAGCCGAAGATTATATGCCCTTGCTGTACAGGAGTCCAATGGATCTTATATGAATGTCTCTACTTATTATATTTTTTTGCATATATTTTTCCATCAACACAAAAAAAGGCAATGAGAATTTCATAGCTTATACTAATCATAATATAATTAAAAAAATCATTGGCCTTAAAAGCTTTCAAATAAAATAAATATTAAATAATTTAAAAAACTCAAATTTCAGCTGAATGTAATCATTTAATTTTTTTAATTACATCCAAATTTTGGCAGTTTTGGTCCCGTTTGGTATAAAGCTAAAATAGTAAGAGTATATTTTTTAAAAGGAAGTTTGATGACAAATAGTTTTAAAGACTCTTTCGGCAAGGGTATACCATAAATGGCATATAAACGCATAAGCTCTGAACAGTTCATGTATTCAACTTGAGCCAGAAGGCAGGTATACAATATGAATTGAGCAGAAATTGCCAGTTGTCTGGCTAAAACTTAACTAACTATATAGTTAAAAGCTAATTCGAGAACAACAACAAATTAAACGCATTACTAGCATGTGTTGTAAGTTAAGTTAGCCATTTATTAATACCTCTAAAATGCTAAGAGGTACAGTTGTAAAGATTATAAGCTTGCACTTAATAAAAATAATTTAAGGGAAAGAAAAGTTTCAATTATATTTACAATTATGTTTTGGCTATACATTTAAGTTAGATAAATGCTTCTGATGCCAGCTAGATAAATATTTAGCCTGGTTAATTTTTCAGTTCCTTAGCGGTTGCAGCAGCAGCTGCCAAGCCAAATGGAAAGCCAAGCGATATTAAGAAAAAGCTTCAGCAGCAGCGGTAACAGCTGCAGTTTGTTGCTGCAACTAATTGCATTTAGTCACCGGTCACCGGGAACAGATCGTCTAACGGTTGCTTCCGTTAAGCAGACGTTGCCTAGCGATGATAAGAAAATATGTATAAAAAAAAATAAAGAAAAACGGCAAATGATTTTCCAACCAAATCAAAGCATAGAGCACCCAGTAACAATCTAAGTAACAGTAGCGAAAAAAAAACAGTTTCCACATGAATGCAGCTGCTGCAAACAGCACGAGCTGAGATGTGTCCACGGCGGAAGTAGCGGTCATTGAAAAGGTTCAATCGATGCCTAGTCCAAGTGCCACTATGATTGCAACAGCATCAACATCAACATCAACATCAACATCGTAATGAACAATTAGAGCCTTAGGTGCCGACACGTGGCTGGCAAGAAGCGCAAACATCCGATTGCAATTGTCAAACGGTATGCGTATCTATAATATCCAAAGTATCCATCATATGTGTATAGGGAGCTAGTTCCGGTAAGTCTTTAATAAGGGAGCTGTTAAGAAGATTGCTCTAAACGATCGACGCCAGTAAGTATATTAAAATTACAGCTCGCTGTAAGCGGAAGTGGTGTGTATATTGTATGTACTCCGTCAGCAGGTTCACATGGAACGGGTCAAGTCGACGTACATAGAAAGGTTTAAAATTCTGGTGAAATGTCGGAAGCGCTGCTCTTAAGCAATATCTGGCTTAATTAGCGGTGAGAGGGGGTGCGGGGTGGTAAGCTTCACATGGCCGATGATTTGGCCAACGAAACTGGAGTCAGAAAACAGAGCGCACCTCAGCTAATGATCATTGCAATTGAGCTGAGAGAGAGAGAGTGGGAGAGAGAGCGAGCGCAATAGACTGCAATGTGAGAGAGCGATCGTGTGAGCGAGATGGCACTAGACGAACAGGTAATTACACCTGTGCTAATACGCTTCACTGAGCGCACCAGTGTGCGAGCGAGACAAACATAGACACAGGTCTATTGGAGAGCAGCGAAGCCAGCACCGCGGCGAGGTTACAAAAACCCCGTGCCATGAACGAACTGAGACAAGTCGCAAATTGGAACGCAAGCGAGCGACGTCGCGTTCTTTTACACAAAATCGCTAACAGTGTGACCAGAGTTCAGAAAGAGAGAGAGATACAGAGAGAATTGGCCTTGTGACTCAGCCAGTCAGTCAGTCAGTCAGACCGTAGTTAGTGAGTTGCCCAGCCTTACCTTGTATATTTGCTGCTGCTGCTTTTTTTTGTGTACGTCGCTTTTGGGTTACCTGTCGTGTTGGCCACGTTTGTGACGATCCGATCAGTGCACCGTCAGCGAGCGGCGCGCGCAGTTCGGGGCCCCAGCAACAGTCGCAACCACAGCAACAACATCGACCACAACAACAACAACAACAACAGGAGCTATCGCTGAGAGAGCGGAAAGATAGCACAGAACAAAGTGTTAGATAAACTGATAATACTACAAAAAATAATATAATAAAAAGACACAGAAACGTGGCGCAAAAAAACACAATTAACAAGCGTAAATGTACATTTATTTACAAAGTCCAAATCAAATGAACTACAAAAAAAAAGCACCAAAAGCAAAAACACATAATAAAAAAGAAAGAAAAACTAAAAAAAAAAACAACGTAAATGCGCAACGTCAACGTCAAAACGGCACAGTGTCAATAAAACTCTCGAATTCATTAACACAACACAAAACGTTCTATTAGTAAGCACTTGCAAATTTGTACGAAATGAAATGGAGACGAACAAGCAGACGAGACAACACAACAACAAAACATTAGCGTGGCGAAAGAAAGATAGTTAGAACGAGAGAGAGAGATAGCGAGAGCGAGAGAGAGACCCTATCGAATTGCAAAGAGGAGAAGCTTTTGAAAGGTTTTTAAGCTATCAAATCCGAAGCGAATGGTGCACAAATAAACATATATTTCACCAGATCCCGGACCCAGACCTAAACACAAACACAGATCTCAAAGTGTTAGAGTCATAATAATAATAATCACAAAAGCTGCTCGTTTGTGTCCTTGGCCCCTAAAGGGCAGGTGAGTTCAAAACTTTTATATTTTAGTTTCCTCATTCGCATACGCTTCATTCTTTTTAAATTTTTTTTTTTTTTCATTTTAAACATCATTAATCATTAAACTTTAATAGATCTTATTTCTGTGCCTACGTTAGATATGTGAGTAAAATATATTTTGAAAGTTGAAGAGATTTCTGTTTGAAATTATGAACAGAAATAAAGGTAACATCATTAAAATTAGGGTTTTGAAAGGGTTTAATTGGTAGGGATTTTTTTAAGAACTTTGTAAGAAAGGGCATCATTATCAATTAGTTCAGAGGTTTAAAATTGAATTAGGGTAATTTTTAAATTTTTTAAAATTACCCATTACAAATTTTGCATTTAAAAATTTAGCTTTAAGATATAATCATAATTTTAAGTTACTTTTAGATTCTTTTTCTAGAACAAATCTACTTAAAAATCATGTTCACATGTGAGTTCAATAGGAACTTGATTTATAGCCAGCTTACAATTAGACGTCGCCTAATAATTACAATCTAAAATTTGAAATAATCCAAAAAAAAATCGTTTTCTTTTCAAAGACTTTTGTGCGCCATCATTTCACATAATTTGTAGCATAATGACGCAAAAAAAAAAAACATTTAGCGGCGCTTTAAACAAGTCAATAAACGATTAAAATAATGATTTTTCAAAAAGAAAGAAAAAAAGCCCACACAAAAGGCAAAGAGGCCCAAAAAATACAAAATTGTATTACAGACAAAAGACTTTAAAGACGAAGCAAAACAAAAAAGAAAAAAAAAAAATAAGGAGGAAAAGATTGAAATAATAAAAGGCAAGTTTGGAGCAGTAACGACAGTTGGACAGTTTCACGACACTGAGCGCGTTTGTGGCTATAATTGCGAGCCAAGTTGGCAAGTGACATCATTTTAGGCAACTTTTTGGATTTGGCAAACAAGTTGTACTCGAAGAGTTGTTGCTGCTGTGTAGTCAGAGGTTCTTTGGGCCTTAATTGCTATGACTTTATTAGGTTATCAGTGGTGTACGTATGTGTGTGTGTGTGTGTGTGTGTGTGTGTGTGTGTGTTAGCTGATTTGGTTGTTCAGGTTGATGTTGAGCTATGTCTCATTAGTAACACGTGTATTGCCTGAAACTTGAACTCGGTTCACAGCTAAGCTTAACTTACACACACACACACACACACACACACACACATACACATACACATACAGTTGCAATATCAATTACAGCATGCCACAGGAGCAGTCAGTGGAGTCAGTAACTGGTTTTTTATTCACTGTATGTAGTCAGTACAGTACAACAAAAAACAACAACTATATACTCATTGCTGTTTGGGACACCTCCTGCACAACACACACACACACCACACACACACACACACATACAGAGCTCCTGCAGGTTTCAAGTTGCATTTGCCTTGACTCGAGCGCTCCTAAAATGACCCAGAGCTATCGCCACAGTTGCTGCAGCTTCTTGCCACAGCCATAAAGTTGCAGCAGGAAACCCGAACAACAACAACAAAACAACAACAGCAGCAACAACAATTTGCAAACTCATGCCCCAGCCAGGCAGCCTTAAAAGGCCGCCTCATCCTCTGCTCTGCTCCGGTATGGTCCGCTCTGCCTCTGCCTCAAATAAATGTGCGTGATTTGTGTCTTGAGCGCAAGTGATGTGCCCACCACGAGAGCGACAGAAAGAGAAGGGGAGACAGTCGACAGAGAGAGAGAGAGAGAGAGAGCGTCTTCTTCAAGCTACTCCAAGACACAATCCATCAGAAACATTCTGCATTCTGCATTCTGCATTCTGTTGACCTCTCCAAAAAGCAGCCTAAGTGCTGAGCTCATCTTCTCAACAATTTTGCTGCCTCCGTTGGTGGCAGTTGCGCATGTCTAATTGCAGTCAAAGTCACTACACTTAACCATGCAACGAGTCGTGTGAATCTGCCACCAGTTCACCAGCTCCCCATGGCGCAACTGTGATAATTGCTGGCGGGTCAAGTAGAAGCTGCTGCTGCCAAGCAACTTAGACTTCAGCTTTTAAGTTTGAAAGGGTTTTCTTTTTTTTTTTAGAGGTTTAGCAGTTGCTTTTATCTAGGCACACTCTTGCAGACGTCAACAATTTTGAGAGCGCTTCGCTTCGTGCACGATCGCTACTTGAGAATGTTAACTTTGCCACCGACAATCAGAGCTGAATTACACAAGAAATGCACCCAGACAGGCAGGCAGGCTGGCAGGCAGAAACTTCAACCGGTAATGAACTAGCTACAAAATGGTTAGATGCCATTACAAGTGAGAGATTCTCAGAAAGGAAACATTAATGAAATAGAAACTTAGATACTCTATGCCATAACGAAGGAAGTTTGTTTTTATTAATTAAAGCCAAACTCTTTATAACGTTTTCATATATTAATTAATCTTCATGTTCTAACCAAATCTATAAACTTTGCTTACATTTATGTTCTCAACTCTTTTAGTACTTTCTGTTCGGTTTTTTCTTTATTAGTTTGACTTTCATCCGGCCAAGTGTAGTTGGCCAAGTCCAAGTATCTTGTCAGTTGAGTTTGTTATTTATTTTTATTTCACTTTTTTCTCGTTTTTTTTTTTTAATGTCAAGCACTTCTGAAAATGCTGTGGCGTTTCCTGGAAATGGTCCAGGGCAGGGCCAGCCAACAATCTCTTTTTTTTTTTCTCTTTACCATTTTATGTATTATTTAAACACAAATGTTTGTTTGTTTTTTCATTACTCTTTTTTTTTGTTTGTTGTTGTTAGTGCTGACAGTAGCACTGACCTTTTTGTTGTGTTGTCAGAAAGAAATGTTTTCGCGTTAATGTTTTAGCCAAATTTTCTAATAGGCAATCAATTGTGGCCAAAGGGTCTGTCTCTGTGTGTCGAGTGGCAGCTACTGGTTGCATTCACGCAAAATAACAAATGGCATCATTTAAAAACACATTTTGTCTGCTCATCAACATGCATGCAGCTAACAGCCAACAGCCAACAGCTAGCAGCTTGCCAAGTCAAAGTCAAAGTCGAACTTAAAGACGAAGTCTCCATTTTCGCAGGTGCACAGCGGGCAGTAGTCACAACATACATACTATAATATCATTTGGAAGCGTACTGGGGGAGAGGGGGCGGGCGGCAAGTGGGGAGATCGCCGGCTGGCTTCAATTGATGCTGACAGCGAATGAAAGGCGCGCTGCTGCAGAGGTCGCAGGCCCTCTTTCCCTCTCTCTTTGTACTTCCTCTCCAGATGTGGAAACCAGTTTCCAGCCACGACAACGACGACTCCCCAGATCAATTCTAGCAGATTTCACTTTTTTGCTTGCTTTGCCAGCTCGCCAAAGTCGACTCTCAACTCTGGGCCCTGTCAGTTTTTTATGTTGTTGTTTGTTGTTGCTGCTTTAAAGGTGCAGCTCGAACGGTTGCAACTGTTGCCTGTTGCCTGTTGTTGGCTGCTTGTCGTCGTTTTGTTCCTGCTACGTTCACCAGCTTCCAGCAGCTCTATCCGAAGCTATCCAGCTTCGTGGTTTTATCTGAATGAGTCGCGCAAACATGTTGTCGTTGTTTGGCTGTTGCATGCCACAAATGTGCGATTGGCATGTCAAAAGAATTATGTATTGATTTTTGATTCTTGCGCCAAGTTTTTTGTTTTCCCCCACTCGATCTTTGAACTCCTTTATTTCCTTGCTGCCATCATCAGCATCCAAACCCCACACACATATTAAAAGCTATACACATTGCAACTAAATAAGTGTAGCATGTTGCAGAAGGATAAACGAGGAGAAAACAAGTTTACAAGCTGTTGCAAAGTGGGCGCCGTTTGGACGCAAAATGAATGACACTAAACGCTCCTGACAGCGAACATTTGTCGGTGCCTATCGCAACAGGGGGCAGTTAATTACATTTGCACGAAATTATGTTAGTTAATTGATTAAGCGTCGAATATTTTTGAGCGCTTTTGATTAAACCCCCCCCCCCACTCTTCCACCAGCTGAAGCTACACGAAAATGTTGTGGCTGTGTTCGGTTTTCCTTTTTGGCCAGCAAGTTTTGGTTGTGTTTAAAGCTGCACCCACCCACGCTCTTCAGGTTGCAAGAGAGGCAGACTCGGTTGTTGTAGAGGCGGCTGCTGTCTAAATATGTACATGGGCGTCGTTAGTTTTTTCTTTTTGGGGGGGCTAGTTACATCAAATAACCCGAAAACGAAAACGAATTATGGCCAACAGTTCGATTTAATGGCTTAGCTAGTTTCTAAAGCTTGCAATCAACAATTCATCGATCAAGTTTTTAAATTAGAACAACATGAAAGTACGCTATAAAGTTTTTTTTTAGATCGATGTGGCTTAATAAAGATACACTTAGTAACTAAAATTAAGGGCTAGAAGAAAGAGATAGATAGAGTTAATGCTCATTATTATTATTACGACTATTCCCAGTTGTTGTTGTTATTTTTTTTCTATAGTTATTAACCAGCAGATACACTCAAAATTAGTCAAAGGCAAACAATAGCAACGAGTCGTTCTCATTGTCATTTAAAAAAGCTTTGCCAACGCATTGTTGTTCCAGACACACACACACACACATACTGAGAACTAAAATTAAATACACGACTTTTTTCTATATAAGAGTCACGTTTTTATTCAGTCTGTTTTGTTATATTTTTTATAATATGCTTTTATTGTATCGAAGCGGTCCAAAAAAAGGCATGAAAACATCTTTCTAAAATCAGATTAGAAACATACAAAAAAAAACAAAAAACAACAGTGGCAGCTTCATCAGCTTTGCTTACACAGCACAAAATATAACACAGACAGATACAGATACTTTTGGTATGGTATGTATGTGTAACAGTGTAAGCTGTTTCTTGTGGGGATTATGATGTTGCTGCTGCTGCTGTTGATGCTGCTGCTGCTGGTCAAGCATTGCATTGGCACTCACACGTCGCCGGGTTGCCAACTTAATGACAGCTTCAAGTTTCGCTTTGCGCGCTCCCAAGATGCCCAGCTACAGTTTTGCGGCTTTGACTTTGACTTTCTTGGCAATTAGTTAAGGCCAGCGTATACGCAATATGACTATATATCATCTCCTCTGTCCGTGTGTGTGTGTGTGTGTGTGTGAAAGATGAGTGTTGAGTGCTGGCCCGGACAAATAATTGCTACTGTTGATCAGCAGCAGCAGCAACAACGGCGTCGTGAGTTGCCAACATATAATTAAGATCAGGCAGAGTTGCCAACCAGCCAGGCACCTTGTATAGGTCACATTCTCTCCCTCTCTCTCTCTCTCTCTCACTCTCTCTTGTGTTTGCTTCCGCTGTATCTTCCGTTCGCATTGTAACATTTAAAACGCAATAACTTTACTAAATAAGGCAGCCGAAAAAAATACCAAAGAACAGCAACAACAACAACAACAACAACAACAACAAGAACAACAATGTTGTGCATTTGTGCATAGCTTGGCACAATTATTAAATAACTTGAAAGGCTTCACGCAAAACCAGTTTCAGAACTCTACTACTACTGAGAAACTTCATAAATAATAATGAAGGATAATGATGATGATGTTGCAGCAACCACGCCAAGCTGGCTGGCAGGCAGTAAGAGAACTTCTCTCTCTCTCTCTCTCTCTCTTTCACACACTCTTTATCACCCTTCCCATCTCTGTCTATTTTTTTTTCTCGCCCGCAGTCATATGCGTAGAATCTTCGTGCCCAAAAGTGCCGCCAAGATTTATGCATGTAAAAACGCTGTGCAGGAAAAGAAGATAAATATAAAATCTTCTTGGCAGCAGAGAAGGCATTAAGAGTTAACTCCTTCTCCTCGCCGACGTAATGAGCGGGGGAGGCGGTGAAGGTGAGGGAGAGGGGAGGGAGAGGTGCAGGCCGCAGCTTTATTTGTCAAGATTAATTACAAAATTTGCGTTAAATCATAACTTTTAATGTCTTACGAAGCGGGGGCTGTTGCAAGGAACCCCAACCGCTGATTTACTGCTGTGCCTCTTCAAGTTGTTGTTGTTGTTGTAGTTGTTGACAAGCCCACGCTGACTAGCAAGCAACTAACCAGCCAAAGTGTTGGCCATGTTTGCAAGTATTTCTAGCCATGGGAATGACATTTATGGCCCGTACGAATTGAAACTTATTTATACATATTTTTTTGTGGCTCTTATTGATAAGCTGACTCTAATGCTAGCCAAATAATTTGTTTTAGCTGTTATTTAGTAGCAAAACAGGTTTTATAACAAGTGGAAATATAATTGAGAAGTGCTTTATTGGCTGTAAAATACCAATAAGCAATGGTTTATGTTTTAAGTATAGTTTTTAACATATCAATAATTTAGTAGAAGTACATCAATGAATTTTCTGTTAATACGTTTTTTAAATTTAAATAGCATCTTAAAAACTTCAATTGCTTTTCTTTGATTTTAATGGAAAACAATTTGTTATTTCCTTTGCAGTGCAACAACTATGGCTAAAATCATCATCAAAGACAACGAGGCAAAGGAGCTTGGTATTTGGCATTTCCCAGGAGTATGTTTGTTTATTTTTTTCTGTGGAACAAATGACAAACCAACTTAGGTAAACGAGAGTTCTTTTTATGGTTGTAATTAAGCGGGGGGCTGCAACTGCAACATTAGTTTGTCCCATTAGCAGAAAATGTTGCGGTCAAAGCCTTTTAATCTCATTTCAAAGGAACGCTGACAACTGCGTGCGTTTTTTGCTGTTAACTTGGCTAATTATGCATAGACCAAATGCTCTAAATTATCAAAGCGAATGGCATATAAAATCGTTAGATTCACAGTGACGTATGGATATCACAATCAGTGAAAGCGTGTGAACTGAACTTGAGACATTGCCACACAACAGAAACAACAGACAGACAATGATATATAAAATAAAAAGCCACAGGTAAACAAGAGTTAAGAGTTGCAGGAGTTACTTATGCATATGCAAAGAGCAGAGAGGGGGGGAGGGCGACACACATAAATCTACACATGTTTACACATAGGCCAAAGTTGCTGTTGTTGTTTGTTGTCTGTCTGCCAAGTGCTACCAAGCTACACACAACATTTCCCATATCAGTTAACAATTTGTCAACTGGCTGCGACTTGAATGGCATTTTCTATACACTAAAACAATGGGCAACAACAACAGCAACAACAATTTGTGATTCCAATTCATGAAATGCACAATTGTTGTCGCTGTCGCTGCCTTCAATTGGCTAACAACAACAAGAACAATGACTGCCACAACTGTAATTACCCGACTGACTAGGCCAAGTAATTGATAAGTTAGTTGTTAGTTCGCTTACACAAGTGTTGTTGGCCTTATCAACAAAGACGGCAACGTGTCGAAGTCGAACGTTAAAACAAAAGTATAGCTTCAATCAGTCAGTGAAGGTTTTAGATTGTTTATACCACAGTGAGTAAGTAAAGTAAATATTCTGTTACTAATAAATCATATGTGTGTATTACAAGATTAGAATTCACTTAAAACAATTTAACTATCTTTTGTTGTGACTTTTAATTGGTAACTTTTTAAATTTTTAAAAAATAGACAGAGCGAGTTAGAACTAGTTAAGTTCTCTTGCCTTTCCAATTGACATATGGTTAGAAAGGAGTTTGTAATAACCTTGGCCACTTATTTGAGCAGTAAAGTTTTTTAATAAAAACCAGTTTTATGAGTTTTATCAATCAAAAGGTAAATGTTAAAAGCCCAAACGAAATTTATACGGTTGTATTTTTATGACCTCAGCTATAAGGTAGCTTAACTCTTGGCTTGTACTAGTAGCTTCTATTGCTTAGGCTATAAATCCGCAACGATTACTTATCGGCTTTGTGGAATCTGCAGCTCCTGTGGCTGTTATTCCAGGTAGATAAATGTGCCCGCGAAAGCTTTGACAAGCGATTAACTTTACAATTTATCGCTTGGTCGCCAAAAAAAAAAAAAAAAGAAGGCCAGAAACAACAGCTGCCAATTGTCGTAAATCTTTTCGAGTGCAACTTGCAACTAAAGCCAGTTGTTAGCTTGGTTTGTTCGCTGGCTTGCAGCCTTATGTTGCATTATTAATTTAACTAGTTGTGCAACAAGTGCCTGGGTCAGCGCCTTTAAAATCCACGCCCTGATTAAAACATCAGCGCCAGCGCCAGCGCCAAAGTTGTCCGGCAGGTTGAAGACAACTTAACTGCGTGCCTTTAGTCTGCCGTCTGGCGTCTTCTTCACGTATTTATTTATGCATGTTTAAACATATTTAATGTCAATACGGGGGCAACCAGGAGCAAACACACACACACACGCATTTAATTATGCCCAGCGCATTAAATTAATGAACATTTTTATCAGGCGTCGAAAGGCGACTCCAGAATCTCGAGTCCCGAGAACACAATCCGGTAGCTGTTACAATATATTTATTGCAACGTCTCAGCTTCGTATCTTGTTGTTGTTGTTGCTGTTGTTGTTGTCTTCGTCGCGCTTTTAATCGCATTTAATATATCATTTTATTAAAGCCAATCGCTGGCTGCACTGGGTGCTGGTTGGGGCAAGGTTGCAAGGCGGCGCGGCGTCTCCTTGTCTTCAGCGTCTGCTTAGCGTCTGGCTTGCAGCTCGGAGTCTCCGAGTCTCTGAGTCTGGTTTGGGGTAATTTGCGTAATGCTGTCATAAGCCTGTCAGTTTATCATTCGCAACACTTTTGCGCACTCGCGCTTTATAAATATATTCATTTCTTGGATGACTTTAAGCGGCGCCTGCAGCGACATGTGATGACACCTAACCAAAATGCAACAGCACAAGTTGCAAGTTGTTGTTGTTGCAGTGTGCCTGACAGCTAGTTGAAGCTGAACTATGCCTGGCATTTCATTTCCGAGTAAACTGTGGCCCAAGTGTGTTGCAGCTGCAAAACAACATTCCACAACTCAAGTCAAGTCAACTCAAGCCAGCCAACCAACTAACCAGGCCAATTGTCAGCAGCCACCCTACAAGAGCAGCTCCTTTAAGCCCGCAAGTGCGCCTGGGGCTTAAGCTCTCGAAAACTGACCACATACATGCAACTTATTGTGGCAGCAACATTTTTTTTTTTTTCTTATTGTTTCCTGTGTGTTTATTATGTAGAGAAAAACTTGATATAGTTGAGATAAACATAAAAGGTTAAATTGCAGAACTTTTTGCAAGTTAGATAAAAATGTTTAGTAGCTCCATTGTGCAATCTCTTCTTGAGCAGCCCTCGCACAGACAGACAAAAACATGCATTTCATTGATACTTATGCGCTCGTATATTATGCTCGGTTATTTCTGCAGAATTGCGACTGGACAGCAAGCAGAACTTGTCAATCAAGCTGGATCCAAAGAACGTTTCCTGTTGGGTAAGCTGATACTTCTACCTGAGCGAGAACCTACTAGAGAACCTGCCCTGGCAGGCAAATAGATCTTTTCCTCATGGCAAAAAACAATGCTGATTCTTTGAACATTCTCTCTGTCTCTGTTAGTTGACCTTTACCGCCTGGCGCGACTAATTTATCAAATGGTTTAAGGGTGGCCCATCACGCATAATTAAGCCAAAAAAAATTGTAGAGAGAGAGGAGAGAGAGAGAACACAAATGCGTTTTTAAATCATTGAGCAACGCCTCTTTCTAACAGTTTTATTTTTTTTTGTTCGAGTTCCATTCGAAAAAGTTTCTGTTTGATTTTTCGTTAATTGCCGCTTATTAATCTTTGGGCCATTTTGTTGGCCACGTTTGAGTCGAGCCAGTTTAATGGTCTCACAAAAATACAACAAAACTCTAATTAATGAAATATTTAAAAACAAAAAAAACTATTTTTGGCCATTGTTTGGACGTTCAAGCAATTAATTATGAACAAGCCAGAATGTGAAGAATCTTCTATATGCTCTTCAAGCTGTTAACAAAGCCTATTCTTTGTGTTTGTGTGTTTCTTTTGAGTTTTGAAACAGCTCTCATCTCAAACATGACAAATTTCACATTAACCTGCAGCTGGCTTTTGGATTTTCAACAATTTTTATGGCTAGTAAAATTAAGTAATCAATCATTTGGCCAGGCATTGAGTTCAAAGAGACCGCTAACAAAAAATACAAATTAATTGCAGATAAAACTCAAATGTTAAACAGGCGACAAAAAAAAAGTGAGAGATAGAGAAAAAAAAAACACATGTGCATATTGTGAACTTAAAATATAGTATCTAGAGTTGGAAAGTGGCTTCGTGGCTTTATAGCCAGATATCGCATGTGATTGAAATGAAATATAAAATTACATTAAATGACCGGATGTAATTGCGGTGGTCGTGCCAGTCGCTCAACTCGCTCGCTAGCAGCACTGAATCATGGCAACGGCAACGGCAACGAAATGCGACGCAATTGAAACTCTCTGGAGGGGAAAACAAAAAACGAAAAAAAAAAACACAAAAGACTCAGGCAACGAACTTGGCAGCACTCGGTGTGGGCGCATAACCAAAAAAAGGAATCTCCAATAAGCCCACGCTGCACTTAACCAACACAAAGCGAAGAGAGAAATACATTGTAAAAGTGGGCTCGAAGTCAATGGACTCGTTTTCTAAAGTATCTTATCAGAGTCGAATGATTTTGTCAACTGACAATTTGTGGCACATTAAATGCGTCTTTTTCACGCCACACAATGCGCGTTTTGGTTGTCAATTATTTTTTTTTTCATTTCTCTGATAGCCAGTAGCCAACATGATAAGAGTTGTGGCAAGTCTTGGTATGTGGAAGCCAATTTGCATATTGAGAGCTTGTTTGTCTTTGTCGTTGAGCTTTTTTTTTGTGGTTATGGCTAGCAAAAACTATTACATTTAGACCATTTTGGTTAGTTGTGACTTTCTATGGCACAAATGGCACAAGCAACAACAACTGTTGACATTTGTTGCCTTTCAGTTACTTAATTTATGAGTGAAAGATGTGATCAACGAAAGGTATTAGCTGAAAAAAATTAACATGCATCATTGCGAGGTAAAAGGAAATTGTACTTTGAGCATAAATCAGAAGTTAAACATGATCTTTAAAATCATTTTACACACTTATTGGCTTTTGGCAATTGACTGCTTGCTGTTGTTGCACAATCGAAGAAAATGTGGGCCATGCTGACCTACTTATGTGGCACAAGATCTGTGCACACTCATAACGCAACGCGTGCAACAATTTTCGTTGAAAACAATTTGCGAAACAGAAATGGAAAACAAAAAAACAGCAACAGCAGCAGAAAATTAAAAAAAAATATATATGTCTGAAAATTGTTGCAGTGCATATGCCACGCACGTAGCAACAACAATAAAAACAACAACAAACAATCAGACAATCATGCACATAATCATGCTATCAATATATGGCAATTATCAATGAAATTTATAACAATCCACGAAATGTAACGAAAACATAACCGACCAATAAAAATTTCATTTTCATAAGGAATCAGAAATGATGGGAGGGAGCATTGAAATGCAGGGGGCATGAAGGATTGCAGCTGCATTTAATGTGAATGCCGCGTGCTGTGTCCAGTTCGTTATACCCAAGATTGTTGTATCTGGTTTTTACTCGGCCTGCCTGCCTGACTGCCTGTGATCTGCATCATAAAAACGTGCCAGATTGATGCGTGATTGAAATGCCAATTGTTGGCTCCAACTTCAACAGATCCCAGCTAAAAAACACAACTTGCCTCGTTCTTGTTGTCGTTCAAAAGGCACGTTGTGTGCTTACCGTTAAGGCTGCGTAAGAGTTCTTCAATCGTATCTTCAATCTCTCCATCTCCCCATCTCTCCATCTCTCATTCCTTCGTGTTTGCATTGTCATTGCAGACAATTAGAGCTCAGGCTTTGATTCCGAGTAGCAAAGCATTTGACTACAATTTGCTTAAAAAGGCCGCTAGATAAACGATAAACAGTTGTTGTACTGTTACCTTTGGCCATATATGTATGTGTACGATCACAAAACACAGCCAGCAGCAGCAGCAGCATGTTTGTAGCAACCAATTTCCGCCGCTTACCGTTCTTCGTCGGTTCTTTGGTTTCATGACATGGTCAAGACCATGACTAGTTTTTTTTCTCTCTCTTCTCTTGTCTTTACTTCTTGCTTTAGGGGTTAGTTCACTTTGTCATAGAGTTTGAATTAAAAAAATAATATTATACAAAAAGAAAAATATAGCTCTAAAAAGATATAGTAAACTATTTAATTTCCATTTTCAACTTTTATTTCCTATAACATTTAAACATATAATTACTTTCAGTGCATTCGCATCTTCGGTTCTTAAATTTCCGTTTCTCCTTGAAGCATTTCTATTAATATTTATGGGCTTGTCGTTGACGCTTTGTGCCCGGCCGTGATGAATGAGCGTATTGGAGGCAGCTGCAGATCCAAACCGAACCGAACCGGAACTGAACTGGCGCCAGAGAACGGCGACAGCAGCTGAAGTGTTTGCCATCTAGGGCAACTCTTGGACAACTTAGACAACATTGGACACAGCGAAGGAGAGGGCAAGAAACGTAGTCGTAAGTATCAATGAGTGTGTGGCAGTGGCAGTGGCAGTGGCAAGTCTGCAAATGACTCTTATCTCTCTTGGCTGGCAACAAATTGACCATTTCAATTAATGAAAAACGCACTTAAACATTAAACAGAGAGATGCTCGCAGTCTCTGTGGATGGACTCTGTGGCAGCATCAAGTGTTGGCGCTAATGATGCGATGAGATGCGCGTGGATGCGAAAAAAACCGATTCAAGTTGTTGTTATAGGATAGCGGGGCGGGGGGAGGTGGCAAGGCAGCTGTAAAGAGTTGTAAAAAGCGAACACCGCTCACATTTGCATATTTTGTTGTCGCCGTTTCGCTGACGACAATGATTATTGCCGGGGCCAGAGATTAAGCGCGTAAATTTGTCGTTAAAAATCATGTTCAGATCGCGCAGCAAGGCTGCCACAGAAGGGGTGGTGAGGGCGCAAGGAGGGGGGGACGTTGCTGTTGACACAGACACGCGATTACGATTTGTTCGCGCAACAGCAGTTGATATTTAACTGTATTTTTTATACACTGTTTTCAAGTATATAAAAGTATTTAAAAGCTTGAGAATTGCCTTAAAATGATAACTAAATATATATCCTTAATCTTTATTGTTAATCAATTTTATCTATCAACAAATTTCTCAGTTTAAATGCTTTAGCAGAGTATATCTTAAACGTTTCTTTCAATTTTCATGTTCTCACATGTTTTTGTTGTGTTAAATTTATTTATTTGGTTTGCTGTTGCTTTGATTACAGCGCTTTTTGATTGATGGCTGTCGCCTTACGGCGCATGCTCGGCATGTCTATGAGATCTGGCTACCTAGCTGACTGACGTACTGATTTACCGTTGCCTGATAAGCAGCGTACACAAAAAGAAGTGGCAATTACACGAAGTGGAGCAACAACAACAACAACAACAAAATTCGGTATTTTGGTATTTCGGCATTTCGACATTTGCATAAATTGACCGCAACGAAATGAAACGAAACGAAACGAGAGACTTAGGCAACAAACTTGATTACAATTTGCCATCCAGTCGTCGTCGTCTCTTGTCTCTTGTCTCGTTTTCGTCGTTTTGCTTTTGCTTTGCTTTCTTCGTGACTAATTTGAGGCGACGTTTTTCCCAGTCTCAGATGCCAAAGTCAGAGGCCACAGGTCATTTGTAATTCGTTTTATGCCAAAGCAATTTTCGATGTTACAATTTCGCTGCAGAGCAACCCAATTTGGCCCCCTTTTACCCTGCTCCCCAATTTCCGCTGCTGTTCAGTTAGCTTCTCTTTCTGCTCTGTTGTGCACTGAATCAGCGCATGAAATACTTTAAATGCGCATCTTAATTAAGTTAGCTTAGCATTATTATCTTCTTTTAATTGGCTTCCTTTTTATGGCTTTCATCATATCTTTATGGCCATTAAACACGTCTTTAAAGTGTATTAAAGAGTTGTTTGAATGTTATAGATTAAACCCCATCGCTTTTAGAGTAGCTTTTGTTCGTTGTGAGTCTTTTCTGTTTTTCTTTTCTTAACCCAAATTGAATTGTAATTTTATGCAGCACGCAGCAGTCAAAAGCCACAAAAAGATTTTCACAGCGAATTATGCGGCCAACCGCAGCGTTTCAGGCGCCTTCAACTTCAGCTTCCGTTCCCGTTTCCCGCTCCGAAGATACAACTTACATGTGAGCATGCAATAGCTAGGTGGGAACTTGTATTTCCCACGCATGTTGACCCCTCCGTACTCCTTCAGCCGCACCCCAATCAACAACTTCCGCGAACGCGAAGTGAGAGAAGAAGAAATTTGCGTTTTTGATTAAATCGTGGGATATATCAAAGCCTTATCAGGCGATGTCGGCGGCACAGGTGAACAGTTAGCAGCTCTAACGTGGGATAGATCTTTGGATCTAACTCTCCAGTCCTGGCAACAACAACAACAACACAGTGAACAAGGTAAGTTTTTCAAGTGCTACCATATCTGGCCAAGACGTGGGCTAGATCTTTCAATTGGCAATAAAAAAAAAAAAAAACAGAACATTTGCTACCTGAAAAAAAAAAATGTAACATTTTATCAAGTGCTTTTTGTTGTTTTGCATGTTTTGTGTTTTTGTGCTCTGCATCTCGGCACAGTTAATGGCACTGGAAGAATTCACGGGGTTATTTTAAACACGCCCGTGATCTCTTAGTGGCATCTATGGTGCGAGATATTAACGTGCAGAAACTGTGTTAATTGAAGCTTAAAAAAGACGAAAGAATATTCTAGCCAGTTTTTTGTCAGTTGGCAACAGGCTTAAACTGCAATAAATTGGTTAGTTGTTTTCTTTTGTCGTGATAAGCTGAATAGAGTGAATACTATTGTGGGAACTTAATGATTGTTGTTCTTGTTTACCTACGCTCATTAGCACCTAAGCTCAACAATCTAATTCATAAATACCGATTGTAAAAAATGAGAAACCTTTAAGAACTTTACAATCTTTTTTTTTTTTGCTGGGAATATAATACTGCCGGACGTGGCAGCCTTGAAAAATCACCTTTCACACTGAAGCAGAGGCATTGCTACAATTAACAGTTCAATGAACTTCAAGCAACCAGCGAGCGGATGGAACAGTGGCAACAACAACAACAACAACAACAGCAACAGCAACTACTACAAAAAAGTAGCGGCAAACGCGCTTGGAGTGAGAAAAAAAAGAACACAAAGTACCACAAGCTAGGCCCAAACCATGGATAATGGCCCAACGAAGAGCGGGACAGAACAAAAAAAAAAATGAGGGAAAAAAAAGATAATTAACTTTTTTCTCTCCTATCGTGCTAAGTATGCCAACTGAAAAGAGACGCAGTTCGTCAACAACAACAAGTTGGAAACCGACCAAACAAATTACAGCACATTACTAAAAGTTAAATAAAACAAGTAAGCAGAGTCTAGTCGAGATGTTGCGACTAGGAAATACCCTGAACCCTGTCATTGTCTGCATGCATCTGTGACTTAACTTCAATCTTCGATATTTCTGTGTTTTTGAAAATATTTCGATGAAATTTTCAAAGATTTTCATTATTTTGTATAACGTTTCTAAAAGACAATCTCAAAATTGCTATCGATCCCATGTGTATATCGGAAATGGAATAAGTTATTGAAATGTTCAAAATCTGAAGTCTCTAGGTCTTAAACTCTCTGAGATCAACGCGTTCATACAGACGGACAGACAGACGTACAAAAAGACAGACGGACAGACGGACTCGGATTTTGATCTTTGACCTCTTCTTTTGCGAGAAAATATTGTATTTAAATGAAGTGCTTATAAACATGAGATATTTTTGTATATAAAAATATAATGTATATAAAAATATAATATATATATGTATAATATAATATGTAAAAAATAATAATTATATTTCCACTTACCCCATTGTGCATTTAAGTATAACAAAGATAATAATTGGATAAATATTTATTTGCCTTCACAGATAAGAATTTTTTTATCGAGTTATTTTAGTAGACACAAAAATATATGTGTGTATGTGTACAATAAATAATTTATAGTTAATAACACACGCATGCTAAAACACTTACTTATACTTACACTCATACTTGCGCATTATCTCAAAACACGTCAGTAAATTCCACCAAAATCGGCCGAGCTTACTTGAATTTTTGAGAATCGAGGAGGAGAGCAGTGTTTTAAAAGTCGTTAATTTTAAAGTGTGTTACGTAATTGTAAACGTAACGTAACGTAAACTTACCGTAACGTAAGCTAACGTAACGACTATTCATTCATTTAAAGGGCATAGAGAAAATACAAGAGCACGTAGGTTGAAAGAAAAGTAAAGCGTAAATAAGACAATGTTGAGAAGGCTTAGCTAAAAAATTCAAATTTATATTACTCAGTTATTAAATCTTATGTACTGATATGGTAATTTATTAACAGGTTGATCAATAAACAATGTAGAATATGTGCAAAACAAAAATATTGCACTTACCGACAGCAGCAACAACACATAAGCAGTTATATCCAAATTCTCTCTTTGTATCTCCTCTCTTCAATTAGCACTTTCACAAAAACAAAAAGGACACACTCTCACACACAACAAAAAAATAATAAGAGAGCCAGCTCAACTCTCTCATCTCCGTTAAGATTGTTTTTGGCGCTTAGCACCAAAATATAATATTTTATTTTCACAACACTTCACACACAAAACAAAAAATCAAAAAGAATTACAGATGCATAATTATTGCATATTATTTAAACTAACCAAATCGCTCTCCGCTCATTTGGGTGTGTCGCAGCGCGCCTACAAAAACAACACATACATATGCAAAGACACAGTTATCCTCTCTCTATTTAATTTTTTCACACGCAGGAAAAGCAAAAACAAATTGGCGCGCATTATGCAGCCTGTAAGTATTTAGACAAAAAGCACTATTAACACAATCACACGGCGATTTAATATAGTTGCGAACACTTTACGCATATTCAGTGTGTTTAATAAACACAATTTGAATATTATTACAACGCGTATATACTTTAATTGCATAAAAAGGCGGACAATTAGTCTCCAACGATGTAAAGGCGCGCCAAGTTCTCAGCAAACTGATTTTGTGGAAGGACTGGAAGAAGTGGAACAAGTGAGAGCAAACGATCGCTCTCAATAAGAGCAGGATAATCCGTTGTTATCCATATCCGCGTTGCTTATTGTCATATAAGTGCAAATGTATGTAAATGTGTGGAATGCAGCAGCAACAACTGAATGGGCAAATATTTTTGTTGGTTTTGCATTGCGCCGCTATGGTTGACATTGCTTTTGATTTACACATGGGCTTACAATAAGCTAACATATAAAGATTTATTACTCATTTGGTGCATCTCAATGCAACGCGAAAACAACAACAATGTCTTTGCACTCCTTTGTTGCGTTCATCGTCAAATATTCTTATTTTATGCTTTAAAAATCCACCTGTTATACTTCACGGGAACCCGGTTGTCCTGCTGTGACTAAAAGCGATCGTTATCGTTATCAAACAATGTCAATAATAGCGGCGCAATGCAAAACCAACAAAAATGTTTGTTTCAGTTGTTTCTGCTGCAGTCCACACATTTACATACACTTGCACACATATGACAATAAAAAACGCGGATATGGATAACAAAGGATTATCCTGCTCTTATTGAGAGCGATCGTTTAGTCTCACTTGTTCCACTTCTTCCAGTCCTTCCACAAAATCAGTTAGCTGAGAACTTGGCGCGCCTTTACATCGTTGGAGACTAGTTGTCCGCCTTTTTATGCAATTAAAGTATATACGCGTTGTAATAATATTTAAATTGTGTTTATTAAACACACTGAACATGCGTAATATGTTCGCAACTAGATTAAATCGCCGTGTGATTGTGTTAATAGTGCTTTTTGTCTAAATACTTACAGGCTGCATAAAGCGCGCCAATTTGTTTTTGCTTTTCCTGCTTGTGAAAAAATTAAAGAGAGAGAGGATAACTGTGTCTTTGCATATGTATGTGTTGTTGTTGTAGGCGCGCTGCGACACACCCAAATGAGCGGAGAGCGTTTCAGTTAATTTAAATAATATGCAATAACTATGCACCTAAAATTCTTTTTAAATTTTTGTTTTGTGTGTGAAGTGTAGTGAAAATAAAATAATATATTTTTGTGCTACGCGCCAAAAACAATCTTAACGGAGATGAGAGAGTTGAGCTGCCTCTTATTATTTTGTTGTTGTGTGTGAGAGTGTGTCCTTTTTGTTTTTGTGAAAATGCTAATTGGAGAGAGGAGATACAAAGAGAGAATTTGGATATAACTGCTTATGTGATGTTGCTGCTGTCGGTAAGTGCAATGTTTTTGTTTTGCACATATTCTGCATTGTATATTGATCAACCTGTTAATAAATAACCATGTCAGTACATAAGATTTAATAATTGAGTAATAGAAATATGAATGCTTTCGTTAAACCTTCTCAACATTATCTTCTGGCTGTTACATATTTTTGCACAAAACCATTACACCCTGTTTATCTATTTCATGGGTTAGGGTATAAAAATAAGAAAACAGAAAAAACAGCCCGCTTAGGTGGAGAGTACTTACCATGGGAGAATGTAGGGAGACTACCAGGAAAATAGTTAGCCAGAGTTGCCCTTGTTATATCCGCACCACAAAACAGAACAGAACTGAAAAGAAAAAGGGTGTCTCTGAGGGTATGTTCCGAGTTTGATGTCTAGCGAGAGACGCTTGAATGATTTCATGCATAAATTGTTGCACTGCAGCACGAATGCTGAAAAGAAAATTCCTGCACGAGCTATTTGATGATGACGAGAACTCTTCTGCACTTGTCCAGAGACGTTCCACGTTCCACTTGGCTAACCTCGGAAGTGGTGGCAGGCAGGCAGGCAATGCTTCCTGTTTATGTTGTTGCCACAAGCAGATTGCAAAATAATTCATGAGACACCTTTCGACAATGAGCCAACAACTAACATCTAAATTGCCTGCATAGGAAATGGACATTAATTAAAGTTGTATATGCAGGTACTTTGGGAGTTGAAAGAAATAAATAAATGAATTATACTACAATATAAATTACTTGTACATCAAAATGAATTACTGAATAATTACTAAACACAGCAACAAATAATTAAGGTAAGAAAGCTCTTTAAAATATAAATTGTACACTTAAAATAGTTCTAGGCCCGTTTAAGCTGTTTTCCGATATCAAGGCAACACAAATTTAGTTCAAAGAAATTTTCTTTAGTTTAATTCAATGCACACGCGCTGCAATTGAACAATTTTCCAATTTTCCGGCCAACTGGCGATACAGCTGGTTAGAGATAGAGGGCCTTTAAAGCCCGAGACATGTTTTGCCAACTGTCTGTTGGCCAAGTTGTTGTTGTTGTTGTTGCTCCGTTTTAAGGCTATCAAATGACGACAGGCCAAATTGCAAGTCAAATGTTGTCTGCTCGAAAAGTTGCTGTTGTTGGTGTCACAGGGCGCTGGAAAATTTGGAAAATTACCTTTAATCAGTGCGAAAATTAGTTGCATCATTTGACTAGCCAATGGGCCAAAGCCAAAATAGTTGTTGCCAAGTCTTTAGACCGATCTCAAAGTCTGTGGGAATTGTGGCAATTGCCAATTGAAAATTGCGCTCCAGATTTGTGCAGATTTCTTGTCCATTGGGCATTGTGTGTGTGTGTGTGTGTGTGTGTGTGTGTGTGTGTGTGTGTGTGGGAGGTAATTTTGGTGGAGACGCAGCTGTGCGTTGAAAAAACTTGTGATTTGGAATGCGGCGTTATTTGCCATGAGAATTGCGGCAGTTCACACGAAATCCTCAAGCGGATTATGCAAATTATAGCAAGAGTCAGAGGGAGAGAGAGTGAAAGAGTAAGAGAGAGAGAGAGAGAGCGAGCACGCTTCTTCCTTTTTGATCTATGAGCTGCGATTACGAGGCGGCAAATAACAACAAACAAACAAAAAAATAAAAGGCAAAGCCGTACTTAAAGCACAGCTAAAAGCTGCACAAATAAAACGCGACTAAACTGTGTTGCAGACTCTGTTGCAGTTGCAAGTGCAGCAGCTGCCGCCAGCAGTTCAACATTTTGCACAAATGATGATGAGGCACAATCATTGCAACAACAAAGTACGCTGCACAAACCATGACCAGCGACAACTTGTCGTTAGGCCCAAAATTAAAGGCACACACAAAGAAAGAGAGAAGAGAGAGAGAGAGAGAGAGAGTGCGAGTGTGTTTACATATTTGACGCATCAATGCAGCTGGCTGGCTGGCTGGCTGGCTGTGCCCCAAGATCTGCATTGGCGCAACGTCTAAGGCTAAGCGGCAAATATTTGTTTAGCAATTTTCAGCTTAAATGCCTAGGAAAACGAGGCGCGTCGTATTGGCCAAACTGGGCTGGTTAAGTGAACTTTGGGTTAACCCATTGTCTATGCATTCATGCCAAAATAACTAAATGGACATGGTTTTGAGAGCTAAAGTTTCGAGAACGTAAGGTTAAGAGTGGTATGAAAAGTGTGATCTTAATTTAAAATGAGCAAACAAACACTTGTAACAAGTGCCATTGATTAATTTAACATTAGAAATCACAATGTTACGAAGGCTACTTATAATTATAGCTTTTTAGACCTTGTTCTTGTTAAAAACTATAATAAATGCCATAAGAAACTAACAGAAAATTTATTTTATGGTATTTTAGAGCTAACAACAATTTGACCTGATTCATCCGCTAGTTTTTTTAATAAATTTGTTGATAAGCTCTCACACATTCGGCTAAGCAGACACTCTCTCTAGCTGCTTTGTAGGGGATTTCCAACTAATTAGCAAGCTTACAAAAATAAACACGTGATGGGATCAATGCAGCAACAACGTTCACTAAAAACCTATTGCATGCGAAATGAATGGCAAGATGACGATCTCAAAACTCTGACGCTTGTTTACCTAGATAAACCTACACATACATACATACATATATTACTTTCGCTGTATTCGTTTGGTTTGATGATTTGTCCCTGAAATTGTGCAGCAACCCCGCAGCGGATTTTCAATTGATTAAATGCGAAGCTCTACTATGAATTTATTAACAATTCAAATTACAATTCAATAGCAACAACATTAAAAAGAAAACAATACCAAAAGCCCAACGGAAACAGAATATATATTCAAGTAATACAGTTTGAGAGCAGCTGCTTGAGTGTGGTGAGGGTTTGTGTTGCCGCTAAGCAAGCGTAGCAAAGACACACACCTTGTTGGTGAGTTATGGCTTTTTTGTGTCTTAGGTGAATGTCTTTGCTTAAGTTCGGTTTGTGTTCACTTTTTATCATCTTTAGTCGGTTCACATTTCTCTGGCGTTTTCTCGGCTTCCTTTTTGGGCTCTGCACATTTCTCTGGCTTTTCTCGGCTTCCTTTTTGGGTTCTGCACATTTCTCTGCCTTTTTCTCGGCTTCTTTTTGGGTTCTACATTTGGTTATGGCTTCTTTTCTGCATTTTTTTTTCTCGGCTTCCTTTTGGGTTCTGCACATTTCTCTGGCTTTTCTTTTTTGGGCTCTACAGATTTTCTGGTTTTTCGGCTTCCTTTTTGGGCTCTGCACATTTCTCTGGCTTTTTCTCGGCTTCCTTTTTGGGTTCTGCACATTTCTCTGGCTTTTTCTCGGCTTCCTTTTTGGGTTCTGCACATTTCTCTGGCTTTTTCTCGGCTTCTTTTTGGGTTCTGCACATTTCTCTGGCGTTTTCTCGGCTTCCTTTTTGGGCTCTACAGACTTCTCTGGTTTTTTCTCGGCTTCTTTTTTGGGCTCTACAGACTTCTCTGACTTTTTGTTAGCAACTTTTACCTTTAGACCCGTAGATGTTTCTGGCTTCTTTTCCGCTGCCTTTTCTTTGCCTGCTGCCTCATCTTTGCCTTTGGCTGGCGGCAACACAGCCTTATCTATGCTTTCCTTAAGCTTTTCCTTACATTCTGCCAAGATCTTGGCCGGATCCTTCTTCTCAGTCTTTTGGTTTGATGCACAATCCGCCAATATTTGCGAGATTTTCTCATCGAGTTTCTTCTTGATATTTTCCTCCTCGGCTTTGCGTTTTTCCATTGCCTGCTTTGTGGCTTGCAGCAGCTGCGCCTTGTCCACACACACACTCTCCTGCTCATCCGGAGATTTGTTAGACATCTGCAGCTTGGCTGCCTCCATCTGCTTCTTCTCAATGGCATCACACCAAGCTTTTAGCTTAGCATTCTCTGCCTCCTTCGCCTGATCGGCTAGTTGCTTATCGCATTCCTTTTCTCGTTCCTTCATTGCCTCCAAGCTGTCGTCGGGGCTTTCTTCCTCCTCCCCAGCCGCCTCGGTCATCTCCTGCACGCCGCCAGAGACGCGTCTCTCATCACGCAGCTCCAGCGCCTGATTCTGCAGCTCAACGAAACTGAAGCGATGATAGCCAAAGTACTGAGCATTTTTATACTCCATGTTTTTGCCCGCACAGGGTCCAAGGCGCTCATCCGGTCCACTGAATTGTCTAAAGGCTTCCGGTCTTACATAGTCTGGCACCTCAATGCCCTCATGATTAACAGAATCCGGCGCATAGCCTTCATCTTCCGGATCCTTTGGTGGACGTGGCGTATTCGAAAGTTTGCTGCTCAGCTTTGGCTTTGAAGTGGAACTGACCGTTTTAGCTTTATCGCTTAGATATCGCAATGAAATCGGTCGTAGACGTAATATATACATTTTACTGGCTCGGAAAAAATATTTGTGAATTATTTTCTAAATACAACAGTCAAGAAGTATTTGAAATTTGATTTTGTTTATAGCTTGCTTTGATTCACTTAAAGTTCTGTTATAGATTCCTGCACCTGAATGTGGCTTAAAGAAAAACGCAACAAAGTAAGGTCAATAAAATTGGCTTAGCCAAAAAAAAGCACAGGAAGTCAAAATGTCAAATGGAGTCTTAACTGTTTGCCTTGCTCTTGCAATCCATTGAGTGTGTGAGTGGGTGTATTTCTTTCTCAGATTTGACAATGCCACACTGCCATAAGCTGTTTTGTACGTCCTTTTTTTTGTTGGCCAATTGTGAACTGGCAGCGCCCGAGGCAGATGCGAGACAAGAAAGCCAGCTGCAACAGCTTCTGATGAACTTTTAAGTGATTTTTCTTTCTTACTTGCGACGTTTTTGGCAGTGTGACGAAATCTGAAACCCTGCATCTGAGCTGTGAGCTACAACTTTCAAAAGCCAAAGAGCGGTTCATTTTCCTTCTTTTTTTTTTTCTTTTTTTTTTTTAAAGGTATCTTTACAAAATAGTTAAGCGGCATTTTTATTAAATGTCGCGTTGCAGCGTTCCTGAATCTCTCGCAGGCTTTGGGCCTTGACTCTTAACTGAAACTGAGTAGCTGCTATGTAGTAGGCGTGGGTTGTTTGATGAGTTTCAATCTAAGTCTATATTTTTTATGAGTCTTCTTTTGCCAAGAACTTCAAACTTTACTTACTTCTCTTTTACTAGACATTGCCTTCAAACTACCCTCTGTGCTACCTTTACATCATTTTTTGCTCATTGTTTTTATAGCGTTATCGTTAAAAGCTACACTTCCTTCGGCCCTAAATCCTCCACAGCTCCCAGTCCTTGCTGTAGTCAAGCGGATGCAACTTTATTTTTAAGTGTGCAGCGTAAACTTTATGAGTTGGTGGAAGGATCAACTTTCGCAACTACCACTTGTCCTGTACATGGACTCGGTCCTTGTCCTGGTCTCAGTCTCGGTCTCCGTCTGGTCTGTCTGTTTATTATTAAAAAAATTTGTTGCCATTTGCTGCCCTAAAGAAAGTTGGTCCAAGGTTTATGGTCAACTAGCGTGCACACGTGTGCGTCATCATAGAGCAGTGAGAGGGACGGGGAGGAGGGCGCAAGTGTCAAAGTCCATGAAAAGGAGATTAGGGTCAACTGGCTAGTTGGCTAGTTGGCCATAAACCACCTGTTGTTATCCACTGCACTGGAAAATGGAAAATGGAGTCATGAAATACTTTTATTTTGTGTCTTTCTCTTCTTTATATACCTTTTTTTTTTGTTGTTAACTTTAATAATGCAGTTTGAACTAACTAACAAAAAACAATTAAAACTTAAAGCTAGTGTTAAGATAGAGAGAGAACTTGAGCTTGTTATTTGGGTTAGTCAAAGCAAAATAGTTAAAGTTAAACCATATCCCACATAAGACTATAATAACACATAAGTTTGCTTAAAGTTACACAATTCTATGTGTGTGTGTTTAAGTGTGTGTGTGTGTGTGTGTGCTTAGAAACTAAGACATAATCGGGTATCCATTGCAGAGATTATCGTTGAGGTCAGTTGAAGGTTTTTCTCTTTACCATTGAGCATGTCGATTGTTGTTGTTGTTGTTGTTGTTGTTGTTGTCCTCGTTCTCCCGACGCTGCTCCTCGCGATCCTCCAGACGCTCCAGACGCCACAGATCATTGTCGAGCAGCCGATGTCCCTGAGACCAGCTGATGGCCGCATTCCCATTGAGACGTGTCGTCGAGATCAAGTTATTCAGATTGCCCGAGTCCAGCAGAAGTGGAGAACTGATCAGCTGTGCCTGCACAGAAGCACTCGAGGGCTGCGAGAGGATCAGCGGCTGATTGGTGCGCTCAATGCTGAGGTGAGCGCGGGGCAGTTGGCGCCAGGCATCCAAGTCCAGATCACGTTCCCTGGCCAGCAGCGAGTTGTGGCTGAGTCTCGAGGAGATCAGGGTGGGTGGATGGGCGACAATGCTGGCATGGACACGCTCCAGCAGACGCTGCTGGCTCTGTTGTTGATTCTGGCGACGTTCCTGCTCACGACGCAGTTGCTCCCGATCCCGCTGCTCCTGCAGCTCTCGCAGCTGTTGCTCCTGCTGCTGGCGCTGCTGTTCCTGCTGTTGGCGCAGCTGTGCGGACTGTTGCACCTGCTGCTGGAACTGCTCCATGAGCTGTTGGGCCTGCTGGCGTGCCTGGTTCTCGGCCTCGCGGCGTGCCTGGGCCTCCAGCTGCAGATGCTGCTGCTGATGGGCATCCGCCAAGGCCTGAGCCTCGGCAATGGCTTGAGCTGTCAGCCGGGATTGCAGCTCCTCAATGCTATTGTAACGCGACGAGGAGGAGGAGGAGGAGCGGAACCAGCAGCGGCGTTGGAGCTTGAGGCGGACTGCGATTGATCCAGACGCTGTTTGGAAACGATGGCATTGAAGCCACTAGCATCATCTGCCGTATAGTCCACAATGCGTCTCGTGCCATCCGGTTCCACCAGCGAATATTGACCCTTGACCAAGTCGCCATCACGCTTCTCCTCCTGCCGCTTCTCATCACCAGTCAGCGTATCCCTCACATCATAGGCAAATGTATATTGAGGCCGGCTATCGTAATCCTCACTGGAACTGGAACTGGAACTGGAGCTGGCACTGGGCAGAATGGTTGTGGCCTCATCCAAGTTGGAGTCATCGTTGTGGAGATCTTCGCGCAGCTGTTGCTTTTGCAGATTGGAGGATTTGCTCAGCTGGCTGAGTTCCAGGGGTCGCAGAAAGGATGCATTGGCCACATTGCAGGTCAGCAGGCACAAACAGAGCAACAGGCAGGACTGCAACAAGAAAAGCAATTCAATTTCATTCTTTAACGCACATATATCAACCTTATCTTTTGGCATCATAAATTTTGCCATTGACTTATTTTTTTTTTAAAAGCCGATTCAATAAAGGAAAAAATGTCCAACCTAACTCTTAAAATCGAGCACAATTCTAAGCAATTTATTTAGCCTTAAAATGGGTAAACTCTTTTCTAAAGGAAGTTAGCAAAAGAGATACAAATTATCCTTTAGTTAGTGTATTTAAGTTTCGCCTTAGTTCCATCTCTCGTAATATGTTGAAGAGTTTTATCGTTTCGAATATATATTTTTGATGATCCTGATTTATTGCCTGCCTTTTCGCAACGATGCGTTCTACATGAACTTAAGTGTGTGTGTGTGTGTGTGTGTGTGTGTGTTTTGGACTTACCCGTTTCATGGCTAGTGTTGTTGAGTATACGACTAGTTGGCTGCTTGCTTGTAATTTGTATGTTAGCTGCTGCACGTTGTTGTGCTTCTGATGTTTGCCCCAACAGCCAACGACTATTTTATACATAAGTTGGCCCAAAAGGGCCATCGCCAGCCAGAACCAGACCACACTTGATATGCGTTGAGGCTTTCAAATTTGTTTAGTTAAAGTTACAAATGACCTTCAATGCCGGTGATACGCTCTGCCTGCCTGCAGCATTCACTTTTGGGGCTTACTTTGCTCAAAAAATAAATGTGCACCTACAAATAACGAAAAGTGGCTAACAAAATGCGTACGGAAATTGGTCAAGCATTTGGCTAGTTTGCCAAACGCATTTAAAATGCTGCTTGCCTACACATCTCCAATTACAAATGGGCCAAAAGCTGACGACACCAGCAGCAACAAAGTTGGGGCAGAGACGAAGAGACGAAGGCTGAAATTTGATAGGCCCAAAGCAATGAGAGCTGCAACTGCAACGAAGCGCATATATAAACATGACTTTCAACATATAATGAACTGCCCAAGGCTGTTGAGTTGTGATAAAATTAAGTAAAAATTAAAGAGCTAACTGAAAAAGGCTCCTAAAAATGTCATAAGATCTGTCAACCAAATTACTTCAACAACATGCTGCGACTCGTCCAGATGGCAAATCCTAAATGCAATTTTAATCATTTACAGTGGCGATGCGCAGTATGCGGCCACAGAGAAGTCAACATGATTTAGTTGCGACAGCGAAAGCCTGAAAGCTTTATCAGCTTTAACAACAGACAAAAAATAGGAGAAGAAGAGAGGAATAACAATGTCAACATCTGTAGTAGCAATGCGTAGAAAAATAAAAACGAAAACACGTTGCGCTAAACAACAACAACAACAGAAACGAGAACAGAACCGAGAACAGGAAATGAAACTCCAGCGAAAAAAAGAGGAGGAAAACAAAAGAGACAACGGAAAACAAAGGAGAAAGGAGAAAGAACAACAAGCAAGTGGCCGCCAACTGGCTGGAAAGTAAAAAAATTGCATACATGACTGAAATACAAGAGGAGGCAAACACACACACACACACACACGCAATATGCGGCCCCTCGACGCTTGTTATTCTATCTGGTGCATAGTTTTAGGCGCAGGCAGGAACAGGAACATGCGACATATGTGTCGCCATTGTTGTTGGACACTGCGTGTTTTGCTAGATGCGCAGTTTCCCCCATCGCCGCCCCCCCACCACGATTTAATTGAGTTTGAAATTGAATGCAAGTGCTGCTAACGAATTTCACAGCACTAAAATCTCAGCTGCAGCTTTTTATTCACTTTGTAAATTCATCAATTTTCGAGCGAAATTTGTTGCTAATTTCACACAATTGCCTTTAGTCAAACGGCCAATTAAACTCTTACACGCGCAATAATGTTCATTGAATAATCAATTATAATTATTTGGTACATTTCTAAATTAGAATTTTCACTTTTAATACCCAATAAAACAATTGAAATGTTTAAAAAGGGTTATTTGTTTTCATTGTTTTGTGTTAGAACAAATAAAGTAATTTAATTTTGTTGACCTGTTTGCGTGCAATTAAAAAGAGTCAAATGAATAATTTATTGCAATTACAATTAGAATTTTACAATTGTGCCTTTCGACAAAATAAACAAAATATGAATGCGTACTGAAATAAGAGTGTCAATGAAGGGAAATTTATAGCAAGGCCTAAAGGTGTATTTAAAATAAATCATGTGGATATTATGATGCGACAGTTTGCTAGATCTAATCACAGCAAAACAAACAAAACAAGTATTAAGTGCAGCTAGAAAACTACATTTTTGATTAGAATTTTGAGTGTTTTCGCCTCAGGGGAGGCATTCACGTTTTACAAGTTCGCAAACCGTTTTTGTGGAGCAAAGTGCAAAGCAATTCAATCTGCGGCTAGCTGAAAAATGTTTGACTGTTGTGGGTTGGCTTTGGGTGGTGTCACTGAATTTTTCTTGCTCCACTGATTGAGTTTTGACATTGATAGAGGGTGGAAGGGAGGAGTAGAGAGAGCAGCTATGATAGACAACTTTTGGTCCGGTTGACTGTTTCAATTTATTTTTCATATTTCTCTCTCTCTGTGTGTTTTGTGTGTGTTTTTGGCGTTGTTTTGTTTTAGTTTACTATTTGGCTGTGAAATTCCCTTGGCTCGAGCATCAAATGCCGAAAGTTAAAATAAACACTCACACACACACACACACTCACACACACACAGAGAGAGAGAGAGCGGAACAGAGGACAGTTGTCGGAAGCACTTTGAAAAGTATGCCAACAATAATTTTGCCATATCTGTGTGTGCTTTGTGCTATTGCAAAAAGGAAATGAATGAATGGCAGGCAGAAAAGTAAAAACACCTCGAGCGCGGTTGCCTCGGTTCGCGGGTCGTATACGCAATATTCCAGCATAATGCTTCTAAAGCCCGTTTGAGCTGAGCTGCGTTGTTTTGGTTTGCTTTCAAACCTCGTCACAATTTCAATTTCTGTTTCTGTTTGCCTATTTACGATTTCAAATTTTCGCTTTCTCTTTCTCTCTCTCCCCTCTATCTCTCTTTCTAAATTGGTTTTTGAAAATACGAACGAAATTAAAATGTCAAAACTGAGAGTATTTTATCAAATACACATTTATGGCACAAACTATGCATATTATTTTTGAGCAAAATCGGATAAGCCAGGCAGAAGAGAGTTAGGCATAAAGGATACCCTGTAAAAAGCAGTAAACTTATCAAATAATGGGTAGTTAATTAGTCATAATATTCAACTATTTTTTTTTAATGTTGCATCGTGTGAAATATGTGTTGTCACACTTCTAATTTATGTTCTATGCAAATTAATTTTTTTAATACAACAAATAGCTCAAACTACAGTTCCTCTTGTATGTGTGTGGCATTTCCTATCTATTGACAACTGGACAGATTTGCCTGCCTTCAACTACCATATTTATGTTTCTGTTGCCATTTATGAACATTTTATGCATGCAGGCAACGCAATCAACATTTTTGCATTTTGTGCTGACAAATTTTTGGCACCGTTTGAAGCCCGGAAAACGTCAATATTTTATTTTATTTTCTTTTCACAAAGCATGCAACAATCATAATAAAAATTGTATTTCTTTTCCTTCCTGGTATTTTTTTTAAAATTATTTAAATGATTTTCACTTTATTCATTGTTATTTAAAGTTCAACACATAGCAATTGAAAAGCCATATAAATTAAATAAATAAAAATACATTTATCTTTAATGACTAAGTTTCTAAATCGAATATTAAGTCAAATAGAAACTATGTTAAGGGCAAAATAAAACGAGATTTTTTAATTAAAAGGTTACGGTGTTTACCTGCACTCTGAAAAGTTCACCAAAAGATAGCAAATGGTAATTTAACAAAGAGGAGAAAAAAAAGGAACAAAAGCGGATTGAAAAAATGCTCAATTGCCCGAAGCACGTACGTAGCTGCCAACGATAACATTTAAAACAGTCTCAAGTGGCCAAAAGGCCTTGCCACAAATCAGAATAACCAAAAAAACGCTAACTGGTTCAGTGCTAAGAACGGAAATCACGTAGAAGGGTTGAAATTTGATAAAAGCTAACAGAATTTAAGAAATTCTCGTTCAATTGAGTAACTAATTTAGTTAAAATTCATTTGCTATAAATTAATTCTATATTTAATATAAGAATTCTGAAATAAACTGTCACCTTTAACTTTCCATTTCATTGACGCAATTTTTCCAGCACTTAAACAATTTGCAGCATATTTTTACACAGATTTGTAATATTTCCACTGTTCGTTTAGAATAACAAACGCTATGGAGCATAGGCTTAAGTTAAATAAAAATCGAAAACACAAATTTGAATGCGTAAACACATTTCATTTTGTGCTTTAATGTGCTTGAGGTAAATTGTAAAAATCGAAAGCAGAACAAAACAAAACAAAATGAAATTAAATGAGAAAAAAAAAGAAAAGCGAAGCGAAACAAACAAATGTTTATTTGCGCACTAAGACGAGGCAATTAATGAGTTTCATTTGTTATACGCGCACTGTGTGGCATTGATTGCCTCACACTTTTCATTTTTTCGGTGTGCTTGGAAACGTGAAAATGTGAAAATGTGAAAATGAAAACGTGCAAATGTCTATGGCATTCAATTGAGCAGAATCAATAGCAGGACTTTAATTAATCTTGACTCGCGCCACAACTGCAAACAGAGAATATGCCATTTTAATCGTAGCAAAGAAGGTATCCAGATTCAGTTGAATAAGTCCGCCGGCCATCATTGGCCGTTTGCCCAAAATTAACGTCAATTGGCTTAAGATGAGGACATTGCGTCGATGATAGCTCGATTGTTCATACCAGTTGCCCGAGAAGATGGCATAGGGCAAGTGTTGTGCCTCGACGGCCACACAGCTAGCAAAATAGCAGCTGGGAAACAGTTGCAGACAGAGCACAGCAAATAGCATAAAGTTGTACATCAAGGACACCGTATCGCGCACAAAGAACAGCACATAGGTGACAACAATGCAAAGATTTGCACCACAAAATACAACCTGAACAAGCTGAACTTTGCTGATGGTCTGTCGCGTAAGTTGATATAGTCTGCAAGAGATGGAAGTTAAGTCAATCTATACTTATGGATAGAAGCTTAATCCCACCTCATTAATATACTGTAGTCCCTGACGCAGGCACGCAATTGTTGATGTGTTCGAGTTTGTGGCTGGCTCTGATAGCCCAGACGCGACATACGTATGCCAAAGAGATGTATGTGTCCGCTCACATAGCACAGCGTCAGAGGAGTATAAATATCATTTGTCAGGCCTTGGATGCACTCGGCCCAAAGGCCCAGAAACTGATAGCCAAAAGCCAGGCCATAGTTCAAGCCACTCTTGCGCCAGTCAAATGGATACCAGGCCACATACAATAGCTCACGATTCTCGGCAAACAGAGCCAGAATGACGCTGGGCATGAGGAGCACGTAGATGACCGCAAAGCTAGTATAAATGCAGCGAGTGATGCGATTTACTTGACGCTGCAACGTCTGCTGGTAGTAGCGTTGCTCCTCATCGCTCTGCACACATTTATCCAACTGCTGCAGCAGTGCCTCAATCTCCAGCATGTGCGACAGATGCCACAAGTGCATGATGTGCTTCAGGCTGCACGAGGCGCAAGTTATGCTCATGGTCAGGTTCTTCAGCAGCTCGGCAGGTGTTGCCTGCAGCAGCAGGCCCAGCAGCAGATGCAGCGGAAACATGACAGTCACCATCAGGTGGATGAGTGCCACATATACATAAACCGTACGTGACCGGGTGCCAAAACTCGTCGGAGCGAAGACCCGAAAGCAGTACCACAATGGACGATAGGCGCGTTGACTGTCGATGGCCATTTTGCGACACCTTCAGCTGGTTGCAGTGTGGATGCATCAGCCTTTTATGCACTTGCCACTAAGTGGCATTTAAACGCCTAGCAATTAATGCGCCAATTAATAGCCGCCAATTATATTCCAATAAACAATTAAGGGTAAAGTATGTATTCAAATTGTTGGACGGCTCAAAACATGATTTTTATTCGATAAGATTAGTGCACCTTAAATAGCTTTCACTGTATCATAGAATTCATATTGAGTTTTCATTAAATTGTCGACAGCTGTCCGCACCATCAGCTCAAGTTCAAGGCACTGAATAATACATTAACTTAGCGCCATTACTCGCGCCATACAAAGTCAGGCGGCATCCATTTCAAATTTTCTAGAAAAAAAAGAGAGAGAAATGACTATAAAAACAAACTTTATGTTTTTGTTGCTGTCCATTGTTTGAAGTTTTTAAGCACTTTATTGCAATTTTGACTAGTCAACAAAGTTGCCATCATTTTGTCAGCTGGCATTAAATAGATGGAAAGTTGTTTTTTTTGTTGACTCGATTACTAAGTGATTCTAGGCTTATGTTTTTTATTTGCTCTACCTCAATGTTTTATGATGATATTCAGTGGAAGTAGTCTGGAAAGCCAAGAAGATGGCCAAGCACATTTTACGCTTACTTTGTGTTGGCAGCATGCAGTCAAACGCTGCCAGCAGTTGAGAAAGTTCACGTTGCGTATACGTAATGCCAAAAAGCGCAACCGTGACAAAAGCGAATACAAAACGAAAAAGGAATTAAGTTAGATGTCACTTGCTTTAACAATAATACCCTGTAATGGCTTACCAAAAAAAATCTTTATCAACTTCAATTTTCTTGAGTGCTAATAGCAAAATCTGTTTACTTTATAAAATATATTTTTAAGACCGAAAATTCCTCTACACTCAAAAATTAAATGGTATTCAAACACGAGCAGCACCATTCAAAAGATACTCTAAACATATATTTTTGTTGCTTTTTTGTAGCCAAACTTTTTGGTTCTGAGTCGTTTTTTGTTTGTGGTTTCCGGCACAAAAGTTTTGTGGGGCCAAAAAAGTTATTTGATTTGGAATTTGGAACTTTTTTCCTCTGTGTTTGTTGCCATATACTCACACTTAGTCCGGTAGATGTGTTATATTTACACTAAATTAATGAAAATCACAACTGTGTGTGCAAAATGTAATTTAATTTTTTTTTGTTGTTGTTGTTGGCAGCGCCAAGGGGCAAGTTACGCATGGCCAATGACAGCAAAAACAGGGCCTAAAAATTACGTTTTATCAGTCAAGTGACAGTTTTCAAATGAGAATTTATCAAATGGCAGCTGTGGAACCAGTTCGTAGCTGGAGCTGGAGTTGAATCACATCTGTGAGGTGTCATGGTTCTCTGATTGTTTAAAAGATAAACGAGTTGGAAATTTTACTTGTTGTGTTCTTGTTTTTAAGTGTTATTTATTAGCCTCTCTCTCCCCTTTTATCACAGTGTATCTGTTCAATATCACGCGTGAAATATTTCTTTGTTTTGTTTTATTACACCTCTTGCTGCAATGAAATCGAACTAATTGCGTTTCTCGACAAAATGCTGCACACATCACAAACATTGCGCCAAAGTAAACAATTAATATTTCATTAGAATTGCTCCGCCACTATGTGAGAATCTGCTATTGCTATCTTTGCCCCCTTTTCCTCACCCACCCACTCCCACAAATATTCAATTTGCTGAATTTAGTTCTCATAAAACGCACAACGTTTATCGCTTTCAGTGCATGAAAGGCATTTGCATTGGTTTCTAGCTAGCTTGGCTATTTCTGTGGTTAAATTATATGCGATAAAATATGCTCAAGCCGCAGAATGAAATAACACAGCTATAAATTGCACCAGAATGCGAACTGTGTGTGTGTGTGTTGACAGTGCCAGACCACAAGTAATAAATGAAATATAGAAAAAATATTATAAAAACTCATATTATAAGAACTTTATCAAAGTTTCTCTTTATTTATTTTTATTTTTATTATAACTTTCTTTGGATTAAATTTCACACAATTTTACTTGTATTATAATCCCAAATTCAAACAGTTTAGGGCTAACAAAGTTTTTTTTTCCATAAATGTTAAGCATTTGTTCTTTTTCAACAAAAAAATCCCCTTATAAAATATTTTTTCAAAGCTTGTTTATGTTTGGTTTTAAGGCAAGGCGTCAAGTATTTATTGGTTTTTATCTTTATGCATTTTGGTTATGTTTTGTTCAACTAATTTCAAACGATTTTTCTCTGCGCAAATATTTTCCAGAACAGCGCACAGAGCAGATATAAAAACGGGAAAAAAACTAAGCGCAATAGCGCAATTTGTTTTGAAAAATTCTCTTTTTTTTTTTGTTGCCACTTCGCTTACGATAAGGCTTGTGGCAAGCGAGTCAAGTGGGGCAAGTGAGGGTAGCTCACATGGCTCGCCAGCTGTGCTGTTTATTTAGTCTAGCCTCGGTCTGCCTCCGAGTGTGTGTGTGTGTGTGTGTGTTAGGGTTGGGCTATTGAGTGTGTGTTGTGGTCGTTTCCAGTGGCTAATCGTCTAATTTTATCATGTGGTTATCCGCGTTTAAGTGCTGCCAAGTGTTGAGCGATTTGTGTAGTGCCCCCACAAACGCCTCGCACTTTGTGGTTTACGAGTAAATTTATGTGCATGTGTATGTGTGTGCACTCGTAATACTCATTTGCCAAACTCAAATATCTAAAATACCACAGCGTGCATGTAATTCCAATTTGCAAAAGTTGTCACTTGCCATTAGCCTAATGGTCGCTGCCCCGCCATGTTGCAACCCTTTTGGCCTTCACACACACTTGAGTCTGCAAGCGACGCTCATTAGCAGAAGCAGCAGCATCCACGACCCCAAAAACAAAGCCAATGCTGTAAATGCCATGCACTAAATTCTAACAGAAAAGTTTCTAAGAATAAATGTGTTTTGGCTGAGATTGCATAACTGAAAAATACCCTTATCATAAATATGTTATTAATTACACAACTTATCGAAAATATTCAACTTTAAAAATTAGCCATGGTTGATTAGTTGCTCTAAAACTGTAAGTGCCAGTCAGTGGTTCCAGAACTTTGCATTTTTACAAGGAGTCAAAGAGTATGAAGTAGTTGGGTTTTATTTACATAAGTATCTCTGTGATTTTAAGCAGATAATAATTAAAAACACACAGTAGTCACTACCTTGCGCATAAAGTAAAATAGCACAAAGTGTGCAAGGACACACACACACACACACACACACAGACACACACAAAAACAGTTATCGCCTTGCTGCACCTGAAAGCGATTTGCTGTAAAAGGATGCAAATTAATTGGTTGGAGGCCCTGTCCGGAAATGAGAGGAGGATGAGCTGCCGTTGCTGCTGCCGGAAAGCAATGGCGGTCACGCGTTCCGCATATTTGTTATGTATCACATTACGCATACGTCATGGTGGCTCGCAGATAACTAACTATATGCGTGTATCTGCCGCTTTGATAGGCCAAAAGGCAATCAATCAAATGCCATAATACAACGCAGTACGCCTCGTTTCCTTCTACCCCCACCCCCCCCTCCCAGCCCTCTGCCTTTATATCCTTTACAGACTTATCCGGGCTGAGCTGCACGGATGTCGTCTTCAGTCTGCTTGCCTGCCCTTCCATGTAACGGACTTTACGCTTTGTTGTGCTTTTGCTTCTGCTTCTGCTTGTGCTGTGCTGTGTTGGGCTGTGGGCGCTGTTTCCGGTTTCAATTTTACATAAATGCTCGCCAGACAACATTCTGCCATATCAATTTAGGCATGAGAAAGAGATGACAGCTGCTTGGTTGAGCATTTAACATTTTGTAGTGAGTTTGACTTCAAGTTTTAATAGAGTAAAAAAAATTAAAGTGAAAATTTCTATCCCTTTTCACGAGTTTTTTTATGACTCTAACAAATATCCAACAATTGCTTATGGCACCTCTCTCTTTCTCTTTCTCTTTGTTTGTTGTTGACAATCCTGTTCACTTGGGTCCAGTTAAATGCATGACAAACTGCATAGACAAGCATTGTTGAGAGTTATTACAGATGGAAAGCCAAATGCTGACATGTCGAATTGTGCCTTCCAAAAATCAATGTCAATTCCCAGCATTCCCAACTGTCAACTCCGAGCCAACTTGTTGGCTAACCACTAAACTTTTATGGGTCAAGCATTTGGCATTGTGGTTGTTATTAGTGAACAGTCCTTGTATTTTGTGGTTGTCTGCCAGACGAAGTATAACCTTAACGCCCCTGGCCACAAATGCGATCATTAAGCCACAAGCAACGAGTTTGTGCACTTGTCTCCACCACCGCACCCCTCACCCCTAAAATATGAACCAATTGACGTGAAATTGATTGTTCTTTGCTGTTGGCTGCTTCTGGCTGCCGTTGGTTGTTGTGACAGGGCCTTGTGGTCTTCCGCCTTCAGCGCTTTATTAACTACAACAAGAACAAGAACAACCACAACTACAGACATAAAGTGCAGACTTCCACTTGGTTCGCTTATCGTTCATTTTACACGCTGTGCCCCAGCTAAGTATTCGAGCAATGCCACATAATTCCCATTCAGCTGGCATATTTTAGTGAGGCAAGGATTTTGGAGAATTTGCTCAGAGGTTTGTGGGTTAAATTCAACGAAGAAGCATTTCTAAAGCATTGAACCCGTTGCTTTAATTAATGTCTTGACTGTGCGGGCGCCAGACAAAAGCTTTGAGCATCATCATCAATAGCACTCTGTGATTCAGCCAGAAACAATCATTCATTTTCTAGAAAGATAAACGATAAACTAGACGAAGGCTTGAATACACTGTAAAGTTTCTTATATCATCTACATTAATACGTTGAACTCCTTTTTCCCCACTTGATATATGCATTTTTATTCAGGAAATAAATCACGTTTTACAACCCTTAACAATTCCACTCGCAACACCTTTAAGTGATGATAAAAAAGCTCAAGCCTTATTCATTCATGAATGCATTTATCAATTCTATACCTGCTCCACACACACACACACACACACACACACAGGTCGTATACTTCATTTTCATTTGTAAGCAATTTTTCAGCAGTTCACACACACATTTACTTATTGGAGTCAGCTGCTGGTGTCTAAGGCAACTGCGCTGCATTGTCAGAGCCACATATTATATACGCATACGCCGCATGGGCCCGCATCGAACCAAAACACAACACAATCATACGGCTTGCAACATGTTCGAACAAAGCACATGGTGCAACCGAAAGTTGAAACTGCCTTGGCGTTGGCAAAAGTTGCGTTTCAGTTTCAGTTGTATGGATGCCATCGCAGCTAACGGTACAGATAGCGCTTGCAACTGAATACAAAAGAAACATAGAAACGTGTTAGGCACAACAACAATATCAACATTGAGTGTTTCTTTCTCTCGGTGTGTGCGAGTGTGTGTGTGAGACAAAAGAAAAGTCCTCGCGTTCAATCTAGTGCAAGAATAAAAATAAAATACAAAACAAAACAAAAAAAACAACATGCACTGAAAGTGTGTAAAACAACAACAAGAAAGCAAGCAAGCAAGCAAATGACTTGGCTAGTGAAAGTGGCGTTGATTTTAATTTACTTTAGCCAAATGAATTTCAATTGAGAACAAACAACATCAGCAAATACAATTCCAACAACATAAGAACAACATAAAAAGCGGAACACAACAAAAAAACTTTTTTTGTCTTTTGTTTTTTAGCTCGACTCTTGTGGTTTTGGGCTTTTGGCCAGCGGCAACAACGCTCGGCGTTAGTATGGCTTCAAAAATAACCATAACTTGTCCTTGACAACGTGCTGCTATTTTTAAATCCGCTCCCCACGCCACCCCCCTCTAAAGGTTACACACACACACACAGAAATCAAAGAAACGTACAGAGAAAGTGAAAGCTAACACAAATCCAAATGAATCAAAAACAAATCAAAATAAATACACACATTAAAATTCCATAATATCTAAAATACATTTTGAACACTCGTTGTTGTACCTGAGTGCTCTCTGCGAGATTGACAGGACGCAAGTGTCCTCGACTGTGATGGATGGATTGCCTACCCTGACATTACCCATAGTTTTCTTCTTTTTTTTCGATGTTGTTTCTACTTTTGCCGCATTTTGATATGTCGAGCCCAACAAATCAATGCAGCAGCAGCAGCAGCGAACACAGCTAATTTGATGCGTTCCCTTGCCATTGAGTGTCTGACTGACTGACTGACTGACTGGCTGGCTGTCAACTGGCTGTCGACAATGCTGCCAAATGAGGCGTTGACTGATTTGCTTTTGATTAGAAATTGCCGCACATGGAGCATATGCATCATCACTGGATACATTTCAAAAATCAATAGCAAGAGGCAAGAATGCTTTCTAGTTGGAAAAGTGTATTTACTTGTAGTGTCAGTTAATGGAATATTGAGTTTCTCTTCTAATCTGACTGTTGTTATAAAACTATTAGTCAGAAATACGTTCACTTAAACACAGTTTCTACTAAAAGCATCCACCCATTTGACCAACGACTTAAAAGGGCAACTTTTTAATTAGTTTCTGGAACAGCACAACATGAACTGATTAATGGAACGTCATGCGATAGCTGCTTATGTGACCCGTGCATAATGCTATCATATAATTTACGTGGAATTCTGCTTCTTAACGGTTGCCTGCTTTGAAAATTAGATTACATGTCGCAGCAATTTGAGGGAAAGAACCTTTACACGGCAAAAGCTATCCTATTTATGCACATGTTATTAATTGCATAAATACACACACACACACACACACACACTCACGTACATACACGCCTTTTCATTGTATTAGTCAAATCAAGTAGCAGCAGGTCACATTACGTATACGCGACGTGTACGGCCTTTGCTGCCGTTGCTTGCTGCTGCCTATGTTTTGTGGCACGTGCTCAATTATTTGTCGCCGTCGTGGCAAGGATATAGGCTCGACATCCTGCCAGCCTGCCTGAATGCCAGCCTGACTGCACGTTCTTGGCTCTGTACTCGTAATTAATTTATGCAATAATTTTTCATAGCTGACAGTATTTCAACTAGGAAATATGTTTGCATTTTAGAGCCCAACCAATAAAAAGTAGGAAAAAAACTAGCGTGTTTTTATTTTTTGTTGTTCACCCCGACTTTCTATGCGCTAAATTAAGCATTTACATTTTCGCCTTCTACGTTTGACAATTGAAACATTATGTTTTTGAGGCGCCTTCCCAGTAATGATGAATTGACAAAAGGCACATAAAAGAAACGCAGACCGAGACAGAGTCAGTGAACCCACGCAAGCCAAGGACTGGACACTGGACAACAGTAAAGCTGACTAGAGCCAGAGCTAGAAGCTCAGAGGGATATAAACGTGGTCATGAATGCCGGTCATTAGGTTAACTGACTGGGCAGGAAGTTGGCAAAGTGCGTTTAGCCGCGCCATTGTGCCTGGACATTTCTTCCTTTTTCTCTCCCTTTCCTCTTTTTTTGGACACTTCACTTTCATTGATTGGCGGCGGAGGCAAATGGGCAACCAGCTGCGCTTTTCGCACGATATCATTCAAGGAATGTCAGCTGGAGGGGGGTGTGTGGGGGTAGTGCTAAAGAATCCTGACGCGCACTTGACAATTGCCATCAAGGACAAGGAAATAACATTTTAGGCACGCAATGGCACACAATGCACAGTGGTTGAAGTTGTATACAATATATACTCATTCAAGCAATGTTTTAATTTCGATATAGATTCAAGAACTGCTTTTAATATTAATTTTGATAAATTATTTAAATTTGAAATGTTTTCTTTTATTTAAAAATATTAACATCGTTAAATTTAGTGTGTAAAATGGAACTTTATTATTAAAATGATTTGATTTTAATTAACAAAATATTTTTATTTTGTCACACTCACTTTAATTTTGCATACATTGTGAACCACTGTGCAATATTTACTTGCTCGCCTGACACCTCGAATTCGAACCAATTTCGACTACGTCATTGATTGCTATCTGTTTTGAATTTTTATGAATTTTTTTGCTGTTCGTTTCGTTTGGTCCCTCAGCCTGAATCCACAGGATGTGGCTGTTGTTCTTTTTGCTTTTGTTTGTCTTATATATTTTTTTGGTTTTTGTTTTTTGGGGGGCTCTGCAACTTGTCACACTAAATGTCAAGTGCACGTGTTGTGCGCCTAGTCTGTGTGTGTGTGTGTGTGTGTGTGGGTGAGTGTGGCATCTGTCGCCGGGCCAAGCAAATTGGCAACGTGACGTATGAGTGATACATGTTATCTTGAGTGAACTGCTTATTAAATATTGCGCATACGACGCATGTGTCAGCGCAAATTACTTGTTGTTGTTTTTTTTTTACGAGCCTCGTGCAACGAAATTGATTTCGCGAACGTTTCAAAATATCTTCGATGTCGCTTTGAGTGAAGTTTTGGGTTAAGAAAACTTCAAGTGTTTTTGTTACAGGCCATATAATCCAGAAGCAATATAAGTCACAATAATTTAAAGGAACTAACAAGTGCGCCAGTTATTATTAGTTATACAATAGAAACTCAATTAAAAACTAAAATAAAATCCAGAAAAACAACTGCAGTCAAACATTTGACATTGGACACTTGAGAAAAGTTGGGTAAGTATCAACTGGAAGCAGAAGCCTTAACGTATGCGTAATTTTATTACATTCATACTCTGTTCGTTAATATAAGTAAAGGGTATATGTGATTTAAGCAAGTCTTTAAACAAACTATATGCTATATGTTCTTTTTCAAGTTGTCTCAAAAATGTCTTCTTTTCCTAATTTTTCTTCATGCCGTCTTTTTATTGGGAAACAGTGTATTACTTTGTCGGTTACTGCAGAGTTGTTCTGTTTTAGTTGGTAATGGGAGCATTCAGCATGCAGGCGCCTTTACAGTTGAAAAACCAAACCAAACCAAATTCATGCATAATGCAAATACAAGTCAAGGATAGTTTTTGGCCAGTTTCTGTGCAGCGTCCGGGAAATAAAATTTGTAACGGCATTGACTTTGGACCAAGTAACAAATGCTCACTCGGCATACTACCATAAAAATGAATCAATTTGGAAGTAGATCTTGCTACAAAACAATTTTGTTTTTTTGCATTAACTTTTTTATTTCATTGTTGAACATTAAATCTGTGAAATATTTTTAAAATCCCCCAAGCTGAAAAGTTGTAAATGTGATAAAAGACATACACTTAGAGGGTATTCACAATTCTATCTGCTTGTCGAAAGAACTTTTTAATTTGTTATTTGATTTGTTGCCGCTGCCAAACTAGAGAAAAAAGTAAAATATTTGGCTCAGTTATTTTTGTTTTATTGCGTTTTAGTTGCTGCTATTTTTTCAGTTAGTTTGTTTGTTTGTTAGTTTGTTTGTGTAAACATTTTTTGCGCAATGCTCCAATTAGCATTGTGCGCTTTGTTTTTCACGTGAAAAGGTAATTTTTACTTTGGCTCATTATTCAACTTCAATGCAGCAGCCATGAAGTAGAAGAGGGAAGGACCGTGAAAAACTTTTCCAATGGGCCAAGATAATTATCAAAAATTAATTAGCAAATGTTGAGCCATTTTTCAATATCTTTAGTGGTAATTAATGGCAGCTGTCTTTTGGCATTTGGCAGATTCCTGTTAATCACCTGCAGATTTCGACTGAGTTTCCAGTTTTAGTCACACTCAGTTTGCCATTCGCAGTTTCTTTCTTTCCCAGAATGGCCTTTGAACTTTTGAAGCACTTGAACAATGGCGAGCGAATGTTCGCTTTCAGAGGGGTGGGGGGGGTTTTTTTGTCTTTAATTATGTATGTGTGCCAGATCCTTGAGCCTCCTGCTGCTGCTGTTGCTGCTGCCTTTCCATTTATTATGCGTTTTGTTTGGCAACGGCAAAAGTTATACATTTTCATTGTGATTATTTTATAATAGCTTGCGCACAGATTGCACAGTTTGGCTCTCGCACACAAACTTTTGACACACACACACACACTCACAGACTGTGAACTGAGGGCAAGAACCCGCATTTGAATGCCTTTTCTTAGAATCATGAATGGCAAAATTGTGAGTTACATGGAAAATGAATTTTCATAGTTGTATAGCTGTCAATATACACTTTTGATATCCATTCAATTGGCAAGAAACTTTTGCAGTTCAATAATTTTCCATGTACAATATTATTGAGGAATACCTATAAAGAAACATTTTTAAGTGTTCGTTCTGTAGAAATGGTTTTTAATTGCCGGAAGGTTTTTCTTACAAACTTAAAGACTTTTTATCTGCATTTGAATAAATCAGCGCGTAACTCATACGCCTCGTAGCCAGTCAAAATATTTGCTGTTGATGAGAGCACGTGGCATTTTGGCCTGTCGCTTTTCGCCATTGGCGCCATAATTACACATTTAAGCCATGTGTCATGCATATTGAGAGGCTCATTAAAGTGACGGATGCTTAGGGATGCTTAGGCGAACTATTTGATGCCCGCCTGGAGCCTGAACAGCCCCTCACGTAATCGTCAAATTAGGTGTCAAAATTTGTATACAGCATTAAGTTGAGGCTCGAAAGTAAGAACAGTAAGTAAGGATGATTTTTAAATTAAACTAAAACTTTAAATAAACATTCTTTTAGTTTCTCTAGACTAAATAAATCTTTTACTTAACTGTGCCACATTTTACCAATTAAACTGCCAATTAGTGCTGATTCTCTTTGTAGCCAGGCAACAAATCCGAACATTTTAAATATTTATATGCACACACACACACACATTGCTTCTTTAAAATTCTATATTTGTATTGTGAGGTGATTAAATTGCAGCTCCGAGGCATGTTGTTGTCAGGCGTCTTATGGTTGTCAAGGTCATGCGGGGTGAGACGTTCAAATGGCTGAGCAAAAACCAAAAAAAAAAACAAAGCATACTTTTCAGTGGCATATTTCACGAGTTGTTAATTTCCAGGCCGGGTAAGCTGTCAAAATATAAAAATATCCCCTAACAACAACAGCAAACCAAATGTGTAAGGCAAAAACTCTTTTAATTGAAATTTCATGTGGCCCGTTGCCAAAAGGGGTAACAGAAAGGGAGGTGTGTGTGTGTGTGTGTGTGTGTGTGTAGAGTGTTAGTCTGGCAAGCGGAATGCTCAGCTCAAAATATTCTGCTTCCGTTGCTTCCGACGGCGCCGCCTGAATGTGTTGATAGGAAGAAAGAGAAAGAGCGAGCAGTTAAAGAGGCGTTGATTGTCCGTGTAATGCAGCGTCATGAAAAGCAGGTTAACAAGTTGAGGCAGCTGCTAGCCCCAGTCTGTGCCTGCAACGAAAATTTCGTGCGAAAAATATGCTTGAAGTGGCATGTTGTCGGCCCAGCCTAGCTGCATACGCGTGTATGCTTGCCTCGTACATCATCAAGTAGGCCAAAGTAGGCTTAATACCGAAGACGAGAACGCTAAGCCTCGCTCGCACATTTGTGCACGGTAAACATATCTGTGAAGTGGAAAGTAAGCAACACACACACACACACACACACAAACAGCTACTTTTGTAGCGTCATATTTCCATGTGTAGCCATGTTTGTTGGCTACTTTGGCAGCTACTCAGATCAAAGTTGCCGCTAAAAATGCCACTTGCCGCGTCCAAAAGTGCACAGCAGCTTAAAGTGGAGGTTGGCAAAACTTGGCCTTGCCGCAATATGCATATATACTAAAAAGTAATATAAGAATGCCTAGTGCTGAAATAAAATTCATAAGACTTTTTGTTATACAATACGAAAGTGTCAGCAAAAAGTTGCAATGAATGCAATAAATATCTTTTCAAAGTTTCGGTTTGAAACTAAGCGAAGTATTGATACACTTACAGAAATGTGGAGATACATAAAGATATGACTAATGTGAACGCACGTGAAGTAAACTTAAATAAAGACATAAGAACTTTCACTTTTCTTGACAAATAATTAATGTGAGCACAATAAATGTTCATGGCGTTAGTTAATGATAGTCGACAAATGTTGTGGTCTAGGTAACTATAAAAAGATGACAAATGATTCTGACAAAATGCGAGCGCTCAAATAAGGGTGAAAAAAACCATTAGGTTTAAGGGTAAGAGAAAAGGCAACGAGAATGAGCAATTGCTTAAGTTTTTTTGGCTGCAGTCTACAGCACTTTTTCTGGGTAATGATTTTAGATTAGCAACTTAGCTTTGCTTTTCTATTTCTAAACGTTTAAAAACACAGAAAAACACCTGCTTTATATTATGCGTGCTATCAAATTCCTGCTAATTATACCAGCCTAAACAGCTATTTATAAATCACTTGGCTGCCCCAACAGGTAATCATATCCTCGAGCTCAAAATCCCCCCGGAGAGATGAACTACGCTGAACTAGGCGTATAATTCAATATTTGTGTTTGCAAAACTAAACCGCAAAGTCAAAAACTTTTGCCGCTGTGTGGCCAACTTTTTTTCTAGCCAGCCAACCTAGCTTGGTGGGGCGGGAAAATGTGGCTCGAGTGTCGCTAACTGCGCTGCTGTCACCGTTGTCGCCATTAATTGGCTGGCCGCCATTTTGGCTGCCATGGTATCCATATCCGCTGGCGTTCACGTTCTCGTTGTCGTTGTCGTTGTCATTGTCGCAGCCGTATCCGGTTTGCCCGTTGGCGTCAACTGCTTCTCCGCTGGGGCATTGTTCGTATGTTTAGTAAGTCTAGTTAAACAAATCAGCGCATTTTCATGGCCACTAATGCAATCAAGCCGCAATAATTTTGCGCTCATCGCACCAGCAATTTATCATTTGCCCAATGCATACCTCAAGGAGGGTAGCGGGGAGTGTCTGCCTGGTCGCCTGCTGCTACTTTGGCATTTCATTTCCATTTTTATGCGCTTGTCGTGCTGGACGGGGTGGAACTTAAGTGCTGCCATTTGCAGCAAGCGCCTTAGTTGCCACATCTCAAATGAGACACAAACAAACTTACAAAGAAAACACACACACACACACACACACACGCACAGTTGAGATGCTTTTTAGTTGATGGGATTGCTTTAGTTTCATGTTCGTCTTGCAGAGCACTTAAATGGTTAAAAAGGTTGCAGATTTACAACAGTTACCTGCGTGAGCAATGACAAAGATATATCTCAAGAGTACATTAAATAGGAAATATATATATATAAAGATATTTCTCTCTTCCACAGTTGACTGTTCTCTCGTTCATGCAAATGATTGAGTTAATGGTCCTGCAATTATGACAGCAGCCAAAAAAAAAAGGGAAGAAGACAAAACAGAACAAGAGAAAAATCAATTCAATTCCCAAAGATGGCATTTTAGCTTCCCTCTTTGGGCAGCCAAGTGTTCAATAGATAAAACCATTGACATTCACGCACATTCAAGCGTTCACATAACGACTTTCACACACAGTTACAAACACACACACACACACATTCCTACTTAACATCCATTAAACACTTCATAAAATGGCCATTTATTGTCCCTTTGCCTTGAAATGGCTGCCTCTTGGATTCTTTGGAAGGTTTTTTCGGTGACGTTTGTTGACTCATTTCACTGGCGCATACTTTCCTCTTTTTCTTCTTCAACTGCTCATTTACTTTGGCATTTGGTATTTGGTATTTGTGTTCGTTCATTTTGGGGGGCTACAATGTGAATCAGTCAATAAATCGATTGCCTTGCATTATTTATAATGACTGAGACACGCAGTCGGCCAAAAAGTTAGTTAGTTACAAACAACAACAACAACAGCAACAACAACTGAAAAAGTCTATCCATTTGGGTCAATCTCATTACATATTTGTGAGTTCTTTGACAATCTCAGCATATGGCGCTGCCATCTCCAAACCCATTTTACTTTTACTTTCTTTTTTTATGTGGCCATTGTATTTTATTAATTGTTTTTTGCCCTGACTGATTGCTGTCAATTTTTTTATTGATTGCCCCACACACTCTTACAGCTGGCACGGCCAGAAACCAATCAAATAATAAAGGAGGTGGTCCTGGTTAAGGAAAAAACGGTAATTTGCCGCTTCAAATTAACTGTAATGACAAACAAACATCAACGGTTCTGATTCAAGTCAAAACAATGCCGAGTTAGCTGGAAAATAGAATAAAAAGGTTACGCTTTTATCGTGAAATCAATATTTGTCTGTTAAATAATTAAGTGATAAATACTATATATTTTTAAAGTCATTAGAAAGTCTGTTAATTTAAAATAAATCTAACAACTTGTCAACTATAATCTGGAATCTTTCCCACCTTTTTAACTAGCAGCCAAATCAAGTTATGCATAATAAATTTGTCTTAAATATTTAAATTTGTTCAACTAAAACTCAATTAGCGTTTGTTATTATTTAATTTGCGCACCCAAAAAATTATGTTTTCCTTTTGGTCTTGCCCTTGTCGAGGGCAACGCCTTCACTGCTTCGTCTCCCCCCCTCCTTACTCTTGGCCAGTTAACGGGTAATGGGAAAAGTTTTAGCGACTGCTCCCACGAGTTGTGAAATAGTTTTGTTTAGCAGCAAAGAGTGCAAAATGTTTTAATTGGTCAAGCAATATGTTCAAAGCTATATATATATATAGAAGGGTATATAGAGTAAACCTGTTGTTGTACAATGAGCTGACAATTTGCTTGCCGCTTAACGCTTACTACACCCCCCCGGGGCCAGCAGCTACTTGCTACCCCCTCCCCAGCTGAGCTCAAGTCATGCATTATGTATGACATGATTGGCGTATTTGTGGCGGCATCAAGTGGGATTATGGCCTTGAACTTTTTCTTCAGTAGGCGTAGCCAAGGGCCGCAGTGTGTGTCATTGATTTATTGGCTTTCAGACCCTAAGCCTTACCCACACACACCCCCCCACCAACCCACCACCAAAAATGGAAGGGACAAAATGTGAGGTTAGGATAAATTTCATTTAAAGTTGTGAGCCAGAATTTTGCATATATTACTAAAATACTCATACGTACATATACGAGTAAGCCCACCCCCTCTGCAAAGTGGGCGTGGCACCCACAAAGTTTGTGTCGAGAGCAGAAACCGCTCGCATAGAATATGAGCAAAGTTTTTTCCACATTCCTCGACTACGTGCATAATTAAACAGGTGACAAGCAAAACAGGTAACAGAAAATTAATATAAAAAAAAAATATCTATCTATAAATAGAAAATCCATAGAGTTTACTAGAGAAGAAAAAGCGTGACACAGTTCTTGTATCTCTTTGTCGAATAATCAGAGAAAAAGGTCAAATCCTGTTCATTAAATATAAACAAAATTGGCTTCGGTCAGCTCCAATCATTCACCTAAAGTGTTTCCAGCCTAGGCATCGGACACTCAGTAGATTAGTTGTCCTTTGGGTCACATCAAAATTGATCGATGGGCAAAGGGGGAACATTGTCAGCTTTAGTCATCTGCTTATTTTCGAAAAGCGGGCAGGTCTTAACACTTATTTGGGTGGCAGTCTTTTTAGTCTTTACATTTTAACGCAAGCGAAGGTTGAACTTTAAGGCTTAAAGGGTAAAGGGTTAAATTCAAGAATTGAAAGGCTTTCTGTCGGCTTTTAACTCTCCTATCAGATTATTTTACGGCTCTGATTTTCTTTCTTCTCGTTGTCTTGATTTTAAAAAGTTGCTCTCGTTGCAGTGTTTTTTTTTCACCCGTCTCGTTTTTATATTTTACTCGTTGGCTTTTTAAAGTTTACTTTTTGATGGCTTTTCTGAATCATTTCTGCAATCGGTAAGCGTGTCAGTTGAGGTTGCACAGCCCAATGACAGCAAATAAAATGAATGAAGAAGGTTGCTTCAACACTCGTCAGCTCTTTTTTCTCCTCTGCGGCTCGTCTTGTCATCGCTCATCAGCCATCATTGCAGGCATCGTCAACAGTAGCCGTGGCAGCGAGTGAATCCGAGTGAAGTGCCACGCCCACACGCTTAAAGCAATGAACTTTAAGTAATTTGCTTTTACTGCCTGACAAGTGACGAACAAAGTGCGCCGCTTAGTTTGTTTCCCTCCTTTTTATATTCATTGTTGCAGGACACAACGAAGGGCGGCATGTTATCAAAATTAATTTGAGGGGAAACTTGAGTTGGGCTCCTATATTTTTTCTGTGTTGTTTGTTGGTTTATTTTGGCGCTCTATTTTCGAGTTTGCAGCGTGTGTGTTGGTGTTATTTTTGTTATTGTTGTTTTTGTTGTGCCATGGAATTGTGCAATGTTCCGGAACGCTGGTTTGTTTTAGCAAAATGTGCGCTATAAAACAAGAGCGCATAAAAAAGCATTCACTTCACTAGCGTTCTATGTAGTATCTCTTGCAAATGCTATACAATGTTTGTCAGATGATTGCGCTGGTTAGTTACTTATATCCCCAGCGAAAAGTGCGAAAAGTTCAAATGCAATCTCGCCAATGCATTACACTGTTGACTTCCTCAGATTTATGTGTGTAATAAACTGGTGGAAGAATAGAAATATAGTAGATGCCATCGATAATAAATATTTACAATTAAATAGAATCTTGCTTCATTCTAGGGGGATTTTAACAAATAGTAGATAATAAAAAAGCATATTTCAATGCTTAAAAGCATTTAAAGTCCGTTACAAACACTTCTTCGAGCTTTTTAAATATTTTTCTGTATTTAGTGCACAAAATGAACTAAATACCAAATATTTTTGCTACAAATAAAATATGTAGAACGCTTTGTCTGGGTGTGTGTGTGTGTGTTTGATGTGTGCTCTACAATTTCTCGAATTTGTAAAAGCTTAGAGCCCCTTACACACACACTCACACACACACATGTGCAAATACAAGAAGCTTCACCCTTCTCTCCTATGCACATTGTTTAAAAAAAAAAAATGTCAGGCAGGCACCTTATTTAGGTCGAAAAGCACTCAGGATAGGCAAAGAGCCGACAAATTCCACACTCGGTATGTCTCTGTGTGTGTTTGTGTTAGTATTGGTGTATCTGTGTGTCAGTCAGGTGACAGTGTAAGCGCCTTAAGCTGCTTGAAGGCACACACACACACACACACACACACAGCAGGACAGGCGCCATATGGAAGGGTTTTTTACTGTCTGATGGCCAAGCAATCTATAAAATAGAAGCAAGCTACACAGCCGCTTGCATATACTAGTATATTGTATTGTATTTCGAGGGCTGCCTTTTCTTACATTGAACGTCTTGGCAACATTGAGTGTTATTTAAAGGGAAAGTGTGACTTTTTTATTGCAGAACGTTATGGGACACAGTATCGAGAAAAGAATTAAGGAAAGCTTGTGTGATGTGCCTAAAATTTAAATGTTTTCAATATCATTTTCACAGAGCAACCCTCGCCTTTTGTCGCTTGTCCTCATTCTTCACACTGTAGACTTTCGACTTTCTTAAAGGCTAAATTTGGGCTCTAAAATTGAATTTACTTTCGCTAAGCTAAGAAAATTGAGATAGTTTCTAGTTCCTAGTTAGATTGTGCAATTAATTGAGTAATTTAAATAAATTGCCCCACAAATGTGACTAACAGACAAGCCAGCTTACAACTTGCAACTGCGCTGCACGTGCGGCAAGCATGTCAACACACAGTAACTGCAGCTGTTGATACTGAAGATACATTTTGTGCTGGCATTGAAACAAACAAACAGCTCGAAGGCGCTCAATTTTCGGTTAGCCAACAACGTTGCAGCTTGTCTGTCTTGTCGCTGCTGGCAACTGTCCTCAACACCACAAATTGTATCTCACAGATACACAGATACACACAGCAGCATCCCTGTGCGGGTCCAGTGCTGACGTCGCAAAACAGCAACAAAAAAAAAGGAAATAATGGAAAAATTTACAAAATAGCTTAATAATAAAAGAGACGGCTAAGGCCCAACAATTTCGTGTGCCTTCTTTCTTGCTTTCTTTTGGTTGCTCATCAAAATTTCATGCGTTGAAAAAATATTTCTCGCCTTGTTATGTTTTTTTTTTTGTAGCTGCTTCCTTTTGCCGTTTGCCGTTTGCCGTTTGCCATTTTGCATTTTTATTTTTATTTTTGTTTATTGCCTCGCCTTGTCCATTTATGCGCATAATTTATGCATAAATTTCAATTACCTGGCGCCCTCAAGTATGCAACATCTTCCCCTCAAGTCGACTGCCTTTAATTCACTTAGGTAAGCAGCCAGCAAGAATACAACAAGAAGTAGAAAGTGTCTCCTCGCTTTGTATCACATGCTGCTTAGCTAGAGCATAATTTAATTAACAAGCTTGCAATGAGTTTCCCGCTCAAGCATGAAGCAGGAAAAGTTCACAAGTGCAACTATTTTTAGATTACAAACTCAACTTTTATTAAAAAAATAAAATAAAACTTTGTGCCTTAAAGTGATACTCCACTGACTGACTGACATATTACAGCTAAATTTTCTATTCGTTTTTTTGTTGCCCTTCTTCTCGGCTCTCAAATTTGAAATTCAAAGCACGTAAGGAACGCCACACGTTCGCTTCATTCATTGCTCACAGATATGCGAGTAATTTATATGGGCAAATATTTGTGCTTGCTCAACGAGAGCAAGGCGGTTCAAATGTAGTTAGCCACGCCCCAATGTAAGTGTGTGTATACGCCCCATTTAGCCTCTGGCGTTGCCTCATTACAACTTCATTAAAAATGTTTGGGCTGCAAAAAGAGAAATTCGCATATGTCGCATATTACACCCAAGGGAATGCACATTAAATCGAATTGCAATATATATATAAAGTATGACGAATGGAGTTGGTCCAGTTCAGTTCTGGGACTGGGCTTATCTTTAAAGTTTAATTGATGACCACAGGACTGACGCAAAAGTTAATGAAAATGGCCGGGCCAATAGCGAGGCGTGAAAATATGCAAAGTGACTAAAGGGCAGTGACAGGGATCTCTGGTCCTGGATGGATAATTAATTTTGCTGAGCCGTCGGCTTGTCCCGTCATCTTCAGTCCCCTGTTCCTGTCATGCCCAAATATCTCCCACTTGGCCTTAATGAATTTACAGACAATAATTGGATTGTGCCGGGTAAGAGCATGACTAAAAATAAAATCCACTCACAAATACTAGACACAACAAGCCGGAGTGTGTTTAAAACCCAAACTGAACTCTTAAATATCCTGTAAAAAATGTGAGAAAAATCCTCATAGTACTTTTTACAGGGTATGCGTCGGGGTGCGTCGCCTGGAATTATGCAAACGCTGCGAAAGCAAAGCGTAAAGGCAAACACCGATTAGCACAAAGAGTGCGTAAGCCAGGGGCGTCACCTAAGGAATGGAACTGGGGGGTGTGGCAGTTGATGCCCTGGTGTGAGCCACGTTAATGGGTGTCATTACCAGTCGGCCAGAAAAACTTTTTTTCCCCCTAACTGCGCTGCATTTGTGCTTGGATCTTAAGTTTATCTGCTCATTAGCCAGACTTGACCGCCTCCGCCTTTTGTTGTTGTCCTTTGGCAAGGATTGCGCACATTACAGATTATTTTTCACACTCAATTTATGCAAGCTTGTTTTTATTGGCTCCATAAAAGTTGGCAAGGCGTGAAAATATCGTAGACAATTAAATGCAGGTGTTTGCAAGAAAATAACTAAAGATTTGACATGTGGTCTGTATTCCGCAATTCATCAACAAAGTTGCTTTGAGTGACTGGACAAATAAATCAAGACAAGCATTGACCGCAAAGCTGCTGCTGTTTGCTAATGACTAATGGAGACAATCACACACACACACACACAACACACACACAGCAAGTGGGTCAAGAGTAGGAAGGAAATCCATGTTCATAAGTCCATTGAGCCGTAACATAATATTTATGCGGCAAATATGGCCAAAATATCCCAAGCGAAAGGCACTTCAAGCCAAGCCAAGCCAAGAAACTTCTCGCTTAAGTAACTTAATCTGTCAAATGTGTGTGCTAGTGTGTCAGTATGTGTGTGTGTGTGTGGCATCATCATAAATATAAACAGCTCATCACTTGAGCAGTTTCGTAACTTATGTTTTGCCGGGTGCTGGCGATAAGCTGTAAGTTCTACATAATTTGATATTCATACATGACCATGTGTCATCAAAGTGAATTTTCGTTAATGCTGCATTCAAATCAATGCCTAAGCCAAACTAATTCCTTCAAATATGTTTCTATTTGCAGAAGACGCCCGCAAGCAGTCGCAGAACTCGTAGCAAGGTAAGCAAATCAAGGATAAGTCACTCAACTATCTATGCGTAAGTCAGTTGGAGAAACAATATAAATAAGAGCCACATTTGCATATATTTAGCAAGGCATATATTTGGATTTATTTACATATTCAATTCACGAGCCAATATAGCAGCCATCATTTTTCAACGTCAATCAGTGTTTGGTTTTTTGTTCTTTTTTATCTAAATCAATAAGGATAGGTTTCATGCAACGCTGCTTCACTTAAGTAAATTTTATTACAAGTTTTAAAAGTTTACAGCTTAGTAAAAAAAACTTTGTCTATAACTTTTTTGTGAAATTACAAGTCTAAATATTTTTTGGAATTTTCTAAAAAGTAAATCAATGTTAAAAAAGTAAGTAAGTAAATTTTCTATAATGCTATTTTTAATATACCCTCACTCTTAAACAATATTAACTCATGTGTGTGTGTCTTTGATTAATTGTGTGTGTACAGTTGATCAATATTTATGAAGCTGTATTGTGTGTAGTCAATTATGATTTATGAGCAGGTATATTGTTAATTTGTCGATTTTCGACCATGCCGCAAAGGTATGCCGATCAATCAAATGGTGGCGGGCAGCAATAATGCGAACTGATTGCAAAATTGACTATGAAATTATAATTAATGCTAATTTCACGCGGTCTTTAACAAACTGATGCAATGCAAATAAATGTTAATTGCCACAAATTTTCACATTGCCTCTCATTTGCATGCAGATAGATGCCTGCTTAATGACAGTTTATTGACGCTTAATTTATGCAAATTTTACTTTTCCACATTGATGGCAATGTAACTGCAACCAGATTTAAATGAAAGAGCGTTATTTTTAGAAGTTTGACAATTTTTAGTACACTCAAAACAAAATCAACACGAAAATCAACTATACAAATAGTTAATTTTAGTATGCGAGCTTTCGCCATGAAACGTAGTAAATTTAACTTTAAACAAGTATGATCTTTGGCAAAATCGGCCAGATCGGAAATCTATACAAATACAAGACATTTGATATGATTTTGGTTTAAAAAAGTATTCTTTATACAGTTCAGTTTATATAGTTTTCGGATGGCCCAAAATAGCTTCCTTACTTGTTTTTATTAAGTTGTTATTCAAACAAAACTTTGCTAGTAAAAAAGACACCAAGTTTATAATGCTATTCGTCTTCAATTATAAAATAAAATTAAATTTTCATTGGCTGTCAATTTGATGATAAATCTAATCTTAAGCTTGAAGCTCATGAAAAAGGCAGCCAGCCACAATCTTAAATCTGATGTCCATAACGAAACTGTCTTTGGCGGTTGACTTCTGTAGCTATAGCTGCTCCTTCTGCCTGTGTCTCTGTTAATTTACACACAGCCAGCTCGAGATGAAGAAGATTTAGGGAGGCACATTTCGTTTTAGTGTGTTGCCGTAGAAATTTAATAAAGCAAGCGCCAAAAATTATTAGCATATTTAAAGGCGAATGCTGCACATAAACTCAAGGCTCGAGCTCAATGACATCAAAGAGCAGAGAGTGAGGGATGAGGGGTGTACCAAGAAGCAGCTCAACATCAGCTGTTGGCTCATGTGGAGAGCAGCAGTGGCAGCAACTTCAGAAGTTCATAAAATGAGGCGGCTGAGAATTGTCATGAAATATATGCGCTGGCAGACAGCAGGAGGGGAATGGATTGACAGTTGGCACAGTGCCCATTTGACAATTCGTAAGAGAGAGGGTGTAGGGGGGGAAGGAGGTGGATAGGAGCAGGGGTCGTGCAGCTGTCCAAGCAAACTAAATCCAAGGACCTGTCAAAGCACAATGGACTGGAAATTATAGTAAAACACATTTTCAAAGTTTTACAGTTTTAAACAAATAGTATATAGAGCATGATGATATTTTATTGACTAATTTTCAGATATTTAAACTATTACTTAAAAGTTATATCAAAAGAGATTTATGTTAACTGTAGCTCCTAGCTGCATTTATAGCATAATTAGTTTATAATTTGCTAGCCTCTGCTTTTCGAGTTAATGTTTTCTGCATCTGCAAATGCTAAGTTATTTATTATGTTGAACAAATTTAATTGCGCATACGCCACATTGACCACAGCATTAGCCGCAGGCAACACAATAAGACAATTTGAAAAGCTTTTAATATGTTTCCTGACTAAGCATATTCACTAAATCCATTAGCCATTCAAATGAGTTATCAGCCATTTGTCGGATGAGCTGTCTGAGTCAGAAATTGACAAGCCAGGTTTGAGGCTAAAAGTAGAAGAAATTGAGTAATACACTTATTTACACAACATTCTCGTTTAGTCTATAACTATTTTTATGTATGTTTTATGTAGATAAGTTATAATACTATCTAACTGGTATACCTTCTTCAATCAGTGCCATGCATAAACGAGCACGCATAGAAAATTGTCAGTTAAGCAGACTAGGTTAGCAGAAGGGGATTATTTTAGCACACACACACACACACAGACAACAGATGTTAATGCCTCAGTAAGCAAAGTGCGTTTCGCTGTTCGCCTTTTGTGTCTGTCTCTGTGTGGCATTTGTCTCACTCTCTGTTCCTTATTGTTATCGCTCGGACCATGTTGTCCACTCCCTTCGCTCTTCTCTGTTCTTGTTGTTGTGCGGTCAGTATTAATATTTGTTGTTGGCCTGGTCTATACGCATTGTGGCCACAAATTGTATGGGCCCAAAAGCTGATTTACGTTTTACGATGGCCATTATGGCACGAGTCTGCTCTGGCCTGGTCCTGCCCGGTTGTGCAAGTCACTTGCCCTCGCATTATATCGAATTATGTTATAAATATATGAAATATATATATGTATATTCAGGCATTGCACAAATACGTGTGAGCTTGCTGAATGAACATGAAATTCGCACACACATTTATGGCATTTTATGTCATATTCGTGAACTGAATTCCCCTATTTATTCACTTGGTTTGAACAGGAATGACAGTTGAAGGAATATAAAAAACTATTTACCATTTAAGTCTACTTTTATTTTGTCAAATGCGTATGTTTATTAATGTCAATATTAATCAGGAAATTATTCTTTCATACCAGCAACAACAAACCAAGCATATGATTTATTGAAACAAAAATCCTATTTTTTTTTGCGGTTCTTTTGGGTTTGCGCATCCGGTCCAAACGCAATCAAGCGCAGCTGAAAAAGGACTGAAAGGAGCAATAAGCAAACGTTGTACAACATTATTGTTGCATAATAATATCTGCTAATTTGTGCGCATAACAACCAATAGCAACAACAAAATGTATAATAATAGGCAATAATAACCAATGCAGCAGCTTGCCGGGCAGGAAAAGAGAATGTGGCCAGCTGTGCGGGTCATTTGTGGGCCCCTTTTACGTACACGCATAATGAGCGGGTCAACAAATGACTCATAAATGTAATATTAATTTTGTTGTGTTGCAACAGTGAATGCCACAGCGAGGCGAGCCAATAATTCAAGCATGCGACATTCTGTTGAGGACATTTGTTGCTGTCGCCTTAATCAGCACAATTGTTGTGCTGCAAATCAATATTTGGCTTGCATCATTTAAAATGAGCCCATGACGACAAGGGGCGCACTCAGTGGCCAGTTAGGGGGGAAGGAGGGGTGTGGCAGGCACTTAAAATCGAGGCTAGAGTCCGATTCGACTTCTAGCCACACAGCCTCGACAGCATTTAATGCTTGAGCAATGCTTTAGTTTTATTGATTAGTTGCCAGCTTTGTCGAGGAAAGAAATTTATTTACTTACTGAACTTAATTTTCTTGGATTTTCAAATATTTGCTTAACGAATTGTTCTCAAATAAATAAACTATGTGTGTTTTATAGAAAACGCTTTAAAAAACAATTAGTGTTCGGAAATTGTTTTTCTTTATGCTTAGCACTTAAAAGTTATTTACAGTTTCATTTGGTAGAACACAAATTCAAAAGTATAAAATTCTAACCGCATATTTTTAAAGGTATATACATATATATATGTATATAGAAAACACTCCATATTCATGGAATTTTTAGTCAAGCTTTCGCGACGAGAGCACTTTAACTTGTTTTCTTTTTATTCCATCTGAAACTGGCATGGCAATTTTTTGTTAAAATTTTTCTCGCAGCTCTAATTGCTGTAGCTGTAGCTGTCGCTGTTGGTTGCGCTGTCTGGCTTGAACCACACACAGTGCCGCTTGCCTATTGTGTGTTATTAAAAAAAAAAAAAAACCACCGAGTAACCAACAACGAGAACAACATCAACAGCAACAATTGTAAATCATCCTTGGGTGACCTTGCGCTTTGCAGGACGACTGCGTGCCATGCTCATTATGCTCTCCTCGCTGTTGTTACTGTTGTTATTGTTGTTTCCTTCTTGGGAAACGTCAAGTTTTGCGCTTGCATTTTAATGGTTGCAATCAAAATTTCAATGCATTGTTAAGAAGATGGCGGAGATTGCCTGCAAAAGGTCAAGGCGAAAACTGACTTCAATTCTTCAGGCACGTCAACGGCGAACAAACGTGTGCAAACATAAAAAGATGTGCTAAATCAGTTTAGAAGCGCCTACTTAACGTTTTGATTTATAATTTGTGGCCAAGGCGCTTGTTTCATTTCTTTCTTTTATGACAATGGAAAAGTTTTTCATGTGGCAATTAGAGAGCAACTTTTACTCAGCTGATTCCAGCAGCTGCAAAATGAGATGAGTGAATGTGAATATAATAGTGCTGTAGTAAAATAAAAGGCAACAGCGCAGAATGTCGAGTCTCAGTTTAATTTCACAAGATTTCACTCGTATTGTTGAAGGGCGTGATGTGGGGCGTGTAAGCACATCAGGCAAATGCCTGATGATAAAATAAAATGCCAAATGTGCGCGCATTATTCAAATGTCAAACGATAGTCTGGAGCAAATAAACACACACACACACACACACCCATTCCCACAAGTAACTCAGATACAGCCATGAACTTATGGCACACATGTGTCTGGGCGAAATATATGAGCATGCTGACTAGCTAGACAATTTGATATTTTACTTAACATATTTCCTCAAAGCACATTATTAAGATTAGTTTTTGAAAGCTGTAATATTAATGAATAAAGGAGAAAGAGGAATAATTCCTCAATGGAAAAGTAAACCTCTTTAAATTTTATGTTGCCTACTTTTAGATGCTCCTTAAAAATTTTAGGACTCTGCACTTTTCAATTAGTCTTTGGCAGGCACTTGAGTTGAAAATTCACTGGCGCATTGCTTTAAATCTCTTAAATGGACCGCAATAAAAGTAATGCATAAATGTTATGCGCATTTTGCTTGTCTGAAATCTCTTTTCACTTCCCCGTGAATGGCGTGAGAAATGGCAAAAGTGGGTTTAACATTTGGATTGGGGTCGAATCTTTTACGAGCTTTTGGCTCCTTTTCACACACACACACACACACACACGCAGCACGAGAAATTTGTTTAACCATTTCTATAAAAAAAAAAAAACACATGCACATACACGCACAAAGCCAGCTGGAACACAAGTAATAAGAGGTGTGAAGTGTTATGTGTGACAAGGCATAAATAACTAAACACCTGCAGAATCTGTGTATGGTGGCACATAGAACACAGAACGGGTAGGCAACTCCATCCATCTGCTGTTGTTCTGTTCTGCATCGTCTCCCTGTCGGGCACGTCTGAGTTGCGGCATTATAAATTACGCAAGGCTCGTCTGCCATTGCTTAAAGCATTTGTCAATATACTCGCATCGAGCTGAACCGAGAGTCGTTGAGTCGTTGAGATTTGGCGTGCCAAATATTTTACCAGCCAATAATCCAAGTCGTCCATCTGTCTGCCGTTTCATGCTGATGTACCATTTAAAATATTACCAAACTATTTAAATTTTAATAAATATTCTGCATTTTTTGTGGTTAGCCTAATTGACTGCAGTTTTTCAACGAGATAAATAATTCATATTTTTCCTGCATGTTTTTTGGTTGAAATATTTAATAAATGAACTCGTAATGGTTTTTAATAAACTAATTAAACTTCTCTTTAATAATATAAATTGCATGATTTATCTTTGGTTTTAATTTAAAAGTGTCAATAAATTTATATTAATTATTTTTGATTTATGATTTTATTAAGTGAGTAACTTTAACTTTGATTAATGACTTCTTTTAGTGGCGCCATCTTGCGTTAGCTAGCGTCAGATTGCACAATATAGCTGCGTGCTTTTGTGGTGAAAAGCTTTCATTTCAAAGAGAGCGCTGTCCAATCAGCTGTTGCTAAAGATAACAGCCAAAGACAACCGTAAATCAATAGTTTATTTATTTTTCAAACGAATGCAACTGATAAAGTGCAAACAGACAAGGCAGCGCTTAAATAAATCGGAATCCGCGCGATAAACTCTGAAATCAATAAAAAAGCGACCCTAAATCTTCGTTTTAATCAACACTAATAATTATCATTACAGGGGCTTATCAGTGCAATAGCATTTGGCAGGCTGATAAACACACCTTCAAACGCTTTTGTTATTCAAGGCCTTCAATTCATTGCCAACAGAGGAGCATTACTTGCGCTCTCTCTCTCTCTCGCTCTCTCTCTTTCGCTGTGAGCTTTTGTTAGCTTTGATTAATGCAATGTTGCGAGCTTCCAAATGCGCTCTCTCTCGCTCTCTCTCTTTCTCTCCTCTCTTGCAGGACTTGAAGCAAAGCAAAACGATTTGTCGTTTGATGCTGTTGCTGCCAGTTGATTCGCAACACGTTTGCCGGAAGGTGGCCAGCGCTGGCAACAAGGAAGCAAGGACTATTTCACAGCCAGTCGAGTCCTCGTTACTCGACAGTTGCCACGCGAAGTTCTCGTCTGTTGAACGTGTGCATGTATCAGTGTGTGTGTGTGTGTGTGTGTGCAGTAAAAGTTATTTGAAACAATCGAGTGATTTATTTGCTGTAATTGCATGTGTGCTCAAGTGTACTTAAGATCAATTTAACTCTGTGGAACTAGCCAAAAAAAAAAAAAGGGAAATCGAAGCCAACTTGTTGCCAAACCTGTTGCCCCATTAGCATGACAAGCGCAGGCAGCGAAATTAAGGGCTAATTGCAAATATTTGCTCAACAATTTGTTGTTGGCAAAGCTTTCATCTAGTCCCTTGTAATAAATTAGAAGCTAATCGCCAAATCGCGCCTGCGATCCTTGATGCTCAACAATTAGTCGCACGTTCGGGCTGAGTAAATAATACTCAACCCGAAAATCGAGTCACGTTCGAAGCGTAGGCAAAGGGGCAAGGGGCACTGACTGACTGACAGACAGACAACTAAAATTACATTAAATACATTCAAATTACAATTACGTAACCCAAAAACAAATACAACAACAACAATATTAATGAAAGGCAGCTATAAATCTGAGAAGAGCAGTCAAACGGGTCTGCCAACACCTCACAAACACACATAGACACACACACACACATAGATTTAGTAAGCGAGGCGTGTTGCCAGACACACCCCGGAAGTGCCCTTCACCCCCCCACACACACACACAAACGGCAACTTCTGTTACCAGCTGACAAAAACAAAAACAAAAGCGGATTAACACTTTGCCCCAATGATGATATGGCCATGCCCCCCCTTCAAACTCCTCCACTCCGCTCCTTTCTGACCAACTAGCGCCCTCTGGCGCTTGGCCACAACGCTTGCTGTCGTCATTTTTTATACGGCCCTGGGCGTGGCAGTTCAAATCAAGCCGCCTAACAAGCCCCGCCAAAGCAGCCTGAACTCTCTCTGACCCTTTTTGTTTAGTCAATCTAACTTTGCAACCTTTTCCGAAGGGGGGAGGGAATGAGGGCGCGGTTGAGCAAAATAAAAACTCAAAAAATTACACTGGTCACCAAAATTGACAGCAGTTTTTTATGGTATTTCTATAACGCTTTGTCTTTTGTTCCTAAATATTTCATCTATTTGTCTTTCATTTTCTTTTTCTTTTCCTTCCCATAAAACATGAACAATTTCATTATTAGACAACATTAACAGCTTATTTTAGCTGTCATTTTAAGTATTTCAGCATTCCATATTTGATTTTTGATAGACAACAAATATTTTAAGCTGTGCTGTCATCAGTTTTAAGAAAATTTCGCTTTAGAAATAGTTGACTCCATGTGTTGCAGAGTGTTTTAACAACATGTTGGACTTTTAGAAGAAGTGAGCAGTCAGCCAATTGTTGTTGCTTCCAACGCTTAAGCCGCAAAATATACCCAAAGTTTATATATATATTTATTTGTTGGACCTCATTCTTTTTTATTTATTTATATATATATTCAGTGCGTGTATATTTTTGGGCCACACAGACAGACTGACAAACAAGTTGGCCTGGCCTAAACGGCTCAGCAATTTGCCTTGCGTTGAACCCTTGTCCATTGGCTTAAATCTGATGCTGCTGCTGCTGCTTCTGCTGTTTTCACAGTTTCCTGCTCTTGCGTCTTCAGACGCTGCTATTTTTTTTGTTTTGTTTTGACAGACTTGTGACTAACAGGAGCAAATGTTTTCCAACTGAGTTGACTAGTATTTTCAAAGCAGCCTAACATATTTTGCATTCTATGGTTTTTTATCGTTTACTTTTTGTTGGTTATTCAATATGTAGCGCTTTCTTTTATCTACCCCAAAGCCAACCAAAAAAAAACAACGTATGTATGTGACCTTGTGCACTGGGATATTTGCGACCTAAATATTTCAGAATTAATTTACCAAATTAAAGCCGGCATGCTTATCCAAGCCACTGAGCTTTGCAATTTATCTGCAAACATGAGCGAACAAACACACACACAACACACACACACACACACACACGCATTGCCGTAAAGCACCTAAAGGTATTAATTAGTATTGCACAATGAATTGGGGGTCCAGGGAGCAAACGGCCAAGGGCCGCGGGGAGCAAGGAGCGAGCATAACCAAAGCGAAAATTCAACGAGCTGAACATTTGAGCTACAACGCTTCCAACTAAAACTTATTATAATACAATAAACATAATATAAGAAGGGCGGGCAAATGCTCAACACACAACCAACAACAGCAACAAAAAATCCATAATGACCAAGTTGGTTTCGCGTTTCATTTTCCTTCTTGCTTTTTTTTTCGCGTGCTCCTTTACCATATCGACAAGCGAAACAAACTCTAACACACACACACAAATACACTAACACACACTAACACACACTAACACATTTACACGGCAACAAGGTGTTGACACTCTCACGCCCAGATGCGTTCTTATGAAAAGCAGCGACAAGTTGCACGACATCTAAAGACATTTATAGACACCACATATACATAAGTATTAGGAAAGGACATGCCAGGGATAGGAATATATATGTACGTGTTACGTGACGTTGACTAAATATTTTTGTAACTAAATATAAAAACAAATGCCAGCTGAATACTCGAAATGAATGATTGAGTGTGTGAGAATGTTGAACAAGCAGTAAGACAGGCATTGAATAAGTAAATGATTAACATTTGCAAGCTATGTGCATTCATTTATTAGCGAGCGCCCAAAAGTAGGCAACACTTTTGCAATAAGTCGTAGATTCAACTAACTTTCCGTCTAATTACCTCAAAATAAATAATAATCTTATGGGCACTTTTTAAAAAAAAGATAACCATCATAATTAATGTTCGCTATTAATTGTTAAGTAAATGCTTTACACAATCTTTTTTGATAATAAATGAGCTTATAAGCACTGCATAAATCTAGCTAAAGGCTATATAATAAGTAGTATATATAGAGTAATGGCATTTATCAAGCTGAATGCTGTGCTCTGTGTTTGTCTCTGTAGCAACTCACGCTCATTTATTTTTATAGTCTTTTGGCCGTTATTCAAAAAAGCATTTTGCGGCATTTTAACATTTTTTTTCTTTGACGCCTTCCGCAGCGCGATAAGCGAAAACAAAGCACAACAAAAATACGCAACGCAAACCAAAGCCACACCCCAAATTAGACGAGAGGAGGGGAGGTGGAAGAGGAGCAAGTCGTGCTGCCTTAATGTGTACATTTGAATGCCATTATCACAATATGCTGGCGATAGGCAGCCGCAACAAACACAACAACAATAGATACACTAACAATCAGCCACAGAAAGCTACTCATTGTCTGTGTTTGTTGTGTGTGTGCGTGTGTGCGTCTCTCTCTTTCTGAGTGTTTTTGTGTATGCGAATTTGAGTTCGCCGCTTATTTCCAAGCAATTTACTTTAATTCGTCGCAATTTAGAGTGCGAGGCAGGCGCAAAACATCACAGCAACAGCAATTTCATCAGTTGACTAAAAAACACACACACACACATATACTTGCCACACGTCCCTTTTTATAGTTGCCCCAGACACAGACACTACCTGCCACCTCTTTCACTGTGTGTGGAATGATAATGTTTTTATTGAGCGCAATCATCATTATTATCCTTCGGGTTGAAGGTTACTATAATTGCAATTATGTTTAAATTTTGTGCACAGCAAATTGAAATTGCAGTAATTTACAAGCAAGAGACGGAGAGAGGGAGAAAGGGTGGCTTTTTAAATTAAAAAACAGGATTATCGAAGATGAGAGCATTTTAAGTCCTTGTTTGTGTGCTCTAGAAAATTTATAATGTGCTAGATTATCCTTTTTCCTCACAATAATTAAATCTAAGCACATTTTAAACAACATATTTTAGCAATGAAAAAATTTGTATGTTTTGCAATCAAAAATTAAAAGTTTAATTGAGTTTTACAAAGTTTAAAAAGAGCAAGTTCATCCAATAAGCTGCTGATTAAAAAACAACATACATATATAATTTTAATATATGTAATATGTAAGCTACCCTTGTGTTAAGGTAAGCTGAATTCTCTCAGCCTGTCAGTTTTTGAGGCAGCTTAATTGTAACAAATTGGCTTGGGTTCCTTTTTTTTTGTGCCATGTTCTAATAGCCAATTTTGAATGCGCAGAGTTTGTGTGCCCAACAAACTTAACAACAAGAAAAACGCCAAAAATGGAATGAGACGAGCATAAATCACAGAGAAAAAAAAAGATTTACATCATGTCCAATCTGTCGAATGCGCCACGCCGTCTGGCGCCCGGTTCCGCCACACCGGTCACCTCAGCTACCGAAGCAGAAGCTGTAGCTCAAGTAGCGGCAGCTGAAGCCGTTCCTGCTCCAGCTCCAGCTGTAGCCACAGCTGTGCTAACTGCGCGGTTGAGCGGAGCCAATACGGTGACCAGCAGCGCATTAACTTTGGAGCAGCCAGCAGCTGCAGCTTCTGCCTCAGTTTCAGCAACAACACCAATGTTGGCCACATCCTGTCCGGAATCGCCCATACGACGCGTATCCTCGAGCTTGAAAAACTCGGCTCTTGATTTTGCTTCACGCTTTTTCAACAAATGCAAAGCGGCCACATTTACTGTAGATGGCGCCACCTACACAATCGGTGAGTACATAGAATGAAGAAAAATAACATTGGTACAACTGTGAAACACCCTGTGAACTACAGTTATTACTTATCTGTGCGTACGTAGAAGTTCAAAAAAAGGTCAACAAGTGTCTGGTAGCCAAGCACCAACAAAATATACAATAACACACACACACACAAATGAACACCTACACACATGAGTGAGTTCCACATTCGCGCTTGATTGAAAGGATGCAACATGGCAAATTGGTATCTATTTACCTTTATTTTGTGTTATTTTTGTTGCTCCCTATTTGTGGCAATTGTCAGCGTCGTACTTTTCTTTGTCTCCAATTTAATGCACACACAGCTGGGTGTGCTTTGTGTTTGCTCATGTGTGTGTGTGTGTGGAACTGACATTGTGAACAAGGTCGACAGTTGACATTGGCCCCCTAGGCGAAGGTGTGCACTTTTATTATACACTTGCAATGGGTATTATTATTGCGTCATTGAATATGTCACACATTTAAGGTGGCAACTCTGAGCTTTAAGAGTAGTTTTATATATTTCAGTATATACATTGTATGTTAGGGTATTTCGACTATGCTTTCTCATTTTTACTTTGTTTCATATTTTGTCTTGTCCTTTTTTTTTTGTTATTGATTTTTGCAGCTGGGCATAAACTGCACCCAAAACGAAATTTGATGATGCGAATGACATACTCCGTCACTGTCAGTCTAGTTTACTTGACAGCAAAGGTCGTCTGTCGATAATAGACCATGCAACTGAACAATTTTGTTATCTAGATTTAATAACAGTAAATATTGATGCATGAGATTTTGTTAGCAAAATGAAAGCAAATATCACATTGATTTGAAATGTTTACAAATATATTTATGCATGGCAGAACAAGCATGTCAACGTTGTGTTATGGTTAACTTGAGTAATTTGGCTAACTAGATTTTAAAAGTTAAGAATGTTATTTTAAAAATCCTCTGTTAACTGAGATGTGTTTATTACTAAAAAATAAACTGAAAACTTTTTCAACTTAAATGTATGCATTTAATTGCATTTCCTTTGGCTCCTCAGAGTGAAGGCTCCTGTCGGATGTATGCGAACATAAATAACATTGTCTGTTTGTTTAACTCACGCTTTGTTTCAAAGCTTTGCATTTGTTCAGCTTTAAACGTGATGTGCTTGCATTATTTCTCTTTTACTTTGCCAACGCGAAGCGAACTATTGCTTCAGCTCTTCCCTAAGTGAATTGCAAATTGCGCAGTAGCTTGGCACGGTAAATTGAAATCTACAGAGGTTTGTCCAAAGTGCAGATTTGTATGTGTTCGTCCTAATGCAGTATTCGTATATAGACAGTATATATATAGAGGTAAAATCAATGCCTTTGAGAGAGAATCTTTTATCTTGGCAGCACGGTCGGAAGCGAGAAAAAAAAGGGAATTTTCTTCATGTTTGGAAAGCTGTGCGAATTAATTCGGCAATGAAAATGAATCAATAGACTTTGGACACTTTCTGCTCATTAAACACAAACAAAGGTTTTCAGCAACATGATATTTTTCAATTAGCTCTTACATTAATAAATTATTTAAGTTTTCTTATAATGCGGGCTCATGTTTTCATTGTGGTTGCATAAATACCAAAAAAGCACACAAAATTTAATTGCATTTTCATTTTCATTTCTATCCCTTTTCCAAAGCACACTTCAAACTGTCCAGCTCTCCCAATATTCTGTCCATCTAGCTGTCTTTCTGTCTGCATACCTGAAACCAAAATTGAAACTGAAAATCTCACGTGCCAAGGCATTAAATGTGCGCACACCTTTCCTGCCTTCCTTCCTTTCTCACCTCTCCTTGTGCTTCTGTTTCGGTTTCTGCTCTGGATACTTGGCCTCACTCAAAAAGTTACAGCTACAAGCCCTGAAAGATAAGTTGGCTTGTGTTTTATTTGATACACGGCACACAGCTTTGGGAGCAGACAACAAAAATAACAACAACAACAACATTCCCAGGAGTCTGCAGCTCGGATGGATTTCATTCATGTTTGTGCGTGTGTATGCGTGTTTATTTAAAATCTGCGATAAATCGTTTCAATTTGATACTTTGATATCGAATGCTTATGTTTGATTTACAGCATTAAAAACACAGAGCTCAACATGGCTGCATATAAATATTTACTAATTATTAATATGCCATAATGCGGTCAATAATAATTGCATACAGGAAGCAGCCTGTTAAGAAGTTGATCAACAGACAGTTGTCAACGCTTTCACTCTTTATTTATTTTTAATGATTTCAATTAAAATGCCATTTAAAGTTAATCGAAGCACGCTGCAATTGAAGAACGCCTGCCATTGTTGGCTTGCGGCCAGCTGAGCTTAAAGGATATGCCTGCAAGTGAAGTTACCAGACCCAAAGCAAAGAAGAGAAGCAAGTTAAAAGCAAAGCGTGCAATGTGAAATTGTCAAGTTACAGCAGAGTCTTGGGGACTTTGCCTAGCCTGCTCGCATCCGGGCTGGAAAGCAAAGTGCATCAGCTGTGACATCAATTAAAAGTTGGCAACAGGACTGCAATTTCCACAGGCATAATGCAATTAAAATTGCACCAAAAGCAACAACAACAGCAATAGCAGAGACGTAAAGCAATCTCTTGGGCATTAAAACGTCCAGCCAGCAGCTGCAGCATGTTCAAGTTCTATTAATAAGTCTCTCTAGACTTAAACTGTTTAGTTCAGTTTTTTTTTTTTTTCCTAAAACTTGCGCCTAGTTTAATCTTTAATTGCTGATTTCTGTATGCACAACAAGTGCCCCGCTTGCTTGCGGAAGTAACTACAACGCTAAGCAAACGTTGCAAGAAACGAGAAAAGGAACGACAGCAACAGGAAACAAACAAACAAGTGCCACTGAAAGGGTGTGTCTGCTGACAACGACAATGGTCGTCTTCTTCTGCGTCTTCTTCTTCTTCAAGCTGCACCTTAACTTTACCGTTGCCTGTGCTTAGCAGTCAGGCGGAAATTGCATTGTCAACGCCAGATGCTAAAAGACGGCCCAACAACTACTTCTACTGTGCACCTTGATGCCTCCTGCCTGTGGCTTATGCCCCACTGACCAACTACCAACCATCCTCAACTCATGTTGCCAGTTGCATGCTGCATGTTGCCTGCTGCCTGCTGCCAGTTGGCCACAGCTCGTTGTCATAGATGCGCAAATTAAAAATAATGACAGACAAGAACTCAAAACCTGTTTTAACCAAAGATATTACACCCTAACATGGTTAATTGAATTCTGTATGTAATTCAGGTTTAATGCAAGCCTAATGATATAGTTTAAGTTTGGTAATTTATCAAATTGTATAATAGCTTACTTATTACAAGCAACAATTGTTTACTACTTGAGGCGTTTTATTCAACTTCTTACTACAACTTTAATAAACATTTCGTGCAATTTAATTAAAATAAACACACTTTGCAATCAAATATAACTCAACAAAGCAAAACTCTATGAACACTTCGAACAAGGCTGAAACCACTTAATAGTAAAAACAACAATAACAAAAGCATACAGACACAAACCACAAAACACTTCAACAAATGAAACAACTCTCGCTTGGCTAGAGAGAGGAGAGAGAAGCACTTGCAGTTTGAGAAAGTGAGAAGGTGAGAAGTCCAGTGCACAGAGAATTTGAGTTGGATTGTTGGATTTACACACTTGACTTGTGCAACTTGTTGTTTTGTTGTTGGCCTACCATTAATCAGGCAGGCAGACTCTTTGCAACGCCATTTTGTTGCATGGCAGCCATTACCATGGCCCTGCTCAATGTGGCAGTCGGCGTGGCGTTGATTTAGTTGCCATTTTTTTTGTTTCCATCCACACACACACACACACCTGGCTATAACCTGTTGCAATGGAGACTGAAACACGTTAACTGTTGCGAAAATTTATCGATTGAGCCCCAACCAGCGATGGGCACAAACACAAAAAAAAAACAGAAACTGAAAACGAAAACGAAAATCGATTTCACGCTCAAATTGATTGGCTTTTATTGCAGGGCCATTTAATTTATGGCAACTGCTGCTGCTGCGAACAATAAGCGACAGCATTTTAAGACTTATAAATTTAAATTGCGACCAAATACACACAACAAAAATCTAACTAAACTTATGCGAAATTCCTCGGGCCTTGAGGTTACGACCTATCCACCAAAAAAGTTGCTGCTGTTGTAAATGTTCTTTGCTGTTCAGCTGGCAACATTGATTTTCTGTTATGCTGCTAAACGCCAGACACAGGGCACATACACCACAATCCACAACCTCTATTCCTCTTTCCTCTCTGTCAGCCCACACACACACACACACACACACATCCATTATTATGTTGTGGATACACCTCCCCTCTCTCTCCCTCCATTCGTTCAGTTGCTTGCTGTGTTGTTGAAATTCTGTTGAGGTTTGCGGGCACATTTTGGGGTAAAAATGTTTTTATATCAACAGCAGCAGTAGAAGCAGTAGATATTCTGACATCCCGGCATCCTTTACTTCCTGGCTGTTGTCATTTTTGGGGCACTCGCTCGACATTTGGCAATTTGCTTCGAATTTGGCATTAATTTTTCACACAGGACACAGGAAATTGAAATGTTCCCATAACGGGAAGTCGTTAACTTGCCAAAATGGCGCTCGTTGCAACTAACACACAACAATGTTTGCTGCATTTTCTACCTAACTAGCATCAAATGGTTTCGGGGCAACGAGATTTTACAGTTTTACTGATGGCTTACAATTCAATTAAAAGTTTATTAGTCACAGCATAACAAGCCCCAAAGTTAAATAAATAATTTGTGGCTTAAAACTCTGCTTATCGAATTAAGTCAGTCAGCTAGCGAAAAGTTTTTCACCCACCTTTCGACTAGCTTAAACTTAAAATATCCAATCTTCGAGAGAAAAAGCGAGAGCTAAATGAAACCGTGTCTCTATAAAGTCTCAATGGGTGTCTGCATTCAATTTAATTGCCATCGTTTCCGCTATTCACCGTACTATTGCCCGTCTCCCTATCGCTCTTTCTTTGTCAAGGTCCATTTGCAGTGGCGGTAACTTCAATCAACGGAAATTGAAACGCAAACCAAACAGCGAACAGGAACCCTAACCTGTCCTAATGAAAGCGAATCGACCCAAAACACAGAAAGTGTAAATAGAAAAGATGCTATTGAAACTATTGCCACCCGTTTTGTATATTTGTCAGAGTTCATTTCAGCCATATTTATTTTATTGACACCATCGCAATAGATAGAAATGAACAGAAACAGAACAGCACCCAAAAAAATTGTTGTTGTTTATTTTACGACAGAAAAAAAAGAGCAACGAAAAAAGAATTTAATTTAAAAAGCAACTCGATTGACGTGCGAATACCACAGCTGCTTGTGTGTGAGTTTTTTTCCCCCATCGATTCATGGGAAACCAAAAAATTGTTTACGTTTCAACAATCGAATCAACAAAAGGCGATAGCCAGGCAAACTCCCGCACTCACGTGCCACACTCGAATTGCTTGAATGCTCTCTGTGTGAATGGGCCATGTTGTATTTTTTTTATATGTTTTCGTATACTCACATGAGATATAAATATAGGAGGAGAAAGAGCTACTAGATACGGTACATTGATGATTGCTATCTGTTTGTATTTTCAAGAGACTTTTAACTAAATGCTTTCATCTATGATTTAAAGTACTCTTCTGGAAGTTATCAGTTATAGACATAAATATTCCCAGCCATTTAATGGGCTGCAATCAGCTGAATACTATATACTATATAGTATTCACAATACTCCATTCACAGAGCTCTTTTATCATATCCATGAACGGAAGCGTTTGCTACTCGCCCTAATTGAATTCGAAGGCCATTGAAGGAGTCGCATTTGCATCATCAATCATGCGCGTATATTGCGTACTTCATACTACACTCCTTTATACATATATATATGCTGTCAGCATCAGCAATATTTTATCAATTTACCAAACACTTTCTCATTTCGCTTCCTGCCTGCCTGCCTGTTTATCTGCCTGCCTACTGGTGTAGCATGGCATCTGGCCGGAAAAATTATTATGGCAATCATCGGTGACTTTTATTTAAGTTGAGACATGGACCCAAAGAACAAGGGACCCAAGGAAAAAAATCAGCAAGAAAAAAACGCCTAGAAAGGGACATAAGGCAGACGAAAAAACAATAACACAGCAGGTGATATTTTTTATAGACCAGAACTTTTTTCGTTTTATAGCTTTTGTGTGTGCTGTGCGTGGCAAAATTGTTGCCGTTCATTAAGCACCTGGCGAGCATATCCTGTGCGTAAATACAAATGTTGAACTTCAATTTAAAGTTTGGATTTTCTTTATGTTTCCTTTCTGCTTTGTTTCTTCTTCGTTTTCGGGCCAAAAGCAATACCAAACTGCATTGACCAAAAAGCTGTTTGGGCGTCCAAGGCAACTAAAACTTTACGCTTACCTGCACTGGTAAAAATGTGTGGGGCGTGGCACGCCTCGTTTGGCACTCAGTAAAGTTTTTGTGCCACCGTGTTTATTGAGCGAGCCAAGCTGGTAAAAAGCTGCCATAATGGAAAAGTAGCGCTAAAATTACGAGTTCCATTCAATGCCCTCAAGCAATGCCCAAGCAACAGTTTTCGAAGCACCTCAATAAACGTGAGTTTGCCCAGATCTTGGCTGGGTCCGTCCAGTCTACTGTTCCTCCTGGCTTGAATCGCATTTCCATTTTGCATAATTTGTTGCCTGCAGCAATTTTTAGTTTGGCTATGCGGCAAACTTTTATCAAGCAGCTCGTGCAACTTGTGGCAACTTTCTATATATTTGCAATGGGCCCGCGGCAACTAAGTTTTATAAGAGCTCCGCGAAAAACTAAAAGAAATTTGATATTAACCGATACCCAATAAAATTAAGTTCGATTTTCAATTGTTTGTAGAAAATAATCTAGATTTTCAAAGCAAACTTTAAACAAAATAATTATAGTTAGCAATGGTTAAACTTCCTTCTAAGGGGTATCTTAAAGTCACACACTTTATTGACTTTAGCACACATGTTTGTTTATCGCATAAACTATTTTTGTGGCTTTGGATTGGGTTTGGTTTTTGTGTTTGGACTTCTAGCAGAAGGGAGTGTGCGCCTCGGGAGCTACAAATAAACACGCGAGAGAGTTTATTGAATATTGCGTGGTGAGTGTGTGTGTAGGGTGTAGCGGGAAGGGGTGTGCTTAGAAAAATCACTAGGCTAGTGTGTACAACAGTGCTTTGGTGTGTTTATTACCTCGTACGCAGCAGTTCGCTGTTTACCGATAAAAATCAACTAATTGAAACAAGAAAAGTCCAGACAAGTCAAACTAATAGGATAACTTAAAGGAGTGTAGGTTAAAGGTGGGATTGAAGTTTTAGAAACTACTCCAATTACAAAACCTTTAAATTTTTTCTATAAATAGGTATTCAGATGTATTTAAGCTCAATTTGCCTCGCTAAATTAAAAATGTTTCCTTCTACACTTTTCACTGCACTAAAAAGCTCCATAAAAACAATATAAATCAATTTGTGTTTCGGCGAATCTCCTTTTTTCCTTAGTCAACCTAATAACAAGAACGTAATTACACTTGCTTTGCTTAGACATAAAAAACACAGCGACGAGAATAATGAGGCAACCTACGGACATCGTGGCTGCTCTTCCTCACAGCCGTCACACGCTGCGTATACTTTACGTAACATTTGGTTCTTGTTTGTTTTAGCGCTCTTTCGGTTTTTATGTGCAACACAAATCAAATTTATGCGTTTGCCAACGATTCTGATGGCAATGACCAACCCAAGCAATTTCTATAACTGATATCAATCCCTTACCCCTAACCCCTCACCCTGTAATGATAGAAGTTGGAGAACGTGTTTTGAAATTTGATTTCTCATGGTAATGCCTGCAGCTGCCAGTTGCTGTTATTATTATTATTATTTTTATAACTATTTGTCCGATATTTGTATAACTTGCCTCACAGACAAACGCTTACGCATACGTTCTTTATGCAACCTCATATCCATGGTCCTGTCGTCCTTCCCCCCTTTCGCAGCCCCTGGTCTAATGTGTTGCACACGTTTGTTGCGCAAATTGAAATTGAATTGCGAACTTTAAAAGTTTATGGCCACATCGAGCACGATGAGGCCACCAAGCTTAGCAGCTCTGCAGTTCACTTAGCTAGCCATCAATGTGAACGAGATGGACAGAGACAGACAGAGAGAGGGGGAGACATGCCAACAAACTTTTCCATAGATGTTATCAATGGTCGAGCAACATTGTGGCAACAGCTTTTCCTTTCGGCCATTGCTACACCAAATAAGTACCATATATATGTATGTAGAAATGTGTATTGGTAAACACACACACACACACACAGGGGGACACGCACAACAACAACAAGAGTAGAAATCACTTTTATTGTTGACTGCACTCAATTACTTATTTATTTATCTTTTTCTTTCGTTCTTTTCGTTCTCATTTCTACTTGCATGTGCTTAACTCGTATAAAAATAAAACTTTAAACACTTTGATTACGATTTACTATCCCAACTTTGAGTCCTTTAATCAGATGTACACACAGTTTGTGGGCCTTGGATTCATCAAATGATATGTGGGTTATCAAACAGCATCATGAACAGACCAAATGAAGCGATTAGCCAACTTCTACAAGCCCTGTCCGATTAGCTCACATCAATTGAGGTCTCTACAGGGTGTTTCATGAGTATCTCCAATAAAGTTTAGCAAACTTCTTAAAACTTTAATGTTAAATAATGTTAGGATTTTCTTGTGAAAATTAAGTATTCATAGTATTTTTGGAACACCCTGTACTTGGCTAACGGTTACAAATTCTGCTCTGTAAATCAAACATCGACATCTTTTTTTCGGGACTTTCGCAAAGGCTTTTCTACATGCAGACTACATACATATGTATGTATATGGTCAAATGAGACTCCATACTGTGTGTGCCGCACCAGCAAAAGTGGAGCAAAGAGCCAACCACCCAGCAACTTTGGCACAAAACCCAACGCACACACATACACAAGTATTTTTGTGTGTATTTTTGTTGACCGATTTTTATTTGCTTTTAAGCGGCCGACTGGGCAGCCAGGATACTTGACCAGGACTTCATGCTGTGCCAGTGAGTTTTTCGCTTCAGTGATTTCAGTTCGTTTTATCAAAACAAGTTTCCAACTGGTTACGAGAATGTTAACCGAATCAATTTTCATTTGAAATGCATGCGAAGTCTTTCAATAATTTACCACTCAACGAGCGCAAACATTTTCTCAATTATGATGATGATGATGGAATTAACTTTAAGTTTTTTATACCCCATACACACACACACACACACATGGATTGCATTTTTTATGCACAATATGTAAAAGGCAAATGTTGTCAACATTTTTGAGTTGCATCGTAAATATTTAATGTTGACTTTCTCACACGAAGCGTATGTCGAAGAAGGTAAGACAGAGAGAGACATATAGAGACAGGGTTGCATGTGGAGAGAGTTGGTGAAATTTTAATGTTAATTAGAGGTAACAAGCGAGCCAGCATCTTTAGCTCAGTGTGTTTACCTTTCATTCTGTGGTCACATCAGCGCAAACCAAATAAAATAAAGCTTCAAGCGCAAGCTTTTTATACACTGTTCACAAAGGGATAGAAGTTGTATATCTTTTCTTCCGCTATCCCCCTTTTATCTCCTCTATAAAGCATCGTCGCACATGTGAATATATGTATTTATTTTATGTTGCCTTGCTTGCTTCACACTTGTCTATACTCACTTGGGCGCCAAGTGTCTGGCAGCTCTTTAACACGTACTTTTACAGCCAGCCTGGGGCAAAGATTCTCAAGTGCATTTAAACACACATTGCCGTAAAAGCTGCAATTTATAGTTATTGTGTGATAGAAAAAAATACCAATTAATAATTAATTGCATCAAACTGAAAGCTTTAAAGAGAATTTCTCTTTGATTTAAAGATGGATAACTTTAAAAGCTTATTAAAGTCAAAGAACACACATTCTAAATAAAGCTTCTTTGTAACTTAAGTCTCAAATGCAAATACTGTGTTCCCCTAGGAAGCTGTAATATGTCGCCTATTACTTGCTATCGTATTCAATTTAAACAATTTTCATATTACGCTGAGCTCAGCACTTGTCACACACACACACACACACACACAGACACGACGTGTGTGTGACCTTTAAATAGCAAATATTGATTTATGTCTTCGATGTGGAGCAAAGTGACATGGGAATGGGCAACGAAATCCTGCATCCGTTCACCTTTTTTGCAGCTGACGGCGCATAAATCCGGCGTCCACTTCACTCTCTGCAATGGGATTAAAAATTGAGATGAAGGAAACGCAGACGCCGGCAACTGTGCCAGGATAACACTGAATAGAGCCCAGACCGAACCGAACCGAACCGATCAGACAATCCAGCCCCGACCGCTGTCAGGACATACAGACACCTTTGTGCATCAATGCCAGCCATACAATTGGCTTACAATTGTTGCCCGTTATTGTTTGCCACATTTGTTGCCATTGTGGTCCTCTCTCTACTCTGTGCTCTGTGTGCATTATGCGCAGCAGGCAATCGAAAGTGGGCGGTTCGGTTTGCCAGTGTGTCCTGGACATGCGGTTTCCTACAATTCAAGTCCTCTGCAAATTGCGTCTCTGTAAATGCGCACTCACAGCTCAACGTTGTGGTGATTGCTTGATTGCTTGCACTTGCAACAAATTGCAGACGTTTGGATCAGAATAAAAAATTATACTAGATGAGAGAAGGGTATGAAATATCCAACAATATTTTATAGAATTTATGGCTTAAGCTTATTCACATTCTAAAAAAAAAACCTTCTGCTTGCCCAAGGCACACCTGTTTTTTTCTAAGTGCACTCATTTTGTCAACACAACACAACGATAATTACAGTGCCTCATCACGTTGGTAACGCCCCTCCTTCGCCCCAAAGGCCAATAATTACATGTGTGCAGCTCAAGGTATAAGCCCTAAGCAATATATATTTGTATGTGTAGCTGAAGTTGTGTTGAAAATCAACAAGTTTCAGATTGTAATAGGTTCTCTAGTAAACTTTATGACTTTGTCTGGGTAAAGTAGATAAATATCTGTGATATTTAATTAAATAAATATGTTGCTACCTAATTCAGCAGCCTCAACTTTTGGGTCTACGGCCCTTTATCGCATCCAATAAAAATAGATTTAGACCCAAACAACAAAAATGTATATGAATTTAAATAGAGGCACACACACACACACACACACGGAGGAGCTAACCAAAAATTGGTCCTCTAAGGCACATAAAAATAATTCACGTTGTAGCCATTTTACTTACACATGAGCACGCAGAAAGGAGGCTGTTGGAGGCAGTTGGAGGCTGGCTGTCAGCCAGACATTACACATACGCACTGTTGTTGTCTAGGCGCAAAGCGCTGACAACCATAATGAGATGTCAGCGTTGACTATCAAGTGGCTTTGGTGGCTGGTGGCTGGTGGCTGAGGCTGCTGGGCACTTGGCTTGGTTGGACCCAAGCGACCTGCTTCAAGTGGCGCTCGAATGTGGGGCAAGGCAGGACACGGACTGCCACCATGAAGAAGAAGAAGAAGAGGATGAAGAAAAAAGAACCAGCGTCGACGTGCTTAACATTTTTTAAGCCATAATGAGCAGCGACAACAACTAGAACCAGAACAGTGGCAATAAGACAAAAGTAAAAGGCGGCGGGGCGTGACATTTGGAGTGCCTTTGGCCTGGCGACTGCACACGCATAAATATCCCCAGACTAATTTCCAGCTCCAGCCTCTGCTTCTGCTTCTGCCACCCATTTTTAATGATGACAAATGCGCATGTCTCTCAACCAACAGCAGCAGCAGCAGCAGCTACCAACCCAAGGATGATGATGATGTTTAGCTCGAAATGGGAGTCCTGCTTTTACTGTTTGGTTGGGATAATGCGCTGGCATACCAAGCGACAGAGAAATGTTATTGAAATTGTAAATGATGTCAAGGACATGCCATGCAGCAATTGCATCCCAAAAGTCATGCGAAAATCCCTTTGCTTAACTTCCACATTCCATTAATGACTTGGCGAAAACAACAACTACAACTTACAAAGCCTACAGCATCGAAGACAACTTTCTCACCCCCTCTCCAGCTCTCTGCCACACAAGCTAAATTGTTGTGCCCCAGGGAATGGACAGCTGCCAGTTAAAGAGTAAAAGTCATTGACAACAACTTAAGCCTGGCAGTCGGAAAACCCATTCCGAGTAAAATATGCCTTGCTCCTTCAGCTCAGTTTCTCTGTGCCTCAATTGACAGCAAAAGTGCAAAGAAAAAGTTGGTTTTTTTTTTTTGGTGGGGGGGAGGTAAAACTTTTTTGATTGCCTTTGGCTCGGCAGGAGAACGCCTTTAAATCCATAATGAGCAAGTTCGTCGACATTTCGCTGCCAAGCCCAGCGAGACATTTAATAATTAAAAGCAGCTCTTGCAAACTCACTTCGCATTTTTCGCCTCGTTTTGCTTGTTTGCATGTGGAAAAAGGCTTATCGAAGAAATCAAACTAAATCGCAAAAGCAATTGCACTTAATGCAGCCAAACATGCGAGAAAAAAACATGTTATAAAGCAGTTGCAGGCGTGGCAAGTGTTACTAAATTATAACTGTGTGTGTGGCACGCACACAAACACACACACACACACACACAATCAGTACGCACTAATCTTTTTCTCAAAAACCTTGCATAATGAAATAAGTTGCCTGAAAAGTTAGTGAGAATGTAGCTTATACATTATTTACTTGAGCTAGTATTAGTTTGGGGATAGTTTGGGTAGTTTTTGCTTGCTGCCAATCAATGTCAAATATTTGCATTGCCTTTTGTGCGCATTTACTAAAAAGTTGTTATCAAATAGCAGCTTAAGTTCGACTGTTTTCCTTGTGACACTTAAAATGTGGTAAACTTTATTCAAGGTCCACGGTTCAGTGGCTATTATGGAAATAATGACGACATTGACATAGAAATAAACAAAGTTGAAAATAAGTCTTTTCAAAAAAAAATGTATAAATAGAGAAGCTATTAAAAATGTTATTATACTATGCCTTTTTACTTCATAAAGATGAATATTGCATAGAATTTTCAACAGAATTAAATTTTAATCTAGAAAGCTACTTGTTTATAAAGTGCAGTTAACAAACAAATAGGATTTTACACAATTGATTAAAATAATGTTTCTATGAACAAAATACATTCTAAATGCAATGTCAACTATTAAGAACTTGTAACTAATTTAGCTTCTATTCTCTTAAAGCTTACGCAGCATTAAAGTTTGTCCAGCTTACTTTGTGTGTATGTAAGAGTGTGAGTGTGTGTGCGTTGCTTTCATTTAGCTCTTTACGCAGCCAAGTCAATCATGGCCCACTTGACCACAAGCACTAAATCACTTTCAATGGGCCCCATCGCTTGTGGCAGAATCAGAGTCCCAGCCAAAGATGGAAGCTGGATGAAGAGTGAGAGAGAAGATTGAAGAAATGTCGAGCTTGTCCCTCTGTTTATCTTGGCTGGAGAATGGACACTAGAGAGAGAGAGAGAGACTACCTCTACGCGTGTACTTGTTATTATACTTATATAAGACTGCAATCTCAGACCCGAGAATCTCAGCATCTCAACATCTCTGACATCGACATCGGCATGTTGACAGCGACATTTACATAGCGCAGCTTGTTTCGCTTCCACTTATTCTTATTCTTTGTCATTCTTTCTGCCATCAAGTGGCATTGTTGGTGTAGGCGGTGGTGGGTGTGGCAAAATCAATTGCACGCCATTTTAACTTACGGCCCAGCTAACCAATTGACAGCACATTAACCCACACAGACTTTAATCTACATACACAAAAGACGCATGCATTATTTATGAGGATTTTTCTTCTTCTTTTTTTTTGGTGGGTGGAAAGACAATATAAAATATATAAAACGCTTAAGGATCTGCCAAAAAAGTGCTCAATCAGCAGCAGCAGGCAGGATACGAACGCACGAATTTACACTTGAGATGGATTTGCGTGAGACATGTGAAAAATTCACTCAAAGCAGGCTGACTTGTGTGTGTGTGTGTGTGAGTGTGCGTGTGTTGTCGATAAAAACAATTTAACACAACCTTACATGATTCAATCACAATAAAAAAAAGACATAAATATATATTAATGAATTTAATTATGTATAATTTATTTCAAGCTCGAGCAGCGTTTAATAAAAAACAACAACATTTTTTGTGGTTTTCTTTCACTCAAATAAATTATGAGTTTATTGGGCTTTGAGTAAAGAATCGACCCACGCACACCTTAAATAGAAAACCTAAGCAAATGCCTTGACAAGTATTTCCCATAATAACATTCTCGCTCCATAAATCACGTCGACATTTGCGTTCGAGGAAAAAACAAGGACATTTTTGTGTTAGCTGCTGGAGCATTAAATTGCAACAGCGTTTTTTGTGTGTGTCTCATTTTAGGCACTTAGAGCTAACCAACATTTTGTTGTCTCGGTCTCGTCTCGTTTCCGTTTCCGCTTCCGCGCAACAACAATTAAACAGCTGCTCAAATCCCTGTTGGGCCACTATGCCATAATTTATAAATCAACAATGAGACAACGAGCTGACATTGCTGAAATTTAACTATTTCTGTGTGATGCTGCTGGCTGTTTAAAATGCCAATCACATAACCACACACTAAATAGGTAGGAAATGTTGAATCTTTCAGCGCTTGTCACTTGACAAGTTCACAGGAAAAACCTCATTCGTCCAGCCTTATTTGGGGGCTATGTTAAATGCTTTGTCATACATCAGAACGATGTCGTTATTTATTAATGAACTGTAAATGTGATTGATGTTAGCTCTCGTTCCTACCGTTCCTTGTCATCCCAAACCGCACTTGACATTAATATATAGACGCTTTAAATCAAATTGCTGGCAATTTATTCAATTTTTAAGATGAATAGAACTGAGAGTAGAGAGTACCCAATTTCTACTTTCGTTTTGATAAGCTCTTATATTATTCCTTTTAATATACCCTGTTATTGTGGCAAGAAAGTTGAAAGCTAGTTGGATTTGTATCTTAAGAAATTCATAAGAAAATCGTAGTTTAACTTTCGTTGAAGTATTGAAACTACCCCAACCGAAATTTATTAACTGAGCACAATTACGCATTATACCAAATTTACCTGAATGCTGTTTTGTGCTCAAGGAAAACGCAAATTGAAAATACTGATTGCAGCTAAGTGAAAAGTGAGGAAGGAAGTGGATGGAGAACGTGCCACATGCACAATCAACAACTGCCACTGCCACTGCCACTGCCATTGCAACTGCAGCTGTTGCACATGCAACAACAACAACAACTGCAATAGAATTATAAACAAGCAGAAGCAAAGGACAAATCTCAAACCACACACAAAAGAAAGGAAGAGCTGGGAGTTATGTCATTGCCATTCCCATTCCCATTGTCAACATCAACATTAAAACAATGGAACTAATTTGGCTCGGAAAATTTACTGTCATGCGTAGAGGGAAACGGGGGAAGAAGTGGCGGGATGGGGTAACTAAGGGCTTTGCTTAAAAATTGGTGTATTTAGCCAACTGGCATTTGTTAGTAATTAGAGCAAATTAGGCAAATCATTAGAGTAGGAAAGAGTGAGAGAGAGAGAGAGAGCTACAGAAGAGTTAACAACATAACAACAGTAACAACAACAACAACAACAACAACTAGAAGTCTTATGTATGGGAAAAAACCATCCAAAACTTTCATTAGCAGCACCTGAAAGCAGCTCATTATGCATTTAGATGGGTTTTTGAGGTTGATGCTAGAGCAGTAGAGGGGGGAGAGTGTGCACAGAAGGGGGGGAAATGGCAGTGAGTGTGCATTATAAGCGCATTACAAAATGGCGAAAGTAAAAATTTGTGTGTGTTTGATTGGTTAGATACTCTATAGTGAGTTTTAAAAAAAAGATTAACGAAAGTATCTTTGCACTTAAAATATTCCATTAATGTATTTTTAAACATTTCAAATCATATCTGTTGAATTCCCTAATGAGCTCTTAGCTAATTAAGAGCAATCAAGCTGAAAGACATGTGTGAGCCCAGTCAAAACACAGCTCAGTTCGCTAATTCCCTAGTTACCTTTACAACCAATGTGGCCCCTACGCAGAATAGGGAGCTCGTCAGCTGCAATAGCTAAATGAGAGATGCATGAGTTGGGTGCTGGGTGGTTGGCCCCTAAGTGAGTCAGTTTTCTACAATAATCTGGGACCTTGCTGCGACAGAAATCCTTTTTTCCTCCACTAATTAATTAAGTTGGCAGTAAAGGAGGCTAAGCAGGTAAGGGAAAAGAGGATAACAGAACGCACTTCAGCTTCAAATGAGAAGAGGGCGTAGATTAAGGAGGTTGCTTTTAAATTCAGGCACACGCAGAGCACATTGTTTGACATGATAACCGGCATCTTAACACCTGACATAATTAAACGTTTTCGTCGTCGTCGTCGTCCTGCGCCCAAGCCAAAGAATGATGGTGTCAACTTCATAAGCGCACGCTTGACCTTCCTGCAAGCTGAGACAATCTAAAGGATATACTCACAGTATACAGTGAGGCAAGTGCACACACACACACACACACACACACAGGGACCACGAAGCATGGGATAATAAAATGCGCTTATGAGTTTTCTGGTTGCTTTAGCAAGCAACAACAACTGCGACAACAACTAACTTAAATATGCAAATATTTGCACAATGACAGCAGCGTATAGCAGCGGGTTTTGTGGCAGGCAGCCTTGTTGATGACACGACACTTGCAACACTTTGAAACACACACACACACACACACACATACCAGCAAATCCATTTACAACCCACCCAAAGCACACAAACACACACACACTCAAACACTCTGTGTGTTAAGCAACCGCAGTTCTGTTTATTATTTGTGGTCTTATACCATTTATGGCACTTTTTGTGGCTTCATTTTCTGGTCGACAAAATTGAATTATTTTTATTAATATTTTTTGATATTATAATATCAATTTCGCAACAACTTTGGCAGCTTGTGCGCTGAATACCGTTTAATGGCTGTAATTAAGACGGCTTTACATGCAGCTGTGCTCCACTTGGGCTTGATTCGCACCATTCTTTTTACTTTCCTTTTGGTTCGAAGGGGGGGGTGTGTCAAGGACAGGCCTTATCCTTATCAATACGTCAAAGTGAAGGTCTGATTTAAGAGAATTGAGCCAGTTTCTCTTAACACTATTTACATTCTCTTTGATTTAGCTTCTGTTCTCTCAGAAGGTGAAAAGCTTTTCGGTTGCATTGTGAACGAAAAAGCTTTTCACACTGCACGCATTCCCAATAGATGGCGCATATCAATGGCAAAAAGAAACGATTCACAACTCTAACGGATTTTGCATGAGTTCACTCTGAACATATCAGAAAAAAATATATCACAGATGTTGATAATGATAGTAAAAATATAAAAAATATTACTTTAAATTCCCCCTTTAAAAGTCTCTTCACACTCCCCTCTACCATTCTCAATTCCTCCTATTAAAAAATATTTTTGCCGCTCCTTTGCACTCAACAGACAAGCAACTGATATAAAAAGGAAACCGTTACGAGCAATAGCTGTCAGAGATTGTAATATGTCAAGCTTTTTTTTTGCCTATTTCGATGGCCAGACAGCGATATGGCAACGCTGGTTCATTAACCAAAAAAAGCGTTGAAAGTTGTCGTTGCCAGCCTGCAGTTCAATTTGTATCGCTTGCCGATCGGTTCGCTTATTACGTTCAAATTTAATTGGAGTAGGTAAACAGTCAGTCAAAGTCAAAGCGCCAAACATTGTCAAAGCCCCTTACCCTGCCCCTCCCCGCCCTCCTTTAAAGCCACCCCCTGCGTAGTCGTCAAAACACGCGCTATGTTAAAACTAACTGCGTTTCCAATCTCTACGTCACTCTACGCCATATGCCAAATATAACAAACCCCCCACTTTATTTTTACCCCTCCCCCCCCCCCCCGTCTCTCATGTATAACCCCATGCTGATCTGAGCATGCGTGGCGCGCATATTTCATGGCAAGGCGATAATTAATGCAACCAAAAACTGAAATACAAAGTGTCTCTTGTTGTTGTTGTTGTAGTTGTCGCTAACCTTTTTTCTATATTAAATTTGTTAGTTTTTTGCTGTCTGTTTGTTGAGTGAATAAATTGGTTTCGATGGGTATATAGGCAATGTTAAATAGTTTGTAACAATGAATAGGAAGAGGTAAGATTTTCTTTATAAAAAAGAAGATTGGACTTTAAGTTAAGTTTGTCTTTAGTTTGACAGAACAACTTTCCTTTCTTTCCCACCGTATTATATTATTCTACACTCTTGTTTGCAGTGTATTTACCTTTGCGTTAACCACTTTAAAAAAATATCTGTCATGTTTATTTGGTTTGGCTCACGCGCTTGCACAGGAATCTGTCAACAGCTTTGATTTCGACGCTTGGCCAAATCGATTGGCCATAAGATGTTGGCTACCTATCTACCTCTCCCTCTCTTTCCCACTCACCCTCCCTTTCTATGTGGCATGTGCAACTGATGATTTATTGGCGTTTGCCCGCTTTGGCATTTGACGCATTTGTGCAACATGCGTTTTGACATTTACCGCTGATTTGTGTGAAATTGAAAAGCAAAAGAAAAAAAAATAAAAACAAACAAGAAAAAAATGATTTGCCAGTTCAACTTAATTAGATGCAGATATTTTTGATTCAGTTTCTTGTGATTTATTACGAGTTATATATATTTTAAATTGGCGCCGGCAGCTTATTTGCGTGTCTTTGTCTTTCTATATAGTCTCTCTCTGTTTTTGTGCGTGGCACGCAATGCCAAGCCCCCCAATGGCTGGGAATTAAAACCGCGCTTGGCTGTCGTGTTGTTGTTGTTGTTGTTTTTCTCGTGTTGACCAGGCAAACCAGCTTGGTCAGCTTGCGGCTTAGTGTGGCACTCGCAGAAGTTAAACGTCGCTTAAACAGTGCACAAGTTTGCGCTGCCCCCTCTGAAAATAGTTCATTATTCATATTCAAATTGTAGTGCAAAACCAAATAGCCAAATGTATGTGCATTAAGGCCAAAACTAACTGCCAGATAAAGTGACCTATTGACCATTGACCGTTAACCGTTGACCAGGTGAGCTTGCACAAATACACAACTTGGCCCAATTAGTTTGCTACCATTTTGGCTGTGCAAATGTTGTGAAATTAGCATTTGACTAATTGTTGCTGCAGGCCCATTAGATAATCAGTGCCCTAATTGTATTGCCCAAGCACACACACACACACACACACACACACAGAACCCAGAGCACATTCCCCCACAAAAACCTCTTCTTCTTCAGCTCGGCGCATGCCACAAGCCGTAAGCATTTACATTCCCTTTAACATTCCCGTATTCACATTCGTATTCGGATTCGGATTCGGATTCGCATTCATGGCGCTCAACGTTGCGAATGAGTAATATTTACATTTGGTTCAAAGCTATAAATTGCATTACGTTGCGCCCAAATGCAGTTCACAGTACAAAATACTATATGAAAATTTAATTACACGTACGTACATATTAAATCATATAGTATGTATGTATTTATGTGCAGCATTCCGAGAACTGTAAATAGCATCAACACCCAAAAAATATTTACTACCTCAAGACATGTGCACAAATTCAATTCACATGCAACAAATTGCAAACACATACATGTGTGTGTGTGTGTGTGTGTATTTGAGAATTGAATTTGTCAACCCAAGAGAGAAATTGTTATAAAAGAAATCTTAAGTGTTTGTTAGTCGCCTTTAGCTATATTTGTAAGTAGTTCGTTAGGCAGCAGTGTGATTAATTAATGGAAATAGCTTAAAGGTACATAAGAATTGAATAATTATTCATAATTTAATCTATAACGCACCTATCTACCAGTAGTTGACATAGAAACTTTAACTAAAAACATTTTGCATATCTAGAATAAGTTGCTTCTTATGTCAAGATTCACCTGTTTGGTTTAGTGCTTTCTGAATAGGAACCTCTTTAAGAACCACATTCTAATCAATCATTAGGCATTTACTCAGCTTATCCAAGGGTATTTTTGCATGCGTTAAAAATTACAAATCATTTTGCTTAGCATTCTTTGTTTGGGCTTATGTTTAGCACACTTTGAGGCGCTGCTTAAGCGGATTTTACTTTGTTGTAAAGTATCTACAGCAGCTTTTCACACCCACTCCACACACACACACACACACACACACACACACTTAGAGCATAGCCTACAGTCAGTTTTGTAGTAGTTGCTCATCATCGCCTCAACTTTGGCTCAATTAATGCTAATGGGTTGGCTCCTGAGCTGCCGCAACTCTTGTGAGCGCATTTAATGAGCTCACAGTCAGGCCATGCCCACATTTAACGCATCCCTTGGTGTTTTTTAGCTAACTGTAATCGCATGTCTTGTGCGCCTTGGTATAAATATAACTGATTTTGTGTGTTTGTTTTTCTTTTCTCTCTCTCATTGCAGGTAAGTCGCACAAATACTTTTGCCACTTAACGTGCAACGTGTGTAAGTATGGGCAAGAAAGGGAGGAGGCGGGCAGGATAAAGGTGACTTTAAAATAAAGACCTGCTTTTGGGCACAAAGAAGATGAGGCTTGTTTATATTTGGCATAAGGGTAAGTTAGCTCCGCAAAAGCAAATACCTTAAAATACACATGCCAAAAGCCAACGAAAAAAGAATATACAAGAAATGGGACAACTTGAGAGATAGAGGAAGAGAGAGAGAGAGAGTGTGGGCGAGAGATAAAACACTTGTACAAGTTAAGGAAACAGCAGTTGAGAATTGTTGCTGGCAAGCGCTTTCCCAACGAGGCGCCAAAGTTTTCCTTAGCATTTTCTTTTTTTTACAAATCTGTATGCCGGGTTTTTTTCGCTTATACTTTTCTGTTTGTATGTGTGATTGTGTACATATGTATGCTCTAAGGGTCTTCCTGAAATAGCTTTTCATTTGTTTTGTTCGGTGTGTTAGCTGGAAGAGCAACAACAACCACGACAACAATTGGCAACCACAAAAAGTGGGTGGCAACCTGTTGAAGTTCCCAGACTGAGGCGCCAAAAAGTAAACAACAAAAATGCCCAACGCTCCGAAAGGCTGCCAAACAACTGCAGAGAGCAAAAGTGTGAGAGGGATAATAAAATTGAGGGAGAGGGAGACAGATAGGTTCCCTGAGCGCGAAAGAGCAACTCAGTAAAAGCTTTGCAAATAGCGGGAAATTTATAGATGCTTTTTACTTATCAGGCTGCTATAAAGATACCTTATTGTTTTATTGAACAAGGTTAAAGCTAACACACAAAAGCTTTTGATAGGCTTTTTAAATAAATAAATTTTTATAGTTCACTATAAAAAAAAATTTAAATAGCTTTGAAAATAAGCATTTTTGTATGCATTAATAATTTTAAGGCTAAAAAAATAAATGCTAGTGTATAATAAGCATTGGCTTGATTTTCATATAAAAGCATATTGCATATAAAAGCTTATAAGCCAAAAGCACACAAATAACGGGAAATTCATTAGGGCTTTATTTTTGGCAAGCATTCTTGCTACCTCTCTCTCTCTCTCTCTTTAACTCGCTCTCTGAAAGTTTTCCTCGCGCGCAGATTGAAAGCTCTGTGTATGCGGTCGGGTTATGGTGCTGGTTGTTGGGATGTTTATGCTCCATGTATCTGTATCTGTATCTGTATATGTGGTGCAATTGCGAGAGTGTTTCTCGATATATCTGTCGTCTCTGTGATTCTATATGGCCACAAGTGGCCCGCTGCTTTGACTCTGCCTGCTGCTAACGTCGTCGTCGTCGGCGTCGGCGTCGGCGTCGTCGTCATCGTTGCCGTTGTCGTTGTGGCCGTAACTCCGAAAAATCCAGTTCCAGTTTATCCCCAGCAGGCAGCATGTGCGGACGTTGTTGTCGTCGTCGTCGTCATCGTCATCGTGTTTGACGTTGTCGTTGTTGTTGTTGTCTTCGTAGCCGCGCTCTTATCGTGTTTTATTGTATCGTCTCGTCTCGTGTCTTCGCCGTGTCTGATGCTGATGCTGCTGAATTAAGTCGCGTTCGGCTTTGATCACAGTCCGCATTGATTTTGCATCGCGATCGGTCAACAGAAAACACGCACAATTAATTAAATTAACTGCTTTAATCGTTGGTGTCAAGTGCAACCTGAATATTTATATTGTAAATTGGTGATTCTTGGTGTCACGCGCCCTTATTTCTTAAACTTGCATTATTCATTCAACATTTAGTCAGCCGAAAGAGTGTTGTGCCTGCTGCTATCATTGCTATCAAATGTGCCCACACCTTACTATTATTTGTTGTTATTCTTGATTAGGTTTGTTTATCGTTATTACTCCGCGCCCAAAATTCTGGTTCTGGTTCATAACTTATCTGCGTTGCAATCACCCCAAAACAAAAAAAAATATATATATATATATATAGCCATGCAATTTGTCAACAAACACAACAAATTCTTTAAGCCAAAATAAACGAGCAACAGCTACAAGTTGTTTTGTTTGGTTTTATTTTGCATGGCAAATGTTACGTTTTTATTTGCCATCATCATAAAAACATCTTGAGAGCATTCGAATATCGAAATCAAGTGTGTGTGATATTATCAGAATTGCTAATTAAATTAATGGACTGAGCAATTACTTAAACCGCGTATTGCTCATACGCCCCAGCGGTAGCGGCACGCTCACTGCTTATTGCTCATACGCAGCGTTGTCTGTCTCTCGGTCTGTCTGTCCAAATATCCATAACAATTGGCAAACAGATTTGGCTCATTTGACGTCATTATATTTTCGGCAAATACTGTCGAAAGCCATCAAATCAATTTTGGCACTCGGCTCTCGCTTCATCATCCTCAAATTGTGTATACAAAATGATTATCATCGATTTACATTTATCTTTATATGTACTTGCAAATGCCGCTAAGCATAAAAGTTCAAGAATTTAATGTAAAAACGCATAAAAAAAATGAAATGTGCCGCACATATTTGGCATATGGGCATGAACTGCGCATTTAAGGGGCGTACTGCGGCGGGGGTGAAGAGGAACTTAGACATTTTATCGCATAATTTGGCAATGTACGTGTTTCTATTGCCAAAAATGAAGTCTTATTTTTTTTTTATTTTATATATGTTTGTTGTAAGCGATAATAAAGAAAGCGACACACGGGAAAAATTGCGAGCGGCAAATAAAGTTGATTTTAAAGTGGGAAATAAGAATAAATGTTTTAGCTGTTGAAAGAACAAGTAGATCTTTCTTAGGGTATAAAAGATGAAAATGAAAAGAAATCTTAAGACGTTTGTCTTTAAGTATTCTCTTCTTACACATTTCAACAACACTTGAAAGATAAGTGCCAAAAATCATAATAATATTCTAATTTTAGCAATAAAAACTTGTTAATTAGAACTACTTATTCAACCTTTAGCCTACTGGAGCGTGTTTACTTAATAAAGATTGCCAAATGACCAAATAAATGCTCATAGAAATGATTGCAAAATGCTGACGCTGCCAACCGCAGTCGCTGACTCTGCAAATTGTTTATATACAAATGTGGAAAAAAAAAGATTTTCTTGAAAACCAAAATCCGCTTGAAGCTTTGATCAAAGTCAACTGCGCACCGGACACAAGCGTCGCAGTCGCAGTCGGCGTCGCTGTCGCCGTGGTCGGTTTGTGGCTAGCCAAAAAAAAAATTCACAACATTTGCATTCAGCCACACACACCTAACGGATGCAATATCAACAAACGCTCGCACGCAGATACATAGATATAAAGATACAAAAACTACACTGTTTATTTCTTTTGGCGCTCGCACGTTCATATCGTTTACAACTTTTATTTTATTTTTTTGCCGACGTCACAAGACCAAAAACCAGACGACGGCAAACACAACAAGTTATAAAAAATAAAATATTGTTTGATTGCCCGCATGGCAATTGTCAGCCACACGCACTCAAGTTGACGACGACAAATAAAAAGGAAATATTTTCGGTGGCTGCTGCGATTGCATTTGCAAAAATGTATCTGTGTTGTTGTTGTTGTCTATTTCAAGTTTGGCCAATTGCAGCTGCCAATTGTAAACGTATTTCTTGAAGTGTCTCGATGACAACGACAAACTGTTTGAAGTTGTTTTTTATTGTTGATCTCTGCTTTACTCTAGCTCTCAGCTAATTGACAAGCCCAGGGGATCAATTAAGAAATACCAGAGATTCAGGCTTAGAGCCAATGCCAATTGGAGATACTTTGTTTACCCTTTTTTTGCTTTTTGGTTTTGGTTGTAAGTTGAGTTCCTGCGATGCCAAAAATGTTTAACCTACATTTAAAATTATGAGCTAAAAATTCCGACTGCAATTTACAAGAGACAAAAATCTCATTATATTTTATGCAGCTTCAGCAGCAGCTGCAAAAGATACACGCACCACAAAAACAAAAAGATACAAAAGATGCAACAAAGATACAACAAAGTATGGTGTGCCAGGCTCATCAATTTTCAATGCCCATCAGCCTGGCGACGACGACGACGACCCAAAATAAACGCGAACCCGTTCCACAAAACGCACGCACTGCGTCCCAAAATCGGCAAAAGATAACAGACCAACAGACAAAAAGCCAGAAACACGCAGAGGCCATTTAATTAAATGCACTTTAAGATACATATTTTGTTGCCACTGCAGCGATTTCTTATTTAATTTCTCTTAAATGGAGTTGCTTGAACTTGAAGTAGGGAACTTTAAAAGTAAAATCAAATTATTAAACCTATAAAAAAAATTTTGTTTACATTCCAGTTTTGCATTCTAAAGATATTTCTATGATTTTTATTCTTGAGCCAAGATAAAAACTATCTTCACCTAGAGTATCAACCACTCATCTTTACTTTTCACCTTAACTTTGTCATCTTTTGTTCAAGTGCAAACCCTACAAAAAGAAATCAAATAAATTTACAAAAATCAGAACCTGTTTTCTGCTGCCAAAAAAAAAAGTTACGGACGATAAGAGGTTGGACCACTCGCAATGCGCTTCGAAAAAATGTCTTAAATGATGTTAACGATGCCCTTTGGGTGTTAATTACAAGTACGATTTAATCTGGACAATCGACTGTCATTAAGTGTAGCAGAATGAACCGCAAATGTGCTAATGAAACCGACAGACCTTGAAATATTTACGTTCGCTTGGAAAATTTGGTTGAAAAATACTCAGAGAGAGAGAGGGAAAGAGAGAATCTGGTACAGATTCATTCATTCAATTAGCCTGTCACTGAATAGCTTTTTACTATATAAACAGGCCAAATGTCGAACACACATATAAAAAAAAGTTGTTGTGTTTAGAGATAAATTTAGACGCAAGAGCGAACATCGGACCAGAAGCAAAAAATCAAACGGCAGCAAACCAAATTTAAAGAGAAAAAACAGAAAGAAATACAAATGTTACAGGAGGCGTATGTTGTTGTATAAACGAATTTTCTTTTATTTTGTTGTGGGTTTTTTTCAGAAAAGTTCACTGAAAAGTTAAATGTGCGCAATTTTTGTTTTGTTCTTCTTGTTTTATTTCCTTGTTTTTGCTTGGCGTCGTGTCAATGTTGAGGCTTTTGTTTTTTGGTTAGCCATATCGCATTGTTTTCCGCTTTTGTTTGGGTGATGGCTAGGTGAGTTGTGGGGCAAAGGGAAGAACCACGATTTTCAATACAATAGCCGACTGCAATAAAAATTAAACGCTTTTTTGAGCAATTTGATTGACAGGCACAAAGCCAAGCGATTTTTGGGGCAGGTGTCAGATGAAAAGTTATCAAAAATGAATTTATTTTCTTTTGTTTGGGACTAGAAAACCCTTTCGATTCGATTTAACATAGAAAATAAGTTAGTTATCTGAGTTAAAAGCTGTGAAACATCCTTCTAGTCAGCTTAAAATCTAATTGTAAAGACATAATTACTTCAAAGCATAAAATGAAATTAATATTTAGTAGCCGTACATTAAAAGCACTTAGGCATTTTTCTCATCAAAATAATCCACTCATGTGTAAATTCTTAATTTAAATGTGCTCAACGCTAAGCAGATTATTTTTACATCCTTCTACAAATCATACAAAATGCATAAAAATATATATGTATAAAAAAAACATGTTTAATAAGCTTTAGCGATTATCTCAACCTGTTTCTGGACAGCCTGATTCAATCTAATCTCTGATGTAAACAGCCCGAAAAGACAGGTCAGGCTTACTAATGCGGAAATTCAGTTACATTAGAGACCTTAACTCACACACACAAACATACATTTGTTATTCTGTTTGTGTTCTTTCTCTGAGGTTGTTGCCAGATTGGAGCAACGAAACTTGTTCAAATGAAGGCGAAACAAATTTCAGAAACACCTGTCCAAACAAACAAACAAATGTATATTCCGTATGTATGTATGTATGTATGTATGAGGAGAGAATAATGGCAGGACATGCTTTAATCCTTGACAGGCGTGAGTTGCATGACAAACTCTGATTAGCCGCTGCTTTCACTTCGAGCCCATAAAGACAGCTCTTTAATGATGAATCGCTATTTAAGTTCAGCTACACACAGACATACAGATACTCTACATTTGTCGTGGACTAAATCAAATCCCCGCCCAACATTTTGGCCATGTTAAGTGACTTAAGTGCCGTCAAGAACTTTTCGCTTTCTCTTCTCTTTGTTGTTGTTGCTTGTGGCAGGACTTAACGCTCTTTGTTTTTTGTGCGTTTTATTTCTTTCTTTTTTTTTTTTTTGGTCTTCGACGCTTATCTAATCAATAATCGCAAAAAATGTCAAAATAGCAAACGTGCAAAATCTTTAGGGACATTGACAGCAACAAGGATAAACACCAACCCCCACCTATACCCCTCTAAGCCCTATCGACGAGCTCTATTTATGCTAGTGTGAACGAACGTGCTTGGTCCTCTGAAACAAAACAAACAAAGCAAAAATCAGACAAAAGTTCATTGTGCCTGTGTGTGTGTGTGTGTGTGTGTGTGGGAAAACTTTTAAGCAAACAATTGTTGGTTTTGGCTCTCGACGGCCTAATAAAATCAACACCAACGCACACACACATAGTAAAACCCAGTCGAAAATTGACAATATTGATGGCTGTGCTGTTTTGGCTGATAATGGCAGTGGCGGTTTTCGCACCAACGCAACTTGATAAAGTTATTTGGCCCACAGCGTTATATTGGCTAGGCCCGAGGACCTTGCAACGCGAAATTTGAAGCCATTTAATGGCACCGCCAATGCCAATGCCGAACGCCAACGCACGTGACAGCCAGGCATCCTATCTATTGGCATGCAATGTGTTTAGTCCCCAAAAAGCCATCCGCTAAACTGATGCTGATCGGTTTTGTGTGCGCATTTTATGCACATTATGTCACTGTGAATGAGTGCAGTTAGGTACGCAAACAACTCAATTTGAGACAGGTTAGCGAGCTAAAATAAATTTAAAGTGTTGACTGAATATAAAATGTGACAAGTTAAAAGCTTTTTTTTAACAGAAACTTAAGCTATAATAAAGTTTAAAGCTTCAAATGCAGTCTTCTTTTGGAGAATTACTTAACTTAATCACAAGTCTATATAAACATACCATACTCAATTCATAACCTTGGTTTTTTCCATGCAATTCAGGAGTTTAAATGTTATACTTTTACCACAACTTTCTTTCGCCTCTTTAATTCTTCAAACAAGCCTTGATTACAAGGCACACACAAAATTCTACCGTTAAACTACACACCAAGTGCATGCTTGCAAAGGCAAATAACTTTAAACTTTAATTACTAATTGCACAAAGTTGCGTATACGTAATGAGCTACTCTTACGTCGCTTAGGTATTTATTTTGTTTTCAGCCTTGCCAAAAGTTAAACTATCTCTTACCCGAAATAACGCTCACGAGAGTGCTTGACAACTCAAATAGTAGAATAAACTTTCGGGCCACATTTATTTTAGATGGCAAGTTGTTGGCTCAAGTTCTATCTTTTCCATTGCAGTAAACTGCGCTCACAATATGTTTGCTGTGCTGATTTTTGGGGCCTCTTAAATCAGGGGCGCCATAAAGCTTAACACAAATAGACAAAAGGCACGCCTGCCAAATATCAAAAAACTTTTCCACACACACGCACACACGCTGTGTGTGAATTGTGTGTAGACGGGTTTTGGTTGCCAACTTTTTGCTGACAATTTGCAACATTTTTGCGTCTCGAAACGATATTTTCATTCATTGCCCTTTTCGTTATTGTTATTGTTTCCGTTCTGCTCCCTTGCTGTTGTTGTTGTTGTGCAGCCTTTCAAAATGGTTTCACATTTCAGCGCGCCTAGAACTATGCAACATTTGCCTGGTTGCCAGCCAGTCGCTTACCCCCAACTCCAAAGCTCCTTATATAGCTGGCAACCTGAACCTTCTCGCCAGCCAAATTGTTCTAAGGCAACAAAATTAAAATTTTTATTAATATAATAAAATGTGCGACCTGTCAAAATTTGATTGCTGCATACATATTCCTCATTAAAACTCTCTGACTCTCTCTATCTCTTTCTCTCTCTCTGTTATTGCGCAGCGAATTTTATAACTTTTAATAAGTTTTAAAAGCAAAGTTGTAGTTGGCGTTTATATATAATCAGTTTTAATTAGTTGAAATGGCTTAATCAGTTTGTCTTTAGTTTTCTATTAAGACCCATTATTTTTTAATCAAACTAACTGTTTAAAGATAAGCCAGAAGTTTCTATGACAGCCGCTTTGAAGAATCGTTAAAGTTAAGTTCAAGTATATTTCTCTGTTATTAAATGTAGATAAGTTCATCATTAAGATCATTGCTCTTTCCTTGTTAGGAAAAGTGTATTAGATATTCTTTCATCTTTGCCAAGTACTTTGCATAATTTTCAAAAAAGCAAAAATATTGTTTCACTTTTTCCTGGGCTCATTGAACAATTTTCATCTCGATTTCTCTCTCTCTCTCTCTCTTGGTCTTTGCAATTTTTGATGCCACTTTAATTAGCAAAAGTTTGTGTTGCCTGGGCAGCTGTCATCCTGTCGTAGCATTGTCGTCCTGGGAACTGAGGCAGGTGCTCCTTGCCTGTCCTGCTCTGGCCTGGCCTGGCCAGCGACCGCATTTGAATTGCTAATCATTTTGTTGATTTAAGTAGCACAAAAAAACACAAAAAAACGAAAGGAAAACGAAATAAAATAAAATCAAAAATAATAATGCTGCAAAGATGCACGTCTAAGAAGTTTTTAATGATGTTGCAACAAAAGTTTTAGAGTTTGGCAAGTTAAGTTAAGCTGAAAAAAACTCAACTCTAATTCGGTTTTAATTAATGCGACAGCATTGCTGCTGCTGCTGCTGCTTCTGTTGCCAACTGCAGCCAAGTAGGAAAATCAGGCAAGGGATTTGTCGAAACTTACTTTTAGATTTGGATAGGAAAGTTTTGGGCAACTGCCAAAAACGGGACACAGTTCGCGCCCCGAAGCGATAAACCTGCCAAGGCGTCAAAGCTGCCGCTCTACGATTATAGCTCAAAAGGGGGTGCTTACGGTGGAAAGGGGACAGGGGGGGGAGTTGTGGCATGTGCATTGAAATGGAAATGTGCACATAAAACACAAGCACACAGTGTTGGAAATGTTTCGGCAAACTTTTGGACTTTGCAACTATGTTGCATACGGAAAAGCATAAAAAGGACAAACTTGTGCAACGAACGCTGCCACAAGGAATCAATAAAGTGTTTGGCACTTGTGTTTACACATAATCTATTTTTATGATTATCGTACGTTATATCCGTCTATATATGACATGAGAATAAGATTGTATTTGTAGAGATGTGTTTGAATCCAGATACATTTTCAACATTTCTCGTTCACAATCAAAAGGCGACTGCTTTCTGTCAGAGTTTGCATTTGTTTGAACTGCCATTCGTCTTAATTGCACTCCATTTGATGTAATGCTCTTAAATACAGCCTAGGGCCACACACATACATGATTCTGCTTTCAGGGCCCGACGCTAATAAACTTGATAAATGGCAAAAATGGTTTGTGCCCAATTCACTCCTATGCGCCATTTTGAATTTCACGCCATTAGATTGTGAGCAAATGTAGCCGTAAGATTTTCCAGAAATTGCGCATCATTAGAGAAAAGCAGACACGACACAGGCACCAGGACAGGCCAGGCCAAACGGTGTCGAGTGTCGGCCTCTTGAGTGTTTCGGCAAAGTCATCAGCAGCGGGAAACGAGGAGGAGCAAGGAGGAGTAGGGACGCCGAGGCTCTCGCTTTTATTTACCCAAGAAAACAACAAAAAAATGTAAAAGAAAGGAAATTCACAACTTTTTTGTGTGTAGAACAAACACAAATATTATACACACACACACACACACACAGACAAATATGAAGCATATTACACACACAGAGCGTGGGCGTTGAGGCGAGTTGTGGGCGGGGCCGCAGTCAGTCAGAAGTTGGCATATTTGTCAGACATTTGTCAGCGTTCAACTCGCGCCATGACGTTGTTGATTTCTACTATGCCATCTAAACATATGTGACGTAATATGCACACACACACACACACATAGTTCAAGTGGAAAAAAAAGTAAACAGAAACTGAAACCCAGCCCAACCAATTTAACTGGCAATTTTCATCAAAGTAGCTGAAATTTTTCTTCTGGTTTTTTTTTCTGACGTCTTCTTCTGTTTTTAAGAAGTCAAATTTGTTGTTGCTGCTGTTGCCCCGCCCTGAAATCTAATCACATTTGTGAATGCGGCTCTCAGGTTTCGAAAATTGAGTAACTTCTATTGCTGCTTTGGCACACTTGGCAAGATTGCGCATACGCACCGTTTGACTGTGTCGAACGGGCAAACAAAATTCCAATCTGTTAGAGAACTTTTCAAACTCAAGCATCAGCACACAATAAACTTTTGTTCGTGCGCCAAAGCAATGTAGTTGCAAGTTAACAGCAACAGACATTGTGCAACTACTGCAACTGTTTGTTGTTCCTGTTGTTGTTGCTTTGCTTTTGTATGAGGAAAGTTTGTTTGGCCAGTGGAATGAAGTGTTTGAGTGCCATTGGGAAAGGAATGACACTAGCTGATAATGTCACTTGGGTATTAAAATGGAAGTTCTAAACAGAGATTAGTGCTTATTTAGGACTTGTTGTAGTTAAGGTTTAAGCATTTCTTGTAGTGTGTTAATAAGTCAACAATTAAAACACAAACATAAGAAAAGGAACTTTCAAACTATATAAGCTACTTATCGTAAGGGAATAAAAGTAAGCAAGAATATAACAAGCATATTCCTCCAACTTTCACTTACTGTCACTCAACACACACTTGCACATTATGCAAAAACCAGTGCAGACCAGAAGGAACGTTGCTTTGATTTGCGCTTCCGGAACATGTTGCAACAACAACAACTAAATATTTCCAGTCAATTGTGCAATGGCAAAGACTGAAGACTAAATAGCTGTAGATGGACGAATGGTCACAGGAATTTACTGTAGCAACAACTGTGCAAGGGTTAAATTGGAAACTTGAAGGATGAGGCACAAGGGGGGCAGAGTTTACGAATGGGGCGTGGAGTTCTTTTGGGGTTAGTTAGTAGCAACAGCTGCAAATGTAAACAGAATGAGGTCAGTTCTGTGCTGTTGCTGTTGCATGTTGCACGGGCATTAGGGCAACTGTTGATAGACGTTGGCTACTAATCACCAACTATACTGGATTCCCTCACACACACACGCAAAGTAGAGACAAGTGCCACATGCATAGACACATGCAAATGAAGCCACAAAATGACTTTTAACTTGGTTCTAGTTCGACTCATTTGCTTGTGTTTTTCTCTCGTACTTGTACTCTGTGGCGCCACATTATACACTGCTATTTATTATAATATTTCCTCATGAGTATCATAAATTTGTTGCCACGTTTGTAATCTTTTCGCATAATAAGTGGCTGTCAGGGCATTTTAGCGTTGTGCATAAATCAAAGAAAAATATTTGAGCACTTGAGCACACGAAAAAAGGTTGTTGAGTATTCTATTTAAATTTTCTAAATTTTGTACACTGGAAGGAAACAAAACTGAAAGTGTACGAAAAGAGTTTGAGTACTTTTAGCTTATGTATGATTTATTTTTTACAGTGTACTTTGCCCTTTTTTCCTTATTCCTTGCCTTGCTGTCTGTAACTATCCATTATCCCCTTTTTGCTTTTACTTTTTCACTCACTGCGCCATGCTATAAATTATGAATATGCTGCGTAATTTTGATGCGGACCATTTTTGCCAGCTAGCTTGTCAGCTTGCCCCCCAAACCAATTAATTGCCAATTGCCGCAACTCCCCTCACTTTTCCACCTTTTCCGCATATGTTTGCTGGTGAAATAAAGTCATAAAAAAAAGAGTGAGAGAGAGAGAGACGGAAGGAAATGCAAACAAACACAACCTGGGAAAAATGGCACGAGACAAAGTTTTTCATTTTGCTGTCGTGTTTCGTAAAGTACATAAAAAGAATTTTAACACAAAAAAACGACGCACACTCCTTACAACAATCCACCCCTCTCCCTCACTCGGTTTTGACAATTTATTTATGCGTTTAATAACGACATCATCAGCATGTAAAAACACACACACACACACTCGAGGAAAGTGTGTGTTGGGTGGGCGTGGCTAGCGCCTACTCCCAGGCGGTAGTAATAAAAATGTCGCTGATTTGACAATGTGCTTTATGTTGTGCGACTTTTAAAAGTCTCCCCTTGCCTTTCCCCACCTCCATTTCCTGTCAGAGCTCAACATCTTATGCATTAATTTGAGATGACTTAAAGCTGTTACAGTGAGAGTTAGGTTCTGAGTGTGTTTCTCTCTTATGAAAATTACATTAATAAAGCAGACAACTCATTAACTCAATGTCAAGGCTCATTTTCTTGGCCTAAACGTTGGCAACAGTTGAGTCTGGCTAACAATTTGGCTCAAACTCATCGCTTATGCGTCAATGGGACATGTAACGAGTAAACAAACATTGCCTATAAATAAGCAGCTAATAAGGATAATTGCCAGCTTTACAAATTATTGCTCTCTCTCTCTCTCTCTCTCTCCCTCGCTTGCTCTCTCTTTCTTCCTAGCTTATTTGTATTGCACACATCTACAAGTCAAAATAGTAATAAATTGCTTAGGAAAATTGCGTAGCGCTAAAGGAAAAAGCGATCCAAGGCAAACCTCCAACACATATGCCATAAGTGTGGGCAAGTCCTTTGAATTTTATGCACATACAGATAAACATCTCTATATACGAGTGTGTAGTATGTGTGTGTGTGTGTGTGTGTGTGTGGATGAGAGACAGCCCTTATTTATGGTCGTGCGGTGCGGCAAATTAATAATGCGACTTTCTCCTATTCCTGCCAGCCTGAAAGTATGCAAATATAATTTTGTTAGCTGACTGCAACGAACTAACCCGCAGCTGGTGTTCCCTCCACACACACACACACACACACACACACAGAAACACACAAAAGAGCTGCGGATTGACTTAAATTGGGTATGGAGCACAAAAAGTTGGGCCTAAAAACTATTAAAACCAAAAGAACATGACCACAAGTTCTATTATTAATACGCATTTGGTTTCAAATGTGTAGTAATTAAAAAATGATATTACTCTAAAGCATTAAAAATTAAGTTTGTTGCATACAAAAATACTAAAAAAAGATATAAGATTATTTAAAAGTTTTGTACCCTACCTTAAACCCATTTATTTGCATTTTGAGAGTATTTTTTAAAAGGCCTTTGGTATTTACAATTGTCCTCATGTATGTAGTAGGCAAAAAAAAAAAAAAAAAACGTATGTTACGTAAAGTATTTTGCTAGGTCCTTGTAGGCTAAAATCAATTTGCAATTGAAATGTGGCGGAACAAAAGACAAAACAAAACAAACAAAACACAACTAAAGTTGTCCAGTTTACTTAAAGGGCCCTGTCGCCTGTCTAGTTTTCTCTATTCACATGTCCTTATGCCTGTGTATGGCCCCAAATGCTAATGAGCCCACAGTATATAGCCCTCTCCATCTCTCTCAATCGCTCGTTTTGTGTTTCACTTTACTTTCTTGGCTACAAGTGTCACATTGGCGTCCTTCGTTGCCAGTTTTTGTGCTGAAGCTAGCAAATTTATTGCCTACTTCCTGTCCGTTAAAGTAAAGGCCTTACAAACCTGAGCGAGTGTGTGTGTTGTGTGTTGTGTTTGTGTATTACATTCAATTACATGCAATTTCAGCTGGCTTTTGTTTGTTATTGCATACATCGATCGACTTTCCACCCGTTTGATTAACGAGTTCCAGTTTTGAGTCCTGTACAGCATTTTATTCGCATCTATCCCACTTTAACTTTAACCTTTTATTTTGCTAGCAACGCGACGGGCGTCATGCTGGCGCCACAACAACCAACAACAAGAAAATGTCCGGGTAAAATTACAACAATTAAAATGCGGCAGACATGAACGTAAAGGATGCACGCGGTTTGATGGCAGGGTTGCTTAAGGCAAGGGGGGGGAGGGGGTTTGAGGGGAAAGTAAGTCGGTCATGCGGTGGATGAGTGCAAATGACAACAAAAGTAAATGCAACTCGGTGGTCTATTAACAAACTTACTAGACTTGAAGAGGGTATGACAAACTTTGATACACAGCTGGTTAAAAATAAATTCAATGCGTCTTAACTTTTTCTTATAAAGAAATTGAATTATGAAACTTGTTTTAATGAGGATTTCTTGGGAAAGATAATTTGTGCAGCTTAGATCTAGTTTCCAATCCAATCTACTTAACGTTAAATGTATTTTTCTGTTGTGCGCAGTTTTTATATTCAAAACTTTTTTATCTGTGTGTTTTATGCATTTCGCTTGCCAAGTGACATTTCATATTGTCCTTTAGCCTTTCTCAAGCATCCCTTGCCCCTGCATTGAACTTCTCCCTTTTTGCTACTTTGCTACTTGTGCGCATTGCTTGTATGCGCTTTTAATTCTTTGTGTATGTTTTTCTCTTTCGTTCATCTCTTCGAAGTTGCTTTGTCTTTCATTTGTTGAAATGGCTTCGTCCTTGACTCCAACCCTTTTAGCCATATTACCCACATTAAGAGACAACATTTGAGTCATGCATGTGACAGGCTTTAATTAAATAATTGACTTGTGCCTTGTTGCTTCCATCTGGAACAAATATCACAGAGACACACAACAAAGACACAACAAAACACACAGCAACATGAAGATAGCTTTATGGCCAATTATGATGACAGACAAAAGCCACTTACTTGTCTGAGAGTTCAATGAAACCATTTTTGGCCCGAGCTATGAACGCTTTTAAATATTTATGCGGGCTAAAAAGTTTTATCGATATCCTGCACAGCACAAAGGACCCCGATGAATGGACAAAACTACTTATATGCACTGCTTTAGTTTGCCTTTGTTGTTGTGCATACAAATTTATGATGCGAGTTCCCTGAACTTCCACAGAACCCTTCCCCCTTTACCCCAATCGCATTTCTTATGGCTCTTGACTTTAACCTTTTTAGATAACACAATTTATGGTCCAAATGCAGGGCTAATAACTTTGTGGCAAAAGCATTAATGGTCTTGGGGCATTGATTTCATTTAGTCTACACTTAATTGTGTCGTTAAGGCGTTATTGATACATCATTAGTCACAGCGATAAACATGGCGTATGCTTTATATTCCATAGCAAACTTAAAGCTAGCTTTAATCAAATGCCAGCTGTGCGGCATTCTTAACAGATTCTTACACACTGAATTGTTTACAGCTTTGGCAAGTGGCCAACTCGCAGTCCGCGTCTCAAGGCCAAGACAAAGGCAAAAGGGTGGACAATGGACAGACAAAGGGAGAAAGGAAAGGCTAGAAAGGAAAACAAATAGAAATAAATATTCAAAAACAATTTAAAACACTTTAAATTGCTTTAAACTGAAATTTATGAGATACTTGCTAGTACATACTTTAAATGTTTAATAAAAAGTTTACTAAAATCAGACAGTATTCAAAGAAAAAGCATCACAATTGCTTGACTTTAAGCTCATGGCATATTTGCAAAAGGAGGTAAACCATGCTCAGTAATTGGTAGACATGCCAAAAAAAAAAAAACTCGAGATACACATTTCGAACGCTGACGTGAACGTGACGCCTTGAAAGTGTCGCCCTCATTTTATTTGGTGTACGTGTCAAGCGACAGAGAGACATGCAAAAATGGACTGGCCCACACAAGCGGAAGTTTAATAAATAAATATTGTATATGTACTATATAGTGATATTATTCAAATATTTATGGCTTCCAGTGACATTAAAAACTGACTGCACAGACATTAAAAATATTGCAAATTAAATTGTGGGAAGAAACAAAGTTTCCAACCATCCATTTGGCATTGATGGATTCTGATATATGTACGGACATTTGGGCAAATTTGCAAAAATATGACAAATGACAAACTGACCAACTCAGATACATGTGCATACATACATGTATGCATGGTTATTAATATCCTCATGCTGTGACGTCTGCTTGTCAATATTTGTTGCATAGAAATCAAAACTGAATCGCATTTTGGCCCCCTTTGGAAGGGTTGAAAGTTTGCGTGTTGAGTCAAATAATTGTCAGCAACATGGACAAAAAAACTGCAATTAGAGCAATATTGACTAGCTGGAGAGCTACAGCAGAGGCCAACAAAATAGAGATACAAAAATGTTACTATTTTTCGAAATGTAATAAGTTTTTACTGGACCTACTCAACTGCCCGCTGCTGTATACACAGAGATAGATTGTACAAATGTATGTCAGTACAGAAGTCATTTTAATGGCATTCATAAAGGATTGAGTTTCATTTTTGATGTTGCATTGTTGTTCGTTAGTCACATTTTTGGCATGCATGGCACAACGCTGCGTATGCGTGTTATTTGTTTGATAGCACACTCTCTCTTTCTATGCATCTCTCTATCTCCATCACCCTTTTGCATTCATTTCGTTTCATTGTGGCATTGTGTTGTGCTTTAATTAAATTTTATGTTTGCCCAGTCATAAAAGTGGTCCAAAGAGTGAATTAAAGTGCAAATCAAATTCCAAATAATTCAACGAAAAATCAAATTAAATTTCAACTGGCGACAGGCATAAAGGCAAAGTTTCCCCCCAACCAAAACTGACTAGAAAAAAAAAATGCACGCGTAAAAAGTCGCGTCGTGAAAATCGCTTCGAACAAAGACTTGAACGGAAAACCGCAGAAATGGGCGACACATTGGATGAGTCTCCGCCCTCGCGACGCGATAAGCCACAAAAATTGGGCATTTGCCCCGAGGAGCAAGAGACAGCTGCCGCTGTGGCAAGCACTGCTCATCCGCGCTTACACAATGAACCGGTTCGGGAACGCGATCACTCCTGCTCAAACCCCGCACCACTGCGTCGCGAAAGTCTCAACAGCTGTGAACAACAGCAACAACAGCCGCAAGCAAGCAGTCCCGGTGCCAGCTTTCACAAAGCACTCGGATTTGGTAGTCGTCCTGGAACGGCAACAACAGCCGCCGGCAGCAGCAATAGTTCGAGGTACTCGTCCAGCGTTGTTGTTGGTGGTGGCATGGGCAATTTGGCTGGCACCACGACACGCAAGTGTGTCCTAACGCTGGACGGGTACTCCTATGTCATAGGTAAGAATACAATTTAAGCTAGCCCGAAGTCACCTTGAGGTTGCCCTTTTGTTAACTGAACTGAATCCTCCCTCTCTCTACATCTACACCTTATCCTTGTGGAAACGCATAAAATAATATATATGTATCTATTTTTCTATCATTTCATTGCAGGTAAGTCAATTCAGTGGGCTAAAATACACACAGACACAAAGCCAGATTGAAACGACGGCCCAGCTATGTGGTCCATTGCAGCATTAAATTGAAAACGAAATTGAATTTACCACCCAAGCAGGGTGGGGGGTTGTAGGTAAGCTATTATAAAAGTTGACTGTTATCCGGCTGGTCCACTTCAACGTTATCCTTTCTAACCAGCTAACCAGCACAACAATTCATTTTGAGTTGCTGTTGGAAATTTATGAGCATGTTTTTATGCTCCTTGCATATGGCCCAAACGAACGAAACGAACGAAACGAAACGAAACATTGCAACAATACCATAACACAGCAGCAGCACATTGCGTATACGACACGTAATACGTTTGTACGAAAATACAATGGCCAGGTGGAATAAGCTTTGGTCTGAGTGACAGCCTTTGATAGTTGCCTGTTCTCGGGGCGCCAGAACAAGCGTAGAATATGTGTAGTCTACTTTGTATCTGGATGCCTTTTGTCTGCTGTTTGGCCGCAGCTTCATTCGGCTTTTGGGGCATCGTTTGCATATCTGTGGTCAGCCCAACCACACACACACACACACACACCCAAAACACACAGCTAGAAAGTGGTCAAAATAGATAGAGTACATCTGTTGGCAGATGTTGTTGTTTCTGTGTTAATATACTGAAAACAAACCACAAACATTTTTAGACTCTGCTTGTGTTCATTTTAGATAACTTTCAATGAATCAAATTTGAGCTCAAATCAATTTGTGAACGAAATATAAAAGGTATACAAGTAAATCTCTAAAATTGAGTGCATTCCATATATGGTATATGCATATTGATGATGTGATTTGGCTGAAAGCGCAGTTGGCTAAAAATAAAGTGTTTAAATTTAAATTAAAAGCTCTAGCTTGGAACATCAGCTTTGGAAATTTTATATGTTCATGGTATTTATTTTGCATGATTTTTATTTAAAATTCAAAACAATATAAAGTATTTAAGGTTGGATATATAAGAAAATTGATGACTTCACATTTTAAAGACTGTTATTGAGGTTTTGGTCTGATCATCATTTGTACAAATTTAATTGACGTATGTCTCCATGTATTCCACCGAACGTTAGGCATATTCCTTGCATTTAAATTACTAGAAATATAAAAACAAGAGAAAGCAGAAAATAAACTTTACTTAATATGATAAAACAATATATTTTGTGCTCAATTACCACATGAAACAATTGCTAAACCACCAACCAGATTCCCATTTTGTCGCACAAATTACTTTAGAAGAGAGGTCATTTTTCCGATCCTTTGTTGAAAATTTCATGTTAATATGATAATTCATTGAATCGCCAGCATTCCCAGAATATTCTCCAAGCGTTTTTAGCTCATACGACTCTGTCTCGTTGCCAATAAGAAAGTGACTGTATTTGGCATAACGAATTTCATTGGCAAAGTCCTCAAGATGTATATACAATTCGTGAGGTTGAAATTGTGTCAGTAAGTGCAGTTTCTCGAGTCCCAAAAAGAACTCTCCCCGCAAATCTCCAAAGCCAGCCTTATACTCTTCCCAGTTTCGATAAAAGTTCACGGTGCCATTAATACGTCGCTGAATTACAGTCCAACCGGAATCTGCTAATTTTGAGTCACAGGGAACAGAGAATGACTCAATTTTGGGCAAATTAAATATATACACATCGGTTGATTTACCCAGACAGCTTGATGCTATAGAACATGATTGAAGCTCTGAGAACTTTGACTCAAAGTCCTTGATTTTGACAACATTTGAAGCGAGTTGAGTATTCTGGCTTGCTATTTCTTGATCTTTAGCGTTGACTTCGGACTTGAGGGGTTTGGATTCTTATTGTTCTATTTCTTTAGTCGCCTTTTTTTTTTTAAATTTTTTCCTTCAGAGCGCCTTTATGTTAAGCTCGATCACTTTGACTCAAAGTCCTTGATTTTGAAAAAATTTAAAAAAAAAAAAAATTTGATTTTGTTTTGCTGATCGACTTAAGCTTTTTTTGTTTTATGGATTCTGTTGGGCTTTTGTTTGTTCCACAAGTGTTATTATGGCCACCTCAAGATCATGAATCTTATCTTCATATTTGTTTCCCCTCTCAACATTTAAGGCACATTGGTGTTGAAGTTTAATTATAGTCACTTCTTGATTATGGATTTCATTGTGGAGATCTGCGAATTGTTCTTCCTTTGATCTAACACTAGCTGCATAATTAAGCAAAGGCTTGACTATCTTATAGCAATATTTTCCACACAATTCATCATTTTCTTTAGATTCCTTAGAGCACTGAATATAACTCTAAATTAGTTTTGAAAGCGTTGACACTACGCTTATTTGGGACACTTACCGATTCACTTGTCCATCCATAACCTGGCTCCAATAGTAAAGCTAGCAAGAGAGTTATGAAAATTCTCAAATGTATATTCATTTTTCAAAATAAATTCGCGATTCAATTTGCGTTTGCTGCTCAGCTATACAAATTTTGTACTAGTTGAATTGGGATTCCGCAACGAAACACGAAACCTCATCTTGTCAAATTCTTTGCGAGTTATCAGCATTTTTATTTATTAGAAGTGAACTTTAAACAAATAATTTAAAAAAAATGCAATTAATTAAATCTGACGATTTGTTTGTTCTGATTTACTCTACAATAATTTAAATTAAATATACATCAATAGTATTTCGATACGACTGTTGACAACGAAAACATTCATTATCACCTAACTTCGGATAACACTTGACCTTTATTATTATACTTTGATACCGAAGGTCTCATAGTATATTGGTTTTGTGCAATGTCCGTCATGGTGTCTGTCTGTCCGTCTGTCCGTCCGTATGAACGCAACTTTTTTCGACACCCGTAAAGCTAGAGACTTGAAACTTTTCAATTATGTTTATCTATACACGGTACAGATAAAGTGTCAAGATCGGGGTGCCACGCCTACTAGGAGGCTGGGAAATCGATAAATTCGTTAACTAAAAACCGATAAAACCAAATATTTCTCACATTCTTACAGATAGAATTACCAAAATTTGCACGCAGATAGCTAGGCATGTCCCTGAAAAAACTGCATCAAAATTTTAGATGCCACGCCCACTCCTTCCGCCCCCATCCTCCCTGCTCCTTAAAATTGGAAACGCCTATAGTTTTTCACATTTTTTGGGCTAGAGCCACCAAATTTTGTGTCAAGCTAGATATTGACGTTCCCCAAAATAATGCATAATAATTTTGAATGCCACGCCCCCTAACACCGCCCCCATCCCCCTTTCTCCATGAAATTGGAAACGCCTTTAGTTTTCACATTTTTTTGGGCCAGAGCCTCCAAATTTAGTGTCAAGATAGGTAGTAATGTTTTCCAAAAAACTGCATCAAAAATTTGGATGCCACGCCCACTACTTCCGCCCCCAACCCCCCGCCGTTGTTAAAACGGTTATGCGTGTATCTTCCACATTTTTTGAACTATAGTCACCAAATTTGGTAGGAAGATATATGGTGACATCTACAAAAGATCTGCATCAAAAATTAGGATGCCACGCCCACATCTGCCGCCTACCATTTAAAATCGGAAATTTCGATATCTCTTACAGTTTTTGAGCTAGAGCCCGTAAATTGGGTAGAAAGATAGAAGGCAACATCTACCAAAGATCTGCATCAAGTTTTTGGATGCCACGCCCACCCAAGCCACCCGCCTTGCAAAATTAGAATCGGCTATATCTTTAACAGATTTTGAGCTAGATAACCAAACTTGGTAGGAAGATAAATGGTGACAATTAAAGAGATTTGATTTAAAAGCTTGGATGCCAGGCCTACCTCAGCCGCCCACCTTATAAATTTGGGAGTTAAGTTATCTTCCACAGTTTTTGAGCTACAGTCACCAAATTTGACAACATGATAGCTGGCGATGATTACCACCCGGCCCATTCGCTTGCAAGCAGACTCCTTACCATCCGTTCTTTTACTGGTATCAAAGTATTCCGCAGTCGGTTGCGTCCGACTGCAACGCTTTTACTTGTTTTTATTTAAAATTCAAAACAATATAAAGTATTTAAGGTTGGATATATAAGAAAATTGATGACTTCACATTTTAAAGACTGTTATTGAGGTTTTGGTCTGATCATCATTTGTACAAGTTTAATCGACGTATGTCCCCATGTTTTCCACTTAACGTAAGGCATATTCCTTGCATTTAAATTACTAGAAATATAAAAACAAGAGAAAGCAGAAAATAAACTTTACTTAATATGAAAAAACAATATATTTTGTGCTCAATTACCACTTCAAACACCTGCGAAACCACCAACCAGATTCCCATTCTGTCGCACAATTTACTTTAGAAGAGAGGTCATTTTTCCGATCCTTTGTTGAAAATTTCATGTTATTATGATAATTCATTGAATCGCCAGCATTCCCAGAATATTCTCCAAGCGTTTTTAGCTCATACGACTCTGTCTCGTTGCCAATAAGAAAGTGACTGTATTTGGCATAACGAATTTCATTGGCAAAGTCCTCAAGATGAATATACAATTCGTGAGGTTGAAATTGTGTCAGTAAGTGCAGTTTCTCGAGTCCCAAAAAGAACTCTCCCCGCAAATCTCCAAAGCCAGCCTTATACTCTTCCCAGTTTCGATAAAAGTCTACAGTGCCATTAATACGTCGCTGAATTACAGTCCAACCGGAATCTGCTAATTTTGAGTCACAGGGAACAGAGAATGACTCAATTTTGGGCAAATTAAATATATACACATCGGTTGATTTACCCAGACAGCTTGATGCTATAGAACATGATTGAAGCTCTGAGAACTTTGACTCAAAGTCCTTGATTTTGACAACATTTGAAGCGAGTAGAGTATTCTGGCTTGCTATTTCTTGATCTTTAGCATTGACTTCAGATTTGAGGTTGGCTATTTGCGCATCATTTTCCTTATTCGCATTCTCGAATTTAACTTTAGTCGCCTGCAGTTCATGGATTTTATTTTGTAAATCTCCAAATTGTTTTTCCTTCAGAGCGCCTTTATGTTCAAGTTCGGATAACTTTGACTCAAAGTCCTTGATTTTGACAACATTTGAAGCAAGTTGAGTATTCTGGCGTGCTATTTCTTGATCTTTAGCATTGACCTCGGACTTAAGCTTAGTTATTTGTTCATCATTTATGGCGCATTGCTGTTGGGCTTTTGTTTGTTCCACAAGTGTTATTATGGCCACCTCAAGATCATGAATCTTATCTTCATATTTGTTTCCCCTCTCAACATTTAAGGCACATTGGTGTTGAAGTTTAATTATAGTCACTTCTTGATTATGGATTTCATTGTGAAGGTCTGCGAATTGTTCTTCCTTTGATCTAACACTAGCTGCATAATTAAGCAAAGGCTTGACTATCTTATAGCAATATTTTCCACACAATTCATCATTTTCTTTAGATTCCTTAGAGCACTGAATATAACTCTAAATTAGTTTTGAAAGCGTTGACACTACGCTTATTTGGGACACTTACCGATTCACTTGTCCATCCATAACCTGGCTCCAATAGTAAAGCTAGCAAGAGAGTTATGAAAATTCTCAAATGTATATTCATTTTTCAAAATAAATTCGCGATTCAATTTGCGTTTGCTGCTCAGCTATACAAATTTTGTACTAGTTGAATTGGGATTCCGCAACGAAACACGAAACCTCATCTTGTCAAATTCTTTGCGAGTTATCAGCATTTTTATTTATTAGAAGTGAACTTTAAACAAATAATTTTAAAAAAATGCAATTAATTAAATCTGACGATTTGTTTGTTCTGATTTACTCTACAATAATTTAAAATAAATATACATCAATAGTATGTCGATACGACGGCTGACAACGAAAAAATTCACTATCACCTAAATTCGGATCACACTTGACCTTTATTAATTTTATATTGATTGATTGATTATATATTGATTATTCCCAGTGCTACAAGTAAATTAGCTATTTAAACTTACAAAATATTATTAATATGATATACAAATTGACACTAATACTACTTATGAGCTAAACATTAAAATAGAAGCTTAGTTCTAGGACAAACAACATTACAGGTCCTTAACGATACCGCAAAGCGTAATTTGTCATATTAACAATCAGGCGTTTTTGTGTATATTATCTGATGAAGCAGATTTAAAGTTTTATACTTAGTCCAGTTTCTTAAGTCTAAGTCAAAAATACAATTTGCAAAACATGTAACATGATCATATCTTTTATGTCCAAACACGTAACGTGCTACACTATTAAAGGCTACTTTATACTACTACTTTTTAAATACTTTTTTTACTGGGTAAAAGCTTGTTATTGCTATACAAATATTTATATTTAACAATCACTATATAATGTGGCAAAATTAATTAAATGCGATTTGTTTACAAACATTTTTTTTTGCTCCCAAATAGGTAATGTTTTTAAAGCATATCAGGCATACTTTCTCTTGCATTTTTGTTAAAAATGAGACGCTAACTTCACAAATTGATTTTTATGATGTTTTAAAAACATATTTCGTGCATTAATACTTTACGAAACATTTTTTTTTTTAGCAGAAAAGAAAGGGCTTCCTGTTTTGTGAAACTAACACTTCAATTATTCAGTATAATCATAAATAAAATAATGTATGACACAAAGAGTTGTTTAACTGCAACAAATTCGCAAAAGCCAGATGGACTCTGAAATATGTTTGTATGTGTTTTCTAACATTGTTGGGCGTCACGTAGATGCCACAAATTGTGGGCCGATTTGGAGACAATGGCAAAAGCAATGGCCCAAGTGACAATGGGGCACGGCGTCCTTTGGGGTTACAATTTATGGGCGCTGCAATATTTTGCAAATATCCGTAGCATATCCTGCGGCGACAGCGCAGACAAACAACAATGCAATAAATAGTCAAGTGCTTGTTTTTTTGTACTTGTTATACAGAGTGGGTGTGTGTAGTTGTTGCTGTTTGGTATGAAAATGTGTCCTTCAATTGACATATTACACTTGTTGTTGGTGCCGGTCGCGTCCGCTTTCTATCGCTGCACGTTTGTTTGTTGTCACTCGCAGACAAAGGAGGCAAATGAGGTTGAGAAGAGCGCCGCTTGGCTGATCAAGCAGCCACAACAGCAAGTTTAGCTTATTGACAGCAGCCCCGAGAGCGGGGAACAGCTTAATTAATGTGCGCTGTTTATGTGTGTGGGAAACCACTCAAGCTGATGGAAGTGGAGTGGACTGATACCTTACACTCTACTCTAATTATAAAAAAAAGCTTTAATACAGCTTATCTTTAAGAAATAGTTGCTATTTATCTAAAAATACTTAAAGCTCTCTGTCACATACAAATTTAACATTTTATAATATCCCTTATAGGTATTTTAACTATTTAAGGGGTATAAAAAGGGTTAAGTGGTCAACTTGTCTATGAATTTTAATATAATTAATTTGGTTCCGTGTCTTTATACGAACTTTTGAAGTAGAATTTGTAGATACATGTCGATAGAAAACTGCGGTTTTTAATTAAAGTGTAGTATTCAACTTTAAATTTATCAAATTTAATACTGTCTTTTGCTAGTTCAGAAGTTTAAAGACAGTAAACTCTTTGCAGTTAGTCTCTGCATACTTTCAGGCGCGCATAAATTCACGACTACAATAAAGCAAACTTGTGGCACATACATAATTCAAATGCCTTTTACCAGTAGCTGTGCTAAAAGTGACCTTCGTATGCCTTTGTTTTAGCCATTCTTCAGCAAGCCATGAGAATTTGCATAAAGTCCAGCCATTGACTTAAACGCACAAACATTTCAATGCCGATTTTCTGTATGACAGTCCCAGCCAGCATATTTATTATGGAGCCGGACGGACGGGCAAAAAAAAAATTGGAACAGCTTTATTGAATTTGTATGGGCTGCGGCCTAAAGGGATAATGTATGCAACTTTTTTTGTTGTGCGAGAAAGTTATTTGCCTTTATGCCTTTGGCAGCAAGAACAGCAGCAGAGCCTCAATTGCCAATCAATTTGGCTTTTACTCTCTACGGGCCATTGATGCCAACAATTGTTTTCAAGTGACGGCAAAGTCATAAAAAGGAAAAGAAATAAGCAATAAAGGGGCTGTTGGACTAAGAGATACCCTGAAATCTTTAAGTTATCGATAGTTCTAGGCCTATTATTTTTATTGATAATTGATAGACGATGAAGTCAAAGTAAACCTTCAATTATAATGCCAACCGTTTGAATTTATTGTGGGTAAAGTCAATTTCACAAAACAACAGCATCTTTTTGGGACTAACACACACATACACACACTCACAACTTTTAGCTGATTATAAAGGCTGCGAACATTTTTTTTTAATTAAAAACTGTTCAAAAGAGGCGCCATTGTCGCGACTGTCTGTGAAATTTATGAAACCCGCGGCCAAATAGCCAAAATGGCGCTGCCAAAAACAGAAAACACACACAATCAACACACAGACAAAGGCATAAACTTTTGCGCCCTGAACTTTGGCCCGGGTAGAACCTATCCAATTGGCCGACTTAAACTCTTTCTGCCATTCTCCGCTTACCTCAGAGACTGCAGCTGACTTTGGCTGCTGCTTAGGCATCAAGGTACACGGCATGTTTTGCCCAACGTTGGCAACATTTGGGCCCAAAGGATTTACAATGTACGTGAGTGTCCTTGTTGGAGGAATATCAAAGAGCAGACACTGCGACGTCATTGTCCTTTGTCTGTAACCTTTAAGCTGCTAAAGAAAACTTCTCCTAAAATACAACTTCACAAACCTAGAGTAATTTATATTCCATTTGATGCATCAATCAGTTAAACAACTACGAATATCTTGGAAGTAAATTTGAAATGTTTGCGCTCCGGTTAATTTGTGAGAGCATAAGTTGAGTGTAATTTTATTGGCATCTCTCAAGAAGGAGCAAGAACGACGCTGCCCGCTGCCAGCTTCCGGCAATCAGCGTGCCAACAAGGATATCCACTTGCCCAGCCAGCAAAGCGTTAAATTTACACTAACAGCTGCAGCTGCTGCTTCTGACTTGAGTCCTTGTCTCCGTGACAGGATTTGCCACGCCCTTGGTCGTTATCTGAATGAAACTATGAAAAACTTCCTACGCCAACAAATTGAATAAAAATTATAGTTGACACTTTTTTTTTTTTTTTTTTTTGCAACAAGATTATTTATGGAAATGAATATAAAGAGAAATGAGTTTAAATTTTTATGGATTTAAGCCAGAATCCACTGGAAGCACTTTAATTGGCATTGGCAAAAAAGAAGAGAAGTAGAAAAGTCCAATCGATCAGTGTTTGTTATTCCAGACACTTGTAATGGCAATTTTCAGGACCACTTGACAGCGATAGCGAGCGGAAGTTTAATTTGTTGCTGTTGTTGTGAAGCCGTACAACAACCACAATTTCCAACTGTTAATGACATTTAAGCCACTGTGTTGGCCAGATGATGATGCTGGCTACTTATTGATGTTGTTGTTGTTCGTTGTTTGTATGTTTTATTAATTAATTAATCAATCAATGCATCAAAATGGCTAATTGAAATTCACTTTCGTCCATTTGTGACGCCACAAATTGTACATTAGCAATGCCACCAGCACCACATTGAATGACTTAATGAGCTGCTTAACCAAAGCGCGTCGCTCTGCGCTGAAAAGTATATACATTAGCCACAAAATTAAACAGTTTGTTAGCAGCCAACTAACCTCATGCCCGATTGTGGCTCGCTTAAAACAATGCCAGCTCCGGCTGCAAGTTGCAGTTGCAGTTGTTGTTGCTTGCCACTGCTGCCATTCTTGGGCACAAAGACATAAGCGCTAAAATTAAGCAAGTTTAATAAAAAGACAATGAAGAGAGTAGTAAAGAATGAAAGCAAGCTAGGAATTTATTGTTGGGATTTTTCACTTGCAGCAAAAAGCGATTTAAAGCAGCCAAAACTATTTTCAATGCTCATTTGTTACATCCAATTTTATGGTTCATTTGCTGTTGTTCAATGTAAATTTGTAATCCGCTGATTATAAATGAAAAATTCAGCGAAATTTTCGCAATAGTATTTTTTTGCTGACGTTTTTGATTTATGATTAATATGCTGTTACTTGATGGCTTTCTGGAATTCGGATGTAACACAGTTTGTCGCGATTCACAGGAAATATATAATTGTATTTATTGAACTTTAATCAGAAGTTGACTACAAATTTCTAGGAACATGCTGTAAATGTGTTTTTCCCTTAAACAAATCAAATTATATTAAACTAAAACACTCTTAATCTTTCAAGTTCCATATTTCTGCTGTTATATATCGCAATATTTTCTTTACTTTTACTGTGATTAGCCGAACCAAATGTTAGTACAGATAGACAAACGTTATCTCTTTCAGCAAACGCATGAAATCAAATTTTGCCACATAAATAACAGATTTCTGTGCAAAAGAGTTTAGTTGGTGACTAGTTCGATTCGTTGAAAGTTGATTAACAAAATGTGGAAGAAGCTAGTTTGCAGTTTTGTGCTTGCGATTTTTGTTTGCACACAGTTTGGTATAAAATTCAAATATTTATTTTCAAAACACATTTGTTAATTACGAATTAACTTTAGTGAATGGTCTTACGTGCTACGCTTGCAATTCACCCAGCGACTGCCTCTATCCCCGTTCCCAGTACTGCAATGAACAAGCAGCGAATGAAACCAACGCCTTGCTGAGCACCCTGTACACAGATGTGCCCCAAATTGGTGGCAGCCAATTCAGGTGCATGAACATCACACATTTCTTTAGCTCAAGTAAGATCTATGTATTTTTTGTGTGTGCATTATTTTGTCGCGTTTCTAACTTCATTTTTCGTTTGTAGACTTCAGCAAGACTCATGAAATGTTGGGCTGCTATCATACTGAAATTCCAGTGTGCAAGTTAACAACAAACATTAATCTCGGCCTGAATTGGGGAAGGGCCTGTAAAACATGCAACTTTAAATATTGCAACCCAGCGGGCACCTATAGCAGAAGCACCTATACCATTGTTGCCTCAGCCATGGCATTGTTCTTGGTCAAGCTAGTTATTTAAACTTTTGACGTAAGAATATTCTATAATATTTTATTTAACATACAAATAATGATAATGCTTACTTGTTTGTTTTTAAAGTGGTACCCACTTTGACACTCTGCTATCATATGAGATTAGATTAGTTTATGTGACTACAGTGTCCGATTTGTTTTGTATTGGGAACACCCCTGCAATAAAAATTCTCCAAAAAAAAAGTATGACAATTATTCATAGCTTAGTTTAGTGTGTGCATTTTTCTACTTTATTATTTAGGGTATATATTGTTGTATATATTGTTGCTTAATATTTTATTTGGACAGTAATAAACTTTTGTATGTTGTTTGACATTCTTTGCCACATTTGATGTTCGGTTATTAAGCTTAATAAAACATTATTGGCTTTCATAGAATTTTGTGAAATGATTTTCCAGGACAAAGTTTGTCGAAAGTTTGCGGTCATGGCAAATTGGCCAACAAGCATTCAGTTATGCGTGGCATTTTCAACTTTAAAATAAACTTTTGCATAACGTGAACCGTTTGTTCCCCTCTCCACCCCCCTCGCTATCCGTGCCCATTTACACTGCGACAGTTCGCAAATCTCTGTGTCGTAGTCCATAAATCTTCGAGCTTGTGCGCTCAGCTACATGAAAAATTATACGAGCTATGAAACAAACGAACCAGAAGTGTGTTGCAGACGTAAATTTAAAAAAAAAGAAACTGAATATTATATGCGCTTTCTAAAAATATATAAAAAAAAAAAAACATAATCCAACCGAAGCTAGCTTAAATGCATCTTTGCCAACCACGTCAAACATTATTTTTATATCACTATATCAAATTTCTTAGCAAACATCATTTATGGCCAAAGTAAAATATCTTTTGTTAGAGTATAACTATGATTTAGTTTTTGCTTGGGCAAACTGCCAAGGCGACAATGGCGACTTCGTGGCCACCAATTTTATTCCGCACGTCGCATATCACAAAAAAAAAAAACGGAAAAAGAAAAGAAAAACGGCTCAAATGCAAACACAAATTTGGAAAACTGCAAAATGGCCAAGTGAAATTTAATTCGTTTGCTGCAAGAATTCATTAATTTGTGTGTCAAGTGAATGTGATTTCCCTTTGTTTTTTATTGTTTCAAGCCAGTTGTGACAGTGACAAGCGGAAATGCAATTAATCGAGCGTTAATCTTGAGGCAATGTCTCGAGCAGCTTGCAGATGAGTCCCTCATGAGCTGCCAGTGTTAAAGCGCTGCTGGAAAGGGCTTTGCTATTGGGAGGGAATAGAGGGAGATGCAAGAAGAGATATGTATAAATGATATATGTTGTATGCAGTATGTAGTATGTGCAACTGACAGTGTACTTACCCTGGCTCATAGATGGAATCCACGCCGGCCACTTCCACAATCAATTGTTGCGGTCGATTGATGAAGTCTGTCAGATTTACCAACTGCTCTTTGTCACTCACATTGATGATGGTCACAAGTGTGTCGTAGTCTTTCAGAGAACTGTAATAAGCAAACATTATTAACTGACATTGAGTGTGTATTGTATTGCACATACCGCTTGAAAGCAAATACTGCTCGGGATAAGGGTTCAATGTTGAATCTGCCACGTCGCAGCACCGGCAACTTGCGTAGCTGAACCAAAGATCTGTAGACCTTATAATGACTCTTAGCAGCTTGCTTTTGTGCCTCCAGATTCAGTTCGAGGTAGTTGGGATGTACAGGCAGCCAGGTTTGGGCTGCATCCGAGAAACCTAAAAGATATCAATATGTTAGCATACTTTTAGGGGGTTTCTATAAATGCAACTTACCCGCATTGGTAACATTGCTCCATTGGAATGGTGTACGCTCCGGATCTCTGGACACCTTCTCATAGTCCAGCTCTCCCGCATTGCGAGCTGGCGGATCCACTGTATCCTCCCAGCTAATTTCCCGATAATCCTGCATGCCCAGCTCCTCACCCTGCCCAAAGAAAGAAAAATCAACATTAGAAAAGGTCAAAAGTGTTGAACTTTAACTCACATTGTAAGTGACCGCGACGCCTGGCAGCGTCAACAGCAGCATGTTCATGGCATCGACGCTGGCGGGGCCGAAGCGGGAGGCGACACGAGGATTGTCATGGTTGCCCATGACCCAATTGGCAGCGTGCCCGCGCGGCATATAGATCAGCCACTTCTCCACATTGTAGACAAAGTCACGGGCATCCGATTCGCCATTCACGTCCGTGATGAAGTGAAAGTTGAAGGGCAAATGTGAGCCCAGCACCCCATTGTCATCCTCATAGTAATCCATGAGCTCCGGCAAACCCGCATACGCCTCAGTCATCATGATGCGTGTGGCACCCTCCGGATGCTTTGCCGTAAAGTCGTTGAGCAGTTGGCGCCAGTGCTGTATCATCGTTAGCACTTCGGGCATATCCTTGGTATAGATGTGCTCGGTGTAGTCATAGGACATGGGATCCTCTGACTTGCCACTTAGCGGCTCATCGGGCAAGCTTTCGTCCTCGAACAAATGATTCACTGCATCAATGCGAAAGCCGGCGACGCCTTTGTTCAGCCAGAAGAGCAGCACCTCGTCCATGGCCTGAACCACGGCAGGATTGCGAAAGTTCAGATCCGGCTGCTCCTTGGTGAACTGATGCAGATAGTATTGTTGTCTTTGCTCGTTCCACTCCCACGCCGAGCCATAGAACACCGACTGCCAGTTGTTGGGCGGCTGTCGAACTCCCTCCCCATCCATCTTCCCATCTGCCCACACATAGAAATCCTCAAAGCCCGCCTCCCTGGCAGCTGACTTCTTGAACCATTCATGCTGATCCGAACTGTGATTGGGCACAAAGTCCAGAACAATCTTGATGCCCAGACGGGCAGCTGTGTTCACCAGCTCCTCAAAGTCAGCCATGCTGCCGTACTCCGATTGTATGGCCTTATAGTCGGATATATCATAGCCAAAGTCCACCATGGGCGACTTGAAGATGGGACTTAGCCAGGTCGCTGTAATGCCCGTCTCGGCAAGGTAAGGCAGCTTGGAGATGATGCCCTTCAGATCGCCGATGCCATCGCCATTGCTATCCTTGAAGGATCTGGGATAGATCTGATAGAAGACAGCATGCTGCCACCAGTCAATAAAGTCATCCCGTTGGGTGCTCAGCAAGTTGGACATGCTGGGATCAGGCACGCTGCAAAGTAGTAGTAGAAGTAGTTGGATTGGCGACATGTTGTAAGAGACTAAAGCTGACAAGTTGGTTGCACTTCTGTTTTAAATGGTAAATTCGGAATAGCCAAACCTTTGCCATCATTATAATATTCACATCATTAACTTTTAATGAAGCAACTCTGATTATTTATAATTGAAAATCAGATTACATACAAGCTTCCGTATTCAAAAGCAATAATGTGTAAGCGAACCAATTTATTTAATTACATTCTATTATTTAAAATGCAACTGTGTAAATAAACAAATTTTTTTGCATTAATACTCTTGCAGAGGGTATTGTGGATTTGTTAAATATTTGAAGGAAACACATTTCGTGTTTTTGTTTTGCTACTTTCGTTTTAAAATGAGAGAGTAAGCGATTATTATGTACCTTTACGCACTCTTTCTAACACACACTATCTTTCAGTTGCTATCAGTCATGTATGTTATGCATGCAATTTCTCACTCTCATTACCTACCTCAAATTCTCCTCAAAAAGCACTAAACAAGAAACGCGTTCGCACTTACACTTAAAACACGTCACGTCGCCAACAGCTGCCGCGATCAACTGAAGAACTGAGCGAGCAGCCTGCAGCGCTGCTTATAAATTTTGCACAAGCTTACGCTCCACTTAGGATCCACATGATTCTTGTGCTCACAGCATCCACAAGCAATACAAATTATGTTTACATTTTAATGCAATCTCGAAACGCTGTAAATTCAACTCAAATGTTAATTTATCTACAGCTGGCAGCAACGCTGACAGTTATGAAATTTATTGTTGGAGAAAGTGCAACAACAACAACAACAGCACGTACACACACAAAAGGGGGCAGCAGCAAGTGCTCTCAATGTAATTAAAACGTGCAAAATGCTTTCGAGTGTAATTGAATAATGTCAATATAACTAAATGAAAATTTAAATGGGTCTTAGCAACAAATTTTGTAACGAACTAAAAGGGATGCTTAATTGATATTTCACTATAGTTAGTTTTAGACATCAGAGCATTTTTCTTATAACAAAACGATTTTTTATTCAGCTATAAAGTAACTTTTTGTTGATTCATATTTCACCTAATTATTAATACATTTTCACACAGTTAAATGTTCATTCTTTATTTATTTACTTGCGTGGCTTAAGTTGTATAACTAAGCCCTCATAGGGTGACAATTTCACCTCGGTATTCTTAAGACGCTCACCCACCCTGTTCTGAGAGTGAATGCTGACAACCAATATGGTGAGCTGATTGGGCATATCGATAAAATCACTGACATCCACTTGCTGATTGCGATTGCTCACATTTATGATGGTCAGCAAGGTGGGTTGACCCTTCAGCTCACTGGGAATAGAAAGGAGATTATGTAAGAATTAAAACCTGCTAAAATGTTTTCCACTTACCGCTTAAAGGCAAAGACACGACGATTATAAGCCTGGGCGCTAAATGAGCCTTCCTGCAGTACTCGAGACTGCCTCAACTTGAGCAGAGCCTGATAGACCTTATAGTGACTGCGAGTGGCATCCTGCTGGGCACGTAGATTCAGCTCTGGGTAGTTGGGATGCACTGGCAACCAGGTCTTAGCAGCCAAAGAGAAACCAGCATTCTGATCATCATTCCATTGCATGGGTGTGCGTTCGGGATCACGAGAAATCCACTTGTAACCATCTTTACCAGCTTCACGTGCCGGTGGATCAACCGTTTCTTCAAAGCTCATCTCGCGATAATCCTCCATGCCCAATTCCTCACCCTAAAGCGAATTAAAGGTTAAGAAATTGATTTCAAACCTAGTTAACTACTTACATAGTAGGTAACACCAATTCCCGGTAGGGTCAGCGTTAGCATATTCATGGCATCCGCTAGTTTAGGTCCATATCTGGAGGCCACGCGAGGATTATCATGATTACCCAGCACCCAGTTGGCCGAGTGTCCCGCTGGCGTATAGATCAACCATCTTTGAATGTAGTAGACGAAGTCCTGGGCCGTGGAATACTCATTCAATTCCGTTGATAAAGTCAAAGTTGAAGGGGAAATGGGCACCCTGTACACCATTTGCATCCTCATAAAAGTCCGTGAGCTGGTAGATATTAGCATAACCCTCAGTCATCATAATTCTCGCGGGTCCTGGATTTTTAGCTGAATATTCATCGAGCAGCTCGCGCCAATGCTGAATGAGAGCATAATTTTCCTCCTGATTTCGTGTATAGATATGATTTAAATAATCAGCGGATTTTTCATCAGTGGTGGTGCCACTGAGTGGCTCATCGCGGAGCTCCCCATCCTCATAGATATAGATGACGGCATCAATGCGGAAACCGGCAACTCCTCTCTGCAACCAGAAGAGCAGCACCTGATCCATGGCTTGGACCACGGCAGGATTACGATAGTTGAGATCTGGCTGTTTCTCAGTGAATTGACGCAAATAAAACTGTTCTCTTTCGGCATTCCATTTCCAGGCGGAGCCGCCAAACACAGAGACCCAGTTGTTTGGCGGAATAGGATCGCCGTTTGCATCATTTTCTTTAGCATCCTTCCACACATAGAAGTCGGCATAGTCGGCCTCCTTGGCAACGGACCTCCTAAACCATTCATGTTCATCGGAGCTGTGATTGGGCACAAAGTCCAAGATAACCTTAATGCCCAGCTGATTAGCCTTGGCGATCAGTGCATCAAAGTCCATCAGAGTGCCGTACTCGTAATGGATATCCCTATAGTCGGAAATGTCATAGCCAAAGTCTGCCATGGGCGACTTCAAAATGGGACTGAGCCAAATGGCCCTAATGCCCGTATCCGCTAAGTATTGCAGCCGGGAGGTTATGCCATTGAGATCACCGACGCCATCGCCATCGCTGTCCTGGAACGATCTGGGGTAGATCTGATAGAAGACCTCGTGACGCCACCAGTTCTCGTTATCCAGCTGCTTGTGATTGTCACCGAGCACCTCCTTGCCGGCCAAACTAATTGAAAGGACCCAAAGTAGTCCCACAACAAAACTCCATTTGAAAGCCATCTTGACACGTTGAAGTTGTAACTGCAACTTTATGCTTCCGTTTCCAATTTGATCGCTTTTTATAGTCGCCGGATGTAGCGATTAGTACCGCTTTTTTTTATTGACATTAGACTAGATCAACTTCAATATTTGTTCAAATGGTCAGTGTTCGGCAAACACGTACGTACAATGGACAAGTAAGTAAGCTAAATATAAACTTTTTTTTAATTGGCTTACACAATGCAGCTGGGAAGTGAAGTGAGGGAATCTAAAACCTTCCAAAGTTGACCAACTGACCAAACAGCGGAAAATTTATTGCATTTGACATTGAATGGAAGGGCGTTTGACGAACCTGGCACTGAGACTGGAGCTGGGACAACAGCTGACTTGAATATTAATATTATTTAAGCATAGTTACGGCGTGGTTGCAAAAAGCTGAAACACAAACTGTTTGTTTGCACATTGAAGGATGTAAACAAGTTTCGCTCAAAGTTTCTAATTACATTTTTGATTCAAACGCAAAACTAGTTTGCAGACAAAGTTCTTAGGGTGTCATTTTACTTACCCAGCACAAGCACAGAGACCTCAAGTCTCTAATTAATCTAATATTAAAAAAGTTAGTGAAATGCCTTGATATTTAAAATACTTTCTTTTATGTCTGGCTGTTTACCTGAACTCTACAGTTTCTTGTGTTTAAAGTAACAATGAAAACAGGTGTATTTGCTCTAGTTGAAAACGAAAGAACGCTTTACTATAAGGCTTTTATTATCGTTGTTGGCTTATGTTACACTGCCACGGCCGTATCTTTCCGCACATTTTCGCGCCACTTAGCACGTTGCCACACATTTCATTTTTGTTCAGTTTTCAACCACAAACTTCCGCTGCGTGTCCGCTTTACAAAATGGAATCCGCTTCCAGCATTCTTCCTCTGTCAAGTACAGCAAAAGGAGGAGAGATGCGCAAAGGGGGAAGAGGTATGCAGTTACCTCCACTTGCCCCACGGCTAACAGCTGTGCTGCATGCATATATGTATGTAAGTTTGGCTTCTGTATATGGCTAATTAAAACATTTTGAAATACATTGTAATTCAGCTGCTGCTGCTGTTGTTTGCATACTTTGCCACATACTAAGTTGCATGGCATAATAAATTTAGTACTAGATGCATGCCACACATGCATGTACTTGCATACTTGCTGCCTGCTGGCTGCCAAAGGGTTTTACCACATAAAAGTTAGCACATTCTTTTGGGCAAATATATGCAGAGAACTTCATGGGAAACGTTTGGCATCATTTTCAAGATTTTCTTTGCAATTTATTAAATTCCATTGAATGCCGGATATGTGAACATGAAAAGGGTTTGACATTTGATTGGAGTGCGGACAGGTAGAGGTTGGGGATAGGGAAAGTCCTTTGGTTCAAGTGTTTTGCACGTGTGTCTGCACTTCAACTCTTCATATATACATATATATATATGTATTTATTGAAATTCCTTTCGATTAGACAACTTGCAACACAAACAGCTAAAGCTTAAGGCAGTAAAACCATTCGCCCTTTTTTCGGTTGCAACTTTAAAACGTGCTAATCCAACCTGTCGTCTGTCTGTCCGCACTTCCCTCGGCCGGTTTGTCCTTCTGTCAGGATGTCAGTTGGGCGACGGAAGGCCAAGGCTTACCTTTCATTTTCCATGTCGCTCACTGATTGAATTGCGTCGCGAACTGGCAAAACAACGCCAAAAAAACGTTGTTTGTTAGGGTCGAAATCCTCGCCAAGAAATTTTCATTTTTTTCCAGCAAAAGCAGCCACATGAATAAATATCAGCCTACGAGTACATATTTTAATATGTAAATATTTAATAATATCAAAGTGAAGCGAGCTTAACGTATTAAAAAACAGACAACACAAAAAAAAAAAAACCGAAAAAAAAAAGAAAATAAAATGTTGACTGATTAACTTTTTGCCAGAGATCTGATTTAAATTTAATGCACGCACTTGAAACATATGGTTGTGTTTACATTGGAACACCCTGTAAGAGCTTTTTATTGAAAAAACTGCTCTCCCATTTTTGCAAGGGTATTTCAGCTTCCTCCACTCACAAGACTTCGGACTTCTCTAGCATTTTTTCCTCCATATTTTCGTATATGTATGCAAATGTTTACTCTCTCAGTTTGGTTAACCTTTGGCACAACCCTTAAGCGGCAAGCGTCAAGCAAATTGGTTCTGTGCCATTCGGAACAAACGTTGGAATCGTGATTCTGATTGCTATTTGCGTTGCCATTTGATGTCGTGGAATACGTTAACGCTTATCAAATACTTGTTATCAAAATCGATTGCAACAACAACCACAACAACAACAATGATGAGCCTGCTTTTTGCTGTCAGTCGCAGAGATTGTCACCTTCTCTATGCATATAGAAAAAAAGCGATATACCAAGTACATAATTATTAGATATGTATTTCTCACTCTGTCTAGGCTGCATGACGTACGTATTTTTATCGGCATTAATTAGTTGTCTAGGGGATTTTGCTGGTATTCAAATTAAAAGCAAACAACAATAAATCGGAGGCTTAAAAGCTTATTCACGGATTTAGAAATGTCAATAAATATATAGATATATTTATAATATATACGAATATGGACGATATTATTCATCAACTCGACCAAAACAGAACCTTTTTGATGTGATCCTAAAAGTATGCAGCATACATGTGAAAAACTTCTTTGCTGAGATAAAATCGCCTAACAAAATTAAAATACCTTTACTTCTGCTTCAATCCCAAGAATAACCACCTAGCTTCCATATTTGTGCCTGGGACTTCAAAAACTCTCTAAAATTATTTTTATACAACATAATCAAAAACAACAGTTGGATAATTGCCCTGATAACTCTTGTAGGCTTTGGACTGTGCGTTAATCACAAATCCGTCAACACAAACACTTTTATGTATATATAGTTAGTTTATATAGTAAATACCAATTAGTTTTCATACCCCAGACAGGCAATTTTTTTTGTTTTTTTTTTTTTGAGCATTATTGAGCTACTGTAAACAAGAGATAAAAGCTCATGTCATCATCCAACTCGACATTGTATTATCTTTTTAATAACATTTCCTTCATTTAACGCAGCTGACAGCTTCCTGTCATAAAACAAACGGTAGTCCCGCTGCTCTCTCTCTTTTTTCTCTGTGCCTCATAAATGTGCCCCAGTTTGCTGTTGCCGAAAATGTTGCACGGTGGCATTTATACGTTGAGTAATTTGACATTTTTGTTGCACGTATTGAGATTCAATTAACAAAGGCGTCGCACAGTTCATAAATCACATTCAGAAAATCAGCAAAGCGGCGTCGATTAATTATGCACAATTTGATTGATGTGCGTGAGGTGAATATTTAAATAATGACAGAATTACGGAGGCTTCCATTGAAATGAAATGCAAACGTAGCGAACGCAGACAACTTGATGACGTACTCGTTTTGTACACTTTTAATTAGCATTTAATGGCCCCATTTGCATAATATACTATATAATAGACCTGTATATACATATATCTCTTACTCTTATTGAAAGCGGTATTTAAATTCAATGTGCTTGAAACTGTTTCTCATTCAGTACTATTTTAATGCATGAGAAAAGTAATCGAAAAGTTTATTGTTTCTTTCTTTATTTAATGAGAGTCATATTACAAAATCACAAATAAAGTAAAATAATATCAAATATCAAATATTCTTCCTGCATCCCTTTAGCAAGCACCCGTTTTCGCAATGTTGAGGGTTCGTCCAAGTTTCTTGTAATCCCGCTGAGTGCACTCGAATTCACAGCGATTTACATAGGTAACACCATTGGAGCCGCACACCTGACCTTTCTCCTTGAGGTTGCAGGGACAAAAGCTGGCCTCGCTTTGACCCAACCAAATGGCAGCCAACACCAGGAAGACCAATGCAAACAAATTCAAAGACTTCATCTCTTCACTTGAGCTAATTAAAACGAAATTGAATTGATGTACTACTGTGTGAGAGATGATGCTCTGCGGTACTCTGAGATTCTTTGAGATTCTGCGTTTCAACGTTTCGCGTCGAGTGTTGAATTTGCACTGAGCTTCAAACCGCAAAGCAAAGCGCGTTTGTTTGTGCATTGTATGGCGCCAGGGGAGGGAGAAGTGGTGTTGTGGGAGGTATTTGAAAGTAGTCTATCTGAGTATGCGTCAGTTTTGCTAATTAGTCAACAAGTCGCTGACTATTTTGGCGTGTGATTGTCTGTGAGTGTTGCCACTTGAAAAACAAAAACATCTGCGTTGAGCTTCTCCACCCTGCTCTCTTTCAATTTCAATTTCAATGCTTTGCTTTGTTTGCTTTATTTGCAAACTACATTTGAATTTGTTGCTGTCAATTGATAGCTACACCTTTAGCAATACCAAACCATTTATTTTTTTTTTCCTTTTTTGAAAACTAAGCAGGAAATGTTATCGTGTACTTGGTCTAATTTCCCCAGTGACCTAAAGTTCTTCGAAATTGAGTGAATTACGTGCCAGGTACTTAAAAGAGAGCGCATATCGGCACAAACAAACTATGGAAAATAGGAAAATAAATATACGTTGAATATATTATGGCATTTCATTAATTGAAATTGTAATGAAAATGGAAATTAAACTGAGTGCCTGCAACAAGAACAACAACTGCTGGCAAATACTATTATTTTAGTCCAATTACTTCCACCACCTGCCGATTATCAACAGCTCGAAGCGATCGACGCACCCAGCGCTGACTGCGTTTGCTGCAAGGTAGTCAAGCTGATAAGAAGCGAGGAAGTGAGAGAGAGAGAGAGAGAGTTTTGGAGATTTGGAGAGTGGGAGAGTTTAGAGATGGGCGCGTGTTTAGCTTTTCGTGCCTATATTAAAAGAAACTCACGAAAGTAATAAACAAGTTTTAGGGTTAGGGTTAACTTTAAATATTAAGTATTTATTTACAACACTAGGCATTAATGTCAAAATTTCATTTATCGGGTGATTTTTTTCCAAATTTTGAAGTATTAATACTAACCAAACCTATAAATGGATAATCTATAGACGAGCACTGTTATTAGTCAATACATTCTTGAAATAATTGCATCCAGCTTTTAAAGCTGCACAGCTAATTAGGTAATTACGGAGAAAAAAAGTGCAAGCTGCCAAGCACCTGCGATTATATAAGAAGCCATTACTAAAAACTAAAGCAGTCTCAATAGTGAGTTGATTGTGAATTAACCGATTAAACAATGAAGTTACTTAGCCTGATTTTGGTGCTGTGCCTGCTTCACTTGGCAGTTGTGAAAGGCACAAAGGATACGGCTTTAGGCGCCTGTGTTTGTCCACGTAATTATGATCCGGTCTGTGGCTCCGATGGGAACACATATTCAAATTACTGCTTGTTCGAGTGTGCAGGCCGAGATGCGGAACGGAATGGAAAAAGTTTGAGACTATCCAAATCAGAGCCTTGTTAAAAGTCTAACAAATAGTTAATATGTTCTTGAATACACTATAAATATACACATTACAAATATCTGCTTACAAAGCTGCACTTTAAATTTCCCTATAATACAAACAGTATAAACGTTAACTGAAGAGTTAACTATTTCGGAAAAAGCACAAACCGTGAAGCACCTACGATAAGATAAGATTACAGCCGAACCAAACGCGCCCAGTCAAAAGAGAATGCCCCATTGTCAGTATCAATACTGAGTTGCTTGTGGATTAACCTACTGAACAAAATATACAACACACTACACACAATGAAGTTGCTGAGTTTTATGTTGGCGCTGTGCCTGCTTCTGTCAGCGTTTGTTTATGCTGAAAAGGATGAGGATAAGTTGGATGTACCCAAAAAGATCTGTCCCTGTCCACGCAACTATGAACCAGTCTGTGGCAGCAATCTGATCTCCTATCCAAATCGCTGCATGTACGATTGTGCTCGTCGAGAACTGGAGCGTGCTGGACGCAGTATGGATCTACTAAGAATGGGCGAATGTTAAAACAAACACTATTTAACCTGTATAACAACAAAAACCAAAAGAATTTAAACTTCAATATGAAATAAATGTAATTGCGTTGAACTGTGCAAGAGTCGTTGAATCATCAATGGGGAAACAGTAAATAAATGTGTCTATCTGTAATAGTATTATTGCTTATCAACAAGAAAAACCATTCAGAGGTGCCAACTGATAGCGACTGACCTTATCTGGCCACTGCATAAATAGCTATAAATCAGATGGCAAAGTACTCCACCATTGAGGGTTGGCTGTCGTCAAAGGCTGAATCCAATACTGAATCACATTTGTAAGCAATTTTCTAATGTGACTCTACATTGTAGACGTGTTTTAAAAATGAAGCGCAAAATAATGCAAATTGGCCTTGAGTATTAGCTTCATAAGCGTGTGTTTATTTACGGTACAACCCAAATCAGTCACACATTTATTATTATTAAAAACCTAGTTATACGTAGTTAGACAAACACTTGTGTAAATAACATTTTTTTCAGTATTAATCTGAATGGCTACAAATTGCGCTATAGTTATAAAGAAACTAAAAAGCTTCTTTTAACATATAAACAGTCTTGACTTTTGTCAAAGGAATAGGTTAAGAAGTTGCGAGTACTTAAACTTCTAACACCAAATCAAATAAATAATTTCAATCTTCGCATTTATATTTATGTTTAAGACTTTTTGATACCTAGCTGGTATATACAGAGAGTGGTAAGAGCTGACAAGCGCATTTTGATTACAACTGAACGAATGTTTAGATGAGATTGAAGATCCGAGCTTGGCATAATTAAAGTCAAAATTAAAACTTTACACGCAATTCAGTGCCAACAAAACTAATACGAAACTAAAGCATTAGAGGAATTTAATAAAAAGATTAGTTACAGCATCTTTATTTCCGACCAAAACTAATTTTATTCTTAACAATCTTACAATCTGACAAAACAATAAATAAAACAAGTAAGAAGGCTCTAGTAAGAAGGCTCTAGTCAAGATTTCCCGACTAGGAGATACCCCGAACCCTGTACATAACGCGTACTGTCATTGTCTGTCATTGTCGGACAGACAGACAGACAGACGGACATGGCTATATCGACTCGGCTGTTGATGCTGATCAAGAATATAGTATATACTTTATAGGGTCGGAGATGCTTCCTTCTGCCTGTTACACACATTTTCACAAAACCATTATACCCTTTTTACCCATTTTATAGGTTAAGGGTATAAAAAGGTTCTCTTCCCAATAACTCTATATTCTAAATATCAATCTAGTTTGATTAAACAAAACTTGAATTAAACATGTCCCATTTGCAATACTTGTAATATTATTTATTACACTCATAACATTTTCACATGTTCACATTTAGGCTCAAAGTATTTATTGTTTATTCCGATGAAGAGGTTTCCGATATAAATTTGCAATTTTCATCTCCGGTTTTGACGAGTCTGCGTCCCTGCCGTGCGGCAATCTTGGCTTCACATTCCAATTCACAGGAATTGTCATAAACTACGCCATCACTGCCACACACCTCACTCAATATTTGGGGACAGGCGCAATCATCCTCCGGGCAACGTCTCTTCTTGGTTTGGATGATAATGCGTCCCTGGCGTAAGGCCCGCTTGGCGGCACACTTTAATTCACAAGTATTGGCATAGGTGACGCCATCACTGCCACACACCTGACTCACTATTTCGGGACAGGCGCAATCATCCTCCGGGCAACTTCCCGCTATGGTTTGGACGAGACTGCTTCCTTGGCGTGAGGCAAGCTTGGCGGCACACTTTAATTCACAAAGAATTGCCATAGGTGACGCCATCACTGCCACACACCTGTTGCAAGATTCGGGGACAGGCGCAATCATCCTCCGTGCAACGTCCCTCTTTGGTTTGGACGAGACTGCGTCCTTGGCGTGAGGCCCGCTTGGCGGCACACTTTAATTCACAAGAATTGGCATAGGTGACGCCATCACTGCCACACACCTCGCTCAATATTTTGGGACAGACGCAATAATCCTGCCGGCAACTTCCCTCTTTGGTTTGGACGAGACTGCGTCCTTGGCGTGAGGCAAGCTTGGCGGCACAATTTAATTCACAAAGATTGCCATAGGTGACGCCATCACTGCCACACACCTGACTCAATTTACAGGCGCAACTTGCAACCCCGCTTGGTTTGCGAGACCGCCACACACCTGTTCAAGATTCGGGGACAGGCGCAATCATCTCCGTGCAACGTCCCTCTTTGGTTTGGACGAGACTGCGTCCTTGGCGTGAGGCCCGCTTGGCGGCACACTTTAATTCACAAGAATTGGCATAGGTGACGCCATCAAATCCACCTTTTTTTATTAAAGAATTGGCATAGGTGACGCCATCACTGCCACACACCTCGCTCAATATTTTGGGACAGACGCAATAATCCTGCCGGCAACTTCCCTCTTTGGTTTGGACGAGACTGCGTCCTTGGCGTGAGGCAAGCTTGGCGGCACAATTTAATTCACAAAGATTGCCATAGGTGACGCCATCACTGCCACACACCGGCTCCCACATTTGGTGACAGATGCATATTCCTCTCAATTCCCTGGCAGCGACGTCAGAGCTGAAGGAAAACAAGGCCAACAGGCCGAGAGTGATAAGAGCTAAAAAGCGCATTTTGATTAGAACTGAACGAATGTTTAGATAAGACTGAAGATCCAAGCTTGGCAAAATTCAAGTCAAAATTAAAACTTTACACGCAATTAAGTGCCAACAAAACTAATAGCATTAGACGAATTATACGGATTAGTAACAGCATCTTTTTTCCGACCCAAACTAATTTTATTCCTAACAATCTTACAGCGAGACAAAATCAGCAAATAACTTTAACGCAGCATGAAGAGAATAAAAGGTGTTATTTTCAATAACTCTATATTCTAACTTTCAATCTAGTTGATTGCTTGCCCATCCCTGGCAAAAACCATTGATTACCGCTGCGTATTATTTGTGCACACATTTGATTAAACAAAACTTGAAATAAACAACAAGCCATACGTGTCCCAATTGCAATACTTGTAATATTATTTATTACACTCATCACATTTTCACATGTTCACATTTAAGCTCAAAGTATTTATTGTTTATTCCGATAAGGTTTAGCAACGTCCCTCTCTGGTTTGGATGAGACTGCGTCCCTGGCGTGAGGCACGCTTGGCGGCACAATTCAATTCACAGGGATTGGGATAGGTGGCGCCATCGCTGCCACACACCTGTTGCAAGATTCGGGGACAGGCGCACATTTCCTCCTGGCCAGCGACAAAAGAGCCGAAGGCAAACAAGGCCAACAGGCAGAGAGTGATAAGAGCGAGGAAACGCATTGTGATTAGAACTGAACGAATGTTTAGACAAGACTGAAGTTTCGCTTAGTCAATGGCATTGTTTTATACGAAACGAATAGATAAAAGCTAAAAGCGCTCCAAAAGTCAACAACAAGTCAAGTTGCGGCTAAGCAGCTATATGTTAATAATTAGTTGCGAAAATCCCAAAACTAGAAACATTCTATACAAATAAACAAGTACAACACTATTTCGTGACTTTTCACAGTTTTTCACAATGTTTATTTGGTATATAAGCAACAAAAGCAAACGATTCCAAATTGATTACATTCTATAATGCGGTCAGCATGCCGTATGCGCAATATGCAAATATAATTTTGTTGGAGTGCTTATAACCAGATTCACTTTCCAGTTAACAACAGCTATGTAGCAGCTGTTGGCCTTAGTGAAATTGGAAAAAACTTATACAAGAAGAAGAAGGCTCTCAACGCCATAAAAAGCAATTTCAAACGGAATTTTAGTTAAAGGATAAGCGAACAAAGTGAAAAAGCTAAAATTTTCAGCAAGGCAAAATTAGAAAAATAAATAATGGAAAAAAGCATTTACTTAAGATGCTGATTGAATACTCTTTTATAATTTACTTGATGGCTTAAAAATATTTATGTATTAAATATTTTTCACTTTTTTTGGCTACGTAAAGATAGTACTAGAAAAATCATATACAACTATAATCAGTAAATAGAAAGTAATGAGTCACCTGAATATTTCATCAATAACGAATACGTGTCTAGCTGATAAACAAGCAATACACTTATGTGCATTAAAAATATTTGGCAGACTTTTAATTATTATTAATCTAATCACTTCCTGATTGCTTATAATTACTTAGATTTTCTCATGCTCATTTTCACAGAACATATTTATTAAATTTAATACGATTTTAATACGATTATTATATTATTAACCCTTAAAAGTTAAAGAATAAAAAGTTCACCATTGTTTACATGTACCTTTAACTCAGTATAATTTTCAAGTGTTCCACTGCAGGTTTTTTCTGTTTCAACACACAGAAAGCTTATAAAATATGCATAGTATATGCTTATATACCCTTTCGTACCTGCTGGCAATGGGATATAACAATACACTTACCCAAGTTCGCACCCCTTCAACCGGGGCTGATTTATGCAAGGGGCAAGGAACCTTTGGGTCACATACTGGTGCACATATGTATACGGTTATGCTGGGACCTGTTGAAAGGCCATTCGTACACTCACACACACACACACACACACACACACATAAGCACTATAAGAATAAGAATAATATAAAAAGGAGAATCATGCCATTTTCTAACGGCATTTTTGCATATAATTTGATTCTTACAGTTGCCAGCACGCCGGAGACTCTGCCAAGTAAACGTGAGGAGGCGAACGCGGGCGGCGCAGGTGCGGACAGCAGCAGTGGCAGCATTGGAGCTGCAACAAGCAGTGCGGGTGGTGCAGCAACATATTCATCATCATCTGCAGCAGCAGCCGGAGGCGGTGGTGCAGGCAGCGGCGGTGCAAGTGAGCCAAATAACGGTGAACAGAACAGTCCCACAAGCTGTGAACTGGGCAGCAGCATTCAATGCGCCAATGCGACAATAAATGGTCAAGTGGCAAGTAAGTAGACCTCAGGCTTTATACATTTTTCATGCAACCACAACGAACACAACGAACGAAAAGAGGGAAGCACACTCAAAGAAAAATATATGTTTAGAAATATGTTTAGAATAAATAAAAGTTAATTCAAAAATTCAAAGCTCTTGAGCATAAAATAAAACGGGATATGCGAGCAGTTTCTCAGAAGATACTTTAAAATTTAATTTCCATCAGTTTTCTTTTCTCTCAGTGCAACACAGCTTTCCAGGGGGTCAATATTTTCATTTGCACCACTGAGCGAACGAAAATTCTTCTGCACTGCATAATTTAAGAATTTAAGAACAACAACAGTTAGCTCAGATTTTATGGTCATGGCCTTAAACCAAAGTTTTCCCCCACACACAACCCCTTCTGTCTTCACTCAACTTTCACCTGTCCGGTGGGGGGGGCAGAAACATTTTGCACACATTTTGTGTTGCACGCTTGTGATTTCTGGCATGCTGAGCTCATTAAAATCGTGAAGAGTGGCCACTAAAAGTAAACATAAAACATTTCATCAGTCCGCCTCCAAGTTGAAAGTTCAGAACCGAAACCGGCGAACTGAAACATGAGAGAGAACTGATAAGCGGGCAACAATAACAGCTTAACAAACGATACCGTTAAGCCGTAAGAAATCTCGAGTGTAACATAAATTTAAGTGCTGCATAAAAGCTCCGATTTTATGAGTTAGCAGAAGCCGGCAAGAAGTGGATAGTGGGGAGTGGGAAGGGAGCCTGAGGCAGGGGATTGTCTGCTGCACTGCCAAAAAATAAATGGAGTGCAGTTAACAGACCAAAAGTGTTGCTGTTGTTGTTGTTGTTGTTGTTGTTGTTGTTGCTGTCGTTTACTTGCCGGGTTTGCCAAGTTGCTGCCTCAGGAGCTCAGACACTTTGTGATTTTGCCTTTGTCTTTTTGGCCATGTTCTATTCGCATTGCTCAACGCTTGGCAAATAGATAAATCCTTGGCAATTTACTCGCTTGCATCCACTTCGATTCGTCTTGCCTTTGTCCTTGCCAACTTCCCAACTTGCCACTTGCCCAGCAGCGGTGGCATCCACAACAAGAAAGGGTCGCTCGTTAAGCAGTTACATAGTCGCTTTCGGGTTCAACTAAATAAAGAATGGTGTGCCACAAATAGCTTAAAGTTATTCTACAGCATTATTGATTTCTTTTTGCGAGCAATGTGAGAACGAATCTAGCTTAAGGGTACAACAGTAAAAACAATTCATGTTTAAATCAAAACGTTTATTTTTCTTTCCTGTTCTTTGACAATATCTCAGTTTTTAACAAACCCATTAAGTTTACCTATTGTTTGCTTGTTAGTTATCAGTTTGATGCTTTTATTTAATTTTATTGAAGCTTTTTCGTAAAGTAAACTTTTACTAGTTTAAAGATAGAACTAAAAAAAATAAACGTTTGATTTATCAAGTCTCTAAATATCTACTTCGTTTGGGTTTGCTTCTTTTTTACTTTAAATCAACTTAGCTTTGAAAATTTTAGGCAAATAGACTTAAGTCTGTTGCCAAATCAAAGTAATTCGTAGTGACAAACAGAAAAAAAATAATAATTATTGTCTCTCGATTTGATCTTGCAGAACACGGCTCACTTACCATTGTAAGGCGTTCGAATAGTCGCAAGAGCTTCACACAAATCGACGGACAATCGCAATCAATTGCCTCGCCCTCGTCGAGCAGCATCAGTTTCTTTCAGACGCCGCTCAGTGAGCCACTAGCCGAGCGTTTAAGTGGAAGAGGTAGCAACGGAACCGCTGCTGCATCTGCGTCATCGTCGTCAGCGGATAAACATCGTTCGGTAGAAAGTGCAGCGAGGGGTGGTTCGCACTCTGCCGGCAAAATGCAGCCCTCGTCGCCGAATAAAACAAACTATTCAACCGATCTAAAACAGAACGAGCGCGCCACTATCGATAACAGAATAACTCGCGACTCGGATACGCTTAGTGCTGGGCCAGCGGGCTCAGTAAATCTCGATCAACCGTCGGATCAATCTGTAGAAACGGTCTCAAGCTTGTCGGTCGCTGATGTCTGGGAAACGGAAACTTTGCCACCTGTCGATTCGCCAGATGCGCTCAATAAAGCAGCTGTTCGGTGAGTATTTTTATTTGCACTGCATCTGTGCATTGCAACTATCGATAAGAACACATGTTTAATCGCTCTATTTTGTTTACAGAATACGCAGCCTGCTGCGACGAATGGATCATGAGGCTGTTGCCTATGAGGATATGCAGCGTAATCTGCATTATGCAGCACGCGTGCTTGAAGCTGTTTTCATAGACGAATCAAGGTAGGTGCAAGTATTGCTTGTGTTTTATTTGTTGTACACCAACTTGAAAAGTATTTGCGCCATTTTCTAACCAAAAGTCTAACCAAGAACTGGCCAATTAAAAAAATTGCTGGCGCTTTCGGGGATCTTACAACTCAATTGGTTCAGGCTTTAGTGTATTCCGTAGGTTCTTTTCCATTTATAGTGCTGCATAGTTCCAACATAGTTGAATTTGCATTCGGATTGCACACAAAAAAAAGGCGAGCTTTAAATCAGTCTCATAAATTGTTGCTCTTACATTGCATAAACTACTTAACCTTTTACATTTACTATAACTCATTCTAATCCATCTATCACATATTGTATACCACTTAGCTAATGACAATTTCTTTTTCAATTGTTTTTGTTTCCGTTTACAACTGTCACACGTTTTTTATATACATATATTTTATTTCTTTTTATATTCTGTGTGTGTGTCTATTGTTTGAGCAGAAGCCCCACATCAGGTAAAAGTAAAATGGGGCAGATTGCGTCTTCATCCGTTGAGAGCGAAGAGTAAGTCTTTAGTAGAGTCAACTTCAAATTTGGTTTTTGCCGTTTTAACTTTGTTGATTTTTAACTCTATCTCTTAACTCTGTCTCTTCCACCCGTTTCCCTCTAAAAACCCTAAACCGCGTGCTCATTTCAACTACAAAACTTACTTACCCCAACCACAACAAACAAACTACTCTTTTCCAATACTCATATCACCTAACTCTATCTCTCTTTCTATCTATATCCTTCTAACTCTGTTTCTAACTCTTCAACCTTAACTTTTTTCTCATACGTTGTAGTGCTACTTTTTTTGTTCTTGTGTCGAGTAAACTGATTACTCCTTACTACTTACTTATATTTGCCTTGCTCTGCAGTAAGTCTCTCATCTTCATCAACAAATATCCTCAGCTCATCTATTGCATAACTCATACTAATATGCATATTAAATGTCATTTAAACAGCGTGATTATTAGCTAGTCTAGTCAAGTTAACTTACTCTACTAATACTTCAAATCGTGTGATCCTCCTTACCTTCAGCCATTAAGCACCGTATAGCTGAAGAACTTTTTCACTCTATCTTTGAAAAATTACTACAAGTTCTAGGTGTATTTAATATCGATGTCTCTACTTAGTGTTTTTCAAGAGTTTGCCCCAAGTTCGCCTGATGATCTATCTTCGAAACATCTGACTTTACTATTATTACGCTTCTTCTACATATAAAGCTCTCTCTATAAATCTCTTTTGTCTCTGCGAACTGCCTACTTGGGAAGTTTATTGCGTACCCTTCCTCCTCACTTTTAACTTTAATTTAAACAGCCGAATGGAAGAAGACAGTTCTACATATTGCATTTTTATTATTTACCACACACACAGGACCCAGCTTTCAATTAAAAGCCCAACAGTTCCCAACGCTCCTGTCACTCACAGGCGAGCGCATTTATTATGGGCACCCCATTTTACACGGACACATTGTGTCTGTAAATAATTCACAACCTCCTTCTGACACGATTCTTCGATTTACATATACACATACTATAGCCAAGTGTGGGTGGGTTTTTACACTCAACAAACAAGCAAAGTTTCGACTTTTAACTCGTTTAAAGTATGCAACACGTTTTTGTTCGTTGCTTGTGCTGCATTCAAACAACAACGAGTGTTTTTTCGAGCTTTGTTCGTTTAATTGCGCGCGTGCTTTTTGCAGCTTTCAGAAACTAATCAATTCGCTCTAATTGACTTTTAAACATGAAAACAAAAAACTTCAACTGATGTACTGTTTATTTTTTCTTTCTATTGCCAACCATGTTTTAAAAAACAAATTCACAAAAATCATAAAAAATTACAAATTATATATGTATTTGATATGCCAACCAACGAAACGTACCAAAAATATAAATTTGTTGTCTGTATCGGTTCGCTTTAACTCACTGCCAACTGCTGTGCGAAAAAACACTTGACCGACCCCCCCCCACTCCACGAAATAAATATAGTGATGCCAAACGTTGCAACGGCAATTGTAAAAATCTCAACAACAATAACTCCAACACCAGCTGTGGCCTACATAAAGCAGCGACAGAGGAACAGACGACATCGAGCTCTGACAATCAGACGACGAGCATCGAGAGTCGCACGAAAGGCGTTTCTCTAGCGCCGCAAACGCACAGCGGACCAACTGGGCCGCCGGAAGGGCAGGATGTGGTTGCCAAAACACTTGAAGCCGTGCAAGAGGAACAAACAACATCAACAACAACAACAACAACAGCGAAGACGACGACAACAACAGAAGTTCCAAAAGCTGCTGGGACAGATGGTACAAGTGGAACGAGTGAAACGAATCAAGCTGCGGGTCAAAGTGTTTCCAGCAGTAGCAGTTGCAGTAATAAAGCGACCGTTCAGCGACAAAGACGCCTGCGCACACCGGTCTGGGCGAGATCAATGTCGACGAATAAAACGTACTTGAATAATGGTTTTATATACTTCTCCATAAATTAGTGTAATTTTTGTATGCATTTTCAGTTAATTGTACAATATATATTTAACGTTTGCGTTGTCTTTTACGTTGTTACGTTACGTTAACCAAAACACAGCTCCAAAACTACCAAACAAAAACAAAAAGAAAGAAAATCCCCAAACAACTACAAATACTTTCTGTACTCCTCGCTATCTCTCTATCTCTTTCTCTGTCTTTCTCTCTTACTAATTTTTGTCTTTGTACTTGAAATTGTCTACGTTTCCTTACTGCTGCTGTAAATATATTGTCCAGTTACTGTCCCCCTAACTACTATGATCGCTTCAACTACTGTAAAAAAAAACCTTTGTACATATAACTATCTTTAAACCCCACTTTTTGTACCACAAAGTATTTCCCGTTTCTTCGCTCTTTGTACTATCCTGACCCTTTTGCTGCATTTGTACACTATTACATACTTACATACATTTTGATAATGCATATATGTTACGGTTGTCATAGTTAATTCATGGCATGTGATTGTCCTTTTTATATTTTTAAACTTTTGTATGTTAATATTATTACATTTGTTAAATGCTGGCGCATGTGTAAGCTCTGTTTGCGCTTTTAAATTCGATAATGGATTGCATCAAATAAGCTCAATTTAGGTGATTAAAATATATACATTAAATTTGAATTTAAAAACGTTTTCTCAACGCGCCTTGAGCTATGTACTCGATACTTCAAGAACAGCATCGATATTGCATATGTTAACTAACAGCGCTGTAGTATGTAAGGTAACAGCGCCATGGCACCGATCGTGAGGTGGCAACGCTGCGCGTGTATCTTGCCGCCAAAAGTGAGGAAAAAAACATATTTGTAGTGTTTAAATTGTTTTGTACATAATTAAAATTGTTTAAACGCGTGTGATTGTGTGCAGCAAGTGTGTGTTAAAGTGCCATGAGCAGCGATAAGGTGAAAAACAGCAACGAGCCCGATGACTCGGACGAATCGTGCGGCGTAAGTTGGAAAATGCAAATTGCAAACTGCGAACACCAAACTAATAGCAACAATTTCCGCGTGACACATGCAGGACGAATCGGCCAGTTTTACAACAAATAGCACCACATCACGCAGCAAATCACCGACATCGAGCACGCGAAGCAAACGACGCGGCCGCCGCAGCACCAAATCGAAGACAAAAAGCGGTGCCGCCTATAAATACGAGTAAGCGAACGAAAATTAAAATGAAAATGAAAATGAAAGTGAACTTTACGATTTGTTGCATCGTCTACTTCAAGCACACATGTTAAGGAGAATCATGGCGCTAGCATATTTGGTGTGTCGTTCAATACGCTCCTAGGCAAAGATGAGCCACAGGTGTTTGCCACAGCGGGCAGCAATCGTTGCACCGTCTACGAGTGTCCACGCAAAGGTGGCCTAACGCTCCTCCACTGCTATGCCGATCCAGATGTAAGTTGCCAGCAGAGCTAAGCTAAGCAAATTGCTAATCTATCTGTTATTAATGCCAGCCCGATGAGGTCTTCTACACCTGCGCCTGGTCATATGATCTGAAGTCATCTGCTCCGCTGCTCGCCGCCGCTGGCTATCGTGGCGTCATTCGTGTCATTGACATTGAACAGAACGAGGCGGTGGGCAACTATATTGGACATGGTCAGGCCATCAATGAGCTCAAGTTTCATCCACACAAGCTGCAGCTGCTGCTCTCTGGCAGCAAGGATCACGCCATACGCTTGTGGAACATACAGACGCATGTCTGCATCGCAATCTTTGGCGGTGTTGAGGGTCATCGAGATGAGGTGCTGTCCATTGACTTTAATATGCGTGGCGATCGCATTGTCAGCAGCGGCATGGATCATTCACTCAAGCTGTGGTGCCTGAACACTCCGGAGTTTCAGCACAAGATTGAACTGTCGCATACGTTCAGTCAGGAGAAATCCACGCTGCCGTTTCCCACAATTACCAAACACTTTCCGGACTTCTCGACACGTGACATACACCGCAACTATGTGGATTGTGTGCAGTGGTTTGGCAACTTTGTGCTGTCCAAGTCCTGCGAGAACGCCATTGTCTGCTGGAAGCCCGGCCAACTGCATCAGAGCTTTGAGCAGCTGAAGCCAAGTGACTCCTCCTGCACCATCATTGCCGAATTCGAATACGATGAGTGTGAGATTTGGTTTGTGCGCTTTGGATTCAATCCCTGGCAAAAGGTCATCGCACTGGGCAATCAACAGGGCAAGGTGTACGTTTGGGAAATGGATCCCAGCGATCCGGAAGGTGCTCACATGACCACACTACACAATTCACGCAGTGTCGCCACTGTGCGCCAGATTGCCTTCTCGCGGGATGCCAGCGTCCTGGTCTATGTGTGTGATGATGCAACTGTTTGGCGCTGGAATCGAAGACAAGCCGCCGCTCTTTAGGCAGCAGCCCAAATAAAAACGAAACCACAACCAAATCTCACGTGGCCAAAATCGCAGCACAACATGCATTTCTCTGCGCCTTATTCCTAGTTGTTAGTTGTTAGTTCTTTGTCTCAATTAAATCTACATATGTGTACAAACAACGTTACACCTTAATTTGTTATAGTCTTTGAGGTCAGTGTAGTCAGTTTTGTGCATTAACTGTCAAAATCAATAATTATAATTATAACGTTGCAATCAAGTGGGAAATTAAGTTCTCCGTTAATGGTAAATTGTAATTACATTTGATCTTAGCATTGACTGTTTTAGAAGTTACACAAACCAACCCCCAAGTAATCAAGCCAGGTAATTGAAAACGCAGTCAACTGCATGCAATGATATCCGCCGATGGCAAGGATGCGGCAAACGATGTTTTCCATTGGGTTCAAAACATAATTAGTGGCACAGAGACAGAGAGACCGATGTATGGCTTTAAGGAGCATGGCGCCACGAAGCTGTCCCCAGTTGGCCATTTTCTAATCGCGTTGCCCAGTTAAGCCAAGAACGGTCGCATAACAAACGACTTGCAATTGAACGCCATTTATATGCGATGCTGCACCCGGTCCCTGCAGCCAAGTGGATGAGTGAAATAAATGCCACGAAATTGAAACTGCAAACAAAGGCCACTTCAGCCAGACAGTCAGCCAGCCAGGCAGCCAGTGAGCCAACTAGCAAAAGACAATTCAAACAAAGCAAAACCATAACAGCTCCCAACAGGCTTATTAAGCCAACAAAGTCCCACATCGTTTTTTCCTATGCTCTTAGAAGTTAAAGGATGAGTTTGAAGTTTAAAAAGAGAATTTTCTTACTTTCAATAGTATATGTTTTATGTCATTCCAAGACAGAGTTATCAAGCTTTTTATATTAATTATGCTAACTAAGAATTCGTGTATAAGCAGCACTTCTTTAAGGTTCAGTAAATTCAACATTTGTACCTCAAATCTGTAACAAAGTATTCTGCTTTTGACGCCATAATGGACATTATTATACCCTGAACACATAAAATGGGTAAAAAGGGTATAATGGTTTTGTGCAAACGCTTATCAACAGAGAGACGGAAGGACAGACGGACATGGCTATGTCAACTCAGCTCGAGATACTCATTAACAATATATCAGAGACGCTTAAAAATTAATAAATAATTAAATGAAGTGCTTATAAATTAAATATTATTTAAGTTTAGTCACAGTTGCATATACATATACAATTACTGTACGCGTTATGTACAGGGTTCGGGGTATCTCCTAGTCGGGAAATCTCGACTAGATCCATCTTACTTGTTTATTTCTATTGCTGCAAGCGTATAAAAAGTGTCGTCTAGTCGAATATTTATTTGCTCTTTGTCTTTGTTGTTGGCTCTGTTGATTGAGTTTTTGCATCTTCTTTGTTCAATGTTCGTTGACCGTACATTGATGTTGTTTTTATACTCTAATGGTGAAAGTAAAAGAGTGAATATGAAATGTTGAGAATCTTATTCCCCACACTTTAAGATTTAAGTTAAGTTATATTATGTTTTGGAATTTTCTTTTACTGTTATCAGTGTGTTACACAGTCGATTTCACTCGAACGTAATATTCTTGTTGTTGCCTTGGGAACCGCTGCTCTCCTTTGTGTCTAACTCTCCAATTTGACTGTGAGTAATTAGCTGCGTCGACGCTGCGTCGTTTGGCAACGGCGGCGACACATTTTGGTTGCCATTGGCATTAGGCTGTCAATGGCGAAACGCAGTTGAGTTTTGGCCTTGACACGCAAAGTCATCAGGCTGCCGCCAGTGGAAATGTGTGGCTCTGGAACTCATTGGCCGACTAATCCTAGCCATTCTGTTACACATTTCTCTCAATTGATTGCACACTGTTGTTGTTGTCCCGGGAGCTTAATCCTTTGCACCACAAATTGTGTCTGGCGGAGAAGCTTCATAGCCATTTTGTTTTGTTTGGTTTCGTTACGTTTCGTTTTTAGTTTGATTTCTTTGTTGATTGTGATTGTTGTTCTTCTTCTTCTTCTCCCCTATTATTATCCTTCTTATGTAGATGCAACTCAGCCACCCAGTCCATATCGTCCTCCACCAACGACTCCGTCTGCCGCAACAGCTCCACGCATGCCCTGAGCTATGCTCGCCATAGCATAATCAGCATCAACAATGATAGCAACAGCAGTAAACGAATAATACGCTTGCGGTTTGTCCCCCACCCCTTTCACATACACACGCTAATCTCCGCACGCTCTCTCTCACTCTAATTTTTTCTTCTCTCTGTCTGTTTGTAACTGTCTGTTATTTATACATACATACATATATGGTATTTTTGTTGTTGCACTCTCCAAAAATACAATTACCCGCACCCGCAACCGCAAAAACAGAGCACAACAGCAATGATTTTCTCCTTTCAACTCTCTCTCTCTCTCACTCACTCAGTCACTTTAGCTCTGTCTCGCTCGCACTTGCACTGCATTAGTAAGCACTTGTCAGCCAAAAATTAATCAAGCCATCGCCGCAGGACAAGTCACTTGCGGGCGTCTCCTGTCACTTGAATTTTGTGTTTAACATGTGCGGATGACACCAGAAATTAGTTTAGCATGTCATTTGTCGGCCAGAAAAGGAGCCGGCAGGGACATTGGCTCAAAAGTCTTCATTTAACGTTCTCTCTACCTTATAAGCCGCTGGCAGTGTGGGGTGTGGGGTGTGAGGCCTTAAGCTGTGTAAGCTTTTAAAAGCAAAGTGTAATTTGCGCCCATTTCCTTGTAATATGAGTATGCATATACTTATGAGTCTACAAATTAAAAGTCTACAAAACTGGCATCCACACAGAAGTGTGCTTGTAGACTTTTGATCGGGCTCTGGGAAATTCCCTCAGTCTTAACTGCAAATTTACTTTTCACCTGTCTACACTCGTGTCCTACACAAAGTGTACAGCGATTAAGGCATTGCTTATCAGCACTTTTGCTGACGCAACTTTTCGCATTGTATAATTACGATAAAAAAAAATTATAATAACAATAAAACTCAACAACAAAAAATATATCTGAATTTCTGTAAATTTGTCAAAGATATTTAATTGTGTGCATGCGCTTGTTTGTATGTGTTGGAAGGTCTATGTTGCTGCCGTTGATATCAACAGTACAAAATTCACAAATTAAATGCCTTTTGCGGCTCCATTCATGCCGATAAGGTGGGAAATCATTTTAATGTGTTTTCAGTATTTTGTTTCACGCACTCGCCGACCGACGAAGCGCGTGAAAAATGTAAAAATAATAAAAATAAGTGAAGTAAATCATAATTAAAATAGCACACAAATTTCTGCCGGCATGTTGCAGCGTCCGAGGCCCAAAAAGTAATTGCAAATAAGTCATTAATTCCAATAATATTTGATTTAACCTACTCATTAAATATGCCAATGAATGATTCATTAAAGGCATTTATTCCATCACCCGGGCAATTAAAATGTGAAAAAATTCCAATGCGCTAAAAGCAAAAAACAAACAAAGCCAAACCCCCATTAAAGTAAATTGGGTCAAATTGGGAGAAGGCAAGACAAGTTGAAGGTCAATATATACTAGATATATATAGTAAATATATCGAGCAAAAACTGCTCCATTGTATACAAAATGTTACAGTTAGCAAATTGTGTGTATAGACAATTTATATGGACAACGGGTCGCAATCATCAATCATCTTTCGCGTGAAGCATTAGCCCAGTAGACGGGCCAATGCGATTAAGTGACCCAAAAAGACGGCCAAATAGAAAAACGTATACCCAAGAAAACAACAAACCCCCAACCCCCCAAGGACACCGACAAACAGTCATAGATATGTATGCAGTAGACAGCGGTAAAGTTGAGGCCCATCATTTCAGTTACAAAAGAAAAATCAATAATAAATGATGTTAACTGCCAATTTTTGCCACATAAGCACACCACAAATTGAAGGATACCTTCTAGCTTCTTCTAGATGTTATAATGCCACTGTTTGCTGTTTACTCTCCCCAGCTATTAACAATGCTACAATGCCACAAAGCAACATAGTAGAACGGCAAACACACACTTTAATCAGTTTGGCCCGTGGGCGTAGAGTGCGAGGGCTTCTCAATTAATTTTGGATGACCTCGGTGACAATAAACTTAAGTTCGAGTGATAGCTGAATACTATAATATTAATATTCCAATTACAGTAATCGATCGGAACAAAAACACTATACTGCAATCCTGGAAACGTTAGAAACCCCAGAAACTTCTTAACTTATTGAGACGTCAGTTTAAATATCTCAAGTAACGCTCTTACAGCATACTCAAGATTTACAATCTAATGTTTTGGCAAACACGCAATGCGTTTCTTCTTCTCCTCTTTTGTGCTCTTGCACGCATGTCTTATATGTTAGAAAATGGTATATGTATGTGTGTGTGTGTGTGTTTGTATGAAACTAACCTCCGATGAGTTTACAAAAGCTGGCGAAAAATCATTGACAGAAAACAATGCTGTCAATTTGGCAGCAATTTCCCGTCTATGCGACAACAGCGACGACAAAATGCTTCAGGCACGGCCACAGGAAATTGCACGCATAACTATTAAGTGGCATACTTTTGGGTGGCAGCCACATTATCATTGGTCCTGTGTGCCCCATTGCCGGCCGGACGGCCTCTGCTCAAATGAGCCTTAAAATCAAACACAAGCACTCACACACACACACACACACACACAAAAACCCAAGGCCACAAAATGCTTTGCTACGCATTTGCCCAAAAGTTAGCTAGGCTTTAAGCTGTGACTTGACTTTAAGCTATATGCCAGGAATTTTCATTAAAAGTTTTAAATTTCTGGGAAAACCAGTCTTTGCCTTATAGTGATGGGGTCAGAACCAATTGGGAATTCTAAGAAACCTTCGTTGCTTAGTAATTATGCTCCAACAAACTTTACCTAGTCAACACACACACACATACTTGGAAGAGTCCCCAATTAGCAACTAATACCGTTACCTGTTGCCTACTTCATGGCGCTCGCGTGATTTCTAACTGCACCACGCAGAACCGTTAACATTTATACGCTATTCACGCAAATGTTGGCATTTAATTTATTTAACAAACACCACGCATGTTACATGATTGTAATGTGTAATACAAATAAAATGCAATCGCTGAAATAAACAAAAGTGCTGAGACCGCTACTGAGAAATAGAGAAATGGAAATGGAAATGAAAATAGGAGTAAGACTTGTATAACAGTTCCCACTACCTTGAATGCTGACCTCCGAGCAATGCGGGGCGATTCCCCTGTCCGCCATCTTGAGATTCTCGCTGGCATGCAAAGTCATTAAACACAATAAGGCAAACGGGCAAACGGGCAAGGCTTAAAAAGGAAGTTAGTGCTAGGCTACAGCTACATAGCTGGAAAGGCTTTGTGCTCGTGACGTTGTCGTGTTTATCAGACAGCCAAAGAGCCAGCCAGGATATAGCTATAGCTATGCTATTATTATTGTTGCTGTTGTTGTTTTTGCAGGTTGTGATGCCTTTTAGCATTTTGTGTAATTGTTTTGTGGAAATAAGTAGTAAAAGAAATATACGACGCTGCTTTCGTACATAATAGTAGTTGCGAAGTTGCCTGCTCTGTCCTAAGGACGACTCAAGAGTCCTTTCTCTGTATTCTCTGTTTCGCTTGACAAATTGAGTACCATGGATATTTAGAATTCAGAATAATCTTTTTTTAATAAGCTTTTTCAAGATTAAGTGCTCTCTTAGACTCAAGCACAAAACAATAATAACTAGAATAATCTTTGATTGAAATTTCAATTGAAATTAAGTATTTAAATATTTGTTTAGTAGAATTTTCCATTTAAAGGAATGAATTAAAATATTGTTAAGCAAGATAGAGTATTGTTCAGTCGGGAAATTTGAGCTGGTTTCTTCTTTGTTGCCTGCTGCTTTGTTGACATAATTGATATGCCCTATACAGTTTTACAGTGTGTCCTGACCTGCTGGCGTGCGACCGCGAGTACTACGAGTATAGGAATTACACTAAACTATACTATAGTACCTAAAGGCAGCACGCACAGGCTCTTAGAGTAGGTGGCTTCCTTGAGTCAGAGCCAGAGCCGGAGACGGAGCCGGAGCCGGAGTCACTGTCAGAGCCTGGGCACGCAAGCAGCTCCAGTTTCGCGATGTTGTGGCACTTTTTGCGCGCGCCTGGCACAACATTTAGTTTAAATTTAACTCGCAACGAGCCAAGTACGCGCAACGCAACAAAACTCCCAGCCAAAGAACACAAAACGCCGAAAAAGAAACAGAAAGAAACAAAAAGCTAAAGAGTTAAATTACAAAATAAAAATGGCTGCATAAATATTTGCACACGTGTTTTTGTTTCGATCTCCTCGCTCTTGACGCTGTTGTCATCATTAAACGCGCATTTACCGCTAATTGCAAGCTGTTGTGACAAAAGCTCGCTGACTTCTGCTCTCACACTCTCTTGCAGCGGGAACAGTGATAAATTACAGTTAATTTCAAATGTGCGAATGCTAGCAAAGATAGGGCAGCAGAATAGTTTTTGTAATTGACATTGGCGCAAAGTCAATATTATTTGTCACCGCTTCATCCATGTCTACAGCAACAATAAGAACGAGAACACCAAAAGGAATTAAGCACAGTTCGCCCGTGATCCTCACGATGAGTCGCCTGAGGCGTGAAAGCAGCCGTCAAAGCGTAATAACTGTCGAGCTAATACAGTTCATAATTCAGTATAACGCACAGGAGACACAGGAAAAGAAGAAAAGGTGCGACCACACATCCAAATACCACATACATACGTGTCTTAAAACAGTGTTGAACAGTTCTTTAAACTTTTAAATAAAACAAAACGTATCAAATAACTCTAAGAACAATGTTTTGTCATATTGATGCGGCGCACTCCATGAACACGGACTGGTATTACATAAATAATTTCAAGCTAACTGCCTCAAAGAATTTATTAGCTTCAAAAAGAAACTAAAAATGAAAGGAGTGAAGTATACATATGCAATATACGTCGTAGAACTTGTCACAAGTGCACAAAAGCCACACACAAATTATGCGCCACAGCGGGATGTTGGGGTGTTGTGGGGCTTACTACTCGTATATTGCGGCTAGAGTTATGTAACTTTGCTAACAGTGTGTCGTGTGTGTGTGTGTGTGTGTTTGTGACTAAAAGCAACTAGCAAACTATTCTTTAAGCTGGTTTGTTGAAAGAGCACTAAATTAGAAATTTGGAAGGATTCAATTAAGCTTTGAGTTAAATGTGCTTGTTGGCAGTAAAATGTGTGAGAAATGAGTCAAAAGTGTCATGGCATGTAAAAAGCTTAGTTAAAATTCGGTATTTAAAACTTTACTTTTAAGATGTATGCCTTTTGAATCGTAATGTAAGCTAATGTTGATCAAGTATAACAGTTTGGTTTTGCAGTTATACGCAGTAACAGTTACTTAATCCCAAATGGGACTAATTAACCGTAATTGAATATGGCGCTAATTTGCTTAAGTCGTTTTGGGGGGGGGCTAAAGTGCTTTTTAGCTTGCTGCCATAACAAGCAACATTTTTTTATTCTATTTGCTTTATCCTCATGGCATTGTGCGTGTATCTAAGTGTGTGTGTGCGTTGTCTGATTTCTTGGAAAAAAAAAGGTTGGCAAAATGTTGCCATGGAAATGCACTGATTGAAGCTGCAAGCTGATTATGATCCCTTTTTTACCTTTTTTACACATATTTAATTGACCAATTAGTTTGGTATTTCTGTGCTGTTAGCAATGCCAATAACACGAGCATCTCAATGTCTGTGTGTGGGTCCTATTTCTACTGAAAAAGTTAAAGCGTTACTTTAAGTTCTCTTGCAAAGTGGCGTCTGTTCGTCGTCGTCGTCGTCGTCGTCTTCGTTTCTTGTTTGCTGCACGTTGCACGTTTGTTGTTGCAAACGCAAAAACTAAAAACTTGGCATGCAATTAGTGATTTCGTTTAGTCAACACCAACTTCTTCCACACACACACACATACGTACATTCTCACACAACCAAAACACACACATTAATATCCGCATGCACTGCCCGTTTAGCTTTTTTTGTTGCCTTTTAGCCTTCTAGTGAAATTTGTTGCATCCAGTTAACATGTGCGAAATTGTTTCTAATCTCAAATCTACTTCTTTTCGTTCCCTTTTAATGCTCTTATTTAACTTTTGACACTAATACTAAACAAGAAATTGGTTTTCCAAGCACTCCTCTTACAAAAAACGTTTTCCCCGCTCCTAACACAAAACCATTTATTTTTTTATTTTATTTTTTTACTTTGATTGTTTTCGACTTTTTCAGTGCATTTGTTTTTTTTTTAACTTTAGCTTAAGAATAGCGAAAAAATACAACAACCATTAACTAAATTACGCTACAGAAATTATTTTGTTTAATTTAACATGATTTTTGCTTTAGTTTTAATTAAGCGTTCTGGAAACTTTCTTTACTAATTAACCAAAAAAAAAAAAAGTTTATCTGAACAAATGTTATAAATTATTACGGAACTGGACTAACAAATTGTTTTTTCTCCAATCCCCTCTTCTCCCAAACCAAAAACCCAAAACCCAACTCCCTATAGGCGTCTGGCCGACGAGGATGACGAATTATCCGAGGTGCAACCGGATGCGGTGCCACCCGAGGTTCGGGAATGGTTGGCCTCGACCTTTACACGTCAAATGGCCACAACTCGCAACAGGAGCGATGAGAAACCCAGATTCCGTTCGGTGGCACATGCCATACGTGCCGGCATCTTTGTGGATCGCATCTATAGGCGTGTCTCCAGCTCGACTTTGATGCAATTTCCACCCGATGTGGTTAAGCTGCTCAAGGTAGGTCAAACTAAAGTTTAATTCACTACGATACGTAAGCCAGCAAGCAGTGCAATACCAAGCAGTGCAACGTTATAAACTTTTCACGCTTTCATTCTTTGTAGAACCTTGATGAATGGACTTTTGATGTATTTGCATTGACGGAGGCAGCCAGTGGACAGGTAATCAAGTATGTGGCCTACGATCTGCTCAATCGCTATGGAGCCATGCACAAGTTTAAGATAGCACCCGGAGTGCTGGAAACCTTTCTGCATCGTGTGGAGGAAGGCTATTGTCGCTTTCGTAATCCATATCATAATAATCTGCACGCGGTGGATGTGATGCATACAATGCACTATTGTCTGTGCAATACGGGTTTGATGAACTGGCTGACGGACTTGGAGATCTTTGCCTCGCTGCTGGCAGCCTTGCTGCATGACTTTGAGCACACGGGCACCACCAACAATTTCCATGTGATGTCCGGATCGGAGACGGCGTTGCTATACAATGATCGGGCCGTGCTCGAGAATCATCATGTGAGCGCCAGTTTCCGGCTGATGAAGGATGACGATGCCAATATACTGTCGCATTTGTCGCGTGAGGAATATAAGGAGTTGCGCACTCTCATCATTGACATGGTGCTGGCCACCGACATGACCTATCATTTTCAGCAACTGAAGATTATGCGCAATCTGTTGACGCTGCAGGAGCCCACCATTGACAAGTCGAAGGCGTTGTCCTTGGTGCTGCACTGCTGTGATATCTCCCACCCGGCCAAACATTGGGATGTCCATCATCGCTGGACCATGTTGCTGCTGGAGGAGTTCTTCCGTCAGGGTGATCTTGAGAAGGAGCTCGGTTTGCCGTTCAGTCCACTGTGCGATCGCAAGAATACGCTCGTCGCCGAATCTCAAATCGGCTTCATCGACTTCATTGTGGAGCCCAGCATGAGCATCATGTCTGACATGCTCGAGCACATCCTGGCGCCCATTGCGCCAGTTATTAAAACCAAGCCAGCGCCAGTTTCCGAGGAATCCGGCGGTTCCACTGAAGTGGATGGCGATGATGGCATAAAGAAAACATCTTGTCCCATGACGCGCAAGAGCATTGCTTGCACAACCACCAAGTTCACCATTACCAAACCCTGGCTGACCTGTCTCACCGAAAACAAGAAGATCTGGAAGGAGCAGGCTATCAAAGGTAACAACGCAGCTGTTGACGTTGAGCCTTTGGCATTATATTTGTGCATAATAATTGAATTTTGCTTTAGACAGCTTATACTGTAGTTAAATTGGGCATTGGCCTAATTGAATTTCAATGTTGCTTGCCTTTGATCTTTTGTCAATTAATTTAAGGCAGCAATTTTTATTATGAAAACACTTTAATCTCTCACGCAGAGCTCTTTGATCTTAGAAGTCTTCGCAAGAGTGCCGTGTAAACGGCAATCAAGAAAATAAAAGAAACTCAGTTCAATATATTTTAAAATACGTAAGTTAAAGAAAGGCAAACGAACTTTAAATACAACTGCAATGTGAGGGCTACGGGACTTTCAGCTCAAGCTGGCAATGCCTTAAACGATGTAACAGAGCGATATCGATAGTCATGTTAAGTTGGCGCAATACATCGAGCCTTTTGAACAACAACTATACAACTATCTTACGATATACAACTCTTTTAATATTATTTATGTTTGTTTCTACACAGATGCCGAGGCACGTGCGCTGGTCGCCGCCGCTGAAGCTGCAGCAGAAGCTGAAGCCGAAGAAAATAAGCCCGCAGCAGAAACTGAAACTGGCGAACAAAAGGAAGCGACTACAGAGGCCACTGCCTAAAACTAAATGTGTCATTGACAAGCGTTTATTTAAGTAGTCAAATAACAAAAGATATACAACATAAATAGATACTTACAATCTCTGCACAGATAACAAGAACAATGTAGCAACATGTACACATAAATATGTAATTTGAAAACTGTAAAAAAAATAATATGTTGAATAACAATAATAATAACACAAAACATCGGCTAAATGTGCAGCTTTCTTACGCGCAATACTTTTCATGTTAGTAGATGGTCAATCAAAAAATCGTATATAGAATTATCCAAACGCAGAAATATAAATATTTATAAATTTACTATCTGGTATATAGTAAAATCTGTTGTTGCAACTAGTTTGTTAATTATGCTAAGCAAAACTGATAAGAACAACAAAACAAAACAAAAAATACTATAAGCAAATATTAGCGCAGAGCACAATTCGGGAGCATTTTTACGTTTTGGTATCAGTTATATAAAAGAAAAACTCTGTAAATAGTTGGCATTTGTATGAAATTCATTTCGCTGAATGTCAACAACAATAATAATTGATAAGCATTTACTTAGCTTAGTTTATAGAGTTGAAATATTTACTTTAACTAATTTAGAGCAAACTCTATACTTAATTTTATTACCAATTACGTTCTTAAGTTTTTAACAGAATTTTGAATTTATTCTATGATTATTTTTTTATAACTTGTCTGTATGCAACATTTTTAATTAAAATATATTCTTTTGTAATTCTTCAACTTGTTTGATATCTTTTTTTTTTGTTATTGAAAACTAAATTTTGCTCAATTTATGGATTAACGAAAGCAAGGAAAGAAGGACACCATGGGCTGTCTAGATATTAAGTACCTAACTAACAAACAAAAATGAAAATACCTGAGACAACAACTAACTAGCTATACAATTTATGTAAATATTTAAAGACAAACCCCTAACAGACTTTCCGACAAAGAAAAATGGAATCTATATTTACTTGAATTTTCACTCTACATATGCACATGGCTACCTAATCGATGCATACTCTATATCGTATGTATATGAATGTTAAGAATATTTATATATGTACTATGTATAAAAATACTACCTAACGCATTCTTCGTAATGTCGCACTACATCCAATAAGTGTTGTATAACCATAAGCATATTTATTTTTATACGTGAACAAAGCTTCTGTTTACACAAAAAGAAAGTAACCTAAAACAAACAAAAAACCAAACAATATATCTATAACAAACTTATATGTTGGACGATTCTTTTCGTTAAGTTCTTGTGCGTTTTTTTCTCGTATTCGAAGAAGAATTCAAACTAAAATGTTTTAAACGTTTTTCAAAATGTCTGATAGCGGGACCATTCTTTTAAGATTTACCACTACTCTTTACACGAACAAGCAGACGCCAGGGGCTAGAGTTGGAAAGGGCAAAAAACCGAGCGACTACCGAGTTATAAGATGCGATAACAGTGAAAATTCGGGTATTCCCCAGGCAGACAGACTCGTTGGTGGGAGAAAGAGAAGCAGTGTGGTGGGGGCGAGGTAAAGGGCAGTGGTAAATGTGCTTAGCAGTAAGGTACCAAATTATCAGCTGAAATTGGGATCATAGCTTTATTAAGGTAGTAAATACTCGTAATTAACTACTGTAGTTGGTAACAATGCATATAGAACATATGTATTTGTTAACCATACTAAACCAAACAGTTAGTAACTTAATCTCGTACTTATTATGTAGCTACAGCAACAAACATATACATATATAATCTCATAGCATAAAACAATAAAGTACATACACATATGCATTATAATAATAAATACACAAAAAGATACATATTATGTATATATAATGGTTAAGAATATGTGTATATCGAATAAATTTAACGCTCAAAGCGAATAGGTAAACACAGTTATTGTCGGCTTTAGTCCGTTTCTGTATTTGTACATACTTATATAGTTCTGTACAAAATTGAAAGCCATTGAAGGGTGAACTATGCATATGTATATCTCTCAGTTGTTTGGCTAATTAGTGAAGTACATGACAAAAATCCTATATAATGAATAGAGTGTTATATATAATCTCTGTTACTAAACAAACATAGCGAACAAATACATTCAAGCATATGTCTTAACGTTATTAGCGGAATTGTAGTTTTGTAGCAACAATGAATATTTAACATACATATACATATATGCATACATATAAATTTAATAACAATAATAATACAAGACAACTCCTGACTTTATAATACAGAAGTATACTTATGCACGCATCATCACAAACAGAAAGGTAGAAATTTTTGTTAAATTCAACTCTTGATCATTCTTTTTGATCAACTTTCAAAAACTATCAACAGATCCACACGCAAGTGCAAGTCAAAATAATAATAATAATAATTACAATATATGTATAAATATATGAGTTGAAAGCAATCATTACATTTAAAGATAAAACTACTATAAACGTATGTAATACTTAACCAAGCAAATTAAAACAGACCTAACTAACTAACAAAATGTGTGAGTTTTGTGGAAAAAAAAACAAGGAGCACATTATGTCGCGCAAATATTAATATAAATAACCTATTTTTAACCAGCACAACACTTAAACACTCTTTAAACAAACATACTGCACTCTGAACTGTAAATAATTTTGTTTCATTTACAACTACAATAAATTATAAACTTAGCAATTAATTATGTACTTAAAGGTTTTTCGCAAAAGCGCCCACAAAAGAGTAAACTTTTCATTTTTCTATTTGGTTGAACTCAATATATATAATATGCATATTTATTGGCTGGTTTAAAGTGTTTTGATGAATAGCAAAATAAAAAAAAAAAAACTGTGTGCTTATTACGAAATACCTTCAAGAAATTATAATAACACCATATGACTTTTAATATACTAATAAAGATATTATTAAACCTATAACGTGTGTTTTTCAAATGAGTATCGATACTTGAGGCATCGAAAATCGATTTACTTTACATGCTGTTAATAACTTAACAGAGGAAGACATTACTTAACATTTACAGTTTCTGAACAGCTGATTTCTAGTAAACGTTGCATGTGAGTGGTATTGTGTACACGTTGCGTGTTGACTGTCAGTTTATTGTAAGTAGCTGCACAACAAAAAGTAATTTTCTCGGCAGTGTTTGTATAAAAACGTCACTGTTAATACCAAAAAGTTGCATTTCATTAAACGCATAATGTAAAATGATGTTACTGTATTCACAAATGAATTAAAGCAACTTTAAAAAGCAGCCAACACAGTTGTCTGGATATTTACGTGCGTGAGTGTGTGTGTGTGCGAGAGCGAGTGAAGTTTTTGCTCATGGCGTTGCCATGCAGGCAGGCAGCAGCGGCAAGTTGGAGATTGATGTTGTTGTAGTTGCTGCCTATTTGTTATTTGTGAAAAAAGGCCGTGATTAATGTGTGGAAAATGGTCAAAACGTTTCGGTCAAGTGACAGTGACACACTAATCTAAAACGGGGGCTTTCATCGACAAACCGCCTGACCATAAAACGGGCCCCGCCCCATTGAATCTAGTGTATTTTCAATTTATTTTCAACCTTTTTTTGTTGTTGTTGCTTTTTTCGGCCAAAGTTGTCTCTAACCAAATTAAGCAACAGCGCAACAGTCCACAAAACCACCTTGGCACGCCTTGGCGCCGCCACCACGCCGTCCTCCCACCCACATACTGTTTAACGCTGTTTGTCGTGCTTGGACTTAATTAATTTTGCACAATAATCGTAAGCAACTTTGCCATGTAAATAAACAGCCTCAAGCAATCTAATCGCGCAAGCTTCGTTTTTCCGTGAAGGGTCGCGGGTTATCAATGGCTCTTTTATTTAAGATAAATAGCAAGCGTAACTGTAGAATTTAAAGGCAACAAATACACACATGCTTGTACGGGCTAAGATATTAATCAGAATACCAACAGACTCAATCTACATACATATATGATAAAGTAGTAATGGTGTTTTTAAGTATTCTTATCGGCTGCTTTGACTCTTCGTTAAATAATTGTACAGCGACCCAGATTTGAACACACTTCTTATCACAAATATTTAATTGTAAACATAAGTACATACATGCATACAATACTTACCGATTGATTGTATTCTTCAGGCAGCAGCAGCATTTGCAACAGTTGTTGTTGAACGAAACATCAGCGCCATGCACATAGAAAACGGCTCGAGTAGTCAACCAAAAAGATCCAGTGCCAAAAATCGCAGCGAGCCAAAAGCGTGAGCACAATCCAAATCCTGCCCAAAACACATGCGGCTAACGCTACTATTGGCCCCCAACTAAAAAGACACTCGCTAGAAGAACGAGAGAGAGAGACAGGGAGAGAGGAAGACCTACAGCTAGTCAGGCGCTAAAAAGTTGCATTTATTTTTGATTATAATCCATCAACGTCAACAACAGCCAATATGGGCAACAAGAACTCGTGCTGCGCCTATTCGAGTCCGCAGTCGGATCGCAAGTCGAAGGATATACCGCCAGTGTTTGAGGAGCGGCATCCTGTGCCGCATACATCGCAGCATCAGCTGGATGGACACCATGGTTCTGGAGGCGTTGCGATGTCCGTGCACCATCATCAGCATCATCATCAGCACCATCATCAGCAGGGCGGCAGCGGCAGCAACGACAACTTTGAGAATCAACAGAATCTGCAGCACATCTCGGAACGTGAGGCTCTTGAGGGTGATGAGGATCCCTCTGTAGATCCGACAGCAGCTACCATGTTTCTGGAGCGCTCCAAAGTGGAGAATGGCGGTATGACCCGAAAGCGCTCCCAGCATCAAATTGCACAACAGAGCAGCAGCATGGGAGGAGGCGGCGGTGCCAATACTCCAGGTGCCAATAGCTCAGGCGGCGGCTTCGGTAGCGGAGGTGGTCTCAAGAAGAGCTCCTCCTGCTCCACCATCTATTTGGATGACAGCACTGTCTCACAGCCTAATCTAAAAAATACCGTCAAATGTGTATCTCTGGCCATTTACTATCACATCAAGAATCGTCAGTCGGATAAGCGTCTGGACATTTTCGATGAGAAGCTGCATCCGTTGACGCACGATCATGTGCCCGAGAACTATGACACACAGAATCCTGAACATCGCCAGATCTACAAGTTTGTGCGCACACTCTTTAATGCCGCCCAACTGACGGCCGAGTGTGCAATCATAACGCTCGTCTATCTGGAACGTTTACTCACCTATGCCGAGCTCGATGTAGGACCATGCAATTGGAAGCGCATGGTGTTGGGTACGTTCTCAAATACCAAAGTTACAAGCTGTTATGAATTAATCTTAAGTGAAACACTTTCTGTACAACATTTTGATGCCATTGCAGGTGCCATACTGCTTGCCTCCAAGGTGTGGGATGACCAGGCAGTATGGAATGTTGACTACTGCCAGATACTCAAGGATATTACGGTCGAGGATATGAATGAGCTGGAGCGTCAATTTTTGGAGCTGCTGCAGTTCAACATCAATGTGCCCTCGTCCGTTTATGCCAAATATTATTTTGATTTGCGCACGCTCGCCGAGGCCAACGAGCTCAATTTTCCCACAGAGCCACTGTCCAATGAGCGTGCCCAGAAGTTGGAGGCCATGTCGCGCGTCATGCAGGACAAGGTAACGGCCGAGGCGCTCAAGAGTGGTATCAAGAAATGGTCCTCCATGGACAACATCAGTCAGGGCGGTCCGCGGCGCAGCGTGGCCATATTATCGTGATTTATATTAGCTTATTAAATACTAAACAACAACAAACAACTGTATTCTATTCTGTAGAAGCCGTAGCGGTTCCGTACTGTCCTTCCCACACAAATAACTAATAAAAAAAAAAAAAAAAAAGATCGCGCTTGTAAGTGTAAACGATCCGAATATATGTTTAATTTGTACTACATTTCGACGCAGCTAAAAATTTACTACACACTTTTCTCAATACTTGAACACCATGGAGTGAGTACATTTTTGTATAATTTAATAACATTTAATTTCGTTAATAAACTTTACAAGAAAGTTTTTTAGCCAATCACATACACCGAATCTAACGAAATCAGACACATCCAAACAAAATAAAAAAAAGTAAAATACGAAAGTTTTTAACACACACAAGTCTCGAATGAAGGACCACTTTTTATATATACACAATAATATACAAATACAAAATAATTATGCTTGCATATTTGTATATTCTTGGAAGCGAAACTACCGATTGCAGTCAAGGATTTGGATGTTTTTAATAAGTGTAACTACAACTACAACAGCGCGTAACCAATTGCCAAAAAATATTTAAAAAAAAAAAAAAAAACCTAAAAATAACATAACATGAAAATGTGAAAGATAAGGAAAATGAAATCTTAGTAAATGCACTGTATAAAAAGCTTGAATATTGAACATTGTAATTTTTAAAATTGGTTTGGTCACATCGACAAACAATTCGAAATAATCTCAATTTATTCCAAAGTGACTCATCCAAAATGTATTTTAACAACAACTGTGCCCCTTAAAACAAAAAACAACTATTTCTGTACATGTGTTACGAATTTAACTTTTGTTTGTCCTTAACTTCAATTATGTGATTTTTAATAGTTTTGTCTTAGATCTTATGTACTATATGCATAGAAGAATAGCTTCCTTATTGACAATGCTTAAGGGCGCAGATTAATTTAAGGAGGCGTGGCCTGCGTCAAATTAGATTTGTTTTTGGTTCGTAATAGCATATAACACAGCGCAATATTAACCCAAGATTCGTGAGTAAATTAATATTTAGTCATATAAGAATACGAATTGTATGCAAATGTATTTTATTTTGTAATTTATTTTACGATAACGCGAAATAAAGCAAATCACAAACTTAGTCTATCAGTGATTATAATTCCATTCGAATTTGATATAACAAATTTTTTAAATAATCTGGTGCATTTGGCTTTTATGAAGTGCCCACAGTCAATGCCATTTATTATTTAATCGCTGCTCCTGCCCATTCATTAAATCGTTTGTTTTGTAAACATCTGAAAACAAACATAAACAAAACAATGAATGGGCCGTGTCTAATTTTATATTTATACGATGTTGCCTTATCGATATATGCAGCTGACCGCCTCATTATATTTTTACATCGATATTATCTCACGACATCGGCATCAGAGATGCCAAAATAGCGGCTCTGTTTAGTCAGACATTCAGGAGCTATTCTCCACAATAATAGCTACAATTAAGTATAAAGTTATTCAAATACTTTGAAGCTTAAATGCAATATAACGTAGGATATTTTTATTCGTCTTTTGAATTGTTACTAATGCAATACTATCGATAGTTTTTTTTTTATTTCCAACAATAAGTATCGTACACAAAATATCGAAAGACCATGCTAAAATATCGATACGCTGCACATTATATTCAACCCTAGTTCCGAACTCCTCGCTCCTCATTTCTTGTGCACAAAAAATGCATTAACAAAGTAAATACAATTGTGCAAAAGCAATATATGTGACCGCGGTTAATAATGTGGGCTAAAACAAGATAGCCAAAGTGCGTGCGGTATGAAATTTTGACGTTGTCGGTCTCCGTCTACAGCCGCCATTAGGAATTGTATGCGTCGCGGTGCGGGACGCCTGCTGCTGCAACAAATACAAGCAAGAAAAAAGAGGAGTGGTGGGCCAGCAAAAGAACTCGGATTTCTGGTCTGACCGCTGTAAGTAATATGTGCATGTGTGTGCATGTACATACAAGCACCTAATCCAAATTGGGAATCAATTGTGCAGTTTCTATAAAATTATTGCGGCTTTTACAACTTTGATGCTGCCATATGTATTTAAGCTTAATATTTTTACCGCCTTTTTGTGCCAAAGCACAAGCCCCGAAAAGCAGCGCGCAGTCAGTCAACGCCAGTCAATAAGAACAACGCAACCGCACACCAACGCATGCACGCACACACACAGATACGGCTCACTGTTTCTGTACCTCTCTCGCTCCTCTCTCTCTTTTATTTTTCTTGCGCTTTGTGTCTTTTCTGCCTCTCCCACGAGAAACAGGAACACCGAACACAAAACAAGAGTTACGAACACACATCAGGGGCAGTTAAAAACAATTTAAATATGAGCAGGAATTAACTAATAAATAACTCTTAGTTATATAAAAATAAAAAAATTCTATTGAAAGCTCCAATATTTATTTATTTCATATTCATTTAATTAAAAATAATATTCTGTTGGAGGATCTTTTAACCAACTGTACTGCTACATATAGATATCCGAAATGTATTAATATAATTTTAAAAATTCTATAAATTATGTTTAATAGTTTATTTTGTATAAATAATTTTAATAGATATTTAAACAATTATTTTTTTAAACCTGTTGGGGTAGCCACAAAGCTAAATTCATGCTGGAAGTGTTCCGTTCGCATGAACGTAGCAGTATGTCAAATGTATGTGCTCACTGTGTATTCGTGCAGGGCACGAAACGAAAGCGCCTCACGAAGAACTTTACATCGCGCGGCTGCTTCTGCTTCTGCTGCCTCCGCGTCTCATTCAATTTTCAGTTTGCTTTGCTCTGTACACCGTACACCACCGCCTCTCACCCGCGCGGCGTTTTGATTTTTCTACTACTGTTGCTGCTGCGCTGCTAAAGTTTTTTCCACATACAAACGAACTACTACCACCACTACAAACAAGTAATTTTTATACATACATACATATAATGGCGTCATAAGAACATATTTTTGCGAATGTTTATGCCAAAATTGCAAACAAGCAAATTGGTGGGGGCGAAAGGCAACATAGTGAAAAGTGCGCTCGCAACCGAGTGGAAAATAATCTGATTGGAAAAACTGTGAACATTTGTGAAATTCTAATACAATATTATCAAATGACTTTGCGGTCGCCAGCAGTGTATGTGCGAGAGTGTAAGCGATATATTCATGTCGCATAAGTGTGCGTATGTAGAGATATACGTGATCTGCTGTGTGCTTATGTATTGTATCTATGTGAGTTTGTTTATGGCTGTGTGTGTACGTAATAAATATACACACACATACCGAGTTCCCATTAACGTCATCATCGTGTCATTTTCTTGTTTGCAAGGCGGCGCAGGGTTGCATTTTCGAAAAAAAAAGAATTTTTTGTATTATTAAATGCAAATGCAAGTGAGCAGCTTTGTTTGTATGTGTGGATATATCTTTGTATGGCATAGCGTACATGTAATTTTGTGTATATGCTTTTCAGCTTCTTAATTTTTGGCTACCATATGTTATATTAATATCCGTTTTCCTATAAGAATATAGAACAAACTGCATTTTCCCTTTATATGCCTTTATACGTCAGAGTACTTTTACAGCTCTTTTTTTTTTGTTCAAGTTCTGGTTTTTTATAATTTATATTTTATTAAACAATTATGAAATGCACACTAATTGGCTGTAATGAAAATGTGTCTCTCGCTTGCCTCTCTTCGCTCAGCAAAAAGTATTGAGCGGCAACTAAACAAAATTAAAAATAAAAAAAGCGGAGAATTGAGGCAACAGCAGCAATAATTATAACTATAACTCGAGTTCGGCATAGAATGTGGGCAAAACGCAAAACTTGTATGCGCCGCCTGTACTGTTCGCTCTCCGCTTCGGTTCGTTCGTCGCGCGCCCGCTTTAGCTTTCATTTTTTCTCGTTTTGCCTGTGCCAGCCTTTTTCGCTTTATTTTGTACTTACGCTTTGCGATTCAATTCGTTTTTATTGGTTTTCCGCTTTAGGCGGTTGGAATTGTACGTAGCGTCGTCGTCGTCGTTGTCGTGCAAATCGTCAGAGGGGTGTGTGTATGGGGAAACGGGGGAGCGTTGTCGTTCAATGAATAATGAGTGGCTGTGTAAGTGTGAGAGAGGGAGAGGCAGCAACATCATATGAGAGCGGCGGCGAACATTGTGTGAGCGGAGTACGAAACAACAAATAAAGCAAAGTATAAAAGTGCACAAAGCAAGGAAGAAAAGGCAAGGGCCAAGCCAAACAGTGAAGAGACGACCGCAGTGAGAAAGCATAGAGAGAGAGAGGGAGAGAGAGATGATTGGTGAGGAGGGCAAAAAGAAGAAAACACAACCTTTTTTTTGGCGGAACAGCCAAAAGTAAAGCAAAGCAGAGAGCTCCAATGTCTAGAAGACGGGCAATGCACGCACATACCGCAATAGATATACTACGTTCATACATACACATGTATATGTATGTACAATTGTACGTACGTACTTATATGTAGTAGATACGATTAATTTGATTTGTTAGCACAATATCGCAATTGAGTGATATGTATTTTGATTTTATAATTTTCATTTTATATGTATTTAAAGTAAACGCACACATAACAGATTTGTTAATACATCTGTATTTACATATTAACTCGGGCTCCAATTTCAATCATGTTAGCTCTGCCAATTGTCTGTCTCCTTTCCACGTACATACATACATACATGTATGTATATGTGTATGTGTGTGTTTTTGCATATTGACTGCAAATAATTTTCACTTGATTCGCCTTTGCTATCTTCCCTGTGCTTTCTGCGTTGTGTCGGTGAAGGCGGCAAACGTTAATAAAGGGCTGGGGTTGGGGCAGGGGTAAAACTGTACCGCGGTCTGTTTGATAATTTCGCGTAAACATAAACACAAAACAAACTGTTGCTCATCGCTGCTGTTATCGTTGCCTCTCTTTATGCAGGTGGTCCGAGCGTATCGACATACTGATTGAAAGTGCATAATACGCGGCAGCCGGTTAACTGTAAAATACATTTAATATGTAAGCTCTGCTCCTGGTGAGACAGAAAGGCGACAATTGAGGCCAATCAGCAAAATATTACATAAGAAGGTGAGTAAAATTGGTTGTGTAGGTATGATGTGAATAGAATCTTACTATGTTGTTGTCGTCTAATTAGAACGTTGTTAACAAGATTGTGAAATATCAATTGGTACTGGTGAACTAAACAGTTTGGTTGAAGGTCAAACTTATAAACAAAAATAAATATATAATATAAATTGTTTATAATTAATATTTCACATAATTCTTAATAACTTAAAATAGTTTGCCTATATTTGTCAATTTAATGCTTTTTAGTAGTTTTTTTTTTTACTTTATGCTTAGCTTTATTAGCATTTTCTTAGGCCCGCTCCTTCTTTTTTCCCGGGCCCAAGCAGCGTAAACTGAAGTTACATACAATAAAATGTATATCTATTGTATGTGTATGTATGTTTGTGTATTCCTACCTCACCATACAAAAAAGTGGCGCCTTTTTGTGTTACAAAAGCTTCTCTCCGACACCCCGCCTATTTCTCTTACATATTTGTATTGTGTTTGTGTGTCGCCTGCATATCTGAATTATTTGCTGGGCCAGTGAAAACAATCAAATGTAAAGACACGAAGAGAGAGCGTGATAGAGAGAGAGAGAGCGCTCGCAGCTTTCGGCGAGGGGAGTGTGCTGCTTAAGCTCGCTTACTACGGCTCAGGACCTATGCAAACAATTTACTACTCTTCTTTCCGCTACCCGCAATTCATCCAACCCCCACTCGTGCGCGCGCGCTACGTTTCTCTCTTTATGCTTCGCACTTCTTTAACCCCCCGCAGGCAGCTCTAGTTTTTCCTAAACACACACACACACGCACGCACAAGCACACATGCAAACACTTACGCTCCAAAGCGCGTTGTCTTTAATCGATTTGTACTTCTTGATATTTACATCAGAAGCGCCACCTGCCTCCCCTTCAAGTTAACACATACATTCACACTCTTCCGCCTCTCATACTCTCCATACGCTCGCTCCACACACACACACACACACACATACATTCTATGAAATGCTTGCATACTCTGATTGGATATCTAAATCCTAAATCCTGCCAAGGCAAGGCATTGACTGAGCCCACTTCACACCCATCTCTCCACTCCCTTTTTCTCATATCTCTGCATCTATACTTATTTGTGTGCGTGTGTGTGTGTGTTTTGGTTTTACAATTTATACAAAGTTATTTTATTGTGAGTGCTGCGAAAGAAACGCTCTTTGAGCTTAAAACTCTCTTTGCTTTGCTAATGGGCCATTTATATTATTTTATCATCACAAAATCAATAATTGCCCAGTTACATTTTTGAACATCTTTATACATGAGAATATGTTACATACATATGTGTGTGTGTGTTTGTTTGTGTATGCTGCTCAACTGTACTTGTGCACGTCTCATTGAAGGGTTAACGCTCGCCAGTCGTCAATGCACCAGTTTTACATTTGTGCAGTTTACAACAACAACAACAAACACAAACAAAGTACAAAAAGTGTTTGGTGCCAAACTAGCAAAATGTTGTCACACTGTTAACTACTATGTTGTTTTTGTTGTTGACTAACTAGCAAAATGTTTTTACACTCTACATTTCTACTCTTTCTTTTTAATACAACCTTTCTTTTTTTGCAGGTAACAGCCGGGAAAATCAACTACAAGAAGATTCTAAGGATATAACCTAGAATACACAGAGAGGAAAAACTAGAAGAACTTTATGGTAATTTGGCCAAGCGCTCCAATTAATATTAGATACACACACACACACACACAATAATTGTCCAATTTCAATAATCAGAGCCAACAAATTCCACTTGACTTTTTGTAGCCACGACGGCCAGCGAAAGCAGTCGACAGCAGCAACAACAGCAACAAGAACAATATGTAGACTGCAGCAACAAGAGCTACAGCTACAGCAACAACAATAACAAGATCAGAAGCAACTTTCAACACAATAACCAACCAAAAAAAAGCTCGAACCATAGATTTTTTAACCACGAGCGAAAAAAAAGCGGCAACAAGATTGCACCGTTTCGTATACTCTAAATGCAGCACGCGAGCGCTGCCAGTTCGGCACCTTCGGTGGTTTCAGCACCGGTGGTGACCACTGGCGGTGGCACCACCATCAGCTTGGGCGGACCGCCGCCATTGCCAAGTGGCAAGCATTCGGAACACCATAAAGAGGACGGCAGCAAGCCGCCGCACGGCATTGAAATGTATAAAGTAAACATTGAGGATATTTCACAGCTATTTACGTATCACGAGGTCTTTGGCAAAATCCATGGCGATGTGGTGAATCATGTGGCGGCGGTTCATGGCAGCCAGCTGCCACCGCCGCAGCTGCCGCCGCCGCCCCCCCTACCGCCACAGACGACGCATTCGGCTAGCGCAGCTGCAGCCGCAGCGGCGGCGTCCACAAACAATGCAGCCGTTGCTGCTGTAATGGCCTCGGCCAATGCGGCAGCCGCGGCTGCAGCGGCCGCCTCAGCAGCGGCATCGGCACAACAACAACAGCAGCAACAACAGCAACAACAGCAGCAACAACAACAGCAACAGCAGCAACAACAGCAGCAGCAGCAACAACAACAGCAGCAGCAGCAACAGCAACAACAACAGACAGCAACAAGCACAAATGCTGGAAGCCAGCAGGGTAGCGCCACGGTGACCACAACGAGCTCGGGTGGCAGCAACAACAACAACAACAACGGCGGGGGCAATAACTCGACAACGACGACGGGTGAGTTGCTAATGCCGAAAATGGAGGGCGGCATCCATGGCGTCGATGGGCAGTCGAGCGTTGCGTTGGCGCCGGATGGCACGCCCATTGCGACTGGTACGCATGTGTGCGACATTTGTGGCAAGATGTTCCAGTTTCGCTATCAGCTGATTGTGCACCGCCGCTACCACAGCGAGCGCAAGCCGTTTATGTGTCAGGTGTGCGGTCAGGGTTTTACCACATCGCAGGATTTGACCCGTCATGGCAAGATTCACATTGGCGGTCCCATGTTTACATGCATTGTGTGCTTCAATGTTTTTGCCAATAATACGAGTCTGGAGCGCCATATGAAACGGCATTCAACGGACAAGCCATTCGCCTGCACCATTTGCCAAAAGACTTTCGCACGCAAAGAGCATCTGGACAATCATTTTCGTTCGCATACGGGCGAAACGCCGTTCCGTTGCCAGTACTGCGCCAAGACGTTTACGCGCAAGGAGCACATGGTCAATCATGTGCGCAAACACACGGGTGAGACGCCACATCGTTGCGATATTTGTAAGAAGTCCTTCACGCGCAAGGAACACTATGTTAACCACTACATGTGGCACACTGGTGAGTGTGATTTGGTGACCGGGGGCGGACAATGCGAGCGGCGAGCGCCACGACCACAATACCAAAAAAACAAAAAAAATAATATATATATAATAAATATATACCAATTATACCAAATTGCAATTCAGAAAAAATACAGCAAAAAAATTAACAATTGAGAAGAAAAAAAAGAAAATCGTTAACGATACCAAAATTTCTAGTAGAGTACAAAAACCAAACAAACAATATCAGCTACAGATAATATATATACATATATATCAACAGCCATCACATCACACCAAATCAATATCAATATCAATCAATTGATCAATCAATCAATCAAGTAACCGCAACTCATCGTGCGTACTTTACTTCCTCCTCTTGTCTGCTTCCTGCTCCTATCCAACTGTCTCTTCATTGCTTATGCTTCCTATATATAAATGTCTCTATATACATACATATATATAGAGCCTTTCAGTATTCCTTCATTTTGTACTCACCTCTCCACCACACCACACTTACAAAACGATCCTTTTACCTCATTATGCTTCAGAAATGTACCGTTTAAATCTGCATAACTATCGATAGTAAACACTATTAAATATCGATTTTGCCAATAAAATACACAAGTGTTGCAAAATTCTTTTAATATTACAACACTTGGTATTTGTTTTTAATTAAATTTATCACTTGTGTTTAATTGTTGCTGTCGATTGCTGTTCAGTTCAGTACATTTTCAACACTCGCTCAATACTCGCTCATACCGCTCATAACACTCCCCCCCCTAAGCCAACATCACACATATACTCACAAATCACAACAACAACAACAACCACTCATCATCAATCCAAGACTCCACTCTCCACTCCTCAAACTGCGCTCCCGTTATGTTCTGATCGACGTCTCCATTACGATTCCACCCATTTGCCTTATCTCTTGCGTGTAGTTTGCCTGTGTACCTTACTCTCCTCATTTTTCAACGCTTCTTCTCTCTGCTGTACCAGGGTGCCAAAAAAAAAAAAAAAAAAGTTTATAGAAGCGTTCGTTGTTGCTGCTTGTCGATTGCCAACGTCCTGTGCCTGTGCCTACGGCATTAACTGTGCGACACACGACGAGTCACCCACCCACTCACACATACACATACATACACACACACTACACACAAGAGACAGGTTGAGTGAGTTTCGTGGAGAGCGGACAAAAGCAAAATAGTGGGCTGAAAAAAAAACTCCCATTCAACTCGCACTCACAAACACACACACATACATGCATTTAAGCTAGGCTTAATCCACTTTGTGAACTTTTCGTTCACGCACACATCAGCATAGCGCAGAACAACTGGAACTGGAAAGCTGTTAATAGGGGTATTCAATATTTAAAATGTTAAATTGTAATTGAATATTCCATTAATTAATTCCAGATTTAGGCATTCACACAGAAACACACCCACGCACACATTCCCATCCTCATTCATTCACACACATTCGCTTCATATAAACCAAAAAAAAAAAACCACGCCCACCGCCCATGCGCCACCCACAAAAGCCGAGCCTCCGTTCGCTTCGTTCGAACCCAACGCAAGCCACGGCCAGTTTCACACACACATAGCGGTGCCGGGGGTATTCATTAATTGTTTTTTATTTTGTTTTTATTTTTAGTGATATTTACTTTTGATTTTCTTTTTTGGGGGCTAATTTAATAAATTTGAAAACATGTAGAAAAAGAATTGAAGAAAACGATCGCGAAAAATGTTTAAAAATGCTTGCGCTAACCAGAAAAAAAAACTCCCAACCCTATACTTTCTGTTCTCTGTCTTTGTGTCTACCATCTCAAAAAAAAAAAAAAAAAAAAAAAAAACAGGTCAAACACCGCATCAGTGCGATGTCTGCGGCAAGAAATACACGCGCAAGGAGCACCTAGCCAACCATATGCGCTCCCACACCAACGAGACGCCGTTCCGTTGCGAAATCTGCGGCAAGAGCTTTAGCCGCAAGGAGCACTTCACCAATCACATACTCTGGCATACAGGTAAAGAGACAAAACAGAATCAAACCCAAAAGCTAACGCTTAAACCCTTCCGACCACAATCATACACATACATAACAAAGTCCAAAATAGTCGCTAAATTAGAGTACCATAAATCCCAAAAAACACGCACAAAATACAATCACAACACAATCGCGATTGGTCTACGAGCAGCGATAACGAACTCTAAGAGAGGGTTGGGCGTGATAAGATTACAAAAAAAAATAAAAAATTTATAGTTGCTTTGAATCATTGCAAAGTACAGAATTTGATAAGATTCATTCATTGTTTATTGTGACTTATTGATTGAAATACTTAGGTTAAAGACCTTTAATTAGATACTAAGGGGTGCATTTTGTTAATATTTCGCTAATTTCGAAAACATGTCAAATATACATAGAGATAGATATAGAATAGCTTTCGGACTTTTTACCAACTCAAACGCACTGCATACTTGTCCCTAATTCTTAACGTTTTTGGTGAATGATTACTAATCTGTAATGTTATTGTTCGATTCTTACCATTTTACCACGCAAGCAGGCGAGACGCCGCATCGGTGCGACTTCTGCTCCAAGACGTTTACGCGCAAGGAGCATTTGTTAAATCACGTGCGCCAGCACACTGGAGAGTCGCCGCATCGCTGCTCCTACTGCATGAAGACGTTTACGCGCAAGGAGCACCTGGTGAATCACATACGCCAGCACACGGGTGAGACACCGTTCAAGTGCACGTACTGCACGAAAGCGTTCACACGCAAAGATCACATGGTTAATCATGTACGGCAACATACAGGCGAATCGCCGCACAAGTGCACATATTGCACCAAGACGTTTACGCGCAAGGAGCATCTAACGAATCATGTGCGCCAGCACACGGGCGATTCGCCACATCGCTGTAGCTACTGCAAGAAGACCTTCACCCGCAAGGAGCATCTGACGAATCATGTGCGCCTGCACACGGGGGACTCGCCGCACAAGTGCGAGTACTGTCAGAAGACCTTTACGCGCAAGGAGCATCTCAACAATCATATGCGTCAGCACTCCAGCGACAATCCCCATTGTTGCAACGTGTGCAACAAGCCGTTCACACGCAAGGAGCATCTGATCAATCATATGTCACGCTGCCACACCGGTGACCGGCCCTTCACCTGTGAGACCTGCGGCAAATCCTTTCCCCTCAAGGGCAATCTGCTGTTCCATCAGCGTAGCCACACCAAGGGTCAGGAGTGCGAGCGTCCGTTTGCCTGCGAGAAATGTCCCAAGAATTTCATATGCAAAGGTAAGTTCGTTCAGCTGAACTGAGTGAGTGTCGTGAGTGTCGCGCGAGACGTGGCGTCAGCATAGTAGTCCTCCCAAATCCAGCCGCTTACCAGCTCCCCGTTAACCCCTCAACAATCCTTTTCTTTTGTTAAGAAGCTTCTGTGCAGCGAATAATTAAGCAGATAATTAACTTTAAGGTTTAAAAATGATATTGATCTTAAAGTTGCGTGATATTTTAGAGTTAACCTACGGTTAGTAGAATTTATCCTCAGATTGTATTTAAAGGTAAGATAAATTGTAACTAAATACTAATATTTTTAAAAACAATTATTCGCTGCACTGTGCGATTGGTTGATTTTGTTCATATTCCCACCATCCTTATAAGAAAAAGAAATATAAGATTAATGCCCGCCCGCCCGCCTTGCCCACTTGCTCGCCTCAGTTTTTGGTTTGGTTCGGAGTTGGTTCGACTTATTTAGTCGCCAACTCCAGACAGTTTTTTTTTTGGTTGTTGAAATTTCCTTTTGTGTCGGCGGAAAAAAAGATATCTTCATGTCGCTTCCATTGTCCGTTTCGCAGGTCACTTGGTCTCGCACATGCGCTCCCATTCGGGCGAGAAACCGCACGCGTGCACACTGTGCAGCAAGGCTTTCGTCGAGCGCGGCAATTTGAAGCGCCACATGAAGATGAATCACCCGGATGCTATGATGCCGCCTCCACCCGTGCATCCGCATCCGCAAATACCGGCTGGTGTGCTGACCCAAGTCAAGCAGGAAGTGAAACCGATCATAAGTGAGTCGGACACAAAAACATAATAACAAATATCAATCGTTATCGTCTCCTCATCATCCATTGCAATCTCTCGTTCAATTTGCTCAACTAACAATATCTCTCCCCCCCACCAATTACAGTTCCCCACCACTCGGCGACGACCACGATGCACACCATACAGCAGATAACAGCGGGCGCAGCAGCAGCGGGCGCCGGTGCCGTCCAGCTAGCGCCCGGTCTGGTGCCTCTGGTCACCAGTTCGCTCATCTCGCACAATGCCCAGTCCCAGAAGCAGCAACAGGCGGCAGCAGCCGTCGCCGCCCAGCAGCAGGCGGCAGCAGCAGCCGCTGCCCAGCAACAGGCCGCAGCTGCGGCAGCAGCCCAACAGCAGGCAGCGGCAGCAGCAGCGGCCCATCAACAGCATCAGCATCAGGTTGCCGCACAGCAGCAACAACAGCAGCAGCAGGCCGCAGTTGCTGCACACCAGCAGCAGCAACAGCAGTTGCAGCAGCAACAGTTGCTGCAGCTGTCCATACAGCAGGCCGCCCATCATCATCAGCAGCATCAGCAGCAGCAACAGCAGCAGCAGCAACAACAGCAGCAGCAGCAACATCATCAGCAGCAGCAGCAACAACAATCGCATCCGCAGGCACCGCCACAGCAGCAACAACAACAGCAACAGCCGCCACCGCAGGTGCCGATTGCATTGATAAGTGATCCGAGCGCGCTGGCACGTGCCGCCATGCAGCTGCAACATCTGCCCACAAATGTTGAACAGCATCCGGTGGTTTACTAACAGTAGCCCCTGTTGCATGGCTACCCAACGACGGCGGCGGCCACAACAGCCACAACGGCCACAACGCAGTGGTGATGCCTAGACGCAAACTACAACAACAACAACAACAAGAAGAACAACATGAACCCACATCCATAAAAGCAGCTAGTTTTATACAACATATACATATATAAAACATTTATATAGTTTTTTAAACAAAAACAGCGCGCTGGATACGCCTTGAACCCTTGAACTTTGATGTCTCCCCCCCTCTTTAACTATCTTGACCAACAACACACACACACACACACCCCCAAATTGATTTGGTCTGGCGCCCGCTTGCGCAACGTGCAATACAAGAAAACATCTCATAGTTTCCCCCCTCTTCATACTTTGTTCTCTTAACCGATCTTTCTGGGCGCTTAGCGTCTATTATATAATGTTATATTTAATTTTTTCACGTCCCTGTTACATTTATGAAATGTATACGCGCAATGTATGGCGATGGGCGTGGCTGTTAGCTGTGCTATTGGCCAAGTCAACAAACGAGGGTAGTTCAACAGATTAGGGTTCAACAAGTTGGTAATCAGTTTTATATAGTTTCGGGCGCCTGTATGTCTAATACATATATTTTAATATTTTATTATTTGTATTAAGTTATACGCATAGTGGAAGTGAAAACGATATAGAGACATTCATATACATATACTTACTTACAAGGCATCCTCATACCATACAACTATCATAATTATATATATATCTATATAAATTATATATATACTTTGTATATAAAACTGCAGCAAAACTTTGGCAAGTCATTGGAAAAAAGAAAATATTGTATTATTTTGTGCATTTTGTAAGGCAAAGTATGTAACGAAAACAACTTAAAATACATATATAAACTACACACACACATACATTAAAAACATACATATTATGCTAATAGCAGCGCCCAGTTAATATAACAAGAACCCCCCGCTCCCCCTTCTTAACCTTCCCCGTTAACATTTAAGTCGAAACAAATTGTTGCTTATCACCGGAATATAAAAAGAAACCTGCCCGAGGGCAAGGTGTTTTAGAACAGTTAACTAACGAAAGAAGAGTAGAAGCAAAGGGAGAAGCGTGTAGGATAAGTCAACAAACTAACGAAAGAAGAAGAAGTTGAAGAAGTATATATTATTATTATTATTATTATATTTAATGTTAGTTGAACTACTAAACAAAAATGATTAAGAAATGAGACAGAAGTGCGAAAGTGGATTAGTTTTTTAGTTATACCTATGAAAAAAATGTGTGTGTGTTGTAAAATCAGCGCACGCGCTATCATTATGATTACAATTACGATTACGATTATGATATATATACATATATGACAAAATAAAACTAAAACAAGAAGTTATAACCCCCCCACACACACACACACACACACACGTACTATTAAAGTTAACAATAAATATAAAAGAACTTAGGCACAACTCTACAATTAAATATACATACATACATATATAACAAATACTGTGCTTATGTTGAAAACAGCAACAATATATAGAAGAAGCAAGCCCCAAGCGCCACAAGCAACAACATATCTGCTTTAAATTTACAAATGAAAAAAACAAGAATAAAAATAATTAAAAAAAGCAACTATTATTAGGAAAAGTCAAGTTTATTCATTTTTAAACCACAAACACACACACACACATAATGCTTCCTTTTAAATGCAACATTTTAATATTTTAATTAAACATTTATAATTTAACTTAACGAAACATTAAAATATTGTACATGTACACAAATAAAACAACATAAACAAAAAAATAATGCTTTGATTGAATCATTTTTAAAACACAATTTATTTTATTATTTTCAAGACACTTATTGACGGCGATTAAAGTTTTAAAATATGTACTAAGAATGCAGGGAACAATTGAAAATTGTAAAAAACAAAAAACAAAACATAAAACAAAAAGTAAAGTTAAACAAATGTTGTGCGCATAAATTAAATTGTTTAAACAAAACACACAAATTAATGCGAAGTTTAAGCAGATTTCTGATTGTATAACGAGAGTCGCTTAAGTCTTATGTATTTTTATAGTGGAAAAGTGCAGCTAAAAAAATTCGAAAAAAGATTCTGAAAACTTCGCATAATTGTGAAACACACACACAAACACTCTTACACAACAATCATACATGCATATTTATGTAGTTGTTTTAGCCGTGTTAGTTTTTGGTGTTTTTTTTAAAAGAATATAGATTGGTGATGTGTATAGTAGGGCGCAGTATAAACAAAAGTATAGAGTATATATTGTACGATTATTAACAAAAATATATATATACATTATCATATTATCAGTAGCATGCGAATGGCAATTTTTAAGTACATATGTACCAACAACAAATTACAATTGTGTTGCAATATTTGAATTAAATTAAAACCTTATTTGTAAGTTGCGTAGTGCATAAATTTATACATAACAAACGAACACACATACAAACCATACTTATACAAAACACATAACAAAAATAATAATTATTATTAACAATAAGCTGCAGAGTCGCAAAATGATTCCTAAAAATACGCCTGGCAGCCAATTAAAGAGCAACAATAAAGTGAAGAAGTAAAACAAAAGTAAACAAACATAAATCAGTAACAATACTAAGTAAATAGAAACAATAATGTACTATAATGCAGATACAATATATACCTACAATATATGCCTATACCGACAAATGAAATTGGATGAATAATAAATAACAAAAAAAGAAAACATTATACATACAACATAGAATATATTGTAAAAGTTAAATGTAATTAAATACATACAAATTGATGAAGTAGTAAGCACCAAACAACAAATAAACAAAGTATGAAAAAAAAAATTTAACAAAAAAGCATTGAATCTATAACAAGGTGCAGCAAGTGTTTATTAGAATAGTTTATTATGTATATTTTTTGCTTTAAATTTATTCCTTGTATACTGCTTAAAAGAAATAAGGTGGGCTCGTTTTCGACAGTTCGCTCAGTCGCCCAGCTGTAAACGTTACGTTAGTTAACGTTTACGTTACGTTTTCTTTTACGCTTACGTAACGTAACGGCTATTAAGGAATTGCTCTACTCCTCGATTCTCAAAAATTCAAGTAAGCTCGGCTGATTTAGGTGAAATTTAGTTACGTGTTTCCATAATGCGCAAGCGTGAGTGAGTGTAAGTATAAGTAAATATTTTAGCATGCGTGTTTTATTGTTATTAAATATAAATTATTTATTTTTCACACACACATAATTTTGTGTCTACTAAAATCACTCAGTACAAAAATTGTTATGTGTGAAGGACAATAATATTTGTCCAAACAAACATTTTCTTTGTTATACTCAAATGGACAAAGGGGTAAGCTGACATATTATTATTATTTTTATTACGCCGGTAATATATACTACATATATTATAATACTATATATACAAATATTTCTTGTTTATAAGCACTTCATTTAAAAACAATCCTTTCTTTCACGATATGCACTAAAATATTGTGTATTTTTAAAGAAAATTATTTGCGCTTTTTTTAAATCTCATTTATAGCCAACAACAGCCTTTCATCGTTATTAAAAGTTGACATCACTGGTCCTGAGTCTGAAAGCACAGATGCTAAACGACGGTCTTTTCAAAAGAAAAACTTAGTGTTAAAGTGCCATACCGCAAACGAAATTAAAAGGAACTCACTTCTAGAAGCTCACAAACCTACCAAGAAACAGAGTTCTAAAAACTTATCGATTGCAAAAATCCCGGAAATTAATTAAAAAATAAGCTCTCAATTTGATTGCAGTAATTTTCAGTTTGCAAATTCATACATACGGTCGTTAAAGTGGTTTTTAACAAACAATTTGGTAGGTAAAATCAACATTGAAAACTTGCCGACTATCGGCTAAAATGCCGCCATTTCATTAATCGTTGCATTAACATCGCTGGGCTGACACATCGCTAATTAAACGGCAGGTAGGTGGATGCCGCTGTTATTTGCCTGGAAAACCACCCCTTAAAAGGAAGCCACGTTTAGGTAGGCAGCGTCCAGGCGTCTGGAAATATGGAACCTGGACAGCTGGTGGGATTGCATTTATTTGGCAGTAACTAAAATGCGCTGCGCCTGCCAACAACTTAGCAACAACAACAGCAGCAGCACAATCCCAAGACAGCCCACAGATGACAACAGAAGCAAAAATAGCAAAAGCAAAGGAATCATCAGGTAAATTGCAACGAAATTGATATTATTATTAATAATAACACAAAACATCTTCAATGCATGTAAAGAAACGAACGTCCCTTCGCTGCTGCAACTGAATGACGATGTTCTAGCCTTGATTCTGGCCCAGTTGAGTGTGTATCAACAGTTTGAACTGACACACTTACACAGTCGTCTGAAGAGTATTGTCCAAACACTCTGGCGCACGCGCGTCCGAACTGTTGTCCTGCAGGATGAGCAACTGTGTCGTGCATCCACGCGCCAATTTCAAAAATTCATAAAGATTTTGGCACAAAATATGGAAGTGCTGCGTTGTCATGAGGTGGATGTGAGAAGATTGCGTATGCTCAATGATCTTCGTCTGCCGGGAGTCACCAGCCTGGAGTGGTTAAGCATTGAGCCACAGCTCAGACGTGGACGTATACGTTTTGTGGATGAGGATGTACGTCTTTTGAGGCGAGTGTTTCCCGCGCTGCGCAAACTAAAGCTACGTGGCTGTCAGATAACAGGAAAGTATCTGTGCGAGCTGGATAGTCTCAAAGAGCTGTGTCTGGACGAGTGTCAGTATCTGGAGTCGCTGCATTTTCATGACATCTTCAAGCATCTGAAGCTTCGCAAATTCGACATTATGGATGATTGTGATGAGGTAAACTGCTGTGATCTGGTTGATGTACAACTGTGTCCCACACTGGAGCACATCAAGATTGCCGATTACCATCTGTGCATGGAGTCGGATATCACACAGCAATTGCTCCTACTGCCCCGCCTGAACAAGCTCTCCATATACTCCAAGAACTTTGTCTTCGACGTGATGGCGCGCGTAGCGCGTCCCATCAATCCAGCTACAGGTGGCATTAAGCTAATAGACGGTTTTTGCTTCAGTGGCCTACTGCATGACTACGAGCGCTTCTTTAGTGAGCTAAGCAATCTGAACCAGCTGCGACGTCTGGAGGTGCACGGCCAGTCAAAGGATGAGGATCCACTGGAGCTAGTCACTGACCAGATGTTGATCCAGTTGGCAGGCCACCTGCCCGATCTGTGCGAGCTGCACGTGTGCGGCCATCAGCTGGAGAGTCCAGAAGGTTTGCTGCACTTTGTGAACAGCTGTCGCCAGTTGCGCATCTTGGACATGTCAAGATCACGTTGCATTGGCGATGCATTCATTTCACGCTGTCTGTCGGTGCTGTCCAAGCTAAGCTGGCGCACCGTACCGCTGGAATTGTGGATAAAAAAGAGTGACATTAGCCCCAGCTGTATGCAAGTAAGTGCCGAAGCAAATACTTTTCCATATTTATATTCTATTTAAACTGTTCTTATCATTTTAGGACCCGCGCTATTTGATAAACGAAAGAATTCTCGTAATTGATACCAAAAAGACGACACCTAATATGGATTATGTGTCCGGTGTGCTCAAATTTAGTTTTTTAAGATAAATAATCATCCGTCTCCTGCCAAAAACAAAAACTGTGCTTAATCCCAAATAATATTATCATCTCTGTGTATTATAGTAATAATCATAATTAAAACGCAAATTTTTTGATCAGTGAATTAATTGTTAAAGTCACGTGCTCATATACTATGTCCGGTTAATAACATTGATGTTTTATTAAGCTAAAACTATAAGTGAATACTAATTGTGTTTATATGCGAAAGGTAAAGAAAGGGTAAAGATCTTCCTAATCTCCTTGACCCTATTGCTTTGCGCATTATACAAATCCGTTTTCACGTGCATCAACGTTCTAATCTTTGTTTGAAAGATATAATTATGATATATCCTATTTGATAATAATAATGAAAAATACCGCAAAAATCTGAATGCTAGTAAGAGGCTAAAGAATTTTCAATGAGTTTTCATCAAATCTATTACCAATGATCTGAAATCTGAAAACCCGCCTTAGAAACTGTTATGTAATAGTAATAATCTTAATATTGATAGTGAAAACTCTGACAGTTGTTTGATGTTAGAATTTTGAACGTTGAACATGTCACAACTGACAATTAGCGATCATTAGGAATATATGAAAGTACTTTTATATGACATATAAAATATATAACACTATGTATTACAGTTCCATTTAGTAAACACATGTGCTCCCTTGTTGGATGTTGTTGTTGCGGTTGTTCAATTTTATCTCATCAACGCCATCGTTCGTTCATTGGGTTGAAAGTGATTGGAACGTGGGTCTCCTCACACTCACACTCACTCTCTTTCTTCCTTATCAGTTAGAACGCACGAAAAATTGAAAAAACACGAAAAATTTTGATGTTTTAGTTTAGCTGCAGCTCCGTTTGCCCAGTTGCCCGATATTGTACTTGCCGGCCAGGTTAGAGTTTAAGCGATAACGCATGACTCTCTCTCTATGTGTGTGTGTTTTTGTGGAGGGGCTGGCGGGTGCTGCCCCCATTTCGGGTAACTTCTCTGCGTCTCTACACACGTCTCCAGTCACTAAATCGTTCAAAAAAAAATAAAAATAAGATAACCCTTTCCAAGATTATGGATCTGTTGAACCGAGTCGCGCATTAAAACAACACTAAGTACTGAGTGCACAAACATAAAAAATTAAGAAAAAAAATCAATACACTGCACACAAAAATTGTTTGGAACGCCCGAACATTAAAGTCATTGACCGATCAACAAAATCAAAAGTGATATAAAAATCGCTTCCATTCAACTCAAATTGATTGCTTTATCAGCATGCATATAAGGTTAATTTTACTACTCCGTAAAGTATGCAACATCTATTTTGCTCAGTGCATCAATGAACTTTTCTTGAGGTGGTGTTTAGTATCAATTCACATAATCATTTCAAGTTGAGTTTTCTTTTTATTAATATTTCTTGCTGTTGTTTTTTCATGTCAAGTACTAATATAGGAACATGTTCCTTCAAGTCGTCGTCAGTCGTTATCAAGTCGGCATTTAGAACGCTTCGTATGCGCCTGCGCCTCGAGCAAAGCGGAAAATCTGGTGATCCATGCGGTGATCATCTGGCAGGATTTAAACAAAATATAATAGAAATAAATTCAATCAAGTGTTAAAGTCAACGGTATTTGTGGCACTATCAGCAAAAGAAAAGAACTCAATGTGCATTATCAGAGTTGAGTGACGATAACCTTATAGTGGACCTTTTAAGCTCAGACCCGGTCTAGACGAACCGTACAAAGACAACCGGGAACACCTTGCGATTGTCTGTCTGTGTGATTTTCGTAATAAACGTGATTCTTTTTTTTTTTTTTTTGACACATCATCATTAAAAGTTGATTTAAATTATCAAAGGTAATTCCGAGAGTCTTTAATCGCACATAAAAGCTAATGTTGCTTTTTTGTCTAAAGGGGTGCTATAGAGGGTAGTGATATATTATTTAAAAAAAAATAGCTTAAAACTGCTTTATAAGTAGTTAAAGAATTAAATGAGCTTGACCTAGCTCTTTGAATTATAAGGCGAATGCAATTAAAAAAAGAAAAGTGTATACTAATAATGTTTTTATTGCATTTTAAGTTTGTTTATAAGTAGTACAATACAGTAGACACTACTTAGTAGAAGGTGCGTAGTGCTGGTAAAAAATATGATATATTTCAATTTGAAAAAAAAAACTGAAAAAATTAAAAGATCTTGAGATTGTCAGTTACTTTCCTGGCACTTTTCTAATAAAGGTAGTTAGCTTATTTATGCATAATACTTGTAGAACGTAACACTTATTTATTTGTATTTATTAAAATATTCATAGTGCTACAAGTTATACACTTTTAAATTAATGCACTAGTCACAATCGGATTTTTAGCCTATCTCATATTAACAGCTTATAACTGCTCTGAATCTAATAGTTGTTTTTTCATACATATATTATTTAATAAGCCAGTTAACTAGTTCAAATACTATATTAAAGAATTTATAACGTAACCAGATACTAAATTCAAGATTCATTACAGTTCCAACCATTGAGCTGCGATTGACATGATCGGAAAACATCGGATTGCCTTGACCAGTGTGGTGGGTCTACTTCTCGCCGTATTGGGTCTACTTTACGTGCTTAACTTTGAGCGCATACAACGACGTGCCTTGGAGTGGGTAAGTGTGGTTGGGAAGACCGAAACACGTGGACAAGAACTCTACCAATTATCTATCAATAGCTTATGGTGCTCAAACCCAACTCAATGCTGAGTAATCTGTGGCAGGCGCCCAGCTTAGATATAAAGGCAGATATCTACATCTTTAACTGGACAAATTCGGAACAGTTTTACGATCCCGATGTGAAGCCACGTTTCGAGGAGCTGGGACCCTATTCCTTCACAGAAAAACAGCAGAAAGTTAATGTCGTCTGGCATCCCGAAAATTCCACTGTTTCTTACTGGCGTCAGAGTAAATTCTACTATAATGCAACGGCTAGTGAGGGTAAACTGACGGATTCCATTGTATGTCCAAATACTGTCAACGTTGGTCTGCTCAACAAAATGCAGAACTGGAATCCCATGCTACGTACTCTCATGGTAATGGCTCTCAACATGTATAGCAATGAGGCAACTTTCGTGAGACCTGCAAATGATTGGCTTTTCAATGGTTTCGATACACCGCTGATCAAGATGAGCAAGCTGATTCCCACCCAAATGATTCCCGAATTGCATTTTCCCTACGAACGTGTGGGATATGGCTATCCGGTAAGCCACTTTGACTTAATCTTCCAGAGATCTTTTCTTTTATAACATTTCCTCCTCTACAGCGCAATGGCAGCACGGAGATCTATGGGCATCATAATGTCTACACTGGTCAGCAGGATTTTAGTAAATTGGGTCAAATTGCGCGCTGGCGTTACGACAATGTCTCATCTGGTTATCCCAATTGCAAGCTGCGTGGTAGCTTGGGTGAATTTCATCCCACTCCACTGCGCCAGGGAGAACCGATCTCGTACTTTATGCCCGATATTTGTCGTGAACTGAAGATTGACTATGCGGGCACAACGGACTTTGATGGCATCGAGGCCTATGTCTACACAGGCACTGCAAGAAACATGGCAAATGGTAATCTATCAATAAATGAAATTTGACCATTAAAATTCTCACATGATACATTTTTAATTGCAGGCACGGATAATCCGGAGAACAGCTGCTACTGCACGGATAATTGTCGTGAGGTGCGTTCGGGTCTGTTGAACGTCTCTGCCTGCTGGTATGACGTGCCTGTTTTTGCCTCATCGCCGCATTTTTATAATGCCGATCCCTACTATGCTGAAGCCGTGGATGGCATGAAGCCCGACAAGGATCGTCATGAAATGACTGTTATCTTAGAGCCCAAAACGGGAATGTTGCTGGATATTAAGGCGCGTCTGATGGTCAGTTTGCTGGTAGAACCACGCAAGGAATCGTAAGTAGAATAATGATAATTTAATTGAATAATAACTAATTATAATTAATAATCTACTTATGTAGCAATATATTTCGACGAGCACGTCGCACTTTCTTTCCCCTAGTTTGGGTCGATTATAGAGTGAGCATTTCATCCGATCTGATGTTTTATCTTAAGCTCTTGCCAATCTCTGCTGTCGTTGGAAAGGTCTGTGGCTTTGTCGCAGTGGCCTTGGGTCTAGTGATGATACTTTGGTATCCGCGACAGATGCTGCTACAGAAGCATTTCATGCGCAAGATCGATATCACTAACTTGGAAAACCGTATGCAGGCAGGCGCAGCGAGTACGGAGAATAAGAACTTTGGGGCAGAGGGTTCCCCGCTGCTTGTTGGATTACAATTTGTGGCGGCATCAGGTGATGCAGAGCGTGCAAGCTGATAGCCCCATTTATTTGATTGAATGTAATGTGATAAGGATTAGTTTCTAGAGTTTAATTAAACTAAGTAATGTGTAAATACAACCTAAGACTGTTTGTGGTGTTTAAAAACTAAGCTAATTAAATATAATATGTTTTTACACAAGTGTTTTTCAAAAGTAAAATTTTTCTAATAAAAGACAATAATCGCGTTAGGCAAAAATCAAATTATTCACTTGATTTGTGAAATAGAAAGCAAAGTCAAACTTCAATGTTCTCCGGATCAACAAATTTTATGATAATAACAGCAATTGTTATTCCAGTTATTTTAGTTTTCATGCTATCGAAATTTAGCTGTGCCCGTACAACATACATAGATAATCACCAAACTCAAAAAGAACCTCGCTAATCAATTACTGATAAGCCTTTTATAAGAACGACACTTCGCATTTTGTGCTCTGATAAAATGTTCACATTCCAACGTTTTGTGCTGGCTACTTAAAACGGATCGAACCCGTTAAACAAAATTCAATTAAATTGAATCATTACCGCTTAAAATTCACAACAAGCATATTGAGCATAAGTGTAACCGTTTCAAAGAGATGGAACCGGTTTTGTCATGGATGGCCAAGAAGAAAAGCAGAGAGCAACGGGAGATGGAAAGAGATAATGAGAGAAACAGCGAGAGCTCTGTTGCTGCTGCCACGCTCATATGCTAGGTGCATACCCTCTCTGCAGTTGTATGTTCTTAGTATCTAATATTCATGTAGGCATTTGATATTGTTTATAGCACGCAGACATTTTCCATACATAAAAAACACAAAAAAATTCTCAAAACAATTCTTTACATTATTGTATTGTACATTTATGTATTGTGTCAAATAGTAGAGTATTTTCAAGTCGACCCGCTGCTGATTAAACAGCTCCTATTTGCTTTTAATGAAAAAAATATAATTACTGCTTGGTGCCATTTTGAGAAACAAAATAGTTTCAGTCGCAGAACGGGCGCAGTGCCGCTCAGACATGGAGACCCAATGACGCGTGGCTGTTAGGCATAGTTCAAGATCAAGTTAACGGTGCGTTGTTGTCTAGTGATTATAACTAATGCGCGCGAGTGAGACACAAGTATGCAAGAAATAGACGCCGCTGTACAAACACACATGCAGTAAAACCACGAAGCGCATTTAAAGAAACGTTTTGGTTTTATTGTCGGAATGAATATCAATATCGTCGTGTAATTAAAATTGATACCAATTGAAAAGTATTAGAAATCGAAGCAAGCAATTGGAAAATGGCAAACGTGACGAAGCAAAAGAGGAAGCAGTAAAAGTGACAAGTGCAAAAGTGCTAGGCAAAAGTCGCAGACGTGAAAACAAAACAACGCTTAAGAGCTAAAACGTAAGAAACAAAAAATCCCTACGCACGTACTTTAATTGTTGGTGCTGAGAGCTCGTGAGTGTTGTGTGTGTGTGTGTTGCGTGTGTGTTTGTGAGAGAGCACAAGGCGCGGGCGCGAGAGCGTTAAACGCGCAGCTAAACGCTGGCTGAACAAACGTTCCTGCTAATTTAACGTTGATAAAACATTAAACAAATATACAAATACGTGGTCGCTGCCATTTTGTTGGAGTTGCGTTTCGCAAATCAAATTGTGACGCATCGCGCTTGTGAGTTTGCAAATTGAGACCAACAACAAATACAGATACGGGCATAGGGAATATTTAAAAAAAACACATAGTACATAAGTATAATTGCTTGTACATATGTATGTGTTCATTTTGGCACATTGCACTGTGTTTTGGTCTATTTATAGACGTATCATAGCAACGAAAACAACAAATAAACCATATAAACATAGCAAAACCGCATAACATGTCAACAGGTTGCGGAAGTGACGTGCAGAAGAACTCAAGGATTCTTGAGCAAGTAATAATAACCTTGTATTCCCATTTGCAGTAACCATACAATGCCTACTAATTATCATGTTAATTGTGTTTTATTTTACAACTGCCCAGCAACACTTCATGACTGAGTGTTAAATTCGCGTTATTATTTTTGTGTTGCCACAAGTGAATTTGCGCTATGCTAGATAACAACCATAATCTATGTTAATGAAGCGTTAAGTAATCAGAGTACTAGGCGAAAAGAGGCGGCTTAGGGCGTTTCTCTAAAAAAATACAGGGCGTAACGAAATTGCAGCTAGCCGATTGCTGGGAAACCAGTTTTTGTTTTTCAATGTTTATTTAACCTTGCTACGTGTGCACCAATAACAAATGAACGCACTTAATTCGCACTTGGCAAGGAATGTTCAAGTGTTTGCGCTTCATAGCAGAAATAATCTCGAAACGGCGACTAGCAACAATAACAAAAACAATACATTACTCCCACTCTTACTGTAAATTGAACTGGTTTATGAGCTAGGCTGAAACTATGAACTGTGTAAACATTAAAACTTTCTATATATTTATTTTTACTATACTTAAATTACCTACGAGCAATTTGGGCTCTGGAATTGTAGTTTTTATGAGCATTGTTAAATAAAAAGTAGCTTAACGATTAGATTTACAATTACGACGCAGTACAGCTTTGTTGCGCTTTTGCGCGTGATCCGTTTTAAATTTTCACACGCTCTCCCGGGCGCCACTCTCTGGTCGCTCTCACAAGTTCATAGACGAGCCTCGATAACGATAAACCGATAAGCCATAACTTGCCTTCATATACACACATACTCACAGTCATATTTTCTGACTGGACTTTAACGCTCTCTTTATGTGCTTATCTGTATTTGCAGGCAGCGTCAACGACTCCGACGACGCCGAAAACAATACAGAAACGTTTAGCCTCAGTGCAGCGTAGTAAGAGCAAGAGAACAGGCGTACGAAGAACAGCAAAAGCTTCCTGTACGCCACCCAAAACAACAACTAAAGCAACAACAACCGAAATAGCCTCTAAACCGGGCAAGGCCAGAGACGTTGGCAGCAATCGTCATCGAAAATCGCAAGAACAATCACAATCAAAAGAGATGACATCACGCGCTCGTCACTGTGCCTGGCGGCTGTGCATTGTCATATTGGGCGCATGCTGCATAGCCAGTGGCGTCTATCTGCTGCGCAACTGGATTGACATATTTACGCGCATGCGCGGCAAGGTGAGTGATTTGTAAGAAGAATTATGAGCATTTTTGTTGAATCATCAGTTTTTATCTTTGAGAGATTTCTTGTCACGTTTGCTATCAGTTCTTATCTAACCAGTCACGATTCCTTGCATAATTACATCAGTCTTGGTTTCCCATACAGCCAAGTTCCATCTCTAGGGAGTCCAGTACTTCCAGCAGCCAATTGCCAAAACGTCTCTGAGGTCAACTGAGTATGAACCTCGCTCATTAGCATGCAATTAGTGGGGGAATTGACGAAGGGCAGTGGGGAAAGGAACGGCAAGGGGCTTTACCAGTTGTCTGATTCCATATCAATTGGAATCAATTCCCACAAAGACACTAAAAACTAAGTGTGTGCAGGTGTTCGTTAAAACGAAAGAAAGAAAAAAAGCCACCAATAGATAAGATACTTTTTTTTATGGTCACACATTACATTACAGTCTATTTTTTGGCAACTGACTAAGAGACATTGACTTAATTCCAGCAGCTGTCAGCCTCATATCAATACATATTGTATCATAATCTATCAATGTGTGACTCTGTGATTCACAGGCACGTACAGCTGGAAGGTTAATCGGATCAATGATCTATTTTGCAATTATGTTACTAGCGGAAATATTTACTTGTATGTGTTGCATTGACGAACACAGGGTAAACAAACAATTTCAGTTTTTCCCGCAACAATGAGTTTTATCTTATCGCAAACCATTTATCAATAGACGACAACTTCACTTGCCATTGGGCGATTAGAAACGAGGTCTTAAACGCTTGTTCTTTTCCATTCCGTATTTTTTTTTGTTTTTTGCTTTGCTTTGCTTTGCATTTCCTGCAAACCAAAATCATAAAAGGCTTTTGGGTTTATTACAAATGTTAGCAGGTGCGTTGCCCTTGACCAATGAACACCTGTTTAGCCAACTTTGATATGAACAAATGGCAATAAAAACAATTTCACAAATCCTATCTATTTAAACTAGCGCATATTTACACGTGCCGTTGTCTCACCCAAAGAACCAATCCAACAATCATTCTTTTTTTTTATCAGTTAGTCATTTCCTGAACTCGAAACGAAAAGTTTATACGAAAAAGATAGAAAAAAAAAGATTATGGCCAGAAACTTGAATTCCAAAATGGCCGCTACGAATTGCTTCCAAGTGTTAAGTACATGAACACCTAGAATCTAACCAAATGATGATTACATGCCATGATGGATTATTGATGGGCAGCCGGGCAAAATTGCTGATAACATGACACTCACATGACATTTGACTGAACGATCGGAAAATTGCATAGATAGCCAACAATGTAGCTATAGATTGATCAATACGTTCCTTAAAATACAATTCTCAACAAATTTAATGAGTAGTAAATTGTGTAGGACAAATCTTTCTAAAAAAAAAAGCAACGATTGGTAAAGAAAAATAAAAAATTACTCATATCTCTGATAGCTGATAGAAAAATGCATTGTTTTTATTTTAACCAATTACTAATTTTCTTTGTAATTGCAGGAAATGGCACTCAATCCCACATCACGATCATTTGAGGGCTGGAAAGTTTCACCGTTGCCGCTCAACTTTGATGTATATTTATTTAACTGGACTAATCCGCAGGATCTATACGAGGGCTCACCCAGAAAGCCGCACTTTGTACAATTAGGACCCTATCGATTTAGAGAAAAACCCGATAAAGTGAACATCGAGTGGCATAATCATAACGCTTCAGTTTCATTTCGCAAAAAAGCCTATTTCTACTTCGATGCAGAGGGCAGCAATGGCACCCTGCAGGATATGGTTACATCGGTAAACACTGTGGCACACGTAAGTTGCAATAAAAACATTAAAATACAAAGAGATAAATACTAACGATATATTTGCTTCTTGCAGGCTGGTGCCCAACGTCTTCACGAGTTGAATTCATTCTTTCAATTTATGGCATCGACCACGCTGAGCTCTACACAGCAGGTCAGTGATACAAGGACAGCAGAGGAATGGTTATTCAAGGGTTTCGTGCATTCATTGGTCACACTGGGAAAGATTATAAGTCCGGAGAACGTGCCATACGATCGCGTTGGCTATCAGTATGGACGAAATGGCACCACCAGCTTTGATGGTGATATTAACATGTTCACTGGCGTCGATGATATCAGCAAAATGGGACAAATCCATACGTGGAACAATTTGACACATACACGTGCTTTTGAAGGTGCTTGTGGCAAAGTTAGGGGCTCCATGGGTGAATTCTTTCCACCCAATCTGAGCGTCAACGACACTGTTTACATGTACATGCCCAAAATGTGCCGCGCAATACCGCTGGACTACACGGAACAGATCACCGTACATGGCGTCACAGCATACAAATTTAGCGGCACCAGACACGCCGTGGACAATGGCACAATGTATCCGGATGCACAGTGTCTGTGTGTGGATGGCAAATGTTTGCCGGCAGGTGTTATTAATGTTTCACGCTGTAGCTTCAACACATCCATCTACACATCATATCCACACTTTTATCTGGCGGATCCCAGTTATTTGGAGGCTGTGGATGGCCTACAGCCAGAGAAGGAGAAGCATGAGTTCTATATGGCACTGGAGCCAAATGCTGGCGTACCCATGGAAGTGGGTGGCGGCTTCCAGGCCAATTACCTAATGCAGCCAGTGCCTGGCGTTGCGTGAGTCAATCAAACAGTTCATTGTCATTGTGACATCTGCTAATTAACACTTTTCAATTGCAGTCTCTATGCGCGCGTGCCGCGTGTCATGCTGCCAATGATGTGGGCCGAGGAGCGTGTGCGTGTCAGTGAAGAAATCGCTGCCAGCGTTGGACTGGTGCCACTCTTTGTGATGCTGGGTCAGATCTTTACGGGCATACTGCTCGCCGGCGGTCTCATCTGTACCTGCTGGTATCCCACGCGTCAATTGACGCATCTCTGCCATAGCGATGATCCCAAAGCCAAGGTCTCGGTGCTGCGTCCACTTACCACATTTGGTGCCGGCGCCAATGTGACTGGTGTAACGCCAGCTGTGCATCAGCTGTTCCGTCAGAATGCCAGCCACAACGAGCGTGTGGGCGTGCGTCTGCTGGACTACAAACGCAGCTCGGGCATTGAGAATGGGGACGAGGAGTGCAACACTGGCAACACGTCCATGGATCGTCTAATTGAGAGCCGCTCAACAGATGTGATAATTAGTTAATATACACATATATCGTTGCATCTTGCATTTGCATTCGATTTTATATATATTGTATATATGTACATATATATAGTAAGGAGCCCCGTCTCGCCATTAAGACTCAACCTGCTGTTGCCTTAAGCCGAGTTGCCTCATTCTTAACTATTAAATACATATCAACACACACAAACACACACACATTATCATCATCATCATCATCATATACACACGCACCAATTATCATGTTCACATGATTTCCTCACATAACTGCACCAGCAGAATTATAGAGAGAGATTAATAAGATTATTTATTTATTAGTGCCAAAAAAAAAAAAAAAAAAACTGAAGCCGGAGAAGTGAATGAAAAACCTAAACAAAAGTCATTAACTAGTTAGTACGTAAACTAAACTGTTCATAAGTGATTATCCTAGGTCCAAAGCTATCAAATCCCTTTGTTGTTAAAATCAAAACTGCGCACGTCCAAAGTATTTTTATATTATATGCTTATATACATGTATACATTTAATGCATAACGATATTTTTTAGTGATTTTTATACAAGGCGGCGTCAATTCGCGTCCGAATTGCAATGAAGTGATACAAATCAAGAAAAGCGCGTATTTAAAAACGTGTTACAATTCCTTAAAAAAAAAAACAAAAACTGAATTAAAAAATTTAAAAAAAAAACAAAGTGGAATAGTGTTTTTATACGTTCTTCAGCCAGCTGGAGACGGCCCAAAAGCATAGACTGACAAAGCTGAAGCTGACGAGGGAGTTAAATGTGCCAGCACCGTTACCCGTATTGCCCAAATCCAGCTGTGAGGACAGCTCCTCGGGCACATCCAAATACACGCGATCCAGTCCAAAACTAAAGATAAGTTTTCGCAACAGAGGCACATTCACATAGTCATTGTCGGAGGACCAAATGGTCAGAGTGCTCTCATTTGTTACATTCACAGCAGCAACCAGATTGTGCAGCTGCTTGGCGCTATTGGCGGCAATACCAGCACGGACGGGAAATGTAATAGCCTGTCCCGTGGACGTCACGTTGTTGTCTTTAATGGACTGCAGCATGGCATCGCACTGCTCCTGGGTGTACTCGCCTTCGCGATAATTGGCACCCCACCTGGTTGTCCAGCCAATGGAGAGCACCGCCTGCTTATAACGCATGCAGCCGGCAAAGAAACGCTCCGGATCCACGGGCACTGAGCTATTTTGATCCACAGGACCGCTAATAATGTCAGCGTTTATCCAAATTGGATACGTCATCTAGGTGAATAGCATTACAGATTAGCTGGTTAATTAACAATGGCTTTATATTGCTTACCTTTGGTATTGTTTCATCCAAAATGCCTAAGGAACCTTGAAATACCTCTATCGACTTAAAGTCCAACTTGACGCCCCTCTCGGCGCCCTCGTGCAGCTCATTATGCGCCTTGATTTGATGTAGAAAGTCCTCCAGTGTCAAATCAGAAACTGTTGCTGGTGGATGTGCCATTACCGGTAAATCTGGACCCTCGCCATTTAGCTTGCCAAGCACAATATCCGCCTCAATCATTTCAATGTCACCTTTTAAAGTGCGGAACAATTGAAGGTTAATATGCATATAAGAGGTTACCCGTTGTTGTTGTTGTTTTGCTTACCGCTTAGCGCTTCGGCCAGCAACTGCTGGCTGTTGACGGCATGAGCCCAGCTGATTGCCGTCAAGTTGGTGGCCTTTGCGAGAAGTTTGCCTTTGTCGAAACGCCCCATGTCTACAATTGCATGATCGTCCTGTTCCTGTTGCAGCACAATATCAATTGGCAGATTCTGTGACGTTTGCAGTGTTGCCAGGTCGTAATAATAGACGCTATCGTTTAAAGCAGCTCCATTGATTTTATCCGCAAAGGTTGCTATTTAAAGAAAATATTTTATTAAATTAACTTTATGAGCAAGAGAGAGACATGTACATAAGCGAACTTTGTTTTTACCTTTTGCGGTTTGGAATCAACGCTCACAGAGACAGTCACATGAATGGGAAGCCAATTGTTTACTCGTAAATAGAGTTCTTTTATCTATCGACATTTACATTTGCAATAAATGTTAGTGTGTGTGCACGTGCATACATTCGTATATGGTAACAATGGATATGTACAGATGTGTTTGCGCACCAATCAGTGACGGTTTATGAACTTGTACTTATTGGAGCGGTTTCACCCGAATGCCACTGCAATATAAATAAAACTGCGAGCGAATGCAATTTATGATGTATGAGTTGCCAGTGCAATGGGAAACAAAGACAATGGATATATAGAGCAGAGCGCAAGCGCAATGGAATGCGAGTGATGCGTTAACAACGTATAATAATTCGAAGATAAGTTGAGACATTCATTACCCAGCATGCAAATCAGAATTGCAAGTGACAGTGACCCTTGGTAGCCAGGGGCTGGAGTTTGTTTTTTAAGTATCATCTTCTTGTCGGACCTAATCAAGCAATTCAATTACATTAATCAGGGAAGTAATATATGCCTGCGATAAGAAAATCAAGCGATTAAGATTGAAGTGTTTTCTTTTAGTTATAGTTGTGCTCTGTATGTCTAATTAAAAATAGGTAGTTGCTGTTTTTAACTATAGTTCTTACAAATGTAAGCTTAAACTGATTTAAGTATGAGTTTAAATGCCATTACAAATTAAAAACTTGGCAGAACTATTTTAAATACCAACGTACGATTATCGCACTGTGAACGATTGAAGTTAAATTATTTATTGATCACGCCGATAGGAATGTACTGATATCGATAACAGAATAGTTAATAATAAGCAGGTTGCACAGCTAGGTAACAAAAAACAGAACATCAAACTGATTTAAAGAGTTATAACATATGTATATGAGTCAACACATACGTTCTGCTGCAAATAATTTAAAAAAAATGTGACAGACAGTAATACTCATCGAGCATATCTTGTGAGTGGAACTTCTTGAAAATCTCTCATCTCTAATACCGCTTTAACGACGCATAGAAGAAGAAACAACAGAAACTATAAGAGAAACAGCTGTTTTTGTGAATCGATTTGAGTAAAGCAGTGCAAAGCGAAGTTGCTTATAAACAAAATTTTTGTTAGTTCCGTGAACCAAAATAAGATTTGCCGAATTCTTGAATTAGCTTTTATTTATAGAAGTCCGGCTTGGATTATCAAGGCATATAAATGTTTTGGTCGCTGTGCACTAAAACACCAACCAAACAGAAAATTGTATTAGAAAAAAATAGTTCTATCGTTATGATTCGGTATCTAACAAAAAAATACTAAATAGAAAAACTAGTAAAAAGACCACAGAACAAGTGCGTTCTGTATGGGTATTACGTGTACTGGCTTGGCTTTCAATTTCATTTTCACTGTTCAATCGCGCACAATCAGCAGCCAGTAGCGGCTTGATAAGCAGCCGGCACAATTGTTAAACACACTCGTCGCTCAAGTTTATAGAAAGTGATATACTTACACCTACATATTTCCAAAAATGGGCGATCTAATCAAGCAAGGTGCTCTGTTTCTCATGAGTCAGAAGTGCTATGATAACTACTTCTTGGATCACAATTTCGTCGATGGTAAGTTGCAGCATTTACGACTGCAACAAATTATTATAGTTTTTTCTTTTTTGTTGTCTTTTAGTGCCGTGCTTTAAGGCGCTGCTGAGCAAAGGTCTCGGCATCGGAATCATTGCCGGTTCGGTGCTGGTGAAAGTGCCACAAGTGCTGAAAATTCTTAATAACAAATCTGGCGAAGGCATTAATCTATTTGGCGTTATGCTGGATCTGTTGGCCATCACATTCCACTTGTCGTACAGTTTTATGAACGGCTATCCATTCAGCTCCTGGGGCGACAACACTTTCCTGGCCATTCAGACATTGGCAATTGCTGCACTTGTCCTCTTCTTTAGCGGACGCAAACCGCATGCTGTCATCTTTACGTTTGTCTACGCGGGGCTACTCTACGTTCTCAACTCGGGCCTCACACCCATGAAGGTCCTGCTCACCATACAAAGCTGTAACATACCCATTCTGCTAGTTGGCAAACTCTCGCAGGCCCTGACCAACTTTAAGGCTGGCTCCACGGGTCAATTGTCGGCTGCCACGGTCATAATGATGTTTGCTGGATCTCTGGCACGTATATTCACTTCAATTCAAGAGACTGGCGATAAGATGATGATCATAACCTTCTGTGCTTCGACATTTGCAAATGGCGTTATTTTTGCCCAGCTGCTTTATTACTGGAATAAACCAGTTGCTGGCAAAAAGGAGGCTGCAAAGATCAAGAAACCCAAGAGCAAGAAGGATGATTAAGACAAAGATTACATAGCTTTAAGTTTACGTAACGCATTCTCGACATGATAGAACAAATATCAAAACTATAAATACAATTATTCTTAGCGAACTTCAACTGCCGTTTCTAGTTAAACTTGAAGGCTAGCACTTAACGCTTTCAAAGTGCTTCTGCAGCAGATCCAGCGCCCGGAAGCGATGCGATATTTTGTTCTTTTCCGATTTTGGCAGCTCCGCATATGTTTGATTGTAGCCTTTAGGCTGGAACACGGGATCCCTGCAGGAATAATATTTTATTTTAAGAGTCTCACTTGTAATGTACCAATCAATACAAACCATCCAAAATCGCGTGGACCACGTGGCTCTACAATGTCACCCTCGGTTATGCCCTGAAAGATTTGTGGCTCCGACGAGCTGCTCTCGCAGTAAGCAAAGGTACACACGGCGCGCGCTGATTTATCCTCCCAGCCGGCTAGCAATCGAAACAATCCCTCAGGCTGTAGTTTGTCCAGAAACCACTTAATATATGGACCAGGCAGACCCTCCAGCGCATTAAAACACAGGCAAGTATCTTCGATTAGTACTGGTCCATTCACTTGTTGCGCTGCCTCCTTGCACTTCTTTACAGCAATCTCCTCAATCTCGCCCTGCAACTCGGGCAAATCCACCTTTTTTGAAATAACTTGACGGGGAAAATTAGGTCCCAGAATGGCAATCAATTCCTCCAGCTTCTTGGCGTTGCCCGTAACAAAAGTAATTGGTTTCGACATATTGCGCTATTGTTGTCACCAATTTAAACTATTTGTAGTGAGATTTCCCTTGACAACAAATTACACAAAAAAACTATGCCCGGTACGTTTCACAGATGATTTCTGTATGTTGCGCCATCGATCAGCTGTTTGCCCGTATAATAAAACAGGGTTGTTATTTAAATTAGCAGAAAATATATGCGGGCATAAGAGATGAGGAATATAAGCTATAAGATTAGTCTTTAATATAGCTTAACAGTGAATCAAATTAATGCATTTGTACTTACATTAGTACACAAATTATACCTTACCAAACGCTTGATCGAAGTAAAAAATAATAATCACATACAATTTGGGAAAACATAAAACATTAAAACAAATTGGCAATTATAAAAATAAAAAGTATTAAACATTTAATCATAATCATATGTAGAACTAAGCTACATAAAATACATTACAAACAGAAATGAGTTGTCTTAGGAAACTAAAGAAAAGCGCCCCAGCCCACGTACATTGAAGCTAGATTATCAACTTTAGTGGCCTCATTGATCAGAAAGTTAACCTGTCCCTCAGTGGACAACGGAATGCTGCTTGCCTGCTGTCGTTTGACCTGTAAATATAAGTAAAAACTTAGTATTTGAATACTTTATTAATTTAGTTTTTACTTACATGTCCCTGCAGTCGTTCCGCAATGCGCTGCACATCATTGGTAACTTTGGGATCGGTAAGTTCTGCGCCGGTTTTGCTTTTGCTGCTCGTTGCCGTCAGTCGACTCTGGACACCCAGATCGTAGACGAATGGCCGCAACATGGACATAAGCGTCTTGGTCTCCTGCCTGAGCAGGCGCAGCGTTATCTCACAGCACTTGCGGAAACTGCCCTCGACGCCTAGTGGTCCCATGGCCGTGATCATGTTGCGGGTGAGACGAAAGGGAACCACTTCGGGATAGGCAAACGCTTCACCCTGATTAAACAGACAGTTGAAATCCACGTGGACTGCATCACCATTGCGCTCATCAAAGAGTATATTCTCGCCATGACGATCACCCAGCCCAAGAATATAGCCCACCATGGACATGACGGCAATGGTGCGTATATAGGAATTGCGTGCCTCATACCAGCTGTGGGGTGTGGTAAAGCGTTGGAGGAGCCACTCCTGGAATACGGGTGGATGTGCCGGCAGCAGTTGCTTGAGGAACACTTCACGCTTACGCTCGATTGGCTCTATTTGTGGCACTGCCAGTTGATGGAGTGTCCGGCCGCTCATTACCTGTCCCCGCTGCATATACAAGGCAATACAAATGGCACGATAGGAATTGAGATTCGGTAGCCACTCGAGCAGGCCGCATTCCTCATTGAAGGGAAGCACCGCATAGGTGCGAATGTGCAGACGACGTTGGCGGGCACATGCATCCTGATGCAGGTAGCGTTTCATCAGGCCATTGAACTCCATGAGACGCGCATCCTTGCGCAAATCATCCTTGGGCTTGACCATCACATCATAATCCTGTCCATCGCTGCAGCGTATGGTCAGCTTCTTTGGCTTTGCCGCCGAGCGCAGCACAAGCACCTTCTCCTGGAAGCCACTGATAAAGATCTGCTGGTATGGAAACCAATTGCTAGCTGGCAACTTGTCAGTGGTGCTCGGACTGGGCGAGGGTGAACTATCCTGCGCAGAACTAATGCTAAATGTGGGCTGCATGTACTTCTCAAAGGGCAGCAGTATGTTGGAGAAATTCGGCTGGCTGCACAGCAGCGGCAAACGTTTATCGAGGTCACTCAGCTTATAGCTGCGATCCAAGGTGACCTCCTTGTTGGTCACGCCAATCAAACGCTCGGTTAGAGTATTAAAGTCATTGAGCAGACGCTGGAATGTTGGATTCTGAAGTCGCTCATCGCTGAGTATGAGTTTGCAACGCTTGACACGATTGACGGCGGCAGACTTGAAGTGTGGCAACAGCATCCAGAGCGACTGCTGTGGATAGTCACCAATCAGCTTAATGATCACATTGCGCAGCACACCAAACACCTCCGGCGACGGATGACACAGGCGGCTCAGCATTTGTGAGTAGGCCGTATAAAACATGGCCGTGGCCAGCGCCGAGCAGCAATTGTTGAGCAGATCATTCATTTTGCGCACCAGCTCCGTATGGGAGGCAGATGCCACAGCCGTGGCTGCCGTGTCCAACCAGAGGCTAATCAGCCGCGGCATGGATTGATAGACATGTTCACTGCCATAGCGCAGTGATTTGGCATAGTTCAGCATGATCTGCAGCAGCAGTTCCTCATCATCGCGCGTCAGCGCATTGGTTGTGGAGGACGCGCGTGCCTCACGCATCTTCTCCAGAAACTGTGATAGCTGCACGTAACAGCGCTCCGATTGCCGTTGCACTGCAATGGCCTCCTGGAAGTACTTGACTATGGCATCCGCACACAGATTCATGGAGTCTGCATTGTATGTGGCCTGCAGATATTTGCCCTCAAAGTAGAGTTGACGCTGTTCGCCACTGAGCTGCTTGGTATTGTTGTCGCATTGCTGCCGCATGGCGGACAATTGCTCCTCCAGATAGTTCATGGCCAGCACCTGATCACCCTTCTGCCACAGCAGCTTGGCACGCTCCACAAACAGACCACTGGGTTGATACTCCGCAGCCTTCATCAGATACAAATGGGCACGCTGTAACTGACTTGCATTCCGATTGATCTGAGCACTGTTTAGCCAGAGCTGCGCCAATTGCGTCTGCAGCTGTGCCTGGAGCGGCGCACAATCGCCCAAACGGCGCTTGAGCTCGCCCAGCAGATTGCGACGAAAGCTGTAAATGGGTTCCAGCACACGCAGTTGTGGTTGCAACACCTGCAAACGTGATTGCCAATCGGCAAAGTATTTGCGCATTATTTGCGACTGCTGTTCCTCCTCCTCCTGCTGCAGATTGGTTAGCTGCTCCAGCAGCTGATGGCTGCACTGCAACTCGTGCAGCATGTGCAGCTTGAGCACATCATCGTAGGCATGGGCATAGGAATGCTGTTGCAGGGCGGAACAACTGCGCAGCTGCTCCAGCACTGATCCACGCATGTTGTCTAGCAGTGACTCAAATTCCCATTTGGTGGTCGTCGGCTGCCTTAGGGCCAGACAGGCCTGGGCACACTGGGCATGCCAGTTGGTTCGGCAGCGACTCTGCTGTCGTTTCTGCAACTCCAGCTCCTCCAGTTCATCGTAGCTGCCCAGGCGCCAGAGCAGCTCCGCTTTGCACTCACTGAAATACTGATCCGTATGACGATCCGACAAACGCTGCCACAAACCATCGGCGATGAGGAGAGCTGTTTTGGGCGTGTCCATGCGCAGATAGGCATCAATGATGGCACGTATGTGATCCGGCTGCAGTTGCTCGGTGCTGGACAGCAACTGCTCATAGCACGTAATCATATCCTGTTGCCGCTCCACCAAACGGTTGACCAGAATCTCCTGAGTCACACTCATGTCCGATCTGCGCGTCTGCACGGCACCCTCCACCGAATCCGAATCCATCAAGCGTCCATAGAGCTGTATGAGAAACGTGAACTGTTCCAGCAAACGCGTCGCCTTATCGCCCTCCTCGATGTGGGCCTCCAGATAGCGCAAGGCACGCGCATACTCGCCACAATTGTAGCTGGCGCGTGCCACACGCAACTTGTCAATGCGCTGCAGGAACTCATAGATGGCACCATAGTTGGCATCCACATTCTGCGGTGGCTTGCCACCCATGCTCAAGCCATGCAGACGCTGCCATTCGCGCAGCCAACGCTGCAGAAAATCCAACAGCTCCGCACACAGCTTGCCAGCCAAACGGGATTGATCCTCTGCACTGGCTCCTGCTTGGGGCACATCATTCGCTGACTTGGTGGTGGCACCATACTTGCTCGACTCAAATAGCTTGTAGCCCAATGTGTTTATATCCGTGGGCGTTGGCTCCGTAGCTGTGTGAGTGGCTTCTTGTGACAGCTTATCGTTGGCCTGCAATACGGCCTGGAACTCCTCCTCAATGTGTTGACGCTGCTCCGGGGTGCACTCCAACAGCGCATGGAGCAGTATATAGGGATAGAAGGTGCTCAGCATGTTCGAGTCGCGGCGAATGCAGGGCTTATAGGAGCTGAGCAAGTGTCGCGTTTCCGTTGATTGCACATAGTCGACGAGTCTGGCGGCCCAGAGGAATGCCCATAGCTCGTAGGAGTTCTGTGTGTAGTGGCTGCCAAAGAGCGGCTGCTGCTGCAGCGTACTGGAGCGCTGTGAGCAGGTGTAGCAGGAGTTGAGCAAGGGCTCCATAATCTCACGCATGCGCAATGGCAAAGATTGCCACAGTTGAAGCTTCTTCTGCTCCTTGGGCGCAATGCCGCAGACGGCAAGCGTCTCCTGTATGGCCAGCGAGAAGTTGTCCACGTGCTTTGTCTTCTGCTGGAACTGATAGCCACGACACAGTGCCGTCAGTGCCAGCACCGTAAAGTCATCCGTGAGCACACTGAGCGGCAATTGTTGCGGACTGGCAAAATTGTAGTTGGAGGGCAAATAGCTGGCATCGATGGCACCTAGCTCGCCCAGGCATTTGGCCGAGGCCAACTGCAACGAGCGATCGTCGTGCTGGCAGCCCGACATTAGCACATTGACTATCTGCTCCATTAGTGGCTCCATGGGCAGCTCGTGCAGCATCATGTGATTCAGTTGAGTGCGCCGTCGACCAAATAGCTCGGCAAGATGTTCTAGTCCATAGACGCGCACCTGCAAGCATTCATTGGTGATTTGCTTGTGCAGGAAGCCCAGTTGATCCAGCAATGGGACCTGATCCTCGCCAGCTGCAGCAGAGCCAAGGCACAGCTGTGCCGTGTGTCGCTTAATGCACTCGCGTATTGGTTCTGATACGTGGTCCAAGCGTTCCAGAAAATATAGATCTACAAATCAGATAGAATATTTAACAATGACTTATGAACAATCATTCCACTTACCTTGTATATAGTTGCCCAGCATGGAAGCATTGCGGAGTATGACAAACTCATAGAGTTCATTCACCTGCTCCACGCTGTATGCGAGCAGCGGCTGTAATGTGGCCACAATACGTCCCAACGAAGGACCCAATTCCTGTATATTTACCACATGCAGAAAAATGTGCCAAATCTTCAGGCAAATACGCTGCAGACTTGGTTCCTGCAATGTATGAACAAAGCTTAGCATGGCAATGATCTTGAAACGAAATTGCGTGACATGTTGGGGGCCAACAAAGCGCAGTATCTGGCCAAGACTGTACAGTGTTTCCTCTTTGAGTGGCTTCTCAAACGATGGCTCCGACAAACAGCTCTCAAAATAGGTGATGACGCCAAGTATGCGTTCCGCTATAAACGCCGAGAACTGTGCATTGCTTGCCTGCGTGGATAGATCCTCATTCCCAATGCTTAGTTGTAGCAGACTTTGAAAGGAGCGCATCACAAAGGTCGGATTGCGATTGAAATAGATGAGCAACTCGGCAACCGTTTGCTAGAAAAGTAATGTACAAAATGTAAAGCTTGTTTGGTGTATGCCCGAGGACATTTCCATACATACCTTCATATCTGCATTCATAAGCTGTTGCACACTTGAGTTCGTGCAGCTGGTGACCAGCTCAATGCATCGATTGGCCAGCTCCTGTTCCTCGCTGAGATAGACGTGCGTATAGAGACGCAGAAATGACATGGAAAACAATGAAGCTATTGGCTTATGCAGCTGCTTGGCCAACAGCACAAAGACACCTTTGCAGCGTGGTTCCTTTATGCAATAGGGCAACACCAAGGAAGTAAGCAAGCGATGGTATTTACAGGTAAACTCCTGCACACATGAGAAGCCCAACATCTTGGTGAGCTGTACGTAAACACAAGAATTTACAAAGTGTTCTATACAAAATGCTAGATTTGAAGGCTTACCGCTCTAAGTGATCGTGTGAAGCGCACTCCTTCCGTTAGATAGGCATGTAGCGCCAGCTGCACAACCAAACCAAGTGCATCCCTCTTATACCAGTTCCACAACGTAAGTGTTTGCAATCCATGGCTGGCACACATTTGACAGGCGGCAAGGACAGCCTCCTGGGCGACTAGGGAACGCGTGTGCACCATAAAATAGAAGCTCATCTTGAACCAGTGAAACAGCCAGAGCTCATCCATGTCCGGATGTGCTGAGCACACAATCAATCGAAGCAGTTTGCGCTGTTCCGCCTCGCTCTGCTCCTCCAGCGGCTTGGATAGAGTACGCACAATGCAATCAAGCACAAGTGATGCCAACTGTTGCATGAATTCCGCAGATTGGGCTGCCAATACAGGCACCAGGCGCTCGTAGCTCCGCTCATTGACCGCCTGCAGTTTAGCTGGCTCCTTAACCAAGCTGAGACAAAGCGACGGTTCAAGCTTGACCTGGTCCATGTGTTGTGTTATGTAGGCACAAGGAGGCTTGAAGAGAATTGCCTCGGCAAGACCAGCTAAACTGGAGCAGCTTAATGGTTGAAGAGTTGCAGTGCTTGGCTTACAGCTGCCCAAGTAAATGCCCGGCAATGTGGCAGGCAACGGTTCACATTTGGAGCAGTACATAACAATTCTATCCTTGATCTTAAAGACATGAGCCGCTGTTGTTGTGCAGAGCAATAGGCGCAAAACGGCAGCCAATGTCTGACCATCTGCTGTGGGTTTCAGTTTGGGCAGCGCCTGCTGTAGTTGTGCAGCCTTTATATAGCCAGACACATACAGCTGTGCCAGATGCTCATTGAAGAACTGCGTCAATTCACAATGCGTTGAGTTCAGCAGTGTTATGTACTGTTGTGCGAAGAAGCTCTGTAGTTGTGTATGGGCGCTGGAAGGCGTTTCCAGCCGCAGCGTGGCCAAAGCTTGTAGTCCCGCCAATTGATTTTGTTGCTCCTTGGACTGCAGTGCACGCTGCAGAATGCATAGGAGCTGTTGTTGTGTATGTGGTTTCAGTTGCAAGCGTATGCAACTGGTTTGCAGCAGCAGCGTACATATTTCCATAAATTCTGCGCTTGCTGAGCACTCAGTTTGCTCCAAGAACTGCAAGCTCAAGTGATTCCATTTGCTACTGGCATCTGTGGGTAGTGGAAGCTCGTATTGCAGTGGAAGCTGCAACAGCAACGCATCATTAAGTGTTTCATCGCTGGCAGCCACCAGTTCTCGTTGCTTATCCAGCAACAGCAGTTGTTCCATTTGCCTCAACGCACGCAGCAAGGCAAGCAGCTCCGGCAGTTCCTGGAGCGTCGTTTCGGTGAGTAGTTCAACAAGAGAGTGACTTAAGCTCAGCAAGATTGCAGCTTGCATTGTCGACTGTTTGACAGCAACGACAGCTAGGAGTGGCAACAGTTGATGGGGCTGGCCAGGCCACTGACGCAGCATAAGCCCAGTTGTGTGTTTGGGCAGTTCAGCAGCGGCTTCCAGCAACTGATATTGCAAATAGTTGGACAATGTCTGCAGCAAGTTGTCTCTCGAGTCACTGGCAGGAAAACTTATCAGCTCGTGCAGCAGTTGACAGCATAGTACAAGGCTATCAGGATCAGGCAACTCTTGTGGCTGCAAGACCTCCAACAATTGCTGTGTATATGTTGCCAAAACTGTCAGTTGCGCTTGAGACATGCATTTAGCTTGTAGCCAGCGGCATGTTATGGACCACATTAGGACTGCAGCGCGAAGCGTTAGGGACGCATAGTGGGGAACATCGGCATTGCTTGACCAGCTGTCTGCAGACTGCGCCTCGAGCACGGCGTTACAATAGCCAAGACTTGCCAGTTTGGTATCCATGTTGAACTCCTTGAGCGTTGAGAGCGCCTGATGCAGACTGCCAACAAACAGTTCGGTATGTGTGGCACGCCCAATGTGTTGGGCATGTTGCAGCACTAGCAGCAAGTGTTTGGCATACGCATCTGTATGCTCCAGCTGCAGCTCGATTGCTTGAAAGGAACATTGATCATCGAACTCCAGCAGGACATTGATGTCACTGCAAAAAAAGCTGAACAACTGCAATGTGCGTGCAGGCTGCTGTGGTTTCTTCGGTTTTGTGTAGTCAAGGGTGCTCATTAAATGATTTAGCTCCATCAACGCTTCCACATAGGCTTTGGAAAGACGTTCGAAGAGTTTGGGGTGATTGCACCAACAGGAGGCGAGCAACTTTTGCTGTAGCTGGACATTTTTCAGGCACTGTCTGATGACATAGGTTAGCAAGTGTATTTATTTAGTATATAAGGTTACACTCACCGCTCATCTGTATTCTCACTTAAGAACACGGAGAGTTTGTTCAACAGCCAGAGCAGAAAGACGTCCTGGAATTGGTTTGGTAGCTCCCGCACCGACGAGCAGCTGATGAGACTCGGATCTTGGCAGAGTATGTCGTCAACCACACTGTACACTGCCGACAAGTTGGCTTGATTGCGGTTTACCAAATTGTACAGCACTTTCCACATGTCCTTGCGCTTTTCCGACATCTTAACATGTACTATTTACACAAACACTAGTTTTAAATAGCAAAAAGCGAGGGACATTTGTTTGTATCATGCCAGAGTTGCCGGACCAGCAACAAACAACTGTTGAATGCTCATAAAAGGCTGATACGAAGATGACGCTAAAAAAAAAAATACTAAAATAATATAGTTTAGTTTGAGAGTTTATTTAATGACGCGCAAATTGGTTGAATGCCACTCAAGAATTTAAATATGGGTATTTTTGACGGAGAATGGCTATAAAAAAATAAACAAAAAGTTTGAGCAGCGGTATCATTTTCATAAAAACATTTAGATAACAAAACAATTAGCATTGAACACAAACTACATAAATAGTTATTAGAAAGACCTTATCTTTAGTTTTGTGGCATGCGTCATATATATGTATAATTGAAGGGCTTTAACATATCACTTTAGGAGCAGTTTGTTTTGTTCTATTTAACACTACGAAGACCTCTTAAACTATGTACACATTAAATAAATATTAGGTTTCCCACATGGAATTTGAGAATGTAATGTTGCAGTTATCATACAATTGCTTCGGCGGACCCAAAAGCCAGGAATATGATCCAACCGACCAGATTTATGCCTGCAGCGGCGCTAAAGACCATCGGCCAGCTTTGCGTCAGTTCCAGGATGTGGCCGGCTAAATAAACACCCAGGAAACCGGGTATGGCGCCCACTGTGTTCATCAGGCCGAAAACGCTGCCCGAATGCAGTGGCGCCAAGTCCTGAGGATTCACTGTCACAGCATTGTTGTGGAAGCCCGTACCACCAATGATAATGGTCATGCAGATCAGCGCCGTGTGAAAATCCGTTGTGCGGCTCATTACGAACAGCGCCACATTCTGTGCAGCAAAGCAACAGCTCTGGATAAGCTTACGCACCGTCGTCGTAGACCAATCTCTGGCTATCAGCCGCGTCGTCAGGTATTTGGCAAAGAATGTGCATGGCGGCAGCGCCAGCCATGGGATCATGTTGACCACCCAGCCCTTGGCATGAGGAAATCCATCGTGAAAGTATGTGGGCAGCCAGGAGAGCAGCACAAAGAAACAGTTCATCTCGCATGCATGCGTCAGCACGCAGGCCCAAAAGGATAGACGACTAAAATACCTCAGCCAGGGCACGGTCGTCTCCGCGGGCGTCTTGTTGGCGCACAATCTTGCCGGTGTGGCGATATTTATAATGCGATTACGTTCGCCGGCCATCGCATAATACCGCAACACTAATGCCCAGGCAAAGCCCATAAGGCCAATGACTCGGAAGACATACGACCAGCCGAAATAGTCCAGCACAAAGGAGCCCATGATGCCAGTCAACAGTGTGCCCATTGCCGATCCAGCAGTAAGCAGGCCAAAGAAGCTGCTGCGCTCATTTTGGCATAGATTCTGCAAGATCATAAAATTAATATAAAGTTGCTCTGTACAAAGTTGATCTCACCTGACTAGTTAGGCTTATCATGCTGGGAAAATGCACGCCCTGCAATGCACCATTAAAGATGCGAATGGTTACAATAATTGGTATTGCATAGCTCTTCACGGATGCCGCTGACCAGATAATCGTGGGCATCAAAAATGTGATCAGAGACCAGCCAACTGCAGCAAGCAATATGACACGCTGCCCGCCAAATCGATCGCTTAAATAGCCGCCCATCACTTGGGTGAGTGTATAGCCCCAGAAGAAAGAGCTGAGTACTGTGCCCGAATCGGTTTTACTCCACTTTTGTGCGGCAGCAACAGCGGGTACAAGCAGAGGCATCGTTGTGCGCGTTGAATACAGCATGCAGGTGCCAGTGAGAAGTGTTATAAACCAGACGCGTTTCTCGTGCCTGAGAAAAATACATGTTTTAAATTGGTGGAACTTGTTCACAGCTGACTACTTGCCTGGTCCATATGCTTTGGGTGTCCACCAGTTCACCGCGCAGCAAGGAATACTTTAGTTTCTCGTCCATGTTGTCGACTGTTTTTGATGGATTGCTATTTTTACAACTGATATTGAACGCCTCTCACGCCACACATTTCAATTTCAGCAGTTGTGTCGCTTGTGGCCTCTGCATTTCTATTATCATAACCCAACTTCAACTCGGTCTGTTTGTTTTTGGGCACAATACAATGTATTTACTGGCGTACGTACATCTGCTTGCGATGGCGTTTGCTTTTTACGTGGCCGCTTTGCTGCTTGGGATTAAACAGCATTTGATGAATGTAAAATGATTTTAATGTGGTCAACTTGGTCGAGTTTGTTATGCGCTACTTTCTTGCAAACAAGTCTTCCCTCTTAATACATGAGTAGCAAGTGTAATAATTTATATCTCAGTGGTTTAAAAATACTTGTAAAAGTTAAACACGTTATTTATATTTTAAAAGGACTAAGCAGTTTTACATACATTTTCAAGATTATATATGTGTCGTTTGAGTAGCTTCTATACATTTAAATGCCTTATGTAGGGCATATCGTGCACTTGCCACACATGTACATATACTTGCCGAAAACATATGCTTTGGCGTTGCCACTTAACAAAAATGTAACAGTGCTGCCGTCTGTTTTTGCCGGCGCGCAAATACAAATATTTGAACAAACCTTTTCTCACTAAAACATTAGTAACATTAAGAAATTCGATTTGAGCATTCATATTGAACCATAGAGTACATTCATGAGTTTATTTAAGTAATCACTTACAACTAATTTAGTTTATGTTTTGAATTCGTGTTGGGTAGATAAAAAATAGATCAAAGACGTTGACAATTAAGGTGAAATAAATATTATAGCTTATCGTCGATCTAAACAATTACTCATCCAGTGTAAGATGCACATTGGCGGAGGGATGTAAGCCCAGCTCTTTAAGCGTCACCTCATTATGCTCTATTTCAAGCGACTTGCGCGGAAAAGCACAAATCAACTTGTAGCCTTCCAATGGTATGTGCTTGTGCGTTTGCTTGATATATAGACGCAATGTCTTTAACTTGGTATCGGAGGGCCAACGTAGTTGGACGACCTCTTCGCTGCCAGCCGCGTCAAGCAGACGCAGCCTGATCGCAGTAAGCTCGGCCGTCTGAGTGCCCAGTTCAGCTTCATATGAAATGACAGCGCCTTTAAGTTCTTCCTCGTCAAACTCCTCGAGGCTCTCACAATCACTGGCATTGCCATTGTTGTTGTTTGCTTTCAAAGCTGCTGCTGCAGCTCCGCCATTTTCATTCATGGAATTCTTAATGGCCAGCGCCAGCTGTTCCTCCTCGGTAAGTTCGAGCAATTTGGCGCGCTTCTTGGGCGTGCTGGCTGTGGATGAGGAACAAGATGCGGCGCCTTCCACATCGTCGTCATCATCAATTTCAATGGCTCCACGTTTCGAGGTGCTAGCTTCCTCCAGGGCAAAGTCCCGATGGTCGCGAAGAAACTGACGCAAATCTGGTAGAACATTTTGCTGACTGGGCTCCTCAGGGCTGCGCCAGACTTCCTCACCGGTACGTGGATCAATTACACACAAATACGGTAGCTTGGCACAGTGATAGAACGCGACAAAGCGCCGGCCCTCGGAGGTGTCGTTGTCCACCTGCCAGAGTACAAACTGGCGTCGCACAAGCTGTTTTAGCTCCTTCTGGCTCCAGACGTCACGATTCATGGTTTGTGACTGAAAATTATCGCCTTGAACATTGACCAACAACCATCTTTGGCGGTTGCTGGCAAATTCACGGGCCGCCGTCAGTGAGCCAGAGTAGAGAAGGTCTGTGGGCGGGCGAAAGAGATCACCAAGGCGGGATGAGTTGCTGGTGCTTGAGCGGCTATGCAGCGACACGGCCTGACCAGCAACAACCATTTGAGCCGATCGTTCACGGCGTCGGCGTTGCGTACTCGGATCGGAGTAGACACCGGTTGCTTGCAGCTGCTCCTCCATTAGGGCCCCCTCGCGGGCAAAGTCCCGCAGCGGACAAACCTTGACGCGCTGCGTAACACGCGACAAGCGGCTGTTGTTGCTGCTACTGCTGCCTGACGCAAAAAAGTTGTCATCCTCCGGCAAGATCAGTTGCTCACGAACTGGCGCAATTGGAGCACGCACCTCCTCTTCTCCATCGGGGACAACTGCGGCGGAGCCTGCTTCTGCATCGGCAATCGGAGCACTGCTTCCACCCTGTTCGAAAAACAGGGCAACGGCTGCAGCTACATCATTTGCACAGGCGCCAAGGTAATGTTTGGCCTCTTCGGCAGTGCAGGCTGTGACTTCCACCACGCGCTCGACTAGATCGTCAGTGGATGCTGCATCGCTACTTGACATTGCGCTGCAGCGTGCGTAATTTAATTTGCTTGCTTTTGCTTTTTATCTTGCTACACGCTCACAGCAGACACTGAAAACAGGAGCTCGACACTTTTATAAGATGTAAAACGCAAAATCTATGTAAAATCTCAGTGCTGTGTAGTTTTTTTAAATTAAAGTATTTTGCAACACCATAAGAAAAAAAACAATCGATGCATCGATATGTATTGTAAAAAATGTTAAATTTCTGTTAAATCGCTATCGAGTATTTTTAAAGTCACTGTCGTGGGAGTCACAGGTACATCGGTTGTGCTCATCTCTAAGCAACAGTATCTTCGCGTCGACTGCACGCAAAAAAGGTTAGCGATAAGGCTTGCTAATTATAAAAAAATTCTTTAAATTATGACTAATGCGCGCTCAGTCTAGTCTAAACACACGGATGCCGAAAGTGATTGTGCGTGCGTTGTGCCTGTAAAACGGCTATCAAGCTCATTGCCACCAATGCAAATTCTGCCAATAAGAATTCCTATACACAAGCAGAAAAGTTCAAGTGCTCCTTATAACAAAGTTATGTGCTGAGCGTGTATATAATAGCTGTGAGAGTCTTTCAAAGCGTCATCATTGCTGCTACGGCTGCTGCGTCTGTCGTTGTCTCGGTGCATTAATCTTGTCCACCGCCCCCGCCGCTCCCCTCCTGCTGACGTACAAAATGGTTTCGCTGATAAAAAACCAATTGCTGAAGCATTTGTCCATGTAAGTGTCATCGTAAATAAGTTAGCATAAAATTAAATTATAAACTCTATGCTAATTACGGCCTTGCAGTTGGTCGGCTGCACTGGCGCCACTTGCTGTGGGAAATTAAATTGATTTTTCAAAGCGTTGGCTCTTCTCTGTTGCTCTGTTTTAGTTTCGTTTGTTGTTGTTGTTGTTTGCGCGACTGCTTTTGTCTCAATATCGCTGTGTATGTATGTGTGCTTGTGTATATGTATATATGTATGTAGTATGTGTATACATTTTGCAGCCTCCCAGCACCTGCATAAAAGGGGGTGCTTGTTTTCTTTATCGTTTATCGTTAAGTCCCCAATAACAACGACAATTTGTTGCCCACAACACCCCCGACCTCTTAGAGTAACAAGTGGATGAGCACTCACACCTTCACCCCTCATTTGCCCCTGGGAGGTATTGGGCTTGTCTGCTTACATCTGTTATTGAAATTATAAAATATAAAAACAATTTCAATTTGATACTTTTAAGAGGCCGCCGGCTTCTGCATTCGTTATTCAATTCCAAAGAGAGTTCACAATATGTTTCAAGCCCATCAACGTCTCACCTGTATGTGTATGTATGTATGTGTATGAATTTTTATGTGTGTCCCTTCAGGTGTATAAATAAAAGGTACCCGGGACGAATTGCACCTCGAGTTTTGTACCCAAGTAAACATAAATATATGTTTAAAATGTATCAAAAACAATTTAAACATACACAAAACAAACAAATTTTAAACCTCATTTAATCAGACTCTTTAATTACGTGTGCTAACCTTTTAAAAAGCTTTCAATATGGTAAAGGCCCCATGTAAATCGAGTTTACCCCTGTGGGAAATATATGTATGTTATTTTGTGTACATAAATAAGCATACATATGAACAGTTATGTGTTTTTATGTACACAGCAAATGGCGCTTTTGTTTGCTTATTCTTTGTTGGGTGTTTTGAAGTTTGTTCCACGCAATTAAGCTGCAAACAAACTAACTTTATTGCAAGACTTTAAGTGTAAACGCAAAGCAAACTTGTTGCCTTTTATCTCCAGTCCTTTTCCCACAACTTGCCTGATTAGAAAGTTTTGTTCGTTGTCCCAAAAAGTTTTCAATTCAATAAACTTTTCAGCGCGGCAGGTGGAACCGTTTTTATTTAATCCAGAATCCTGTTACCGTTATGTACCATTAAAGGGATAATAAATATTTTGTATGTATTTGAGCGCTCTTAGCAGCTGTCTAGTGAATTATTTAGAAAAATGATAAAAAAATCAGCAGCATCAATTCAATCAATATTTAGAATATAAGATAGATAAATTATTCAAGCGAACCATTGACTTGAAATGGGTCAATTGATGGCAACTGACGGGTCATCAGCTGACTTTGGCGCCACACATTGTTGCCACAAATGTGTGTTGACAGCTGTGCGCGGTCAAGCTGAGATAAATAGCTCGTCACAATCTGTCAATAAAAGTCATTTACATTTGCTCTATTACAGCTACACAAAGAACCTCTCCTCGGATAAAATCAATTTGAGCACATTTCGTGGCGAGGGTGAACTCTCGAATCTGGAACTGGATGAGCGTGTGCTCACCGAGCTGCTGGAGTTACCCAATTGGTTGCGTTTGACCTCGGCATGGTGCAATCATGTCTCCTTTCGCATTAGCTGGACCAAGCTGAAAAGTGTACCCATAACGCTGGTAAGTAAATGCTATACATAGTGATAATCAGATTTGTTCATCTTGCTCTTTGCATTCTCAGACGCTCGACGAGGTTCGCATTACCATCGAGACATGCAATCCCACAACACGCGATTCTGCCGGTGGTGGCGGTGGTGGTAATGCGACCGCTGCGACGCTGCCACAAGTGCCTCAGGGTAAATACAGCTACATACACAAGGTTGTCGATGGCATCACCATTGTGGTGAACACAGTCAATGTGAACTTTGTGAGCGCCGCCTTTACTGCCTCGGTGCAAATGTCGCGTATACGTGTCGAGTCCAAGACACCCAAGTGGGCCAATGCCGATTTGCGTTTGACGCGCCTCAAGGATGCCCAGAAGGGCATCATCCTAATCTTTAAGGAGCTCTCGTGGCAAACGGTGCGCATCGAGGCCAGTTCCACTCAGGACAAATCATTGACTCCCCTTCGTTTGCTCACGAATCATGCTCGCTGTCGCATCACCATACGCAAGCGTCTATCCGATTGCACATTGCTCGCCTCACGTCTTGTGCTCATACTGGACGATCTGCTGTGGGTGCTGACCGACTCCCAGCTGAAGGCAGCGCTGCACTTTGTTGATTCCTTATCTGGTCTAATTAAGGCGGCCACACATGCCACACAAAAGTCAAAGGCGGCACGCAAACTTCAGGTCCGTATGCAAATGAGTTTTTTCAACTTGTCACTTTTAATCTTACATTTTCCTCTTCCTCTTCCTCTTTAGACGCTGCCCGACTACCAGGCACAGGTGGCACAGCAACAGAATCGCCTATCGGAATCGGTGCACACGACGACAGCGCAGAGAATGTTCAATGCCTTTGATGTGCGCGAGACTTCATATCATTTCTTTAGTCAGCGCATTGATTTACACTTGTGCGATGATGAGGGCGATGGACGTTCAAGTTATCCAGATTTGAATAAGGGCGGTGCTCTGCAGGTGTCTGTGACCGCATTTCAGATCGACTACTATCCCTATCACTTGGCCAAATCGGATCGTTCCCATTGGGCCAAGTACAAGGAGGCTTCGGTGGCACCTGCCCTATGGCTTAAGGAATCGCTGAATGCGTTTCGCGAGGCTGTGCTCAATCTAAGTCAACCAAATCGACCGGCAATGCATGCGCCACTGGAACGTAGTGCGCCCGCCTCGCCCATAATGTTGAATGCTTCGTTGCTAGGATCCCAACATGGCAGCCTTGGCCTTGGCTCCAATGGCAGCAGCACGCCCACTGCAGCGGGAGCGGCTGCCAGTGGCTCTGGCTCTGGATCGGGCAATGCATCGGCTAGTAGCCAATACACACAGGCAAATCAGCAGCGCTCGACTCTTAGAGAATCTGGCTAAACTGATGAGCTCTTGCTTTATACTAAGAATTGAAGATTTTACTTTGTATCGCGTGACTACGTCGGGTAAAAAGCAGATGCCCAAGGAATTTGTTTCAGGTAAGAGCTGATTGGATGTATTTTATTGCTAGCCAATACACAAACACTAAAGAACTAAAAACTAATTAGATAAAGTACTTGCACAAATATATGCCTTAGGGTTATAAATAACAGCTGTTTGCAATCTGTTACCAATCCATAGGCATATATGTACATATGTGTTAAAGCATCACATCACACACACACACACATACATACACACAATGCTTACATACCACATTATTCTCTAACTAATAAACTTTTGCAAATTTTCTCTATTCTCTCGACCGATTTTTCTGCTTTGTTAATTGTGTTTTTGTTTGCCATTCTAACATCTCATCATCATCTTGTATGTCCCATATGTAAAACGCTTTTGTTGTTGTTTGTGTTGTGCCTGTCATTGTCACATTCGCTTGTTGTTATTGTAGCACAACATAAGAGGAAAAGCAAATCTTCAGGTGAATATCATGCAAAACATTGTGTATTTTAGCAGGTCAATCTTTTAATGAGACACCATGCCAAAATACCTTGTGTGTGTATCATTTGTAGTCCAGCCAGGAAGCTACTCCTTCATGCTCAATTGGATTAACACACTCTTCTGATTACAGGTGATAAGGATCGTTACTCGTTTCCCGCCGAGATGCCCATTGTGCATGCCGAATACACGTACTTTTACTATCCTGGTGATTTTGTGTTTCCGTGTAAGTTTCACATTGCCATCAAGCTTTGAAACTCTAATTGATTACATATAATTTTTGTGCAGTGCCGCCTTCAAAGATGTTTGTGCACATTAATCCACTGCAAGTGCATTTTGATCTCAGCTCGATATTGTGGCTGAACTCGTTTGGCTTGAATCTGCACGAGAGTTTGTTACGCACCAGCGTCGGCTCCCAGGCCACGTTGCAGCAGCAGCCGCAGAGCACGCGCGGCTCCATTGCCTCCAATGCCTCGTATGGCTCCAATGGCACACAGATGGCCGCTGCATTGAGCGTCGAACAGGAGCCAAATCTGATGTACATGGATGTCAAGGTGGAGGCCATTATGCCGCGCGTGGTCATGGAAGCGGCGCTGGATGCGCCCAGCCAAAAGGATCGACCCAAAACAATGCAAATCCAAATCTCACGCTTCGCTCTGACCAACATACGCGAAATGGGCAGCTCACGTGCGGATTTGGCACAGGCATTGCATTCACTGCAGGAGGGTTCGCTGGTCTTTGGCAGCGGCTTCCCCTCCGTCGAGGGTGACATGTGCATTGTCACGGATCGCATATTGTCGCATGTGGCCGCCTCCGATGTCAGCATGATGTCGGCGCCCATGTCCCCAATGCAAGCGCAATTGCCGCGTTCCGCATCCACACAGTACCTGTCACGATATGCCATGTGGTCGGAGCCACGCGATGTCTGGTGCATCAAACTGGATCCCATTTGGGTTGATTTTCTGGGCGCACGCTCGCTGGGTCCCAATAAGTCGATACCCTTTGTGGATGCAGTGCCCATAACCCTTTGGCTGCATTCCGGTGGTGCAGACCAGGCTCAGGCACAGCTGGAGCTGGGCAGGCGTCAGAGCACAGCCAGTTCGCATATGGAAAGCATGGGTTTGGCGCCATTACCGACGCTGCCACCGTTGCCACGCAATCCATTCCTTAGCGACGAGGATGTACGCGAACCGCAGCCAGCCGCAAAGGATGCTGATACGCCCATTGAACGTTCCGCCGATATGCATGCCATAGCGCATATATCAAATTTGATTAGCCTGCAAATTGATCATTATCAGTTGTTATTCCTGCTGCGTCTGGCCGAGGAGTTCAATGAAATGTCCACCTTTCTTAATTTGGATGCGGAGCGCATACTGCAAAAGGTTAGCTCCGAACATAGATACAATACAATACAATACAGACTAAACTTGATTTGTTTCGTTTTTTTCAATAGCAAAATCAACAAAAGTCCATTATATTTGGGTGTGTTGTGCCGCAGATCGAGGTGACGCTTGTGATGCCATCGCCAACACCTGGTAAGGAATCGAGTGGTGGTGATGCTGAAAGTGTCTTACCCGATTCAGCTAGTTTGGGTGATGATTTACACATGAATAGTAAGAATTTATATTTCTTTTGTTGTCTCTTCTTCAAAACTCTTTAGTTTTAATTTAATTACCTAAGTGCTAGTGCTAACAAAACTAACCCATGACCAGTTTAGCTCTCTAGTGAGCTATTCGATCAACAAAAAAACAAAACTAAAACTAACAAAATCTCACAAGTAGCTGTCACTGATTCACACCGTAATCCCTAGTTAGGAAGCGTTATTAATTTTTATTATTTTTCGTTTGTGTATTTGCTTTTATTGCTGTACTATTGCTTACAACTTTTTTAATCAAAATGTAGGCTGGACACGTAGGATTCTAAGTCACTTGATTGTTTAACTTCACTCTAATGAGCGTGTTTTTTTCTCAGACTCAATTAGTTTAAAGAAATTTGTCTTGAAAAAACACGATCATACATAAATAATCTCGCATGTTTTTGTACTAAACTAACGCAAAAGATATTAGTGACTTAACTAATCGAATATTGTAAAATAAACGTAAAGTCGAATGTGCAGCACCAAACACTAAAATCAAACACAAATTTTAACAGGCGGCAATATTACATGGCCGACACCACCGCCACTGGAGCAGCTAAAGAGTAATACATTTGGCAGCGTCGAGACTCCATCACCAGTTACCAACGATCCGCCATTTGACAGTGGCATACATATATCCAATCCAAATACGCACGGGTAAGTTATATGCCACACTACATGAGACCAACGACTAATGATTACCTTTATTTATAGTTACAACGTGCAAATACAGAACACACCAACAGTAGCTTCCTCAACGCCTAGTCAGGGCTCGCGACCTGACACCGGCATCTCCATGCAATCGCAATCGCAATCGCAATCGCAATCAATATCATCTGCCTCAAAGAGCTTTAAGAATACCGCTCGCCCTGGTGTGGGCGGTGACAATGTGCCTAGCATAACCAAGGAGATTAACTCGGGTCTTCTTTCCATGAAAAAGGGCTTCTCCAGCTTTATGACTTCCATTGATTCGGCTATCAAGTCGGGCACACCCAATGATGATGCCAGTGATACCTTCTCCGTGCAGAGCGACATAAGCTCTGATTCGGAAAACTTTGCCATAGTGATGGGCGACGATAAGACGATGGACTGCATGGATGTAATGTTCCGTCTGAATCCATTTACGACTGACAACAACATTAAAGACCTCACCTGTTGAGGTGGCCAGCGAGGTGTACGAGGAGCCCAGCAGCTACAAGACAAATATGTCATCGCCCTCGGAACCATCAGAAGCAAGCACCTGGCGGCGACGCGATCTGGTCTCCATGGCCACGTTCAGGTTACAATTAGCATGCAATACAATTAAAATACCATTTAACTGATCATATTTCTCTATACATAGATTGACCACTGTGGAGGTAATACGTCAGCAGGAGGGACCCAAGTCCTCTTTGCGTTTGCAGGTTGCAGCCGTTTCTTGTGATGAGTGCGGTGCCATTCCTTGGGATGAGTTGCAGGTGAGCTGAGTTTTCTGATTAAAGTTTTATACAAAAGTACTCTGTTCTCAATTGTTAAGACTGAGAACAGAGTAGAGCGCTGTCGGTTACTTCCGATTGCAATGATTTTTCTTTTTGTTTGTTATTTTTTTTTTTTTATTTGTGTTTTGTATATAAACAAATAATTTTGTTGTGTTTTCTTTAGTTCTGAAGTTATTTATTTTTAACTATTGTCAAAACTGAATTTAACGTTCTTTCGCTAAACTTTTCAGATCGTTTTCTGCATGTTTTGATAACAATTATCTGAACATCTAACAAACTTTTAATATTTAAATTTTTATTTAGAAATACATTTATACTGTAAGATAAACTTCTCATATAATCATTTTTCTCATTATATTTTCTCTTTTCTCTGAAAATCAAATATGTTTTCATCTAAACAAAAAACGATCTCAATGTGTGCTTATTAAAATTCAAATAATGTGCTCAACATAAAATTTACTCCATAATCAACTACAACAAAAAACACAAAAAATACTTTGTAAATTGATAAACGACAACAACCACATGACACATATTCTTTACAACAACAACAAACAACACTCTTCAACAACAACAAAACAGATCGCGCATCAAGCGAACAAGGTATAAAAAAAGCTCAACTACAAAATTAAAATTCTTATTTAAAAGCTAATGATTTTTGGTTCTTATTGCTGCTTTTGTATATACTTAATAATTTACAAAGTTTTTGGATATTTATTTGGTTTATGTTGATGTAGTTACCTTTTAAGTTGGCTTACTTTGCCAGCGCTGGTGCAGTTTGAAAGCGTTTTTGGCCACTAGTTAAAGTAGTTTAATACAAATTAGTTATACTATAATGTTAGTTTCAACGGGTTTTCAACAGTGAATAATACCGCTTTTAAAACACAAATATAAAGCTCAATTTATGTAGGCAGCTTTTTGGAACTGTTTACTGTACTATACTACGAATGTGTTTTGAGCATGCATTTACATGCCGTTCCCCAACATAGTTTTTACTCAATATAGTTTTACTTTGTAGTGTCCCACTGTTTTGAGTTTTACTTTATTTTTGATTTCTTGTTACATTTTTGTTTGCAAATTGGCTTGGTCAAACAGTACACCTAGGTTTGAAGGCGTTAACACCGTTACTGGGCATATACGAACTAAATAACTTAATAACAAAACACCACAACAACTACAACAACAACACTAACAGAAACGGTACATGGAAGCTAAACAATTGCCGTTCTACTAATGTCTAAGAAAAATAAAAACTGCAATAAACAAGCTACTAAGTTACAATCACTAAACAATAAATTAAATCTATCTTTCACTATTTTACATACTCACACACACATAAACACACACTAATACACCAACTTGCATGTGTGTAAGCTTGCTGCTTTGCATGTTTGTAGTTTTGTTTGTTTGCAGGCCTAGTATACTAATTCTGTTATGCTTCGAAAATGTACAAGTTACTAATGTTTTCTTGCTGATAATTTTCAGACAAAGTTTGGAGCACGCTGTAAGGCCTGGAATCTGGCACCGTACAATCCAGAAGCACCGCCTTGCGTCAGACTTCGACTTGAGGAAACTCTTGATATGCCCAAGGAGGTAGAAGGCATTATTGATCGCAAGCGCATACAAAGGTAAACTATTTGTTAGCTAATGTGTATTAGCAAAATTATTGACATCAATTGCTTACAGCTGGTTTACCCATCATGCCGAAATACGCATTAAGGACATCAGTTTGGATTTGTCAATGAGCACAGTGATTGGTCTCGGCGATCTAGCTGAGGATGAAATAATCTCGCCTCCAATGCCCGTCACGGTAACGTCGCTTTTTAGTCAGAAAAGTGTTATCTTCACTTATTTAATATATCTTGTAACTCTAGATTAATCTGGAAAATGTGCGCATTAATTTGCTGGAAGATCGTCCGCCCGTCAATATTACCTCACCGGGCCCAGTGCCTATAAATCTATGCATTGGCCGCATGCATTTGGAGCGTGACAAGAGCGGCCAGCTCAACATACAGCCAATTGGTAGGAATTAAGACAACAGTATATTATCTCGATTCTAACATTATCTTGTTACCCTGACAGATACAAATATGAGCGCAGAGCAGCATCAGGCTTTGAGTGGCGCTTTGTTTGGAGCACCGCGCGAACGAGATCGTGAGTTGCTCTCCATGCAGCTGGTCATGCAGCAAATGAAGCTGGACAATGAGCAGTTGCGCAGGCAGGTTGTTGACTCCAAAACCAACACTGAACATTATAGGTAAGTGTCATTGACTTTTGAACCATTGCTAACTATTAAATCGCTTATTTGTTTAAAAGGCAAAAGACCAAACAGGAAACGGATGTGTTGCGCTCGTATTTAAAGGCTGCACAGGATGACATTAGCATATTGCTTGAGGAAAAGAAGGCATTGTTGGATACCATACGCTCCTTGCAGGTGTGCTTTTATTTATTTTGCAATTGTACATTGCACCAACACTCTCAAACATGTTTAACTTTCTGTCTATCTGTATACCTCTTGATGTTGTTTGTATGCTTTTGTCACCATACACGTTTTGTACTTGTTGTTGTGCGTGAAAAGTTGAAACACGTTAGCCTTAAGAATACCACAAATAATAATGCAAGGACTAAAGGTCAGTCACTAACTGCATGCATGCGCACTTTGATTTACACCAGAACACAACACCACTTCATGTTAAATTGAAGCAAAATAATTGAACGGCTACTAACTGTTTGTTTTATATTTATAGATACAAATGACCTCATCGAATATGAGTCGAAAGAATGATGGCAACAGATAGCATAACTGCATGGATTGCATACAATGCTGCGGCGAGAACAATAATGCCTAGGCCTAGTATGCATTCAAGTCAAAGATGTTCTCGATTTATTTTGTTACATACATATGTCGCTCTTATCATCAATCGTTGCGTTGAGTTTTAGCAGAAGACTGAGCCGTACTAAACACGGACACTAATCACGTTGCCGTTCGTCATCATATACATACATACTTACTATATACTATCTATAAAAATTTGTATTGGTTTTTATTGTTTTTAAGCTAGCTTACAAGATTTGCTAATGTTCCAAAGAATGTTTTCTCTTTACGAAATGTTTTTATTATAGTGGTTTTATTGTTTCTGTTATTATTGCTGCTTAAACGTCTAAAGCAGCAACTTTTTAAATAATATTTATAGCAAATTGTTAATTATTTTAAAATAAGCAACTTAAATGAACATATTTCTAGCTGCGTATACATATACAGAACTATGTAATTCGTCATTGATATTACGCCCAACTAAAACATTGTATATTCAATAGATATTGATAACATATTGTTGTGATTCATGATCATATCAAAATACAAAATTATATTAATTATACTTAAAATATACTATTCGCGCATTGCTGTTAATCTATGTGCTAACTAGCAAAACAATTGGCCAAACCTACTATTAACCAACTAGTATTGAGGAATACCATATAATTGTGGCACTCCCAAGTTATTAACATTTTTTATTCAAACTCATTGCATTCCAATTCAATTGAAAAATCGTTTTCTAGATAATACTATATACAAGTTCACACACTCATAAACATATTATATGTTCAGTACTTATTGAAAATGTTCTCTTCTAAAACTAAATCAAAGGAACTATAACATAAAATCAAAATAACTCAAGTTAGCAACGCGTATACAAATTTTTAAAATAATAGTTTTCATATTTCAAACAAAAATAAATATATATATACACAAAACAAACAGGATATATATGTGAATGTTAAAAAAAATATTGCGTTTGCTGCTTACGAATGTAAAAATTTAACAATGTTTGTCATAATATTATGTATTTCAGTTATATTAGTGAAAACATACAAATTAAAAATTGTTATACATGTATTATATAAAAGTTTTCATCTGTAGTTAGGAAAAAAGATTTAGAAATTGAAATAACATAACAAATATTGACAATTGCTAAAATATGAAAAAGTGTTTCCTTTTTATTGTTCCGGAGAACTTTCTACAGCTTTTAAAGTAGAAAAATGATTTTGGCATACATTAGTTAAATTAAAATTTTTTTTTTTCAATATTTTCAATAAAATATATGTATATATATATATATATATATTTTTTTTTCTTATAACAAAATGGATTTATAAGAATGCTTTATCTAATATTGAAGACAGCAAATGATACCTTTATTTGCTACCAAATGTGAAAGTATATGTATTAAAAACATAATTTTTCAACCATCTTCCCTCTCAATTTATTGAACATATTACCTAAATATTTTGACAGAATGTCTCATGTATGTATTTATATGCGTATAGTAAAAATTTGAGTAGTTCAATTTTTTTTAATTTTTGGTATGCTTGATTTATCGCTCCAATGTGCATTTTTTATAAGTGAAACAAATGAAAATGAAACAAATCCTTTTGAATACATTTCCAATACTTTTTTGTGAACAAAAAAAAAATGTCTAGATACCGTTTGACGTGTTCCGTTTTGACACAACAATTTTACTTGTGGTTTTGTAAATCGAACGTTGTCGTTGTTAAAAAGCACAACTAAGAAAAGTCTCACATTTTTTCTGCGAAGTAAAATTAAAAAATATCTCCAATAAAATCAAATTTGTATAAAATATACAGAAAACGGAAAGTTTCATTTCATTTTTTTGTTGTTGAATAAAGACTACGTGGAAAAGGCAGCAGTGAAAAGAGGCATTTTTTTCGGTGACAAAAAAAAAGAAGGAACTCGGTTTTTTTCGGTGACAAAAAAAAAAGAAGGAACTCGGTTTTTTTTTCCGGCAAATATACGTTTAAAAGTGTTTTGAGAAAAGAAAGTCGATTTTGTCTTTTATAACAAATAAATATTCGAAAAATTAAATCAAGAACGAAATTAAAAACAATGAAAATTTTACGCGAAGACATTGATCGCATGTGGAACCAGGTTGTCAAGGCAATGGGCGTCGACAAGTTTTCTTCTGAAGCATGGCAACAACAATACGAATTATTCGTCGAATACATGTCGACCGAAAAGGAACCCATGGTCAGGCTGCTTGATGTAAGTGAAGCTAATGTAGTATTATACATGCATATGTGTTTTTTTTTTTTTTATGTATTTATGTATGGTTATAGGAGGTCGAGTTTAAGAAAGAATTTGGTATCGTGTCTTCAAGTCATGGCATTCCGATCAATATAGGTGTAGGTAGAGCTGGGATGCAGAATTTGTCACACCAACAGCATTTTTCGCAGGTCAGTAGCTTCAATTTTTACGTTATGTGTATACGTTTATAAATATTTTTTTGTTTTATCTAAGGTTGTTCCACAATATCAACCGAAACAACCAAAGCAAAAACAACCAAAGCAACATATTCAGCCATATCCGCAACAGTCATATCAGCAACACCCATATCAGCAACAACATCAGCCGCCGCCAAAGCCACATTGGCTGCAACAGCAACATCATCCAAATCAGCAGTATCATCAGCAACAACCGAAGACCCATCAGCAGCTGCAACAACAGCTGCAACAACAGCAGCAACAACAGCAGCAACAACAGCAGCTACAACAGCTGCAACAACAGCTGCAACAACAGCAGCAACAACAGCAGCAACAACAGAAGCAACAACAGCAGCAACAACAGAAGCAACAACAGCAGCAGCAACAGAAGCAACAACAGCAGCAACAACAGCAACATCTTCAAAAACTACAACAACAACAACATCAGCTACAGCAGCAACGGAAAATGCCACTGCAGCCACAAAAACAACAACAACAGCTGCCACTGCAAAAAAAACAAGAACCGTGGCCACCTCTGCCTATAACAAAAAGTTCAAATTCAAATTTGAACAAGCCAAAACCGGAGACAATCGCAGTAAGCAAACATTATTATTTACATATTAAGTTTTATACATATTTATTTGGCTTCTCCAGAATGCCCCTCGTCACTTGTCCCAGTCTTTTGTCAAGGCCTCACAGCCAAAGGTTAATACTAATACTAGTGTTAAGACAACAGTACCAGTTGCTGCAAGCAAACCCGAGAAGAAAAAACAGTTTTCCCCAGTTAAACATGACATAGGCGATACATCAGACTTTTTCAAGAGTTTGGCTCCGATTTCAGCGGCTATCGGAAAAACGGAGCAAAAACCTACTGTTCCACCGACTGTTGGTGCATCTACTTCAAAAGCGTTGCCAGCTGGGAAAAATTCTGGCTCTGATGAAAACAGCTCAAAGCCTAGCAAAAGCAAGAAGAAGAAGAAGCACTAAGCAACCAAAGGTGAGCTATTGCATGATGTAGCAAAGTTCAGATCTAATATATTTTTTTCTTTTTTGTCTTAGGTTTGCGCCAAAGCATGTGGGTTTGTGTATAGACTAATGCACCTAATGCGTAAATGGCATAACTGCACTGCTTTTCGACGAGCAAGCAGATTGCAAAATTGAACATTATTACCATAGAATTATAAACCTTTCATGAAGTTTATTTGTCTATGGCTATGCACAATGCGTTACACACTTTGTAACACATACTCGGATCGTTTGCGGTGAATGGCAAACGTAACATGTAAAACACTTCACATAAATTGCATTGAAAAGACAACAACAACAAAAGCAGCGGCAGCATCAACAACAGCTGCAACAACAACAAAAAAGCGTCATAAACACACACTGCAATAACGTTGAAGGCAGTGACCAAATTGAATTTGTGGTTTTTGCGTTCGGGCCAAGTTGTACTTGTCGGCCGCATGCACACAGAATTTACACACACACACACACACACACACACTGTTCAGGTACACAAAACACGGAGAGACAACGCAACAAATAACTGTATAGAAGCTAAAATGTGGTCAACAAATGCGCCGACCACACAACGGACAAAAAACACAAAAAAAAAACACTTAATACACCGCACAGCAAGAATTACTCTTGAACATCCAATTAAAACATGACTACACGCACACACACATAATTAATGAGGAATATATAAAGGGACATACGGTTTAGTTGTGGCCGTATTTTGATGACTGGCTGATGGAGTGAACCATTACGCCAGCTTGAAATTTAAATGTCGGACACTAGCAGAACAGAAACAACAACTGCAGCAGCAACAGGAGCGGAAGCAGGAACAGGAAATTAGGATATGAACGTATACAGCTTACACGGCACACAGTCAGAAGCAGATGATCTGAATTGTGGGTGATATATCGTTCATATTCACATACACAACACAACAGAAACCCAACAAAATTTGAAGTTAAACATTATTATGTACATTTTGGCAGTAATAAATAAAAGAAAGTAAAATGGAATTTTTTTTAACAAATCGTTGAATTGTATGTAAAAGTAAGTTGAAATCATTGCAATCAGCATCAAATTGTCGAGCAGACCATCAACATTGAATTTAACTTGACCAAAGCCATTACATACACACACACACACACACACACACACAGAAAGAAGTTGACCAAGTTTTAATACCCGAAGCGACTGATGTTGTAATGTATGTAATCCCCATTAAAATCCAATAAGTTAAATTATTTCCATTATTATTATGTGAGCGCACTTTGTCGCCGGTTTGTGTCCTGGCTGATAACGGCTTCTGTGGGCGTTTATCTGGCTGACTGCCTGACTGTCAGTCGGCAGCACTTTTGACCAATATCTGCAACACTTCAAACTCATCCCGACCATTCCGTCGTTACGGTCATTGGCTTCTGTTGGCCATTAAATTGCATTACGGCCAACAATGATTGTCATTGCTGTTGTTGCTGTTATTTCTGTTCTTATGCCCATGTAATTTCAGTAATTTCTGTCTGCTGTCGTCGTTGTTGGGCGCTTTTAATTACTTTGAATTTTATCCGTGCTAATATTTAAGCTATTCAACTTTAATGTCAATTAAGAACGAGTATATAAAATATAACTTGACGGAAAAGCAAAAATTAAATCAATATAAAAAAGTCGCGATAATAAATTTGGAAAAAAATCTGTGAGTCGTTTAGATTTTTGGCTGACAAATGGCAGACAGCAATAACGACTGTTAGTTTGGCATTGTAAGGTGCTTAAAACACGCATGCATGCCAATCAGCGCTAAAAACCCAATAGAATATAGTGGAGGAAAGATTGGGACAATACGAACAGCAAATTTGGTTCATGAGCATGCGGCAAAAATTAGAAGCGAAGCGAACTGAACACACAGCTGACAACGGAAATTGTGCGAACAACCAAAAGAAAAATCGGCACAAAAACTAACACGACGTACTGCCAACCACATTTGTAAAAACAACAAGAGCAACTAACAAAACATGTCTAGTAAAATTGCGCAACACGACGCTAACTTGTGTGTGTGTGTGTGCGTGTGTTTAAAAACAAGTACATACACATGTTAGAGCTTTGCACAGAATTTTTTTTTTTTTTTTCTTCTGTTATATATTTGCAATCTATCCAAAAGGACAATCAGCAAGTTACATTATGAATACTTTGACAATATAAGAGCGTATCTTTTAAAGCTTGGTTGAGATGGAGGGGGAGGGGAAAGGGGGGGGTGTGCAGGAACTCAGTTCCTGGAGAAAGGCAGATCCAGCGGGTGCTGTCTTCTTAGTCGGCGGGTGGTGGTGCAATTTTAGTATTCAATGAATCGTATTATTTGCGTGCCCCTAAAAGTAAACAATAATTTTTTTATAATTAATGTGTTTTGCTTGCGTTTTTTAGTCATAGCTTCGCCATTTTCTTAAGGATTTTGGCAGGACATGCATTTTTGAGATTGTTCGGTTCATTTTTATCGATTTACATATAAAAATATCCAGAATTCGCCAAGAAAATTGTTTTGAAATTTTTTTAAGGGGGTAGGTCAGAAAAAATTGATAGAAATCGGAAAATCGCTTGTATTTCGGCCATTTTAAGGACTACATAGATGTCCTTTGGACCACAAATAGTCCTTTGGCAGCCAATTTTAATAAAACAATAAAAAGGACGAAAGTCCTTAAAACAGCGAAGATATGAGGACTTTTTTAAAAACAGAAATATGCTTCTAAATCAGCCAAATCCTAACGGATCCTGGCGAGTCCTGTTGCAAACATTTTGTTTCGATTAGGGCTACAAACTGACCAAAGGACATCCAAATTGTCCTTGTAGTTTCCGAGAAAACAGCGACTTTGTGATTTGGACCCATTTGCATGCGGCCTGTGGATTAATTTTTTCCAAGTATTGGGTTCTTAGATGACCATATATTTTTTTAATGCCATTTGATAGAATTGGTCCTTGTGATCCTAACGCACTATATCCTACGAAAATCTGCAAGGATTTGCCCGAGCTACAGCAATTTTAGTATTCAATGAATATTGTTTTTTGCACGCCCCTAGAAGTACTCAATAATTTATTTATAGTTTACTTTCACCCTTAACGTATGCAATACTATTAATAAGTTCTTGATTTAAGGCCAGCGCAAAATTATGGAATAAGAAAATCGTCCGGTTGGTTCTTGAGGCTTTTTTAAATATCTGAAAAATTCTAATTTCGTTTTGATTGAGTTTTGCCAAAATACAGCATTTGCTTTCACTCTCCACCAAAAAGTCCAGATGCAGACAGTTCAAAAGCAATACCCACATTGAGCGCTTCCAACAATGGCTCGAGAGGAACCTAGACCCTGCAGTAGATATCTCCAACGGCGATGACCTGGATAATGCTGTAGAGCATCTCAACATTGCTATCCACAACGCTGCTTCATACGCCACACCTCCAAGCAGACCGGCAATCACCACCCCACACAAAGACCTCCACCTCTGGTCACCTGAAATTGCCAATCTGGTTGCCGAAAAAAGGCGTCTCCGACGAGTATGGCACAACTCTCGCAATCCTAGGGATAAAACGGAGTACAACAGAGCTGCCAAAGTTCTCAAGGAGCTGCTTCACCATCTGCGCAAGCAATCCCTTGAGCAGTATTTGGAAGAAGTGGAGCCAGGTCACCCGCATCACAACCTTTGGGGGCTGACCAAAGGTATTAAAAGGCCAGTTAAAAGGAAGGAGCCTGTCAAGAACGCCAACGGTTCATGGTGCCGCTCTGACAGCGAAAGGGCAGCAGCGTTTGCCAATCATCTGTATGATGCATTTTCCCCATTTGATAGATGCTCCCAGCAAGAAGCAGATGATACAGAACGCTTTCTCGATGTGCCTTGCCAAATGGCACTCCCCATCCCTGTCGTCGCGCTAGAGGAACTAACCACTGAAATTAGAAAGCTCAAAATTTCCAAGTCACCCGGTTACGATGGAATCGACGTCCCAGCTGTCAAAGCTCTGCCCCCTAAAGGACTCCAACTCCTCCTAAACATCATAGATTACAACTTTGATGTCACAAACCTAGACAAAACAATATTACCAATTACTCTGAAATTAATAATTTTACAACTGATTACGATGTCAGAGCTAGCGAGAAGCTTTCATTAAGTATTTAGTTTGCAAACTTATGTTCAAAATTAATACACATCAAAGACTCCATAATTCTATCGATAGCTTCAGAATTAAAGTCCAGTAATGGATCGAGAAGTGAATTGGAAAGTGTCCTTGTAGTCTTTTTTGTAAATATTCATTGTATTCATTGTTTTTTATTGTTAAAGAATATCAAATTGCATATTAAAAAACAGGAATCAGAAATGTTATGCATAAAATAATTTATTTTTGTTACTTTTTGCTCCTATGAAAATGCTGAAAATATTTATTTAAAACATTCGAAACTATTTGAAATGAAAATACCAGAATATGGTTCGATTTTAATTTGCAAATTGCAAAAGCAAAATGCAAATACCGAAAAAGGGAACGTATTCCTGTGATGAAGCCTGTGAAAAAACGAAACTGGTCAAAATAAAAGATAGGTTTTTGAAAAATTGTTAAGCTGATGGTAAGCCGCAATGCAAATGCGGCTTTAATCAATTAAAAAATTGTGCGCTATGCTAAAAGTTTTGTGTGTGTGTGTTGGTTTGTGTGCGTTCCGGTGTGTTAGTGCGGCGGCTGTGAAAATAACAATAAAGCAAATCAAACACACAGCAAAGCAGCAGCAGCAACAACATTTTGTGAGGCTTACACACAGGGCGTATGAGCAACTTTTGCGGCCTGCCTGTCATGGCTAGGCGACTTTTGCCAAAAATGTTTTTAAAACTCCATTGTTGTTGTTGCTGCTGTTGTTTTCTGCGGTCTGTTGGCTCGACTTGACTTTTGGTTTCTCCCAGAGCCGTTTGGAAGCTCTCGTGGCTTTGTTTGTCCTTGCCTAACGTTGCTCATCATCTCATTGTTGTTGCCGTTGCTGCGCTGAGTCTTATTTATGCGTTGTTGTTGCTGTTGTTGCTGTTGCTGTATGCAAAGATAATAAGATAAATGTTCTCAAAGGACTGCACGCCATCGTTGCTTATGCAAAAGGACATTTGCGCAAATGTTCTGTGATAATAAATATAACTCGGTGTGGCAGCAATGCTGCTGCTGCTGCCTCTACACCCATATCTGCAGCCCACACAACTTCTCCCCAAAATCGTAGTTGTGGTCGGAAAAACTAGCAAAAAAAAAAACCCAAAAATAATCCAAAAATGTAGCATTTATTTTAGTTTTATGTCTGCGGCTTGGAAATATTTTTGGTGATTGTAATTTATGTTAATTTTGTTCATATTTTATTTTGTGTCTCGCTAATTGAAAAACACATTTGGCCTTTCCATCTAGTGAATATGGCTTATCTGCACTTGTACCCTGTAGAAAGATTTATAGTGAGCAATACTTAGAGGGTATTTTCTATTTTCATTTCTATTTCATATAGTTATCAACGCAAATTAAAGTGCTCGGCATTTTATTAGCTTTGCGGCACAGAGTTTGAACTTATCATTTTGTAGTTTTGCAAGGGCTCTGCATAAATTTACGAAAATCAAATTAAACAAACATTTTTCGGGAGAGGGTTTGCCTTGTAATGAATTTATAACAACATTTCTAAACATTTACCAGCCATAAAAGCGAAAAACGAATTTACATAATTGACAAGCGCCCAAAACCGACCCAAAAGTGTATGATTGCATGGTACAAAAATTCAGACAGGAGTAGTATATATTGCATTTTAAAATTCGTGTGTGTGTGTTTTTGAGTGTGGGTTATTTAATTCTACCCGCTAGTACGGCTGGGGCAGTCTCCCTATATTTGTCAACGCTGCGTTGCCCAAAACGTCAATGCGTCGTGAAGAAACTGATTGAAGCCAAACGCTTAACAGAGGAGAGTTAGAAGGAGGCGGACGCTATAACATTTTTCATATTGTTATGGTTTTTCTTTCTTTTTTGCCTTTGCCTAATTTTCTTCTGACAATAAATTGTTCATATCAAAAGCAAAAAATTGTCGATCCCAAAAATTAAACGTTTTGCTTCTACTCCACTGAAAATATGTATTTTTATTTCAATAGAGAAGTAAACATTCCCTTCACAACGATTGTGCGTAATTTGGAAAGCAATATCCAGACTGGTAATTAAAAACATTATTTGCACGGTCTTTACATTATTAACATATTGTGTATTTTTCCGGATTTGATAATTTTAATTAATGAATATAATGTTATTTGCTCGATCCTAAAAGTATACACTAGTTTTTAACATGTTGAAAATTTAGCAATAATTTTCGTTAAATTGGTTTGTGCCTTCGCTATCCTATGCAGCACCCTTACTTAAATATATAATAATACACTCGTATCTGGTATGGTTCGTTAATATTTGTTATATACTATAATAAATGTAAGTATGTATATAAAAATGTATGACTTTTGCTCCGGCTTTGGTGTTGCAAATTTCCGTGAAGATTGGTGTTGCAAGATCGGTTATCCGTAAAGAAATGAAAAACGAACGATTAGACAATCTAGGAGTATAGAGTAAATTTTCATAAATAAAGTGAGCTTAAACTTAACATAAATTCGAGCCTACTTTGTCTTTTGAACTTGCGCACCATATGGGGAAGACCTATGAGTAGAAGTCTGAGGCGACATCACCATTGTTGGTTGCGTTAAGATATTGCTGCTCTACAGCAGATGCGATGGATGCTATTGGAGTGGCATTAACACTATTGATTGTAGTGCTAATCGTGACATTACTGATATTTAAACTAGGTGCCTTTTTTTCTAACGTGTATGTGCAGTGTTCTCTTCCACCACAGCTGGCTTATTTATGTACAACTAAAAGATACCCACTAGAAGGAAAGAATGTCTAGACATAAAGAAGAGTTCAAAAGCCAAAAGGCAAAGTGGAGGCGCCATCATTTCCATAATTAAACGTACAACGCATAATGACACCTTAATGGCTAATGAGTTGGGTAGGAAGGAGTTGGGTAGCGGGTGGAGTGAATGTCCGACAGCATTTGCATTTCTTTTCATTTCCATCATGACGTGCAATGAAATTGAAAATTAAGTCATTAAGCTGAGCAATGGCCAGCACGGCGTATACGTATTATTAAAATGCAAGTCGAACAAAAGGAAGAAACAAAAAGACTCAAGTTGAATGTGACCAACGTAAAGATGCCCTGCCTTTGGGAAAACCAAAGAATTTATAAGCTTTTTTTTAAACAGCTAAGTTGATGATATTCTTGTTAGTTAAAAGAAATAGCTACAGGGTATTTATAACAAACAGCTGCCAAAGACAAATGCTTCTTTGTTTGGGTGTGCGTTAAGCGCCACCATTCATATAAATTAGCATACAATTTCTTTTACATTAAATCAAACGCACCGTGAAAGTGCGCAATAAAAATGTGATTTGGTTCTGTGACAGATATTTTACACTCTATTGCCAGTTGGTCAAGCTGGGTGAGTTAAGTTATACTGGAGACTGATTGAATATCTCTTAAAAACTGTTAATTGATTGATAACCTTTCAGCTAATTTCTTTTGGTTTCTGATTGCACCATATAAAGCAATGAAGCATAGAAAAATTGATTACGTCTCAAAACGTTTTGGTGTATGGCCAAATGAAATTCACAACTTTGCCCATATCATACACACACACACACACACACACACACACAGAGAGTAAGAGATATTTTTCTTGGCGTGTAATTGAAAATATGCTGGGCCATTGATAAACTACCAATGCACAGAACGAACGTACGAACGAAGGATTCGTGATAAGTTTCTCTGACAGCCAATCATTTGGTTGCAACCCAACCTACATCGCCATCCACACCCTCTTACCCTTCTGCTGTTTTGGGCCACTGTGTGGCTTGCTACGTGTTTCGCGTGGCAATTTTCAGCTGAGCTCATGTGCAAACGAGCAATTTCGTTTGGCAACAGAGAAACGAGCCGCATGAATTTTCTTTTAAACGAAAACTGCAGCTGCATCCATCTGATGCTTTTGCTGCTGCTGCTGCTGTTGCATCCATTCAATCAATACATTTTGAGCCTCAATTGAATCAAATGCGATTTATGCAAGTTCCTTCCCATATCCCATATCCCACTGTCCACTCCCAACTTACTCCAAATTGACCAGGAGCTGGTTATTAATTTTCCAATTAGAGCAACGAACGGCCAACTAGTCTAATTGCTGAGTTGTAATGCCTGAGTTTCAGCCCCAATCTCAGCCTCAGTGTATCTCAGTGGTTCGCAAAGCTGCTTATGAAATGACGTTGTTAGCTGGTTGGCTTGGTTTATGCTTCACACTTCATGCTCCCCTCAAAACCGGTGCAATATTGTGTTTGTCGTTCAGTGTTTCTTGTTGCCACTACGGTATTATTGGTTTGGCCAATCAACGCCCTGCTGCAATAAATTTAAGGCTGGTTCATGCTTTAAACTTGTTGGTACATCATGTTTTATATATATCATATACATTAAGAAAAATTTACCTTTGTTTTATGCCAACAGCGCTCCACGCATTATGCATACGCCACATGGGACAAACCAAGGCAAAGAGAGCGAGGCTGTACTTAAGTATTTGTTCATAATATTATGGCAGGCGTTGCGGTTCATTTGGTTAATGCATGCAGCCTGAGCCTATTATTCACGACTGCATTGTGTGTGCGTGTATAAGTGTGTGTGAGTGTGAATGGTATTCATATGTTGTGCAAAGCTGCCTTTTGTTCGTCGTATGTTTTTGTCTATTTGGAAGAGAGAAGGCATTCGATAATGGACTTGTGCTTGGCGCATATGATGATTCATGGTTGCCAATGGGCATTGTCTTTGTCAGTCTCTCTGTCTGTCTTCCTGTCTGCTTGTTTGTTTGTAGAAACTCATCAGCAGCTGTCGATTTGTATGGCGTTGTAAGCGGCTTTAATAAGTGCTCAATTCCATGGTAACTATGGCTAAAGTCGCAGAAGGGAATGTTAATTGATTTGCGAGATTATCATCAAGTAGCTAAATTATTTCTGATACACATCAAAATATCTTTGCAAATGTTGCCCCTCTAAGCTCAAGGCGACGCAATGTTGAATGAGATTTAAACTTTAGTTTGAGTTTATGTTAAAGTTAGCTGAAAAAGATATTCCATTAAATATTTAAATGATTAATTATAGAGCAAAATGCTAATAAGCATAATTGTATTTTTAGTCATAATTACATTTTTAAAAAAAATTTAACTAAAATATTTTGCGGCTAATTAGATTTAATTGGATTTTTTTTTCAGCCACCTCATGCATCATAAATGAAAATAAGCAGATTTTTAATGTAAACGCACAGTATACCTATAAGCACACACACACACACACAGGAAGAGACAAACAGGCGCGTTGAGCAAACAACACACTCAGCTTTCATGGCATGCATAACAATTTTTTTTTGCATACCCTGAACTCATGAAATTTGTAAAAAGGGTATAATGGTTTTGATTCTGGTTATATAAACTCTTCGATCTCGTAGGCAATAACCTAGAGACCTTCTTGTTGTTTCGATATAGACATGATATCAAAGTCTAGTCGCGATTTCCGTTAATCAAAGAGAGAGTTTTAAACTTAAAAGCTGCTACAGGGTATGTGTATGTCGATTTCGTAGTCGACGGTTGAAGCTGGCTTGACTTTTCATTTGCCATTGTGAGCTTTAGAGTTGCTGGGCAAATATACTTACAATAAACAAAGGCGACCGTGGTTGAGTGTTCTTTGTGAATAATTACGCATTAAAAAAAATTACAATAATTTTTAATTAACAAAAAATGGGCAGCAAGTATTATATATTTTTTCCTACCTTGGCACACATGTGTGCGTGTGTGTGCATAAGTGTGCGTTGCATGAGACCTGTTTATAATTGCACATTTTGCAAATGAAAGTGCTGTTAAAAATAATAAAAATATATGTATATGAAAATATATATATATTTCAATTGGAGGCAAATGAAATTTGCACACGTATATCCAATTAAACTAAATAAGGAACAAAATATATTTAATGTAAGAGTCAAGAAGGTTTTTGCATCAACAAAAGCTCAACGTAGCACCTGAGAAATTGCTGCTTGAGGCATTTCTTGTGCACTTGCAGCAAACGACGTCAAAAGGCGACGACTTTCAGCTTATATTCTGTCTGCACCCGCCCCGCTCTTCCCCTTCCGCAATCCCATGCTCGACAGCACAGAGGGGTGGGTGGTAAGTGGGTTGCGGGTGCTGGGCCATCACTAATTTTATCTATTTCTTGCACTTTGGCCAAAGCAATTGTCTTAGACATTTTCATCATGTAACGACCGTGTGGATGGCTGGGGGTTAGGGTGCGGGTGAGGGGTGGTGTTGTGGAGCTAGTCTTCAAGTGCCGCCGCTCAATCCTCAATCCTCAAGCTCTGCCCAACCCTCGCCCCCTTTGCAACACCCGGACGCCACTTGAGCTTGTTGAAAATCAATTTCTTGCATCATTGTTTGCCAAGTGAAGTGCACTGGAAAATTTCTTGAAGCCATCGGAGCAAGCAGCTCCTCACCCTTCTGCTGCTGCTAAATATTCCTGGTGTCTTCAAAATCAACGTCATATTGAAATGTTTGGGTGTGTATGTATGAGATCCAAATGAAAGCAATTAAGCTGCTGTTGTTGTCCAGCTAAAAAGCCAAAAGCACAAGAAAATACATTTTCATTAAGGAATACGCGACTTCTTCGACCCCTTTCAACATTTTTATATGCCAATGGCCAAAGAGAACCCGTAATGAACGGCATTAGCCATAAGCTTCCAGCTCCTGACCACATAGACACAAAGAGCCAATCGAATCTCAATCCAAATCTGCAACCCCCTCTCCACCCGTATTTGAGCTAAGCCGTGCGCGACCCGCCGCTCGACAATTTGGTGCACTAATTTTTCGGGTGCACAACGAGCGAAAATTCTTTTAGCCAGCAGCTGAAGCTGAAACTGAGGCAGACGACGGCTATGAGCAATTTCGTTAGCATCCTTGGAAGCTTGGACAAAGTTGTAATTTTATTTTCGAAATTCGTTTAGTTTGCTCTGTGTTTGCGCAAGAATTCGTTATTTTTCAGGCTCACTCAAACATACACACACACACACACACACACACACCCACAGAGCGAAATGAAGTTGAAAAGTTGTGTTTTATTTTTTTGGTCCTTTTTTTTTTTTTAGTTAGTTTGGGACGCGCTCGTTTAGTTTGGCCATGCGTAGCACAAGATCCGCACTAACTGCGGACAGTTGGGGGCATGATATGAAGGGGGGGTGGGTTTCTGGTGTTGTCTCAACCGCCGCCGTCACCGACGATGCTGCGCTGTCATGTCATCATGTTGATGAAGCAACCGGATGATGAATGGACGTGCGCCACAGTGGAGCTTCAATTGATGCAATCAGCGTAAAGTGACAGTTGCTACTTTTTATTTTTTTCTATATGTACATTCTTGCCTCCCAATGTTGCTGTGGTTGTTGTTGTAATTGTTGCAGCCTCATGTCGGGGGTGTCAGCTGTCAGTTGTTGTTTTTGTTGTTGTCGTTTGTTATTTTTTGTTCTTGACGTAGTAGACTTTGTGTGACTTTGTTAGTTTTTGGGGGCAAGATAAAACAAAAACTTTAACTTTGCCAGCGAATAAAGATTTATATTATTTCTTTTGAGACTTTTCCAACAAAAATTATTTATTGGATATTATTTAATTTTAAGTTTGTAAGCGTTATGCAAAGAAGACGAGTATTTGATTGATAAAAAACCTTTTTCCCTTAGTTGTGAGAATAAAACTAGCAATATATGTGACTTCAAATAACTGTTGGAAAACACTCAGAAAAAAAACAACACCATAAAAATCTAAATAATAATAATATTTCCACTGACCCCTTGTCCATTTAAGCATAATAAAGATCGTGTTGATAAATATTTATTTGTAATTCATTAGTAGACTCAAAAATATGTGTGTGTGTACAATAAATAATTTATATTTAATAACAATAACACACGGGAAATCACGACAAGAGCCTTCTTACTTGTTTTCTGAATGTAGCTATTTATTTATTTATTTAAGATTCCCTTTAAAGTATTATATAGTTCGTTTAATAGAAATATAAATAATATCGAGCTAAGCCTATGCAACTTTTATTTCAGCATGACAATGATTAATGATATACAAATCGTTGATGTTTTTTTTTTTTTATATCGAACTTCTTTTTTCAAACAAAGAATGAAGCATATCCTCAATGTCTTATGATGAAAATTTGGTGACACATCAATATTGTTATGGTTTTTATATGGTTTCTGAAATGCCTCTTGGCATGTTTTTTTTTGCGACTATTTTTATTATTATTAATGACAAAACATTAACCATTTGTAAGTTTGGACAAACATTAAGAATAATGATGTTAAACATGAAGAGATTCGTGTAAGCAGATTTAACGTATAGTCTCATCTCTAATCAATATTAGATATTTTACTTTAAGATCCAACTTACGTGCAGTTAGATAGCAAGCATTTCCATTTGTTATTTATTTCAAACTACAAAACCAATTGCATATAATTTCCAATTAGGTTATGCCAAATCTTTCGATTATCAATTGAGCTGAGTCTGCAGCAAAATAAAATCAGCATTCTTGAGCAAATAATATGATTGCTCTTAAGCTCTCAAAACCCATTTGACCACAACAAATAGATCCATATATATTTTATGCACATGCAGGTGGGCATCGATATAAAATTTCTGCAAGTTTTGTGCCTTGTTGGAAAATAAATAGAAATTGGTCAAAATAACTGGACACCCATGTCAGCAGCAGGCGAAACAACAAAAGAAAAAGCCCAGAAAAGTTGAAATTAAGTTGCCATCTTAAAAGGACAAACGAGAAGATGCGAAAGATGCGGTCCTCTATATAAATGTACGAAATCAGCATAATGTAATGGAAACAATTTTTATGACAACAAAATGGAAGAGTAGCTGGTCCTGGGCTCCTGGGTGCTGGGCTGCTGGGCTGCTGCTGGTTGACCAATGTCAGCCCTAAAACTGACAAATTAGCATTTTTTTCTCTCTCCATTTTATGCCAACGGCCGTCAACGCCGTTGTCCAACTAAATATTTGCCCTGGCCACCGCACACACACACACACACACACACACACACACACACACACGAAAAAAAGAAAGAGGAACGAAAAAAACGAAGCCTGCTAAAATAGTTCAGTTGAGTTGAGTTATTTTTGCAGCTGACCTAATTTTATAATGGAAAACTTGCGATAAGTGGGCAAAAAAAGAATACAACAACAACAAGAACGAATCCCACGACGATGATGAAGACGACGTTGTCGGCGCTTCAGGCAGATAAATAGCTTGACCCCGACCGTCTACCACCTCTTTTCCCTTGGCCCTGAGGGGCATTTGGTTTTGATGAAACACCCTTTCTCAGGGTACCTAGATTTTTTCTAAAATAAAGATATTTCCATTAATATTTTCAGTTTAATCATTTGAATTACTTCGCATTTTTAAAAGCATTTATTTATAATAAGTTAACAATATAGTTAATAGTTAGAGTATTTAGACTTCATCAACTTTTTTGCAAGCTTCTCTTCCATCTTGTTATCTACTTTAGTTGCCTTTACATTTCATTTCGCATAGATTGAGAGGATGGGCGAGGAAATAAATCTCTTTTGTGTGGACCTGAATTTAATTTCCACATGCTCATGAATAATTTTCAAATTTCGAGTTCAGTAAAACGTGAAGCGTATTTCCGCCACAAACGGTTCCAATAACAACGACATTCTCAGCAGTCTCTCTTTTAGACTCTCAGCATGAGCCTCACGGCTTCTTTCTGTTTCTTATGTTTTTGTTTCATTCGCTTAAGAGTTTATGTCAGCAAAAGAAATATGGCCCATATTATGGCCTTACCTGGCCTGTGCCTTAGCTTTTTGGCCTTAGCACAGATTTCATAACTTATTTGCCGTGGCGCCAAGTGAAATCCAAACATCTGTATCTTTTTAACTTAATGTGAAATTTGCACATTCATAAATTACATCAAATTATTCTACCTATTGAATATGTATAAGGAAAACTAAGTACGTATAAATGTATTTTCTATTTAAATCTGTTCTAAATGCTGTTTAAGCTGCGGTGCCTTGATGGTCTAAAAAATGCCTACTCTCTGACGTCCATCGATTAAGTAAACTGACAACATGAGTGAAAAAATCGAACCTAAATTGCCAGCTTGGCTCAAAGAACGCACTCAGAGTGCAAACATCAGCGATGGACGCTGTTTCTGTTTTGCATGCGGAGCTGATGCATGCCACGAGTGTCAACAGTTTGCGCGAGCCGATACCAATATAGCTTAAAAGCCAATGATTTCTTTATAATGGAGGCCTTTGACAGAATAGTTTTTCGGCCAGCGTAAAAGCTTTGCTAACAATGAAAGTGCGCTTAAATTGTTCCCAAAATACTTAAAGGTCGTAGATTGTCCTAGTTGTCTTATCATAAATGCTTTAAAAGTGATTTGAGCATAAAAGTGTAGTATTTATCATCAATCAAGCAAGAAATCCGAATAGAGTGCAGAGGGGTAATGTTTACTTCAATGCTCTTATTTGTTAATTTCATTTATCAGCTTGCACTTCACAGGAGACACTTTCTGTGTCGTCTCTATCTCTCTCCCTCTTTTTGGCTGTCCAAAAGCGAATCAAGGACCATGCTGCAGCTTAACGTAGCAAATCCTATTGTCGTCATATTGACATAACCGCAGCACCAACCGCCCCTGCACCACTCCACCCACAACATCAGACAGCTCTGGCCACTAGCCGCAGAGGAATTGCTTTGGCATGTCCTTTGTGCTGCCTGTCTTTGCGGTCGCTGGAGCCTTGTTGCTGCTGTTGTTATTGGTGTTTGCAGATATTCTTGTTGCTTTCACTTCAGTGGCTTAAGTTCATACTTGGCACGACTTATCTTTTGCACCGACATCTTTGTAAAATGACGAAATGAATGTGCGGTCAGCAGCCCTCCCATCAACCATCTTACTCTCCTCCCATCGTCTATCGTCTTTCGTCTTCATTTTCATCTTCATCTGCAGCTTTTCGTCAAGTTTACTTTGTCAGCATGCGAGTGATGTTGAGTGTTTGTTAGTAAAAAAAAAGAACACAATGCAATCCAAGAGATTGTGAGCATCATAATTCAGAGTCAGTTGCCAGTTAACGGTTACAAATGTTGTTAAATGTATCAACTAGCAGTCAATACATAATTTTATATATTCTTTATGAGCTCAAGTTTCTTAAGCATTCAATTTATTTTATATTCTTAAATTATTCTAGTTAGCCTAGGAAGCATGGAAAAAACATGTTTAAAATGATGTCATCATCTTTGCAGAAGATTTAATTACTCAACGACACAATTATTTTATTTGCTGACCTGCCCCGCTTCTTCCGCTGCTACCCTACATTGCATATTATATTTGCGGCCAGCCGCGCACTTTTAAAACGTGGCCAAATGCAAAATATGCACCATAATGTTGAGTAACGACAGTCAGCTACAGCTGACCACCAACCAACCAAGCAACACACAACCCGCCAACGTCCCTAGTGTCCGGGTGGACAGCAGCCGCGTCGTAATTAGCTGTGCACAACGTTGCCGGCGATAATTAATGACGTTGGTCACGTTGGTTTCATGTCGATTTCATTTCATGACACGGCCGCAGGCAGTTCCCGTGCGTCGTTCTCGTCCTGTGCGGTGATTTGTCAAGCGTTCGCATTCAATATGGCCAAAAAATAAAACCAAAAAAACAAAAAACTGAGGAGAAAAGAGAAGAGAGAAAAGAGAAGCCTGCAACGCCTTTGGCTTCATGTAAATCTACATTAAATTGAATTTCGTTTGCCAAAGCAAAAAAAAAAAGTAGAATTTTTTGCACATTCTCTGTGTTTCATGCTCCATTTTGTTGGAGCTTCATTAAATGCTGGCCATTTTGAATTCAATTGCAAATTTGATCTTTCAGGGGCCAATTTGAATTCGTATTCGAATAATTGAATAATTTATTGCCGCGCCAAAAGTTACCAGCACTTTGTGCAGCTTTGAACTGCAACTTTGTCGTTTAATTTAAATGCAGCATTCAGCTTTTCAGTTTCAATCGGATTGCCGATTATTCAATTCAATAAAACAACCCACATGAATTTAAGACTACTCGCAGTGTGTTTGGCTTTGATTATCTTTAACTCGTTTCGCTAATTGTTGTTTGCGGGTCAACTTTTTTGTTGGCCGGCTATATTTGCGAATCACTTGATTTAAGCCAAAAATTTTAATGGCAGTTTAATTTGAGTTGATTTGTGCACAGTTTGTTAACTGCTTCGATGAGCTAGCCAGCCAGCTAGCCAGTTTTGCATATCTCAATGCCAATTGCCATTTGTACCACCCAACGGGCATGAAATTAATTAAATTTCTGTTTGTTTGACTTATCCGCGTTCAAACATGAATCCCATCGATTCATGTTCAATAATGTAGAATGTTTGGTTCACTTTGCCTTCAAATGTTTTTGCACAGAACCTAGCAAATATTTGCATACAATGCCAGCGCATGTCTCTAATATGTACATGCTGTAAATATTTAAGGATTTACTTGACTAAATTACACATAAACTTATATACATGTATCAGATATTTGGCTTTATTTACCTCAGTTACTATTAATCTATGAAATGCTCTTACTTATTTATCTACTTAAAGTGCTATTTATTCATATAGTAGTTTGCAATATGCTTTGTTGCTGGCTTAAGCTAACTTTCTGTTTGAATATTTGTTAAGAACACATTCTAGATAAGAGCATTATGTGCTTAGACTACTAAGATTTATTTTCACATCTATTGAAACGCATATTCAACTACAAAACTTAAGGTTTAATATTTTTTCTAAATCTTTTTTTGTAAACAAAGTTTTTGTCAAGTCATTTGCTAGCTTTTCGATACAGCTTATTGTTTGTCACTTTATTTTTGAGTGCATTGCAAAATTAAACTTTGTTTTCTGATTTATTTTGTAAAATGCAGCTCTTAGCACTTTGTTTTCTAAACTCTTAAGCTAACAATTTTTTTTTTTTTTGTTAAACCTTGCAGCTGTTGAAATAAAAAAAACACTAAGCTCTTTTGTTTGCTGATACTTTTTATTTATTTAAAATACACTTTTTTCTTCACTTTTTCACTTTAGTTCACTTGTTGGCATCAACCACTGCTACAGCTGGTTGAAGGGGACCAAATGCTCGAATAAATAGATCTGACCCGATGTCAACCAGCTACATACAGCGTTGTCAATAAATGTTATTAAATGCACAATTTATTTGTGTACACTTTTTGCATTGTTTGGTATTGTTATTTTGCATATTAATTGATTTGAATTGAAATGCACATTGTTTGGATTTCATTAAGCACGTTTGTTGCACCAGACGACCGCATCAGATGGAAACAGTTGTCTGCCACTGCAGATGCCACAGCAGCTGCAATATGCATCAGTTGTCATTAATGTGCGGCCGCATAAATCAATGCGCTCCAATTACGCGCCATTGTTGTCAATCTATTTAAAAATATTATTAATTGATTAAATTTATATAAATTTATAAATATTATTGTGTTTCTATTATCATACATGCGTAATAAAAATGCATTATTTATCTTTTGTATGCATTGCCCAAAGAGGTATGCTATAGAAAATTGTCATAATTGTATGCATGAATATATATAATTTTTTCCATACACTTTAAATTGAATTTTGCATTATACTTAATGCACTAAACTGAATGAAAGTTTGCAGAACATGTTTAATTGAAAAATGCCTAAAGGCTTATTAAATTTCATTTCGTACTGTTAGCTATTTTAAAGTTTGTTCTGACCACATTCAGTTGTAGCTCTACTGCAACTGCACAATTTTATACACACATACACCCCCGCTGTTCCACCTTCTGTACATGTAATTGTTGTTCTTGTTGCAGTTGCTGTTGTTGTTATTGCCATGAACCACATTAGCTTCATTTGTTCTATTGTTTTGATTATGATTTACAATGCCCAATGCGTTGCTTTTGTCTGCTGTTGTCTGCCTTTTGCTGAATGAGCTTGCGGTCTAGCTGTTTGGGTGTGTGGTTATATATAAGTGTGTGCATGCACATGTGTGTGTTTGTGTAATAAAGGATAATGCATTTGCATGTGTGTTATTCGCACACAGCAACACAATAAATTTCATTTAAGTTGTTTGTGCAAAAACTGTGAAGTTGCTTTTGTTTTTTGGTGGGTAAATTAGCCAACTTGCAGCACGTTGCTCTTAACGCTCATTAGGCCTAAGCCCACTGAGTAGTATCCATAGCATATTTCCCGCCTGGTAATTAGAAATAAGTTGTTATACCCTGGCAAACTTAAATTGGTTAAAGTGATTACCTAAAATTTTAGGTTTAAGTAGAAATAAAGTAATGACAGAATTTATTGATCGTGTTGAGTGCCATATGCCACAGTTTTTTTTTTTAATTTACAGTTGTTATGATATTATAGCTACAAGAAAGAAAAACAAACATAAATTTTGACCTCATATTGCAAAAACACATTTGTTTAATGCTTTCTCAAGTAATTTTGATTGCTGCAGCAGTTGTTTTTCATATTAGAAAGCGCTTACTTTTCAGGTGAATCGCCCGCATCGCTTTTCTTCGAAAGCTGTTTACACTGATAGCTTTCGGAGGGAAAGAAATGTGCTTCCAGCTGGCGCACACCATCCGGCTGAGTTAGATCGTAGGCAAACTTGAAATACTTATCGAAGAAGACTTTGGAGTTGTGACTTTGATTCTTGGTACGAATCGGACGCTGTACAGCAGCAGCAGCACCAGCAACAGCAACAGCAGCCTCCGCCTTCTCTGGGGACTTGGACTTCTTCGGCCATCTGGTGCTGGTATTAAGAAGTAGATCCTCCGTCCTTGCCATGTTCACAGCGCCATCGTGCTTGTTCTTGCGTGGCAGCTTTACATGTTGAGCCATCTCCAAGTGCCTGGCCAGAATCGCAGTGCGCTCATTTGATGGTTGCTTAACTGTTGCTGGTGTTTGAACTGCAGCTGCAACTAGTGCAGGTGGTGGTGGTGGCGGTGGTGGTGGAGGTGCTGCTATTGTTTGTGCTGCACGGTTCGGCGGTTCGAGGAATTCGGTGCGTTTGCTCCGATGTTTGCTTTGGCTGAATGATTTTACCGATGTTGATCTTAACTTTCTGTCCTTATCGAATGTCTTGTTTTTGTTGGCATCCTTGGCATTGATGCTGACAACGGTTGACTGCTGGCGAAAGACGCGTGTTGGCTGCGGCGTATCCAACTTCAGTTGTTTGCTGCTTGGCTTACGGCTGGACGCATTGCTGGCCATAACTCTGAAGGGGATAGAACGATGTGTTTTAGAAATATTTTTGACAAAAAGGGAACACAAAACAACTATTTTGAATGACAGACCTGAAAATAATGATAGCATTTTCCCAAATGCTTTACAGATCGACACAGATTTTACATCCCAATTGCCTCGCACTTTGTTTTAAAACTGTGGTTTAATTTAATTCGATTTTTGATTGTATCCGACATATGTAGCTACATACATGCTTTTTAAATGCAGCAAAGTTTGCGCGTATTTTTATGCCTTTATCTTGTTCATGTACGTATCTATTTACGGACATATCTGATAAATTGTCTGTTGCCTGTCATCTACTCAAGTTTAATTTGCCTGTCATTTCACTTTTGCTAACGCCAGCGATTGGATGAGGGGACGGGTAAGAGGGGCAGGAAGGCTAAGCTGACATTTGCCAGTTGCCAACTGCCAGCTGCCAGTTATACGCTACCAAAAGCTTACCTTCACATCGTGCCGGCTTTTTAATAACCAAGCTGCGCACAATTTGTGAAATGTAAGCGAAAAAAAAAGAGATCAACTTTGCTCAGGTTGCCATCATTGAAAGGGATGGTTGTGAAGAGAAGGGGGCTTAGACACAGACACAATTTAGCCGAAATGAAACTAATTACGCTGGCGACTTTACACGCAGATAAGGCTTAAATCACCCAAATGAAATACAGTTTTTTCTTCGTGATGGTTTTCTGCCCCAAAGGCGCTTTGACTTGATAAAAACAAAAAAAGTTCAAAATGGAAATTGCTTGACCAGTGGATACTCTGTACAGATTTTACACATAATACCAACCCTTTTAGACATATTATAGCGTAAAAATAACAAAGCCAAAAATAAGAAAAAGGCAACCAAGAGGCATGCAAAATTTAATATATATAACGTCATTAGGCAGCAGGAACTAGAAGAAGCAAAGTGTGAAAGCCAAAAAAATGCGACCACGAAGCGGGTTAATTACGCTACAAACAATAAATTACTTGCTTCACGGAAATGCCAAGCAAATGAAAAAAAAAAACTGGAAAAGAACTCCCAAAGATGAAATTAGTGTTTGTACTCAAAGAGAAAAAAGAAAAGGGAGTACGCGCGACCCTAATCAGCTTAGGGAACGTTGGATGATTAAATTTTTGGCCTTTGAGTAAAATTGAAAGCGCCTGCGACACGTTTTGGCAGCCATTGAAATCGCATTACGTATACGCCATGTGTTGCATTAACTGACATCGTGCTGCTTCGCTGCTTTCTGCTTGCTGCGTCCAAAACCCTTCAGCATTCCATTGAATTTTCGCATTTTATGCGCTTGTCTAAAAGTTTTTTCGTTTCTCTGCTTTATCTTCTTCACTCTTCTGTTTCTTCTTCTCCTTCTTCCATTGGCCTGTCAGTTTTGTAAGCTGTTCCCTTGTCGAGTTGTTATTTCTTGTCTGCTCTTTTTGCTTTTTTTTTTGTTTAGTTGTTTTCACTTAATTTCATTTAGCTTTCTTTTGTTTTTGCGCTGCCTCAGCTCATCAGGCTACAAAAGGAATTTTTTAATTAGGAAATGTGTTTATCCGGAATTAATTGTTATTTTTGTGTGCCCAACGGCACTTTAAAGTAAGCCAAAAACAAAACAACAAAATATATATAAAAATAATATATAAACTTTCTGCTATCTTCATTCTCTGACAAATGGCGTGTGGACTCTTCACTTGACTTTTTGAGCTGAACCTAATGCAGTTCTTCTCAGTATTTCTAGAAACAGCTTGACAGACAACCTTTCATGCCTTCAGTTTGGAATCTTTAAGTTCCTTAATAAAAATACGTAATTTTCCATAATTTAAAATCCTTTTTAAGGAGTTTCTCTGCCAGCTGCAAAAACTCGTTTAAATTATTAAAGAGTTTCCCTTTAAGTCAACTCGACCCTTGGCAAATGTTGCGCCGCCTGTTGCCAATTGCTGAATAAACAGCAACACATATACACATTTCAAGTATGTGTGTGAGTGTGTGTGTGTGTGCTGGACCCTCGAAAAGAGGGGGGGAGAGCGTGCAAGCAAGTGCCTTCACTTCAGTGCCATTGTGAGTGACACTTCTTTGCTTTTATTTTCAGCTGCTGCTTTTGCTTGCTGTGTGTAGACAATTTTCAAGCATTTGTCCGATTTGTGTGTGTGTGTGTGCTGTGTGTAACTGTATACAGCTGCAATGCTGCGCTTTTCGAGCCCTTCTTGGCAAGGCATTAATGTCAACAATTGTTGCGCCTGTAAGCACTGCCCCCAAAACCGTTTCCCTGATCTTATTGTGAGTCTCTGCTATGAACAAATGCTTCGGGACTGCCAGTCAATTTTAATTGGGGCGACTGCTACGAAGCGTAGTCCAAAAATATAAATTGCAACATAAATTTCAACGCACTGAAGGGAGTTGGATCTTACATATGTGCTTAAGCGGGAAATCATGTAACACAAAATACCCCCAAATACCTAAACTCTACACACACACACACACACATACACACAGGCATTCAACAAAATGGCTGCCCTCAGCTGCAGTTCACCATTCGTTGCCGTTAACATTTCCGCTTTATTTGTCTGTCTGCCCTTTGCACTTTATCTGTCTATCCTTCCTCTCCCTCCTATTCCAACTATCTCGTGTGTCTGTTTGTCTGTCTGTCTGTTTGCTGGTTGTTTGTTACCTCTCCTTCTCCTTCTCCTTCCTTTGCCAGTGTGCAGTTTTAGTTTTTATCTAACTGTGTTTTCGGCATTTTGTTTTTCGCTTGTTTCTAATGTTTTAAATATAAACTCAAATAACGTCGAAAATAATACATAAATCACCGCAAATATCGCGCTGAATTTCTTTTCAATCTACAAAAGCTCCGAAACTCTTTTCTGTCTCTTACTTAGTCGTAAACAATTCTGTTTGCTGTACTGATTTACGGCTATAAATTATACTGGCAACCGAATATCCCCCAAGCGCCGTCACCCTCGTCCTACAAAAGTTTTTATCTATTAATTTGATAGCCGCGAATACTCGTTGCAGTTGTTGTTGTAGCTGTTGTGCTAGGAATAAAAGCCACAAGAGACGTTGATGCGATTTGTTAGAGCTTATGGGGGTGAATTTAGTTGTGGAAAATGCAAAGAGTATTTCCGTTGATAAAGAAATGCAATTAAGTACTGAAAGGAGCACTTTACATGAAGAGATTATAAACAGCAGACATAACTTAAGCAAGCAGTTCAAATTACTCACCAGGAACTTCTTGACTATTTGGCACATTCTTTGAGTAGTTTAAAAATTCCTTACAACATTCAATTGCATAATTTGTAGCTATTAAGTTCGTTATTTAATATACATAGCCCGTAGTCACACGTCATATCGATGCAGGCACGTTTCAACTATTGAGTAGGTGCCCAATTACCTAAGGCTTAGCGGCTGCAACAGTTGTTGTTGTTGTTGCACTGGTCGAATGACAGTTAAATTTCCCGTTTAGCCGCAGCAAGCCCAAGCGATCAATCATGTGGCATGCAACTATGTGTGCCACGAAGGAGTCGCGTTATGTTCCTCCTGTTGCTGCTGCTTCTGCTGCTGCTGCTGCTGACGGCTTCTGCATATTGAAATGTGATTTTGATCATATTAAGCATAGCAGGACATGCTGGACTACGTGGTACTTGTACTCAGTTGTCTGTTGTCCACACCAGTCCCGTACCGCCCTTAGTCCAGCCCAGTTATCTAGTCAGTTAGTCAGGCTGTTCACACGAAACAGTTAATTAAATGATGAAAGCATTGACGTGTCGCCCAGCAGCACAACCAGACGTCTGCTAGCTCTCCTGTGTGTGTTTGTGTTCCTGTGAGTGTGTGTGTGTGTGTGTGGTCGAAACAGGGACAGGTTGATGTGGCAAACGTGCGAGAGTCAGTAAAATTAACAACCTGTAACGAAGCTGACTACAAACTAGCTAAAAGTTGCCAAGTTGACTGCACGGCTCTGACAACAAACCAAAGGACTGCATCAAATGCACTTAGAAAAAAAAGACATAATACAGAGAATAGGTAAAGGGTTCTAAGACTAGACTTTATAAAGTAAAATATTTCGTACAATTAAAAAAAAAATTTTAATTACATGCAGGAATAATAACATGATTTAAAAGGTATTCCTTAAACCTATCCTATAAATAAATTCAACTTCAACAGTTTTTTTTTTGCTTAGTGCAACTGTTGCTTTAACTGCGACCCTGTGCGTTGTTGCTGTGGCTGCCTGTTCACTGACTTTATAATGCATGAAAGGACGCGGGAGTTTGCTGGGCACGCACGCTTCAGTTGCATGTCACACGCCGCTTGATTGGTTGCCTGATTCGTTGACTACTTGCGTACCCGCCTCACTTGGTTCGCTTGGTTCGCTTGGTTCGCTTGGCTCGCTTGCCTCACGTGCAACGTCAAAGTGACGGCGGCGCCACAGGCATTGTCCAGGAGTAGCAGCTGCCGTTATGTGGTCTTCCACTTGGCCAAAGTTACGGCACCCTCCCGCAGCGCGCACCCCTTTGGCTATCTCTTCTGTGTGTGCATTTTAATTTTCATTTCATTTCCTTGACTTTGGCTTTCGCTCGTAACAACTTTGTGCAGTCAGTTGGCCGTTTGTTGATTTGATTGATGGCCAACGCCTGCAGAGTTGACAACAGCTAACTCAATGTAACTGCAACAATGCCATTCAGCTTTAAACGCTTTGGATTGTTGTTCTCTTGTTGTTTTTACCACCTTGCTAATGAACTTACATATTTGATGTAATTTACAAGTTTAACATATGACCACAGCACCTTGCACCCCCCTTGTTTTTACCTTTTCCCTAACATGTTTTCATATTGTGCATGTGTTGTTCGTTGTTGTTTTTCGATCTTGTTAATAAGCGACATGGGTGTAGTATGTGCTGCTTTTAGGAGGTTTCTTGTGTAAATGCTGTCAATTAGTAAAGTTCATAAATTTGCAAATGTTTCATGTATTAAGTGTTAAGCAGAAGTTTTTCTGAAACATAAATTACCCGGAGCACATAGTTTGAATTTGATTTTATCCTGTGAGCATGGTTTCTCGTAGATCTGTGAAGAACAAAAGAACATGTAAAAATGTACATTAGCTGTTGGTATTAAGTAAAGTTGCTAAAAACACAGTTTTGTTTTACTCTTAAACTAGTCTCAGAACATTATGCGCGTTAGAGCCCTCTACAAATACAAATATAAACGTAAATCTATTTTGCCACCTTAACAAAAATCAACGGGTTCAACATCAATAATCCTCTAACAACACTCCACACAAAAGCATCCTAAATTGCAGTTCCCCCCAAAAAAAAGAGAGCAGCAAACATAGACAACATAAAAGTTGATTCAACAAAACATTTGCTTATCTTGCACTTATCTTTATCGGCTTGAGGCTACACGTAAGCTTCTCTCTGTGTGTGTGTGCTTGTGTGTTTGTGTTTGTGAAGGGCACTCTAGCACATGCAAACTCTTGAGAAAGCAAACAAACAGTCGATAATTTTTGCTAACTGAATTGACCGAGTCAGGGCGACAAGCCAGAGAAAACAATTTCGGCCAAAAAAGAAAAACATGCTAACAAATAAACTCATTGAGCTTTGCTGAAGTAGCCATTGATAACACAGCCACACAAATACATATACAAATACATATACATAGATCGATGTCAGAGCCATTAGGTTCACTTAAATAAAAGACAGAAGAGCGAGATAAAAGACAGACGGACATAAAGTGAGCTAAAAGTACTTAGTTGGCCGAACAAACAAGCAAGAAAAACAAACTTCAACTTTGCATGTTCCCCACTTTTTTGGCCAGTTTCAGTTCATAACGAGAACAAGTTGAAGCGTTGACTAGGCTGACAGACAAGTGCATTTTTTATGCGACTTTCTGGTTGCAAGTTCTCTCCATTTAAACTTAAACATGAACCACTTTTTTTTTGTTTGTTTTTTTTTTTTTGTGGTGAACAAGACAACATAAATCATGAACAGACACCGACAAATGTTGCACACAAAATGTGTGAAAAACGTTTAGAGTCGCCACCAAAATGGCGCTGTTAGGGGTTTTCTGTATTTGTTTGTTGGACTTGCAAGGGGGACGGGGCGGCGCTTTAGCAACTGACACAGGAAGGAAGTGCTTTGGCTGGCCCTCTACAGGACCGCCCATTGCCACAGCCGCCGCAAGAGATGAAGAAGAAGCAGCAGCAGCGACATGACCCGAAAATACTCTGCGGTTTTTTCTCTGTTTTTTGTTTTTCCTTTTTTGTTATACTATTTTTGGAGTGGTGTTCACGCGAGCTAAACTTCCGGTTCGTCTAGTTGCAGTTGCAGCTGCAACTGCTGAAGCGCGTGATAAAATGGCTTTAAAAGGCCATCAAATGAAAGCTAAACGGAAAATCTGCTATTGCCGCTGTTGGCAACAACAAATGGCGTGTCAGAACTGCCAACCAGGAACAACAACAACAACTTTAGCAAGGATTGAGCCATGTCTAGGCCTGTGGCTCAGTGCGAAATGTGCTGCAAGTTTGTTGGCGTTGATTTGCTGTAAGTTTTGTTGCAAGCAGCAAATTGCAAGTTTGCTGGCTTGCTGCGGTGTCTGCAGTTTGTCTGCGCAAATTGCCAGTCACTCTCTCTCTCTCTCTCTCTCTCTCCCTCTGTGTGTGTGTGTATGTTTGGAGCGATAACAGCCGATGGCCAAACTAAATTGAAAACTGCTGCTGCTGCTCGGTGGCGCCTCAAAGTAGGCAATGCATTTACCACTTACGACCCAGTCGACTCGAGAGTTGAACTGAATTTTTCCCTGTTCGCCTTTTATAGTTTTTCATTTTTTTCTTCTTCTTCTTTTTTTTCTTTTGCAGTTTTGCTTTGCATTGCACATTTCCTGGGCTCATTTTATTTTTATATTATTTTTTGGATGTCTGGCTAAATTCAGGTCGCATGTGGTTTCTTCCTCTCTCTCTCTCTGCCGCTCTGTCTGCCTCTTGTACCACCTTAAAGGAGGATATTATTATTTAAAACACTGTTAACGCTCCAGTGGGCGTTTTATTTAATTTTCTATTCAACTATTTGGAAATTAAAGCTTGGCGTTCTCAAAAGATGCATCCTAATAAAAGTTAAAATGAATTAAACATTGCGCAATAAATTGAATATGCTTTCCTTCGTTTCTTTAGGGCGTTTTTATATTAAATAAATGAAAGAATAACAGTTGGATCTTGACATAGTAGAATGCCTTAAGTCTGTTGCCTTTGTTGTTACAATTTTTGGTCAGCTCTGCGTGATTTGGTTCAGTTTCATTAAGTTAAGTCGCCTTAAAATGCCTTCGCTTTGACCATTGTAATTATTTTTGGCTCGTTGCGCTTTTTTGATGTCTCGCTGTGTTCTGTGGTTCCAGTGGTCTGTGTGTGTGTGATTGTGTGTGGTGTGAATTTCAGCGAATGCTTGCCTGCCCCACCCTTTGTGTGTGTGTGTGTGTGTGTGGTCTTTTATTGTACTCATATTGGCCATGGCGAGGACGTGCCACTAACTTGATTGCCATTTCAATTGACCGCAATTTTAGAATGCTTCTGACTAAACGAGTGTGTGTGGGAGAGTGGGAGGGGGAGGGGGAGCTCCTCTTCGTCCTTGGCCATCGTCCTTTATAGACTGTCGACTGTCGCTGCTCTTTTGTATCGTGGCGGCCTTTTGTTAGCTTCCGCATCATTACGGAACTTTGCTTTTGGCCATTTTCATTCTGTATTCTCTGTCCGGTTTTTCTTTTTTTTTTCTTTCTTTTGCCCGTCTCGTTTTGTGGCTATGAGGAGCGGCTAATCTGTCCACTCATTGAATGAGATCCAATGGAGTCAACTCTGTCAAGTCCATTGCTCATTTCTGTCTCTGTGTGTGGCAAGCGGAAACAGTGGCAATGTTGCCGGATGCATTGATAACCATTTCCCATATATAGTGCCTTTCCATCAATGGCACTCAGTTTTTTCTGACTTTATTGGCTTTTTGCTGGAATTTCAATTAGCGTTCGCTACACTTTTGACCCAAGAGCTTTTTTTCGGTCACTTTAATTGCCATAAAGTCAATGAGCTGGCTAAGGAAATTCCATTTAAACATTATATGCGCAAATCTGATAAAATTGTGGCGAGCCACGCCCTGTCCCAGCCCTACGCCCCACGTTAAAAACAATAAAGCAAAATGGGCGCAAAAAACTCAAATGCAATTTATTCTTTTTTTTTTGCTTCTTGCTCCTCGTTATTTAATGGGTAACGCCCCACCCAGCCACCCAACCACCCACCGTCCTTAGCTACACTGCACTTTAAGTACTTTACAGAGGTTTTGTTTTATTGTTTTTCATTTTTTGTGTGCATTTTTAACGCCTTTTGTTTCGTTTCTCTTTTGGCTTTTGTTTGCCTCTTGCACGTATCACTGCACAAAGGCGCAGCGGCCATTACGTGCCTAGCCAAGTGTGCCACAAACACACAGACTGTATGTGTGCATGCAATAATGATTGGAAAGTTTCGCTTTGCAGTTGCGTTCAAAAATTTAGTGCATGCGGACGCCCCAGCCATAAATATTTGGCAAGCACCACTGCCACAACCACTCGCACCACCATCCCCACCACCAGCCGGCACATTTACATAACAAAACTGCATGCGAAGCGGCCATTAAATAATTAGAAATGTGTCTCTGTGTGTGTGTGTGTGTGTGTGTGAGTGGAAAGAAACTTTGCTCAACGCCTTGGCCATTAGAGCGCAATCAACTTTCAACATCATGGGGCGCCAAGTCACTACCAAAAAAAAAAAAAAAAAACGGTTAATGTAAGAATACCAAATAAAAAACTGTATTGAATTAAATGGTCGATTTGATTATACCCTGCTTAATTTTCACATTTAAATAAAATGAATTTCTACATAAATAAATAGTTAACAACTTAAGCAGTTTTTTCTTTCTTTCTCATTTTTTACTAGTTAAAAAACGACACTTAACTTCTTCATATATGCAACAATGTAAATGCAATACTGTGTACTTAACTTTCTAATGTCAATTGCTGATTGTGGCCCAGTTTTCTTTTCTAGAAAAGAAGAGAAAAGGAAAACTTGTGCCGTGGCATTGTCGTAAATGAAATGGCCCGCATTTTGAGGTTAGTTGCTGTCATACATTTTTACTGTCCTTAGTTTTCTCGGAGGCAACTTGCACATTTGCGCCGTCTGCTCACTCTAATTGGCAGCATTTTGATAAATGCTGTTGAGTTTGGGCCAATTCTCAGTGCACTTTTTTTAATGTTTGATTCGAATGGCGTTTAATTGCTCGTTAAGTAGTTTTAATGTTTGCGGCTGTAGTAAAATACTATTAGCTAAGTCACAAGTGGAAAAATTGCATTCAGCCTTAAAGCTGCAACAAAAATGTACGGCAAAAACAACAAACGTCAAGCCAATTCAAGTCACGATGTTGTCAGACACCTCCGGGGCTAAATTCCAAGCAAGGAGAAAGCAGGGAGAGAGAAAAAAGAATGTCAACGACAACCGCAAGTCAAATTGACTCTGGCTTTGACACGTTGACATACGATAAAGGTATTTGCGTGAGGGCGTGAGCAGCATGTGTGGGCGTGTCAACGGCACAGCATACACACACACATTGCGTTGTCACATGGCATTTTCATCACCGTCTCCACGAGACGACAGAAGAGAAGACAGAAGAAGCAAAGGCAGCAGGTTCTTCTTGTATATTCGAGTGCCTCATGTCATTATGTATATTGGAATCTGCACAAGTTTTGCGGGAGGCTTTCGGATGGAGATGGGGGAAGGGGGATGGTGAGTTTTTGTGGCACTGGCTTTTCTTTAGCTAACGCTGGTTTCACACTGATTACACAAACGTGAGTAAGCTGCTTTCAGCCATCGCGTTCTACATGCAAACATCAGTTGGCTTTGTAGAAAGAACTTCATTTTCATCTTGCTCATTCTCTCACCCTCTCTGTCCCTCATACATTTATTCATGTGTGTGCGTTCATTCACTGGCTCTTGTACTCATTCATTTACATCATTTGTATGTTGTTAAGTCAGCAAAAATTTAACGTACTCCTCTGATTTGCACTTACTCATGCTCCAACTACATCCATCTCTCTCTCTCTCTCTTTTGTATCTCTCTCACTCTCTTTGTCTATTTCTTAGCATTTCTGGTACTTGCCAAATTGCGTTGTGATTTTGTAAACCTCATTTCTCAGTCTGTGTGTATATATTTGGCTTTCACTGGATTTCCTTTTTTGTTCATCATGCTGAAACAATTTTTCCTTCATACCTTGCAGTTTTTTTTTTCTCAAATTGAGAAAAGTTGTCATTAATATTTTCTTTAATGATTTGGCAAAATAAAGCTAACAGTTTTTAATTGGCCCGCAAATGTTGGTGGCTTAAACACTTCACGGTTTCTTGTTGCAATGATGGGCCAACTTTTGTGCTCGATGGTTTTTATGCCTGAAGAACTTTTATGCCACGTTTGCTGTACTTTAAGCAAGAATAGAAAGTTATTTTCGTTTTTGTTGTGTTTAACGTTAAGCTTTCTTAATTAGTTTTATGGGCATGAAAAAATGTATCTATTTCTTGCTTAACTTAGTATTGGCTTATAATTTAACTTCAAGTTGAGCTCACTTATTGCTGGGTTAAAGAAAAAACCTTTAGCTACGCCTTTTGCTCGTTCTGTTTTGCCTTTGGAGCGGCTGTCATCAGCAGCATTTGCCTTTCCTTGTTTCTCAATCTTCTTCTATGTCTTTCATGCATCTCTAAGCAGCAGCAGCAGTAGCAGCAGCAGCGGCAGCTGATGTTGCCACTGTTGCCACGCCCCGTGCCTCACACTGACATGCTTTCACCAAGTTGTTGTACAATGTGCTCAACAACTCCCATGTCAATCAGTCGGAGTCGTTTTGTATTCTTCAGTTTGAGTTGCAGCTGCAGCATTTCTAAGCTACAGGCGCTGCTCATCATTGCAGCGTAGACAGGCAAAACGCGCATTGAGTGGCCACAACACACACACACACACACACACGCACATACACACACACACTCATGTTGTAGCATTGACATTTACGCAACATGTCCCTGTTGCATGTTTGCAATTTGCATTTGCAAATAGTTGCAAAAACGAACATCAAATGTGGCAAATGTGGCACGATAGCACGACATGCTGGGGGTGTGGGGTGTGTTACCCTGCCTGAGTTTTGATCAGTTTAGTGGGTGTTGTTGCCTCACTGCTGCTGACTTTCAGCAACCCCTCTCCTTACCCTCATCCCAAAAAAAAGTTTGTAAATATGCATGCAAATTTTTGCAGCGCTCGTAATGCTTTCAATTTTGTTGCCTCGCACATGTACACAACAACAACAACAACACACACACACTCGACTACTTCGCAGCTTTAGTTACAGTTTCGGTTTCATGTTTACCATGTTGCGGTTAGCCTCCGCTTGGCGTTGTTGTTGTTGTTTTTTCTGTTGTTGTTTCTGCCTCATGGCGTGCATTTTGATGGGTTTGGTTGGTTCGTTGCATGCAGCCGCAGTTGCAACGCCGTTGTTGTTGCATAATCAAACTTGCCATTTTCATAAATGCAGCTGCAACATTTAGATACTGGCTGCCTTCTGATACAGTAATAACCGATACCATATATCCAATGTTCTATTTCTCAGCTGCTTTTCTGCCTCTGAATTGAATGAATTGGCCAAGAGAGAGACAGAAAGAGAGTAAGTAGAAGTCAACAATATCTATTTTTGACGTCTGCATTGGCTTCATCATCATCGTATCTGAAACTGTTTTGTGGCCCCGAGCATACTCCATTCGACTTATGTAGTTTTTTTTTATGCTGTTCTGTGGGTGTTAATTTGCATGCCCCCGAAAAATGGCAACTGAATTTCGTTGCTGTCTTTACCATATTGGCATATTAGCATATTGAACGCTGCAAACGACAGAATCTGCCATAAGCCATGTATTTTTTCCATGCATACATTGTTTGCACTTCAATTAATGCATACATTAGATCTAGTCCCTAGAAAATTCCCCCAGCTAACTGTAAACTGTTTCGGTATGCAACACAAATGTTGCACAAGGCTTGTTAGTTGATTAGCAGGGAATTTTCAGTAATACAATTGGGAATGCTGTGTGCTTAGAGAGATGCTTCTGAATGATGATGATGCTGTTGCCTGTGATGCACATGTAAAGTGTTAGCTTATCCCTCAATTACAACTTAACAAGTATGCACATGGCATAAATTTGGGGAAAGGTTTCGAACATTGAACAATGTGAGCAAAGTGAATATTGGTTGTGCAAGAGTAAGAACCATAAGTATAAGCTCAACTTAACCATTTGTCTGTTACAGCTTTTGGAATTAGAAAATAGCTCGCAAGTCAATTCGGAAACCTCCTCTCAGTATATCGCTCCCTGCTGGCGACGTTTACCATTGACAAACTGAAAATACTGAAATTTATGTGCGACATTATTCTCTTTCTTTCGCTTTGTGGCATCGCTTGGCTTCACATACGCTTTACGAGTATTTACGGCTGTTTTCAACCCGAAGCTGTTTTTCGCGTGCCACTTTCTCGCTTTATCAGCACTTTGTTACGCCCCTGTTACTGAGTATTTTTGTGTGTGCGTGTGTGTGTGTATCTTGCTGCGTGTGGATTTAATTTTGTTTATGCCCATGCTACCAATATTTTTATCTCTACGCAACAAATAAAAAAGGAAATTTTTGTTGTATAAAAAAATTGAAATATTTATTTATGTGTGTTGTTGTTGTTTCTTATGTTTTTTATTACTCTTGTGCGCTTTTCACAGCCTCCCCCTCTCTCTCTCTCTTTTTTTTCGACGCTTTCGTCGCCATTGTCCTTACGTTGTCCTTGCGTCAAGTGTCAAACGTTGCTGAGTGGCCAACGATGTCGCCGGCAGTTTCCGGCACTCTACCCCCCTCTTCGTCCCTCTTGCCATGTATCTCCACTATTTGGGGCTTATTTGCGTTGGCGGCAATGTGTCTCGTCGCTTGGTGTCCCCCTTCCCCTGCCCCTTCCTCTCTTGCCACTGTCTTACTTTGTTACGTTTTTCTGTTTGTTTTGCATTATTTGCCGCTGTTGTTATTGTTGTTGTTGCTCCTTCTGCTTTTGCCTGCCCTGCGGTTGTCCTTGCCATCTTCCACTTCATCACTGCTTCTCCTGCTGATTCCTTGCCACATTTTACATATATGTATATGTATAAACATTTACATATATATTCAGATATTTTTCAACGCTACTTCTTCGTGATATTTTTGTTGTTGTTGTGCATATCTTATGAAATTGTTTATTTTGCTGGTGGTGTGTGTGTGTGTGTAAGAGTGTGTGTGTGTGTTTGGCAGTAAAATGTTTTCATGTGCTGCCCAATAACCCAAACCTCTTGTTGCCACAACACTCCACCACTCTTGCTACCCGCGTCCTTAGTTCCACACCATCGTTTATGTGAAGTGCATAATGGTTGTTTACTTTTATCCTTCCTTTTTTGGCACCTTTTTTTTGTCCTCTTCTACCACTTTTCTTTTTTTTTTTTTCCTGTTGCCGCTTTATTCACTTTGAAGTTTTTGCCGCCGTCTTCTGCTCTGAATTGATGCTAACTAAACTCAATGATTTTTACTTGTTTTCCTTTGACTTGCTTATTTTTTGTCAAGTTTTCCGTATTGTGCATATTGTGTTTGGTAGATCTATAAAAGTTTCTAAAGTTTCGCCCTAAAAGGTTAAGAGCTTTAAATTTTATCTTGAATTTTCTTTTGGTTTTCTTACAAATTCTTTTATTGATATTTTATAATGTTACTTAATCTCAGGGCTCTACTAACTAAAACTTTTCATCTTTTTTTAAGCTTTAAAGCTTTGAAAGCACAGAAAAGATTTCACTGGGATTAATCGTGTAAGGACGTGCTATAAATTTTCTATCTATCGGTGGATTTTGAAAAACCCCAATTTTCATCTGCGATTGATATACTTAAAATATACTAGGATACTCTTAACGAAAAAAAACGGGTTTTCCAAAAGTTCGTGTTTATTTCTTTTCTGTTTTTAAGTATTTGCTCGTGTCAAACGAATGTCAAACAGTCATCAAATAACAAAGCAGCAGCAAGCATTCTTTTGGCCATAACAAAGCTGGGCTAGCTTCCTGCCTTCAATTTGTATGCAAGTGTTGCACACTTGATATAAGAGCGTAAGCATGTGTTGAATGCAACGCCTTCAACTTAGAATTACAGACATTTTGCTGGTTAACTGCAACTGCAAAGGATTTGCATATGGTTTAAGTCTTTAATTTCAATGCCAGTACACAACACAGAGTGTGACGTTACGTATGTGTGTGTGGGTGTGTGTTTCTGTTTCTAACAAGGCACAGCAGGCAACCAGGCTGGACCAGAAACACTAATTGGTCGTGTCATAGTCACGTAACCAGTGCCTGTTGTCCCCTGGACGAGAACCAGAGCTAGAGTAAGAGTCAGATTCTGATTCAGATTCAGCGCTGGCTTTCGTGTCGCTGTCAGTTCTTGGCCAAAAGTTTGCCTCGCAAAATATTAGAATAATCAATGCCTATGGAGAGAAGACTTAGAAGAAACTTGCCTCAAACTCAGACTTAGTTGTTGTCCTGTTGTTTGCCTTGCGGCTTTTGTCCGACGTTTTGTCCCCGGATGGGGCTCATGTTTATCCTGTTAGCATATTTGCCTTACTCACACACACACACACACACGCACATGTGTAATTTATTTTATTTGGGATTTTTTTTTTGTTATGCGAAAGTCAAAAGCTTTATATGCAAATATGTAACTACGGCATATGCCAAAAAGTGTGTAGCAATTTTTGTATCTTTTGTGTGTGTGTGTTTTTGTATCGAAACGAAGACAGTTGTCAGTTTGACTGCCACTCAGCCAGGGCTTATTAGCTTGTTTGTATTGTGTCTTGTCTTGTCTCGGCTCTCCCCTCCCATGTCTTTGACAGCAGCTTCTGCTGCTGCTGCTGACCTCATGTCCTGACCTGGCCGTAGCTTACAGTTGTCTCCTGGTTTTTGTTTAACATGCAACACATATTTATTGTACAATATGCATGAGCTTGTGTTTCCCTAATGCCAAACGGCCTCGGTCTCGTCCTTAGGATTTGTCTCTGCATGTTTTACGGCTGAAATGTTTGGAAAATCTGCAAATTTGATAAATCTTTCAGTTTTCTTCTTCTTTGCTTTGTGTTTGGCTTACAGCTCAAAAATGTAAACGTACATAAATGAATTTGTCTTAGCTCTCAATTTTGTAAAGCGTTTTCAGATTTAAAAATTGCAGTGCAGCTTAAAATATTTGATAACAAATAAATAAATAACATCAAATATTAATTTATTATATTTTTACTTCTACAAATTTAAGGCGAGTTTTGTTGCTGAATTTAAGGCGCACAGAATGAAAAAATATTCTATTCTTTTCAATTTAAATTGTTGTCTAGGTTTTAGATTGTCCTTCTGCTTGCCTGAACCGTAATACAATTAAGACAAGTTGCAGTTGGATTTGGCTCGTCTCTTGGCAACTCGCTTGATCTTTTTCTCTTGCTTTTTCAGTGACGCTTTTCGTTTTGCCCAGCTGCAGTTTGAACAAAAACTTCTCATGAATATATGCATATTGTGAACCGTCTTTTTACGGTCAACTCTATGCATACACTCACACACACACAAGTAAAGAAAATCCTTTCGCAAATATGGTAAAAGTCAAGGATTAGTGTGGAGCATTTGCAGCATATGCAAGCTTTCAACTTTTGTTAATATTTTACATTGCTTTTCATTGGATGGAAGGCAACTGTATTTCACATGAAAAACTTCCGTTAAGCAAACATAAATTAAGTTAAGCTCTTTGGCCAGAGACTGGGCAACAATTTAAAGGTGCAGTTCCTCGAATCCAGGTGTACTGGTAAAAAGATAACCAGGCGAATTCATTGTCTGCATAGTGTGGAGGGTTGGTTAAATATTTACACTGCGAAATGACAAATTAATTGTGAACATTTTCTGCTTGGCGCCTTTAAAGCAAACTGCAAACAAATTTTTCGGTGCAAACAAAATTCCTCTGCGTCCTGACCAAGTTGCCATCCAGCGCTGGCGTTTTATGGCGGCGGGTAAATTAAATTCCTTGCCGAGGACAACAGCAACAACAACAGCAACATCGTTGTCCAAGGGCAAAATGCATGCAGTACAAAGTAAACAAAGATGTACGACAAATGCAATAACAACAACTAGTTCTACAACAAAAACAGCAACAGCTTTGATCCGTCAGTCACTTTTGCCACGTTGAGCTCTTAAAAGCAGCTTTAACTTCATTTGGCCAGAACCGTGAAGCAATTAACTTTTCTGTAGCATACCAAGTTGGAGTTGGAGCAACTAACTAACTTAGAACTAGAGTTTAATTGGTTTATCTATCTTGCAGTTTTTTAAAACAATGTCCATTTAAAAGTTAGATATAAAGTGAATTTGCTTAAAGCTGTTTCTCAATAAACTTTAACTTGAATTTCAAGAATTTCAACAATTTTCTATTAAATTTCGTTCACATTCTGTTCGTGAAATTAGGCTAATAATAGAAATATTTGTTGCATGAAACGTGTTCGAACTGTCGATTCAATCAAATTACAAACAAAATAAGTATATCTTGTCAACATGTGAGAAATTCGTGTCACATTTGAAAAACAGTTGGCACTTTAGAATTCGGCAATTAATTTTCTGCTTCGATTATTTTTGCAGCTTGTTGTTTATTTGTGCGACATGTGGCAGCAGACAAACATGGCCGGAAAATCAAATACAGCTACAAAGAGCATTCGATATTGGGAAGAGAGTGAAAGATGGTTGCTCTTTTTGATACAAATTCGTTTATGAAATGTCGACTTTGATGCTGCTTTAATTACATTTGGAATTTTGTGGAATGCGACGAGGAAGAAGCAAAAGCAAATGGAAAATGCAGCCAAGTTGAAATATGTTGTTCTAAGCTCATGGATTTTACACTTCAAGATGATGACTTTGTGGACTTACCTTCAAAATGACACTCTGATTATTATCTTATGACAGTTTGCAACAATCCAACTGTAAATAAATAAAGTGCAAGGTAAACTATAATTAAAACGTATTTCAAATCACTTAAAGCTGTTGAAACAGTAATAACAAATAACATTTAATCCTATGATATTAAATAAATAAATTATAAGCGTCTTTTATTGCTTTATATGATTTACACTAGTTATGCTCTGTCTTAAGCTAATGAGTATGTTGAAGGAAGAAGTTGCCGTCTAACATAATTTGTCGTCTTTGTACTTTGGTTATATATACTACATATACATACATAGTAAGTTATTAAAGAGCATACACTATTATATTTAATGTCACTCATGTTTTTCCCAGCTGAGATTATTCTCATTTAGAAAATTATGCCAAATCAGCAATGCGTAAGCAGAGCAAACACACAACACACAACACTCAACATATATTTATAGTTCATTTAGAAAAAAATAGGGGGTGGGAAAATGGAATAGAATATCAACTCACACCAGAACTTGTTGTAAAAGTAAAACCGTTACATTTTGTTTAGGAGCATATTAGAAATTCAAAGGCAGCTGGAAATGTTGTAGAATAGAAAGTGAAAAAAAAACACTCGCTTTGTATAAATATTAATAAAGTAGGCCATAGAAGTGTGCGAGGCGAGGCTCCCATTGAGTGGGTCTACTCCTACTGCGTCCCTTGTTGCCATATTGAATGGCGCATTTCTAACAAGAAATCCTGTCCTATTTACAAGTTAGAGCCATTGCCCCGTCCCCCGTACGCCCCTCCCAATTGTGCGTTTTGCTGTTATTGGAACTTTTGCTCTTGTTTGCGCTTGAACATACAATGCTCCTGTTGTTATTGTTGTTACCGCTGTTTATTTGCATAAGAACTCAATAAGCATCGCATAATAAAACCAAAAACAAGCTCCAATTCTCCCCGCCCTCTCTTGAGCTTGAGCTTGTTATTGCTGCCTTGTGGTCCTCCTTTAGCTCCACGCATCAGCGCTTCAAACATCACCCAGCAAATACTGTGTGTATGTGTGTGTGCTTAGTGCGTAATTACTAGACTAGAGTTCATAGAGAAAGCGTCCATGTTCTGGTCTAGCAAATGACGCTTGAAACGATAATCAAGAGCCGAGTACATAAGACTTAATCACAGGCATAAATTTCACAAGCAAAGTTTTGTAAGAAAAACTGGTTTTTCTATAGTCCATATCAATAAAGTACGTTTTAATCATTATTTCATAATGTCTTGTCAATAAATTAGGAACTTGTTCTGCTTTTTTCTTTAAAGTTGCATAAAATACGCTTTCTATTATTTTATGGACTAAAAATAAAATGCAATAAATGCTCGCATTGAAGGAGAAGTAGTTAACGAAATGCATTTGAGAGTTTAAGTCTGTTGCAAATACTTCTAATTGTAAATGACATTTGGTTGGGCAAAAGCAAATGACTGGGGAAGAAATGCAACTTGATTGCATAGTCAAAGCTCATTAAGACGCACGCCCTTTCGAACCCCAGCCTCAAGCAGATAACGACAATACAAAATGTCTACATATTTCTCTTGGCAATGAGGATGAAGGGTAGAGAAGTTCCTTTCAAATGTTCTTACGCACAAAATGTACACAAACAGTCGACATACACAAAAGCCTTGATTAGAGCGACAAGACACACTCGCTCTCTAACTCTCTGTGTTGCAATGTTGCAAGAATAGTCCATTAAAATCCACTCAAGTGCACTTAAACGCTTCCGAGTGCTTTGCAGCATTGCAATGCAGTTGAAGACCTAATTCGACTTGGACTCGACTCTTCTTAATGAGAGTTCAGACATCAAATTCACTACGTGTGCCTATCCGTTTGATACCCTGCAGTAGAAACTTAAACTCAGCTTCAGTGCAACTACATTTTATTTAGTTTGCAAAAGCTGTGATTTAAATCTAGCACAAAGCATTCACTAAAATCTACTGTAGATTGAATTTCATTAGATAAAGATAGCTCTGATTTATTGCATCATCATCATCGATATGCTGTAAATGAGTTTGGTGATCTGCAAAAGGAAATTGATAAGTTATGCTGATACAATTAATACCCTTTTAGACTTGCCTGCAGAGCTGTACGCACGCTCAGTGGCAATATGCCGAGCATAATGATAACTGGCATATTCTGTGACTTCTTCAGCATTAAGGCAAACAGTTTGCGTTGATTGCCATTCAGCTCATACCAACTGATATTGGAAATGGTCTCAAACACACTATCGTACTATCAGAAAGTAAGAAGATTGTTACAAGGAGTAAGTAAATCAGTTCTATACTAACAGCGTATTCAATTTGGGTTCCAACAAAACAATAGACCACCATGGAGTAGGCGCTGACCACTAAGTAGATAGTGGATATCAAATGGAACCCACTCAAGTTCACACAAAAGCAAATCAAAATTGCGACGGCAGAGGAAAGAACTTGACCAGCGATCATTATTTCATAGGTTGTCTCCACCTTCTGACAGTAGCTATAAATAAACTCTTTACAATCTGGATTCATTATGTAATTGAAACTTACTTAACAAAGACTTGATGAAACTTGATTGTATCGAAGAGCAGCGCATCTATACCTGTATCTGCAAATTCACCTACTTTTGAATCGTATCTGGACTGCTCTTTACGATGCAGTGCAGCATTTAGAGCATCTGCTTTCAGCTGCAAAAGGTGCGCGAATGTTAGAATCTGAATCAAGGCCAGCAAAACCATCAAATCTCCTGTATAAAAGCCAAGACCAGCCACACCAACACACAGCAGATGGTGTAGATAGGTGAGTGTATAGCCGTAGTTGGTGTCCAGTGGCAGGCCAGGTATCTCATACTGCATAACTGTGACGCGACTGCCATCATACACTAGAAGTATCCCAGGCAGCGAGAGCATCACTGCAAAAGATACAATATATCCAGCACGAATTACACGACGGATATTCAACATCCGATTAACGCCCAAGTTGAGGGCATCACAAAACACAGCACCACGCTGTTCATAGTCGGCATAGAAGTTCATTATGTAGTGCATCAGATACTGCACGTCCGCGTGCTTGCCAAAGACAGTGGCCAACTCGCAACATCCGTTGATGAGGCCACCATACATCACACTGGACTTAAGACCTTCCATCCAATGAATCTGCATCTGCTTGTAGGACCAGTAGAAGCCAAAAATCGTATAGCTCACAGGAACAAATATTGTCATCCAGGTGCGAAAGACATATTCCATCTTTGGTGTCATTAGATCCAATCCCATGAGCTGGCAGCACCAGTTGGTGTGTCTGATCAAGTCGTGAAGACTCAGCGAAGGCCTCATGTTGACTGTTTGTCTTTTTAGTTGCGAAAGCACCCTTTTATAGGCCACGTTTCCACACATTTACATATAATTGCTGTGTTTTCGCTTGTGGCTAATGTATAATTTTTTCTTAAAATTGATTTTTTAATTATGGCAAATATTATGCACAGTTGACGTTTGTTCCCATGCAGCAAGGTTATTAGTTAATAGCTTATACAAAATATCCCTTAGGCAAGCAGTGCATTTTATCAATTTCTTTTCTGAACTGTACATCGGACTTTATTTCTTTACTACGCAACATGGTAATTAAATTAAACTGGCCAACTCGCAACATCCGTTGATGAGTCCACCGTACATCACACTGGACTGGAGGCCTTCCAGCCAATGAATCTCCATCTGCGTGTAGGACCAGTAGAAACCAAAGATGGTGCACGAATAGTGTCTTCCAGGTGCGAAAGCCGAGCTTTAGCTTTGCCGAGAATATATCCAATCCTATTTGTTTGCAGAACAAGTTGGTGTGCATCATTAGTAGATTCTCTGCGAAGGCTTCTTCTGTGCAGCAGCCTTTTATAGCCTTTTGATAGAAATTATTGCAAATATTATGCGCTGTTGATATTTGTTCCCATGCAGCAAGGTTAATAGTTAAAGGCAAGGCAGCATTGCGTTCTGGCTAGTTCTATTCAGTTCTTTCCAGTACTATACACTGAACTTTATGAATATTTTAAACACAAAGGTAATTAGGTCATTATAATGTGTATCGATATGTTTTTTACTTATTTCAAGATATTGCTAATGTTGCCTTAAGGAATTATTATGCAACTGTGTAACGTAAAATGCAATATGTATTTCTTGCTCGTATTTCATGGCCGCCTGTGATTTATGTCTTTAAAATGGCCATTAAACTGAAACATCCATTAAACTGTGCAAGCTGTCTGTGCAACTACTAGTTGCATGCAACAAAGTTGGTGTCGGGCTGCCAGGCCAAAAGAGCCAAGTTACTCACCTGGGCCAAAACTTTTGCCTTGGCATTAATTAAATTTAAAAGCGTTTTATGGCTCACAGCTTAAATGTTGTTCTTATTTTTTGTTAAATTTTATTTATTCAGCTTTGTTATTTATTTTATTTTACTGCTCTTGTTAGTGTTGTGCTTAAGTAAAGTTTATATTTTTTTGGGGGGCTCTGAAGAAGCAGCAACGCATTAAATGGCTAAAATGGCAGCTAAAAATTTGAGAGCAATTCTCGCTTGATGTCATTTTGTTGGCCTCCTTTTTGTGTCGGGTTTTTGTGTTGGTTGCTGCTGCTGCTGCACGTCACGACATTCGTTTTTATAGCCAAGCTGACACGTGTGTAAGTGTGTGTGTGTGTGTTCGTTGATTGTATTGTTGTTGTAGTGCTAGTCCCCTGAGCGGCAGACGCTAAGTCGCAACTAACGAGGCCATCAACAGGATGCGGCACCAGCACAAAAGCCGATTGCAGCCAGCTATGTGATTAGAGATAGAAAGATAGGGCGAAAACTGTGTATTGGTGAATGGGGCGGGCATTGAAGGCGTGGCTGCCTTTAACTGTAATTGCCTCAGCCTTAGCAAAGCCAGCCCTGGCCCCGCCCTGCCCTGCCTAAGAGGCCCTACAAATTAGGCTTTAACGCCTGAGATGCCACAAACAACTCTCTAGCTTGTTCTATTTAGCCAATAAGCAGACGGGCTTTCGAGCCCGATGGGTTTTTCTTTTGGCCTGGCAAAATTGTGTGTTAGCAGTTAAATCTATAGATTAGTTAGCTTGAGAGCCCATCGAAGTGGATTTGAGTTTACAGTGTTAGGCAAAAACTAAATTGAAGAGAAATCGAAACTAATTTATTGAAGTAGAATTTAAAATGATAATAAATCTAAACGAAGTACTTTTTCATCAAGCTCACTTTGAGTAGATTCCTAAGCTGGTTTTTATTTGTAGAATTAACTGCTTTTAAGCTTTCTTTGCATCTCTTAAGTTTTCCTTTCTATCATATTTACGCTGCAAAGTTTTTGTAATACATTACCATTGTGCAGTCATTAGCACGAATATTTTGATATTTGTGGCACGTTCATATACAGTCGTTTTATGGCCGATGGACAGCAGCTGTTGCAAAATCTCATCTGTGCCAACGAAAACCATCTTCAAAATATTTATGAAATACCCTGTATTGCTTTAACCCAAAGAAGAGTGCTTTTGAATGTTAAAACCTTCACCTTTAACAAAATAAATATATTTAGTGAGTAACTGTTAGTCGAGTTGAGCTCTATTTGCTGTTGGGTCCACCTGTTTTCTATTTGCGAACGTAAAACTATTATTTTTATGCAGACCAACAATTAGGTAGCCGGAAAAGGAAGAGAAGCAGGTCAACTGACTGGACTGTCTCATTCATGTTTTCGCTTTTTTATTTTATTTTGAGATAGAGAGATGGAGGTCAAGCGAGGTTTTGTGCGCTGTAAAATGGCGCACATAAAGTGAGCTTTAATGGCTCCAGGTATGTTGGCTCATAGTTGGGGAATGTGTACACATTTACATGCACATTAAACGATGAGACAGATGGGGGTGGGGTGTGGTGGGGTAAGCTGCCGCTGCTACGAGGTCGATATGATTTTTCTGCCAAACGTTTAAGTCGCCTGGGCCGTTGAATTTTAATGGCCAGGGGGGCTCGGCCACTGAAACACTTGGAGTGTCGTTAAGAGCGGCTATAAAACTCAGCTGGGCCATGTACAGCTTCAATCCACACTATCCCCCTTTTCCACTCTTCCCGCACTTGCAGCCAATGAACAATCGGAAGCTGTGCAATGGTTGCGCTTTTGGTTACGGTTACGTTAACGTTTACGGTTTTGTCTGTTGGCCAAATGACGATGCTGACCATTGGCTGCAATTAAACTCACGCCCAATATACATACACACACACACACACACGCAAACACTAACGCCCTGGCGCATCTGGCGTGTTAATTGAGGTAAATTACGTCATTTTTTATTGTTTTTACTTTTATTTTTGTTCATTTTGCTTTTTGTCTGTGTGCCACGCCCTCTGCGCCCCCTTGCCAAATAGGTTTATGCGGAAATTTATTTGTTTAATTGCATTTCGTTGGTGCAGTTGGCTGCAAAAAGTATGCTATAAAAAAATGTTTAATACCAAGGCATAAGCCATAAATTATTCTCTTTCCATTTTCAATTTTTTTTTTTGCTAGCCGCTGCACGTAATGAATTTTTTAAAAATATAAATGTATGCATAAGGAAGGTTATGCTGTGCTTTTGTGCACTTTTTAATTATTTGCAAGAAAATAATATGGTTGACTAGCTTATGCTTTCTTCTTGATTGTCTGTCTTAAATTGCGCGCTAAATGTGTTGAAAGGTTTTCAATTGTATTCTTGTTATCTTAAAGTCAGTGCCTTAAGAAAAAGACACTGCTTTGGAAGAGACCTATGTACCCAGTCTACAGAGTGTGTTTGTTATTGTTGTTGAAAAAAACTTAAGCGTTTGTCTGCGTTTCTGTTGTGTTTCCTTCTTTTTTTGTTTTGTTTCTCAGTTGTGTAGCTGCAGCTGCTTCTGCCTTTGTTTTATGCTTCCGTTTGTGCCAAACTCTCTCGATTCCCTCCCCCTTCCTCTTTTGACTGTTTGTGTGTGTATGTGCGAGTGTTTGCCTTCCTGTTTGCGCCTGGAGACTCTGGATGCCCTGCAGTCTCGCTTCATATTTCGCCCGCTTTCGTTTACTTTATAAAATTGTAAAATATTTCACAAATAAATAGAGGAATTGTGTTGTGTGCGGCCCGCAAATCTCAGCTACTTAGAGAAATCTTTGAGAACCCTTAGGGGATGCTAGCAAAGTTTTCAGCGCCTTTAATTTTTGTTAGCAGCCCCCAAACACTTCTGCTACTGGCCGCCACAAGTCAAATTAAAGTCAAAAGCTGTGACAGCAAAAACGTTTTCTTTCTCTTTTTTTTTTGGGATCGCGACGAGGTTTCTATTTTTATTTTCTTCTGTTTAGTCAATGATGGTGCGCTGACGTGGCTTGTTGTGCTCTTGGGGCATGCAACAACAACTACAACTTCGGCATTGCATTTGTTCAGTTTTGGAAGTTTTTTTGGGATGCCTGCTGATGACGTTTTGTCATGTTGTTTTTGCAACTTGCTTAAGCAGACTCTTCTACTCTCTTCTCTCTCTCTCTCTTTCCCTGTCTCTCCGTCTCTTTCTATTTTTAATGCTGCTCAGCAGTCTAATATCAACACTTTTGTGCTACGTAATTACTTTGAAATTAGTTTGCGACGCAAACTTTGCACATTATGCGCATCCTTATGCCTGGCCCCGAGCATTGCACACACACACACATACACTTGGTTGCCTTAAAACATTAAAGTTGCCATTAGTGTTGTTGTTTGTCTTGTCCTCTCTACCTACCCCTTGCTGCTTGTCTATAGTTTTCTCTCTTTTCCTGCTTGGTTTTTGCTGTTTTGACGTTGTTTTCAGAACTTGTTTGTTATTTCATTAAATTAAATGTTCTGGGATTTTAGCGCTCAAGTGTGCTCACATTTAGTGTGTGTGTGCTTGTGTGTGTGTGTGTGGGTTTGTGTGTATTTAAGCGCGCGCATGTCACAAATAAAATAAATATCATTTAATTGCTTTCAAAATTCAAACACAAGGCAACGGCAACGCATTTATTCCGCTAATGTTCCAAGACAACGACAACTTATTTGCTCACTAAGAAGAAAGGAAATAGAGAAATAGAGATGTTGAGAAATCAACAAGGAGAGATAGAAAAGGAGTGAGTTAAAAAATCAATTTAAAGACAGTCAAGAAGCAAATAAACGAAGCAATTTTTGTGTGTGTAAAGTTTAATTATAATTGAAGAAAATACTTGAAAAGAAATATAAAAATATATTACTTTTGCAACTCTTTCCCAATCAAGTCGTGGCTAAATTACCTTCTGGCATAGGATTCTCATTAACATAAACAACATTTGTTGTGCGCAGCAAAAGTCAAACAATGAATAAATGACAGAAAAAATTGTGAGCATTAACAGAACAGCAGCAATAAAGTTTCAGGAATGAAATGCAAATAAATAAACGCAGAGCAATGATAAACAGAATAACAAAAGAGAGTGAGAGGAAGAGAGAATAAAACAAACGAAATGAGGACAATGCGACAGCTAATGGTAAACATAATATTTAAATGTTGAAAGAGACAGATAAACAGAAGAGAGAGTAATGGAAACGTAGTCAGTTAGTCAGTTGTTGGGTAAGGCGTGGCATTGAATTGACATACGTTGCGTATGCGCAACGTTTAATGCAGTCGTTTGCAAGATTATGTTGCGCATACGACGCGTTGTGCAAACTGCAATTAAAATCATAAAATTTTAATGCGCAGCGTCAACACTTGCATAAGCAAATAAGCAGCTGTAACAACAATAGCAGCAACAACAGCAGAAATAACAACAACAACAACATCGCCCACAGCTAAGCAAACATTTTAAAATATTTAAACAACGCGATGTGCAAGAAAAAGTTGACGCGTCGTCGTTGTCGTTGGGTTAAGTGGCCGCCCTGCATTTTTACGCTTGATTGTGTTTTATGGGCGGACGTGGAACACAGCCCCCAACCAACTGTCATCACCACCACCCACAGCCAGAGCTGCCTGCTAGCCACAGCACCATAAATACTGTGGCTTGTTCTCGCATGTCCGTGTCGGCACGCCCTTTTACCCAGAACCACGTATAGTGCAACATGCCTGCCACCTGCTTCTCTTCTTTTTTTTGTTCATGCTGCACCTTTCGTTGGCCCTTGGCTTGGTGTGTCCCTGTGTTGCCCTTTGAATGTGTGTGTGTGGAAAGGATCTGGCTGCAGGAGCAGCTGCACTTTCGTGGGCTCTTCGTGCATTTTTTATGTTTGTTGCAACACAGGTTGCTCAAATAATGCACAAGCCAATGAAGCATGCGTTCCGACCAGCGTCATCTGCCACGCCCCTCCACACGCCCACAGTATGTTATTTGTGCTGCAATTTTCAACTTTCTGTGTGGCATTCGGTGCTGCAGGAACTAAGGTAGCAATACAAACAACAATTATGAGTGTGGCAGGGTAGGTGGGGCAAGGAGAAAAGTGGAAATCATAACTAATACATATACAGATAGAGAGAGATACATTTACAGTTTCTGCCGCCTATAGCTTGATGTCTGTTTCGGATGCGTGGGCCAAAAGTTAATTAAAATTCTTTTGAGCCGCTGCGTACCAAAAAGTCAATTAACAAAGTACATTCCTGCAATTGACTTATTTATGTAGCGGCAAAAACATTGAATTTTAATTACCAAAGCTAAAGTTTAAAGCGCAGTAAAAAGTTCCCCCTCAAAGCAGCTGGAAAAAGATTGAACTTTAAAAATAAAAGCACTTGTAAGTTTGAAGTTATTTAGTTGATCATTTTTCATTTCTTTCAAGGCCGTTTAAGTAAATTTCGATTGCCTTCACCCTTAGGCACTTCCGTTAATTACTGTTAACAATAAGTAGGTTGAACGAAAAATCATTTATTATTTTAATTATTCTGTGCAAAAATTGCTGTTGCGACAGGTAAATGTTGACCGCAGCAAATGAGCGAAATGTCATTTGCCTGCAGCGCGTAAATCGCAAAATGACAAGTTCGAAAGGGGGCGTGGCATTGCGAAAATCAACATGTTACTGACAGTTGCTGTTGTGCGCCTTATGGCAGTTCTTTTGTGGCTGTTGCTGTTGCCGTTGTTGTTGTAGATATAGCCGTCATTTGCACATTAATTAATAATGAATTTCGTTTATTGATGACTTCACAAAGTGAGCAATCAGTTTGCTCTTGTGTGCTGTTGTTGTTGTTACTGCCGTTTCTTATTTAAGGTCCTTTGAGCAGAGACAAAATGCTTTCGGTCATTAATTTGTGTGTGCATAATTATATTAATTACTTATTCTTTTTAACGGAGAGTAAATATTGAATTTGTTGAGTTGATATAAGTTGTGAGGTATTAAGCCATGAAATGTTCACAAAATATTTATAAGGAATATTTTCCTTTATAATAATACTTCTTCTCTATGCACAGCATGTGAAGTCAAGGCTTTTTCCACTCTTATATTCGTTTAGTTAAATTAATAACTGACCACAACACCCTTCAAATCAGCAACATTTCATATGCCAACTGTCAAACTTGCACTGACAACTTGGCAGTCAGGAAAAGAAAAGAACAAGGCAGAAATTGCAGCTAAAAGTATGCTATGTTTTTTCGTTTAGGTTCGCTGTATGCATAACAAATTTGTAGATGCGTGTCGGCATTTCATCAGCATTTAGGAGGTAGCCTAACAAGGTTAACAGTTCCGCCAACGAAGCATTTGAATTTTTTGGCGGTTGGGGCTGCATAAAACTTCGCGTCTGATCAACTTTTGTTGCTGTTGTTGTTGTTGTTGTGCACTTAACACGCCGCCATCGTGTTTATTATGTATGAAGCGTAGTCAACGAGACTCACACACGCACACACTGCGTGTACACCAGTGTACGTGTGTGTTGGTGTGTGTGTGCGCTGTCAAAGTTGCTGAATAAGTTATATTTGCCTGCTGTGAGCATTGTGCGTTGTTGCTTGCGGCCCATTTAAGTTAGATTAGCCGAGAATAATATTAATCAATCACGCCTCAGGATTTTTTCTTCCCTCCTTCTTGGCCAGGACCAGGAGTTGTCTATGTATGTGTGTAGCCATTTTGTTGCTCCATTTGGCTAGCTCTGTTGTGTGTGTGTGTTCTGAAATTTGCTGTGGCTGCTGTTGCCTGGCTTTGCTTTTATCTCATCATTGCTGGCCTCTCTTCCTCTCCCCCCTCTCCTCTATCCATCTGCTGCATTTGATGATGAGCTTCATCATGTGCGTCTCTTAGACTGACAGCTGCTGCTGCTTCAACTACGTTCGTCTGTCTCCCCCTAAAAATACTACGTGTTCTGCCTTAGTCAACTTTGTCTAAGAAATATTGCCAAAAAGTTGAGGAGCAACCAAAAATAAAAATAAAATATATATTCTCGTCTATATGATTTGCTTGGCTCTGTTCGCCTCTGTGTCCTGTGTGTGTCCTGCATGCTGTCAGCTTTTTTCAGCGCCTCTGTCCATGGTTTGTCTGTCTGTCTGTTATAACATCATTTATTTAGCACTGCGGGCACAACACAATTTTCTTTTATTTTTTTTTCTTTGTATTCGTCTCTTCTCTTTTTATTTGAATTTATGCTGATAATGTGAGAAGAAAAAAACTGTATCCACCTAGCAGCTGACAATGTCAAATGATAGCAGCTGGTACAAGCAGCATCAGCATCAAGGTGTGCGTGTGTAATGTGTGTGTGTAATGCTTCCCCTGCCCCTGCAGCATGCTGGTATGATTAATCTGCCGCATGAAGACAACGCTGGCAGCGCACTTTATCATCATGTACAGGGCTGCACAGTGCAAAAGGTATATTAAATATTTATTTCCAGCCAGCTGCGACACAAACAAATACACACACACAACTTCACACATACACACACTTGCAAATAGGCTTGACCGGATTGCTGCTGCAATATTTTGTGCAAATATTGATGGCCAATAACAAGCAGCGAATTCAAATAGATCTCTGGGAAACAGGTGGCATTTGCCAGCGCATTTTGTAGTGCTTTCATCAAAACGTGCTTACAATTTTATGCAGCATGAAAATACCACAAAAAAAAATATGGAAGGGAATTTCAAGACTTCAAGTTGCTCTAGAAATATTTATAAAAAAAAAAATGATGGAGTATTTAAATTAAATCAAACATCTAAAACAAATAGAAAAACTACACATAACTATTTTTAAAACTTATTCCCAGGTTTCCTAAGTTAAAATCTCTACACTTTCTTTCTTTTAAATGGTTAGGGTATACAAAGTGACTTGAACTTCTTGTTGCACAGCTGCTTGTTGCATGTTCCATTTTGTATGCCATCATAAATTTATTGACGTGCGCCATCAAGCGACGCACCCACATGACAGCCAGCTCCCCTCCCCTCTCCATCCTGTTTACATCCATTGTAGGTGCAAATGTTGCTGTTGGTGATGCTGCTAGTCGTTCGTGCTGCTGCTTGCTGTGCCGTCATCAAGTTTTATGCGCATATTTGTTTTATCGTAAAAGTAGCGTGTAAAATGGAATGAGGGGGTGGGAGGGAGGTAGGTAGGGCGTGGCAGTGAGCGTTAAACAGATTGCACAGAGCTTAATGTCTACTAAAAATCGAATTGTGATCCATCAACTATGCTATTTATCTGGCAGTCATATATGCGCTCTCGAGGTCGAAGTTCTTGTGCAAAAGTCAGAATCGTGCGAGGAGCAAGAAAGAAAAGTGGGTGGAGTAAAGTTGCCTGTAGCTTGTCTGATGTGATTTTTGTAGCGCATTTATGTATAATTTAATATTTATGAGCATGGCTGTTAAAAAATTGGCTAAATAGGAACGGAACAGACAGAAGGGGCAGCAGGGGGCCAGTTAGCGGAAGATGTGTTTATGTCTTTAATGCTGATTTATGGCGCCAAGGCGACAACGCGTTAACTTTCTATTCGGACGGACTGGGTGTGTGTGTGTGCTTTGAGCAGAGAAGGGAAAAGGAAAAGTCAAAATTGGCGCTGACTAAACATTAATCAAAGCTTTATGTTTGCCTAAAGACCATAAAAAAGGGTTTTCTGCTCTACGATGGGAAAACTAAAGAGAAAAAAAACTGTTGCCTGCTTTTAAGCGCACTTCATTATCAATGCATATAAAACGCAATGCGCAACGCTACGCTTGCATATTTAAGGCAAAAACTACTTCAACAACAGCAACAACAGCAACAACAAGTGCCTTAAATAATAAATGCCATTTGGGAGAGTCGTTTTGAGTGAGTGGGCGGGACTGGCAAGTAATAAGCCCCGAAATGCAGCCAGCCCCGAAGGCAGTGAAAGGCGCAAAGCACAAAGCAAAAATGGCAACATCTTGAAACTTGAGCAGCACTTGATGACTTGCCGCAGGCAATAGCAAAGTCTGGGTGAGGGTTGAGGGGTGACGGCTGGTGCGGGTTGGCTTGTGGCTAGGCAACCGCAAGTCCCAATAAGCCACTTAAAAAGTTTATAATTAACAGCAGTCGAAAAAGAAAAACATGCTGAATAACAAGAAGAAGTGTTTAAGTTGAGAGTGTAGCGATTAGGAGACACCCTGTATTTAGCTTTAAAGTAATGTATTTAAGTAGATATGTAGAGATTTTCACTTTAACTATCTTTATTGTTTCTGTGTTTGCCTCTATCTTCTAAATATTAAAGATATGTTGTTATTTTTTTTAAAACTAAATAAACTCTTAAGTTAAAAAAGTACAATGGTTATCGCATTTTGATTAATATGCGCGACTTGTGCACTCTTTGTATTATTTTTAATCAATTAAGTTTTGTCAGCTGCTGCTGCTGCTGCTGCTGCTGCTAAGCTTCAACTGAAACTTAAATGATGAGCCTCACACGTGACATGTCTGCGAAATGTGCTTCTCCGATTCCCTGAGGGCACAAACATAGAAGCAGAAAGGGAAGAAGTGTGAGAGGAAGAGGGAGATAGTAACAATGAGCGTTGTTATCTTTGGCCATTTAGTCGCCTTTATGTTTACTTATATGCAGTTAATAATTATGTCACTGCCCCTCGTCTCATCTTTATGCCTGTGTGTATGTGTGTGTGTGAGTGTGTGGCGGACTCTCACGCCTCTTGTTATGCGAATGCCCCTATTATATGCTCTGCTGCTTCTAATAATGTGCCCGTTACTGTCATCTCTCTGTGCTGCCTTCTCTTCACATAGACAAAAGGCGACGACAACTACTTCTCTACCAAAGATTCGCAAACAAAAGCGCAGCGGCACACACATGTATGCTCTATCTCTCTTTCTCTTTCACTCACTCTCTCTATCTCTTTTCCTTTGTGTGTGTGTGTGTGACAGCTGTTGTTCTGTTGTCTGGCAAGCGGATGTGCGAGCATTGTGTTGGCACATCCGGTTACATTATGAAACTAAACACACACACACACCACACACCCGCACACACACACACACACTTACACTCTGGGCTGTTTTGTAGTAAGCTTAAATGATGCGCCCTTCTTTTTTATACATTTTTTTTTTGCTCCCAGGTTCCAGACATCGTTGCTGTTGTGTGCTCTGCATTAAATATACTCGTTTACACGCACACACACATACAAGAACACACACACATACTTGGTTCATTTGGGGCACTGTTCTTAAGTGTAACTACAGTTAGGGCCACACGTTGCGGCCATAACTCATGGCCCGTTAGTATATATGGGCATTAGGATGCTTTTACCACGCTAGTTATAGATACAACACTAGTCAACACAAACAATGTTTATATACTAACAAAGTTATTTACTATGATTTTAATTTATTATACAACGTTTTGTTTGTTGTTATATTTAATATAATGTAAATACCAATTAAAGCTACTTAAAAATGATTTTAAATATAAATTGAAATATTTTTAATATGAAATACCTCTCGGCTAATAAAACGATGTGCAAAGCACTCTAAAGATTTAAATATTTATAATTCATTTAGAGCTCAATTTAAGCCACTTTTTTTAAATGAAAAATATTTTTTCCCTTAAAAACGGTTCAAATTAATTATAATAAACAATTATAAAAGCAGCATTGTTTGCTTATTTATGGCTTCGGGTTAAGTGAAGCAATATAAATATATATATTTGTTAACAAGAACTCTTTACTCAACCTCACAAATATTGTTGCTCAGTGTAGTTTAATGTTGGGACCGACGAGTACACACATTAAAGCCATCAGTTTTGAGGCAGCTGACGGCTCAACCGGGTTATCGGAACACTGTATATGGCCAACTGAGCGAAGAAGAAGGTCTCGTCTCGTAACGCAGCCAAAAAAACAGAGAGAGGAAAAAAAAAAAAACATTTCACGTTTCTGTTTCAGCTACAATGTGCCCCTCATCATGCCCCTCGTTGCTGTCAGTGGCAAGCATATTTTATGGCCCTTTGCTTGGGAACTTGGGTAAGCAGATAATTACATAAAAATGAATAATAATCTTTAATGATGCCTTGCTGCCATCGTCGTCCTCTGGGGGTATTGACAACAACAGCTTATTGACAAAATGTGTTAATGATTCTGCAAATTGAATTCTCAGCGGAAGGCTAACTTCCCCCCTTTGTGCAGGTGCGGCAGGATGTGGACACTGAAAATCAGCTGCAACCAACACACGATGGCAATCTAAATAGCCGGAAGTAGACCAGAGACGGCTGCTTCAAATGGAACTGTAATCTCAGACTCTCTATGTGTGTGTGCTTTGTGTGTTTGTGTGTGTGGCGGAAGTTGCGTTTGATAAGGCACGGAAGTGTCTGGCGAAAAGGGCCACAAGATTTAGCCAACTAATAACTTGCATTTTGCAAGTCGACGGGCTTGGAGCATAATAGACCGCTAAGCCAATGGACAATGAGTTGCGTTAAGTGCAGGCAAAAGCAAAGATGCTAAAACAGAGTGAGAAAGGGGGTAGAGGCCAAGGGAAATAATAATGCAACGCTATTAGTTGGCTGGCCGCTAAGACAAATAGCGCATATAAATAAAGCCACTCGCTGACATGGCAGCCAAGTCCACAAGAACCCAGACTCAAACCCAGACTGAGAATCACAAAGAGATCCAATCAAGCGGCAAGACCATACACTTAAAGAAAATCGCTGTTAATGGAATAACCGACTAGGGCCCAAAAAGTAAAAGTAGTAAAAGTAAATGAAAAATTATTCTTTAAAATAAGAGCAACATATTTGTAAAATACTTAACGCATTTTTTCCCAAGTGTAACAGATAAAAAGACTTGACCAAAGAGCTCACAGCAGCAGCAGCAACGGCTGCGGCTTGTGGCAAAGTAAATAGAAATGTAATAATGAGATAAGAACAATAAGCGCCATGTCTGCTCTGGCCCCAAAGATGAAGCTATGAAGCTGTAGAGCTGTGGCAATAAGAAGAAGAGCTAAAGAAGAGCAGCTGTTGGCCACAGTTAAGGGCAGCTTTAGCGAATGTCCAGTTGAATGTTGTCTCGTTTCTCATATTGATGTCTCTCGCTTGCTGAAGCGTGATTATGAGCAGCCTAAACGTATTAGAGCCCTAGTTGATTGGCACACTCATCTTGTTGAGGGGGGAAACACACACACAGTGAGGATAAAGCACTAAAAATTGCGCTATTTGTTTGCTCTGAGGGCTGTAACGGGCTGGCTGCGTGATGTATTGAACAGTCATATGGATAAGCATAAGCTGTAAGAGCTAACAGATGCTGCAATCCATTCGCCCATTGCCCATTGCCCATTGCTAGATTAATCGGCTGTGGAGATGAGCGCGGCAAGCCAAAACTTGAAAACTGAAACAATCATTTCTGTTGGCCTTGGGGTAGATTGTTGGGTGCTTGGGGGTGTTTACCTCTTAAGCTCCATCAAGTGCTCTCCATAATTCTTTGTTACTTGGCATTGCTGCTTTAGGATTAACGTATGTTATTTGTTTTAGAAATTGAGGGATTAAGTTATTGCATGCTATGCGCTATAAGTGAATTATTGTAGGAAATTAAAAATAAAAGCAATTGTCATTAATTTTGTTAATGGTAAGCAAGTGGCTTAAGAAGAATGATTAGTATCTGTAACAAATTGCAGAAAATATTGAGGACAAATCGCAAGCAATTTTAAAGAGATCCCTAAAAGCATGTTGTAGAAAATTTGTTTCGAACTGCTTTTGATGGATACCTTAGGAATGCAGTTAGCTGTTGATGTAACTGCAGCTCAGTTTAATTTCAGCTCCAGTCATGTTCCTTGAGCTTGCAGCAAAAGTGTCAGAGTCAGAGTCGGATACGTATCCGGCTGTCGAGTCCGGCTCTATGGCAACCGAAGGTGCACCACAGGCATCTATCGAACATTTTGCGCTGTCTGCTGCAGCCAGCCAGCCAGCCAGCCAGCCAGCACAGCGCCTCATTTTCAATTGATGTATATATGTATGTATATGCCGCGTGCTTTTTAATGTTGCCACAGTGGATTGCTGTGTTGTGGGTCGGGTTTTTGCTTTTTAAGCTATGCAATCATCGATGTGGCGACTCTTTCCCCCTCTTTGGAGCTGCCACGCGCAACGCATATCCGCAGTTAGCTGTCTGTGGCATGAAACGAGTAGTTGGCTTGGGGTGGCAAAGTCAACAACGTCGTCGTTTCTAATGCGGCATTGCGAATGCAACAGACATATAGACAGACAGACAGCACTAATACTACTAGCAGCTCAGCACGCGTCGTCGTCGTATCGTCATTATAAATTGAAAGACATTTCCAGCGCAAGCGTCCAGCCCAAAGGCAAAGGATGCTATCGAGGGAGCAGGCGGAGAAGCAGCTTAGCAGATGCCTTTTACCTAAACTGCATCCGGCGCAGCATTTCTCTCTCTCTCTCTATGTAGACTCGATTCTCGACGCTCGACTGGCAGCTGATGCTATCGTCGCGTCGTCGTCGTCGTCGTCTTCCTCGTGGACTCTGTTGTAACATGTGTCGCTTCGAGGAAATTGAATTTTTATTAAAGGAAAACATTTTTATTGCAGATTATTTTCGTTTTCTGTCTCTCTTTTGGGGGGTCGTAGGGGGTTGATTGAAATTTTCTACATTCGCTGGCAGTCTGCAATTGAATTACAACAAAATCGAAAGCAAAATAAACTTTTGCCCGCTCAACTTTGACAGTTAACTTTTCGAGGAATAAAAAAAATAAAACACACAAACTTGTGAGTGCGTCTAATTAAATTTTACAAAAAATTCCTAAAATAAAAAAACAAAATTGCTCTTGAATTTTGTATGTGTGTTTAGTTGGAAGCTGGTCTTTTTAAACTTCTTTTGCACTTTAGTTATTCGCTTTTACGAATTGAAAATTCGAGCTCAGGTTGTGCACAATTTGGTTTACTTGCTGCCCGCTACCCCCTTTGGGACTTTGTGACTTAAGAATTATAGTTTGTTAGATTTGAGAGGATGTGACTGCATAATATTGCGCTGTTGCAGTTTGCAAGTGCAGTTTCAAAGCTCGTAAAAAGAAGTCGCTAGGTTAAATGTCGAAGCAGTCGTCATCGTTTCGACCAACGACCAACGAGCAGGGAACAACTACAATGGAATGCATTGAGTCATAAAATTTATAAAAGCATTTGCAATAAGCATTGCCAAAAGTATCCACAATTCTCTGCACTTAAATTGTGTGTGCAAACACACACACACACACACAGAAATACATCGAATAAAATGTTATATATATAAAAATTGAGCTCCCTCAGAGCAGTGTAACAGATATAGTATGTATGTACATGTGTATCTACAGGATAAAATTCCTGGCAAGTACTTACCATTCTTTTTATTGATTTTTAGTGCTTTTGGTCTTTTTGCCTTTTGGTCACTGCTGCTGTTGCTATTGCTGCCGCTGCTGCTTTTCTGGCATATCTGCAATGATGCAAAATATATATTTTACCATTAAATTTGGTTATTCATTTTCTACTTTCTTTTTTTGGTTTTGTAGTTTTGGGTTTTTATAAATTTGCAGGTAACATTTGCGTTTCTGACAAAACGAATTTGTTGTCGAGTGTATTTTATTTTGGAGGGCACTCAATAATGCTTATGGAAATATGTATGAATTTGTTGAGAATTTAAAAGTTAAATAACATTGTGGGTTTTTAAATAGGATTCCGTAATGGAAAGTTAAATAAATGCACGGTTTAAATAAGCAAGTAAATGTTAATTTCTTTATTATGTTACTATTAAACTCATGAATTTCTCATGAATTTTTTTTACTGCATTTTGCTTAAAGGATTTTTAGGTGCGCTTATGACATTTTCTTCGTACATATAGCGCTTTTACCTTGTTTTTATTAGAAATTTAAGCATGCAAACTGCAGAGAATTTGCAATTCAAAATTCTGGGGCGTAACCTTTAAAAGGCAACAAAAAGAAACTACACGGGAAGTAAAAATAAAAAACATGCCAAATAGCGAGTATAAAAAAATGGCAGTAAAGCAAGAAAAAGATCGCTGTGTAAGAGAGTTATGGACAGGCTGGACAAAAACAAAAAGCAAAATGTGAAAAACAAATGTGGAAAACAAGAAAATGTACAGCTAACGGTAGCTGTGTTGGAATGTCCCTTCGGAGGCACAGGAACAAAGGCAACTTTGCACTTTTGTTTGCCGTCACGTGCACTCAATAAACTTTAAACAAATTTGCATTTGCAGCTACAACACACAAACACACACAGAGAGACAGGAGAAAAATAAAAGGAAAACAGGCGTCAGGATGCATCGAATTTCAGTCGTTGTCGTCGCCATCGTCGTAGCCGTCGTCGTCGTCGGCGACGATTGAAAAGCGGAAACAAAGTTAAGCACACAACGTCCATTTCCTGTTTTTGTTTGTCGCACATCGATTCAGCTCGATTTGCAACAGCTTTCTGCCACAGATTTTCAACGGATTTTTCGGAGGCGTGTTACCTTTCAGTAACCAGAGAACTGTAAAAAAAAGCAAGCCAACCTTAAGCCACACAAATCTGCATTTATGTTTTTTATAGATCTTAAAGTCGTGCAGCTTTTTAGATGGGTTTTTCTTTCATTTCAATTGGCAAATGAAATGCAAATCAAAGCAGCTGGCAATGCATTCATTGCACAGCGTAATGAAGACGCTGGCAATCTTCAATCTTAATGCCAGCACCCCAGGCCACACCCAATAGTCTTGCAAAGGAAATGAGTAAATAACAACAACACAAACCGCATGAATGTTGCCCCAGCAGGTGGTAAGGTGGCGTGATGCAGCTGCTGCTGCTACCGTTGCTCCCCAGACATAAAGGCAGAACGCATCAACAACCAACACAAACGGAAGCAGCAGCAGCAGCAGCAGCGCATAATCAACAGTGGGCGTGGCACTCATCTAGTTGTTTGTACTTGCAAACGAAAGCGAGAAAATGATTTTTTCTCCTTTCTTTTTTAGCAATTTTGTTGCTACTTGCAATTTATGCTAAAGTCAAATGTTGATTTGTTGCCAGTGCCGCTCCCAAGCTCCCCAAAACCCAAGAACAAGAGTGAGTAAAGTGAGCAGGAGAGAGAGAGAGAGGAGGATAACAGGACTCGGACCAGGAGCAACCATATATTGATTTAGTGCGGTCTGCGCTTGGGTCCAAGGTGCACATTTTTCTCGCATTGCATTATATTCCCAATACCCTGTAGACAAAAGTAAATTCAATAAAAAGAGTTTAAGAAAAGAGAAGTTAAGAAAATACTTACTTTTGCTGACATTTCTGTATTAAGAAAGTCAAATAACCAAAAACAAATCATTTTAAAACTAATACAATCAAAATTAATAACAGGGCATCTTTGCGTTTGGATTCCAACTTTTTTTGCCTGGTGCTATTTTAAAATTGCTTCTATGTCTGCATTTTAGGATTGAAGTCCAAGTAGTTTGCAATTTGCATAATAATTGGCCCCAGGAATGTGGGCAAAGGGCGGGCGGGGAGGAGACAAGCAAAAAGGGCAAACAATTTGTGCCATGGCATAGCTATTGATGGATATTGATCTGAGGCATCATCAGCTGAGTGGCAGAGAGAGCAAATAGCCCGAGCTCAATGCCTGCCAATTGCTTATCTAGTTTGAAATGCAATTTCAGCTCATTTCCAACTTTGCATAAAGTACTAGCAAGTATATTTCTTTTATTAATATTCTACATTTATGTAAATATTGAAGTTATGTATAAATTCTTAGCTAATCTTTGCAGAATCTTGCCAAATTGTTCCTTTAATCGTTTAGTTAGCATTTGGTGTCAGTTATTAATAATAATGTTGTGACGATAAGAGGACGACAAATCTGCTGATGCTTGAAATTAAGGCCACTGATATAACACACCCGTAACCCAACCTATTCATTCACACTCCTACCACTCTTCCTCCTCTGCCTGCCACACCTGCCTGTTTTTTCGGGTAAACAACCCTTCAAAGGTAAAGAATTAAATTGCCACTCTTTGGGTAAAATGATGTATTTGCCCTTCGCCCAACACCAGAAACCAGCCACGAGCATGCCTGCAATTTGAATCCTTAACTCGCAGCTGCCAAGCAGACCCAAACCACACCCCCCCATCTAGACCCCAAGCAGGACCCGAACCCGGCTCAAGTTGATCGAAAAGTTACTTTTACCTTTGGCTGTTGCCTTTTGCATTTGCTTTTGCCAAGGGTTTCAATTTAATAACAAACACCGTCTGCTGCCAGCTGAGCTCAGCAATGGCAACACTTTCAAATGGAACTGAACACATTTGACTCTTAAACATTCTTATACCCTTTTAAAGTCATTTTTGATTGAGCATTTTAGTTTAAATATTTGAATGAGACAAAGAGAAAAGTGCAAAAAAAACACTATATACGAAGAATAATCCTTTTCAGCATTCCCTATCTATTGCCTAGAGTGTTGTCAGTTACATGATATGTGTGTTCACTCATATATACATTATACCCCCCCTTCCTCTTCTCGGCTTTTGTGCTGTGAACGCTCACATTACAGAGGCAGGAAATTGTCGGTTGTACGCCATAAATTATGCCACACTTTGCTGCACTTTGCTGTTATTATTGTCCCCCGGTAATGGCACGTGAAATCAGGCGTAATTTATACCTCTTTATAAGCATTTAAACCTGCTTATATTTATACAACATAATGTACACAATATTCTTTATTTTTTCAATGCTGCTTTTGCAATTTATTTGCACCTGGCTAATAAATAACAATAATTAATGTGCCAAAAAGTGTGCAACAATAAACGTTCTTTACATCATTCCAAGCAGTTGCCCATATTTCATTTTATTGTTCGCAAATTTAATCAATTCTTTATTTGATTCACCATTTATTCTATGTTAATTGAAAATTAATTTTAATTCGAGTCTACATAATTTATTTTACAGGTCTTTTTACATTTTTGTTAATGCCTTGATATATATTTTTGTTAATAGCTTTCATTTCACATTTAAATAGATTGTTAATTTATGAGTTAGGTTTAATTTTTAAAAAAGCTTAAGCTATCTAAAACCTTCAATTGAAATAGTTACCTTAAAGCTAATAGAAAATGAAACTTATTACGCATGCGACGTGTTGTCAATTAAATTAACTGCTTCTGTGAATTCATAAAAGCTGCATGCTAATGGAGACTGTATTTGCCATCAAGTGTCATGTTCGAGATTTGCTCAAAGCAAACGTAGCTCGAGTGAATTTCAAAGATTGAACTTCAGTGGATTTTGGATTTGGATTTTTAAAAGCAATGCCAGAAGGTCTTAAACGTAGCAATTTTTGGCAGTAGTCGCAGCAGGCATTGATTACACTACTCTCGAGAAGAGTTCACAGTTCAGAGTTTACTTAGCCAACCTCAATCTGGCACACATATACACCAAAAGTATCTGAGTATCTGAGAGTGTGTATGTATCTAAAACTGTGGGCTGCCACTGAAAACTCATCGTTTGCCAAATCTCTCTTTCGCACTCTGTCTGTGTGTGTGTACATTGGCAATCAGTGTTAAATAAACGAGCAGACAGACAGCTAGCAATCTGTGTAGACGAGAGGAGGGGCGTGTGATAGAGTTGACAGGCATACAAAATGCAACATGGACTGAGAGCCGATTGCTGATAGCTAAGAGTTGAGGCACTCGCTGAGCATTTATAAAACTTGCAACAGTTCTTTCGAGCAGTGTTTAGAGTGGCTCTGATTGATTTTCAAGTGAAAAAGCCAGACACAGACCAAAAGTTGGAATGCCAGCCTGCGGCTAGTATTGGCCACAGCTTTTGGCCAGATTTGTGCATGAGAAGCGTATAACAAGTTTTGCATTGTCTTGGTTCTTATTGTTATCTGGATATACATATGCAGAAAAGATACCTTAATTAGTTTTGCCTTTGCCTAAATTAGTTTTGTTGCACTGTTTGCATGTGTGTGTTTGTGTGTGTGTGTGTGTTTGTGTGTGTATTTTATCTTATCAGTATTGCACATTCAGTGTTCCTAGCTTTGAGCATTATTAACAAACATTTTCATTAATTGAATTAATTGAATTGCTGTCTGATTTGGCTCAAATGCCTTCTGATGCATAATGCATTATGCGATTATGTTAATTTGCTGAATACTGAAAAGCACACAACTGGAAGTGATGTTTATCTCAAATTACCTTTATGGCATCACGAAACTCAGGTTACTCTCTCATTACCTGGAAGCTTTCTATTTATGTATTTATGTATGCAAATACAAAGTTTGTATAAAGGACAACACTAACTGGACAAGAACTAGCTACAAATTTGATAACAAATATGAGATATAAAAACTTTTTCGTAAAGTAACTTGCTGTTGAGCTTTCTGTTTTGCGTTCTCTCTTTTCGAACGTCTTCGTAATTGAGTATAACAAGTTAAAATAAAGCTGGTTGGCTGGCAACGAACAAAGTTTACCGGCTAATCAGTTGTTCAAGTTGAGTCGAGACTTGAGTCAAGAGTCTGGCAAAAGTCTACATGCAAACTTGACACATTATCAAAACGTTTCCAGCTAACTCCTGAAGCTGCCCCTCTGGCCGCCGTCTTAGCCTGTAGACCTGACTATCTATCTACTTAACTTGATGATATTTTACACGTCAAATGAGCGAAGGCAACAGCTGCAAGGAAGACAGAAGAGAGGAGTGGCACAGAGTGCTCTATCAATGCCGAGGAAAAATAATGGAAATTCTTTTTGTGCGCGCTCGTCCTTCTCAACACCTCAACATGGAAAATGATGTGTCGAAAATAGTAGTATAGAGCTGAAGACTAAGCTCAGGCCAAGTCATTGACAAGATGATGCTTTAAGAGTATGTGTATGTGTGTGTGTGTGAAAGGTTTACTTGCAACAGATAGACAGCAGCGGAAAAAAAAGAATATGAGACGACAGGATGTGAGTGAAGCAACGAGCTGATTTATTACAAGCGTCGATGCGGATGCCGATAAGCAAAAGAGTCGCTAGAAGAAGAATGCGACAAAGCGTAGTTGAAAAAGAGAGTGGGAAGAAGGAAGCAGATAAGCCGCCACGAAAGAAAATGCAATTGGCAGGAATTATAGTAGAACCAGACGAGATGAGATCTAACCGATGAGACTAGTATAGTATATACAATGTATCCGGGGGAAGCGAGTTCATCAAGCTGAGTGCCTGCAGTTTTAATAAAATTTGCCAGCGACATAAATCAGTGTTGAAGTGGGAGAAAAAAGGTTGCAGCTGAGCTTTAAAATATATTTACATATTCCAAAACTGAAAGTCAGCTAACAGCAGCTACAAATAAGAGAGACAACTAGCACAAAAAATGGGGGAAAATTATATAACGTGTAGTGCAGCCGGGAGAGAGAGAGAGAGAGAGAGAGAGAGAGACTCCATTAATATTGTGCGCTCAGGTGAGTTCAGCTGTTGCTGCTGCTGCCTCCTGATGGATGCTGTTTCCACTTCTTGAGCTGTCTTGCCACCTGCCACCTGCCGCTGTTGATAAGAAGTAAATGCATTCCCAGTGGCAGCTCTCCACAGCGCTTGTCGTTTAGCTGAGCTACCTTTCACCCTGTTTCCCTTTTTTTTCGTGATTTTTTTGGAATTGCATATTTCAGGACATTCCGTTGGCTTCTTAAGTTGACATTCGTTTTGGGCCGCGTTGCGCTGCGCTTGTCATGAATTATGAGAAATGAGCTAAGCGCTGTCTCACGAGAAATTTTGCAAGACACTCGTTTAAAATAACAATGTAGTAAATCATATTTTAAAAGTACTGCAACAGTTTTTAAGCAATTAAAATGCCCATGATTTGCTTTAATTTGTATGCCCTTTGAACTCGTTACTTGCCACGTTTTATCTAGCAAACATAAATAGCCGCAGATGTGCCACATACTCATAAATATTTATTTTTGCCCATTTCATCTAATTACAAAAGTTTTGCGCTGGCTGCTGCTGCTTCTGCTGCTTGACAAATGGCACAAAAAGCCAACGCGTTGCCTTTTTCAATATGTTGCTCGTGCATAAACTAGAGACAGCTACTGAGGCACTCTTCCTCGTTTTGTAATAATTTACTGACTGCAAGTGACACTTTTGCTTTGGAGTTTGGGTTTTGCTTGCGGTCTTTACCTACTCGCAGGGCAAGCAGGGTAAGCAGTGTGAGCATGGCAAGCAGTGCACATGGCTGCAGCTGCTGCTCAGTTTTGAAAACTTTGCAAAGTTTATAATTAAATTACACACACACATACGCAATCTGATAACTGCATGTGTGTCACGCTTTAATAAATATTCCTCTTCCGTGTGTGTGTGTGTGTGTGTGCGTGTGAATTGAGTTGGTTTTGGCCTGTGCTTTGTTGTCATTTCATTCTTTCATCCATTCTTTCTTTTATTTTGCTTCATGTGTGTAGCCATGTGTGTGTGCATTGGGTGTGCGTTATTATGCGACGCCAGCTGCTGTAACAATATATTAAGCCGTTAAGTGAGGCGCGTCTCTTTCTGGCACAGATTGTAAATCGTATAAATTGCGTATACGTAACGTACACTTCTGATGAAGCTGCTGTTGCATCAACACTAACAGATAAAAGAGCAATAGCGAAGGCGAGTGCCTGGAACCTGGCTAGACACACACGTTGACGAGTTGACATAATTACAATGTATTAAAGTTATGGCCGCTGGATGTGGATCATCAAGAGAATGAGAATGGAGTATGAAGGTATGCGAGTAAGGAGTATTGCCATGGATATGTGCTGTGTGCTGTGAGCCATTTGCCACAAAAATACCAACGACAAATGTAACAATAACAGCAGCAATTGCAATGCATTTTGTATGTGTGTGTGTGTCAGTGTGTGTGTGTGTGCGACAATTATGAATCTTGCGCAGTGTGTGTCGCGTTGAGCGCTTCGTTGACAGCTGAAGCGTTGCTAGGACAACAGACACGCACACACATGCACACGGCAGACAGGCGGCAGCTCTCGTCCATCAGTCAGTCAGTCAAACAGTCAGATATGAAGACATCAACGGAATGACAACGCATAGCAGCAGAGCACAGCACAGTAAGCCCGCTGGCATTTCACATAAATACAGCTGCAGTTGGGCATGGCTTGAGTAAATGGCAGAACGTGTTTCGAGCACGTTTTCCATGCATGGCAAAGTCGAGCTGTTATTATAGCTTTTTCTATATATAGACAATTGTTGCGAGCACTAAAGATTTCATGCAATTTAACAACTAGAAATAACCATAATAATCACACACATCGTTTTCATGGTAAAGTGTATATTTTAAAAGTGTAAACACACCTGCACGATACAACCCATACATAACAGATGAAAAGGTTACATTTTTATGCAGCTTCAAAGGCCTTGCCCTCAAAGGTATGCTACAAAAAATGTTTGCCCAAGCTGAAATTTATGTGGAACCTAGAATTTTCAATTAATGTAGCTGCCAGCACAGAAACAACAAGAACAGCAACAACAACAAGGTCCATGGAATGCTTTTGAGGTGAAACGATGTTTTTTGGTCAACTGGCCCGTAAATAAGGTGCCATCTATCAAAGTGTACGCTTATCAGGATTCCAATCCTGAAGCCATCTACCAAAAAACCTATTCGCATTTATTTATTTTCGTGTTAAAATCAAATATATATACAGTCAGTGGAACTGCCTAACCTCTGTTAATGTAAATATTGGCATAAACATTTAAAAAGGCAATAGCTACAACAACAAGGAAAGCAACTGCTGCCCAGCCAGACACGAACATCGTCAATGTAAAAGTAGCCTTAAATGAGGATTTGTTGGGTGTCCGTGTCGGGCATATTGAACACACCCAAAATAAAAAGAAAAAACCCGAACTGAACTCAACTGAACCGAATTTATAATCATCAGAAACAGGGCCAGTGGCTAATAATCAAGCAGAAGCCACCACCAACCCACCCACCCACAGGCAGTTGAACCTGGGCCAGATTACCTAGCCATATACCAGGAATCAGCTAAAAATGGGTGTGGCACAGCCGTGCGGGATGGTAAACCTAATTTTTTTTTTTCGTATTTCTCTTCTTGTTTTTCGTTTTGTTTTCCGCTGCTGCTGTTGCCTTTGTTTTTAACCTTTACAAAATCTCGCTCTAGGCCAAAACTGGAAACGGGACAGTTGGGCAAAAAAAAAAAAATACAAAAATAAAGCTTAGGGGTCACTTGGCTCCGGGCATGCACAGGTTGCGGCTGTGGGTTAGTATTAGAGGGGGAGAGGTTTTCCCATAATAAATCACATAAATATGCAACGCGACTCGCTGAACGAAAATGGAAATACATACATAGTGTATACATATATGTATGTATATTGGCTAAGCAGCGAGTGACGTGGATTTGTGAAATGGATTTCCAGTTGATGCCACAACACAGCGTGGCAGGCGGGCCACATACACACACTGTGTTTCCCCTTGGCAGCCGCAAGAACCAAATCCCAACCTCAAACCCAAATCGCTTGGAAATGGAACGTGTTCAGCTGCCGGCTGCTGGCTCAAATGGGATTAGCTTTTAATGCTTTTTGGCTATGTTATTTACAAATGGCTTTTCAAATGATTGCAGTGCCACTCGCTCTCTCTTACTCTCTCAGCCCTCTCAGCCAGGTAGCTGAAATTTAATATCTTTCGCAATGTAGTTGCAATTAATCAAAAGCTGTTTAGTTAGTTTTGCCAGCCAGTTGTTTGTTGTGGCCATGACAATTTATGGCATAAGTTTTGCGTCCATTTCTGAAATCCAATACGAATATTAATAATAGCCAACTTGAGCTGGGTTTGACAGTTATATGAAAGTTATAATTAGTTGAGTTTTAACCTCGTAATGTTTAATGTTAATACGTCATCCAAATGGTTCTATTCTGTTAATCATTAGAATATTTGATGATAACTTTAACATCCTCATCGCAGCATTAAGGTCAGTTGTCTGTTTCACATTAATTTCAATTAGCAGCTCCCTAATTAGTCCATAATCAACTTGTCAGCTGTCAATTAAACGTAGTAGACACAAACTACAAAGCATTTCCGTCGTTCCTTCTCTTTAAACTATGCAAATCTCACACGCCTCAATGTATCTCAGCCCACTATTCCATTTCCATACCATTACCATTTCTCATTGCCATCTGGCAACTGGCAAATCTGTGCCTCGAAAGCGGCTTAAATGAGTCTTAGCCACCTTAAGTTGTTCTCCCTTTCTTACCTTCTTTTGGAAGTGTTGTATCTTGAATATTTTCATTAATTAATTTACTTGCAATTGCCTTGCATTTGAGCTCCCTAGCTTGCCACAGTGAATGGCTTGGCGTAATCCGCTATCTCAAAATCCTGACCAGCCACATAAATATTTGACTTGGCAAATGCCAAAAACGCCTCAACAACAAACTCAACGCAACGCAACGAAACCAACAATAGCATTAAGAACTCTTTCAATTTGGCAGTCACAGCAAAATGTAAATGAAATGACTCTCTTCCTTTCTCACTCTCTCTCTCTCTCACTGTCAGTCTGTCAGTTAGTCAATCTTTCAGTCAGTCAGTTGCCGCATACTAAGTACAATTAAATGTGGTTTTTCTTGTGCCTTCGCAGGAGGCAGCTGCAAGCAAGGATTTTGCATCTTATCGCAACTCGCGACTCGCGCTTTTTGCTCTTGTGGCATGCAACAAGAAACAGCTTTGGTCCTTCGGGCAAAGAAAAAAGCAAACTTTAGCTCCCTTCTCTTCTGCCAGGCAGCAAGAACTTTTGAGTAATGAAACCGCTGCTGCTGCTGCTTTTTGCTGTCCGGGACTTGAGAATGATGCGCAAGTTGTGTTTTGCAAATCTTACGGATTAATTATTACAACTTGGAAATGTTTACAATGCATATCCATTTCTCAGCTTTGTTGCTTAGTTTGTTGCTGCTTATGCTTAAGTATCTTTACTTGAGAGACTTTTGTCTAAGCTCTTCTTTTATTCTATTTTATTGTTTGATTTCTTGGTTTTATTTGATAAGGCTGTACGGAAAGTGGGCCAAAAGCCCATGAGCCGTCTGTTTGCCTCATTGGGCATCCAATTGAACGCACCGAAAACAATTAAAAGTCTTAAACACAAATTGCAGCTATGTAGCATGTGGCAAGTGGCAAGTGTGGCAAGGCAGTCATCAACACACTTGCGCATGTGATGAAAATTTTTTAATTAAAAACTAATGTTGCGAAAATATGAGACAAGCTGCAGATAGGGTGAGAGAAAGGGGTTGCAAAGGGGTTGCCAGGAAGACCTTCCCAACACACAGAGCAGAGACACACGCAAAGTAAATTACGCCTAATTGCGAGTGTTTAATTATGCACTAGTTTAATTTTATGGTCTTGCGGTTAAGCAGGCAACTGGCAAATGTGGGCCAGGGGAGACGAGGGAAGGGGAGGAGGATGAATCGTGTCCTTTTTCGAGTCGACTGCCAAGCAAAATATATGGCACACACACACACATACATTCGTATATGTATAAAGACATTAGACAAAACAGGAAGTGGTTGCTTTGGGCAGCCTGAACAGCTTTACAAACACACACAAAGTAAAAGGGAGAGGAGGATGAATGGACGTGGGAATACGCAAAATACGTTTGTATTAACATACGATACAAGCCCGTATTGGAGCTGTAACTGAGGGGGTGGTTAGGGGGTGGGCAAGCTTTAATTTCCGCAAGGAAAAAGCAAACCAAAAGTAGCAAATAATTGCTGGCTATGTAAGCGTTGATAACATAAAAGGATTTCCAGCCAAAGCACAAACACAGAAGGCACCGTTTATAGTTATTTTGTGTATTTTTGCTGTCTGTCAGTCAGTCAGTTTGGAGTTTATGTGTGTGTAGTATCTTAGTTGATGGGCACTCGAAAAAGCTGGGCAGCTTTAGGGTGGAAAGGACTCGCACTTGCCAAAATTGTTTTCTAAATTGTTTCTGGCATAATAGAAAATGTATTTAGTGGAGCATTTGGAGCACAAAACTAATAGAGCATTTATAATAGAACTAGCAAATGGTTTCTCGACTTAAAGATGCTTACATTTGGAACCAATAGTTCGTAAAATAATAAAATCTGCCTCAAAGAATTATATTTTTTTTTGTTTTTAAAAAAATAAACATTTTCATAGAAAAATATCATATTAATAACCTTAATTTTTATTTGTTTTTTTTTTTAATAAATTGCTGCCTAAAAGTACGCACTCTTATGCATAAAAACAAATTTGAGTTTAAAAGTGTTTAAGGCAGAGATAAAAAGGTATGAAAAATACAAAAAAATAATAAATTGATTTAGACTGATGAACATTTTGTGATGATAGCCAACAGCAAGACAAACAACTCAGCAACTCAGCAAGTTGAGCCTGACTTGTTTTTTGTCCAAAGTGAAACTTACACAAACAAAGGGAAAATTGTTGCAAAAGTTGTTTTCTTTATTTTTTTGTTCGGCAGAGTTTACCTTTGGGGCATGCCACTTTTCGAAAAACTGGCCAAACTTATAATGTGTGCAAATTGGCCTATAAAAAAATCATGTGTGAAAATTTCCAACCTAAATGTGTAGTCCTGGCCAAATTGGCTTTGGCTTTGGCTTCGGCTTCGATGTTGTCCTGGGCCTTATTTTCTTAAGCATTCGTTTTGGGTGACCTTTTGTGGCTTTGCCTAGGGACTGCTGCTGCTGCTATTAAGGGACCGAGTGCTATCAGCACCTTGTCTGCGCCACTCGACAAATTGGACTTTCATTAACAAGGCCAACAAACAGAGCTGGACAAATATCTATATCTACATCGATAGGGATTGAGAGAGAGTTGGAAAGAGATGGATTGCATAAAAGAGTTTCTTCTTTGTTTTTATGGGTTTGCTCAACTCTCAGACAATTTAAAATTAATTGGTTTCCATGTCTGGGCAGGAAAGGATCTCTTACTCAGTCTGCTTAGAAGGAGCAGCCAAAAGCAAAGGGCCCCAAAAAAAAGGGGCTACAAATTGGTCAAGCTCTCCTTCTCGTTCTTGTTCTTGCTCCTGCTCCTTTCTGCATATATCCTGTGTGCGGTTTTTCACGCAAAATGAAATCATTTGAAAGTGCTTCCCCTCCTCACCCATCCCGAACTGTTAGCCAAGAAAGAAGAAAAAAGTGAGCAACTCATCACAAAGCAAACAATAAAGCAAAATGGTTTCCTTTCTATTTTTCATTCAACAATTTTTATATATTTCTTTTTTTGTTTCACAAAATTTGCCTAACCATCAAAGGGATGAGTTTGGTTTGGGTGTATGTGTGTGTGGTTGGAGGTGGGTGGGGTGGGATAGCAGCTGATGATGCGCTGCCTAATTAAATGAAAATTCATGGCGTATGGCCTCAAAATGAAACTTTGTTCGTGTTGCTGAAAAGTATCTCAAAATTACAATAAAACAAAGGGGCAGGGAAAATGTGTGTGTGTGTGTGTGTGTGTAACAAAACACACAATGTTGTTTTGTTAATAAGATACTCTGCTGTTGTTGTTGCTTGTGTGTGCGTTTGTGTTTTTAAAAAGTCATTTTTGTTGCCTGGCAGCCGTCGCTGCTTTGGCAATTATTTGAGTTGTCGTACAACAACAAACACAGACACAAGATACTTACACACACACACACACACACACACACACATACGCGTTGAACATGTGCATATAATTACTTTGTGTACATTTGCATGGCAACAGACTGAATCAGTGCGAAACAGTGTAATGCGTATACGCGGTGTATGCCAGACAGAGTCTGGAACTAAACGCAACTCGACTCTTTGTCTGTCTGTCAGTCAGGCAGTTTTAGAGTAAAGACCCGCCCCGCTTGTTCCCCCGTTTGCTGACTGCTGTAATATGCTGCCATGTTATGTCGTAAATGTCGCTTTTTATTATTTTACATACATTTTGGTGTGTGTGTAAAAGTGCGTGTGTGTGTTTAACATCAGCTTTCGCTTTTGCAAAACGTCTCACAGCTTTTGTTTTATTTACATTTCGACACGAGTTTGCCAGGACTTTGCTTGCTTGGCTGGATCGCTTCTGCGTCTGCAATGCTTGACTGTCATCTAATTTTCTATGTAATGACAGCAGGACAGACAGTAGGAGAGACAGGCAGGCAGCCAGGCAGCCAGTCAGGCAGACTAACAGGCAGGCGACAATGACAAGGACATTCCGCAGAGCTCAGGAATGTGTTACAGTATCTCTGGCTGGCTGTCACTTTGTGCAAATATTTAATGGCGTTGATTTTTATAATTAAATTGAAGGAGCAGCAGGAGCTGCCACACACACACACACTCACACACAGACAGACAGACAACTGATTAAACAGCAAAAACATGTCTAACAAGCAGTGAAAATCGGGAAGAAAAACCATAAGGTTATCAATTTAAATGCATAGAGAGCAGAGAGTTTCAGCACTTTACCACATTTTGTACACCTGGCGTATGCGTAATGTATTGTAATTTATTTGTTTCTTTTCTTTCTCTTCTTGCTTTCTTTCAGTCTGCTCATTTTTATTACCTACCTCGGAGCTGATTTATGTGCAGCCTAATGAAATTTGTTTCATGTGCAGCCAAGCGAAAGGAAACAAATATTTTTTGGCTCAAAGCAAGATGGCTAAATTGGCATTGATAATCGAGTCTTGAAACTTAGGCATATTATTCAAAGTGATGTAACATAAAGCTAAAGTGCCTTAAGCGCATATTTTATAAGCCAAACACTTTTAGATGTTGAGAGTTTTCAGTTTTACAAACTAAAGATAATTATTCAAATATCTTAAACACTTTTCTTTGTTAAAGAAGTAAAATTTTTATAGTAATTTAAAGCCTGGTAGGCAATCTTAAAATTATCTACGTGCTTATTAAAAAGTATATTCAATAAAGTTCTTAAATTAAATACTGTTGTTTCAATTATTTATCGATTGCTGATTTAAGAATATAATTTTTTTTAGTTACTTGGCACGTAAAATAAATATTTTAGAATAAAACAACTGTTTTTGTTTCTCTAGTTCACAATAAAATGATAAATCTAATGTAAATTATTAAAAGAATTATTTTATATTTTATTTCTGTAGCTTACCAAAAAAATTTAAGAAATTTATAAATATATCACAATTTAAATTATGGCTTCAAGTGAAAACTGTTTCGAAACAACATAGCTTAGTGTTTTTTTTTCTTGAAATTTATATCCCATTATCGGTTTGATCAGCTGTTAATGACAATATTATTATTCACTTTAAAGGCTCTGACATTTTTGATTTACACACACAAAATCCACAAACTATAATTAACAACAATATTAGAAGCATTAGTTAGGTAAAAGCCAAACTAAAGTGGTTAGCCAAATGTCAGCCACAGGATGAAAAATAATATAATAAAAACGCAAATCAAATTTACAAATCATTAAACAAATTTCACACGACCATCAAATACTATAGCTCTATTCACAAAAATTAATTAAATAATCGCCTGGCCAAGCTTGACCAATGTGCAAACGTAATTAATTAAAATGCAATTGCATTTTGGGGGGATGATTAAAGACCGCAGCGTGGAAAATACTCGTTTGAGCTGACAGCTAATAAACAATATTTGAGTATACGATTTGTTGAACTTACCACAACTTTTCGATGTTGTTGGATTGTGCTGGATTTTCACATTCAAATCTGTCAAAGCGCACTCGAATGCACACATAAAGTTTAAACAAAGTTAATGCCATATTTAAGTGGGGCTTGGTTTAGTCTTTGTAGTTTGTGCTTGCTTTGGTGGTTGTGGGGCACGTTGCATGTGTGTGTGTGTGTGTGTGTGTGGTGTGGTGTGGTGCGTGTGGCACAAAATTAAACACAGTCACGCACACAACTCACTGAGCTGAGATATTTTAATTGACACACATACTCTCGACACTTGACACCTGGCGACAGTTGATGATCATTACGACGATGCTGATGAGCAGGCCAGACAGAACAGGACAGCCCAGTCCAGACAGGTGCAGGAGGAGGATGATGTGGAGGAGGAAGTCCTTGCGCCGGCCTAACGAGGCCAATTGTCGTGTTGCCACGAAATTCAAAACTTCAACTTCAAACTGGCAGAACTGGCAAAACTGTTAACTCAAAATTTACGCGTCACTTTGTTGCACTACGTAACGCATTTCAACGTAGACTGAACGCGTCGCGTCGCGTAAGTCGAATGGAAACAGAAGTTTGGGTTAGTCGTCGTCACTGCAGAAGATGTGGCGGCAACAACAGCAGCAGCACCAGCAGCACCAGCAGCACCAGCAGCAGCAGCAGCAGAGGCATCACAATCAGTAGCAGCAGCAACAGCAACAGCAGCAACAGCAGCAGCAGCAGCGTTAGGAGTAGAGAGCAGAGCAGACCAGACCACCTACAACACGCAACGACGACTGAACGAGCGATTGCGAAAGGACCAAAAACATCCAGTCAAAGAACGCAGTCACCAGCCGCAGTCGACGTCGCAGCAGCTGTAGCAGCAGCAGCGAAACATTCGCACGATGAGCAAATCTGGACACGAGAGCGCAAACCTGGGCCAGTGGGTGAGAGCCGAAGGACGTTGGACTCGGACTGAGTGTGAGACAGTGTGGTGGCATCGGGCCACGAACTTTTGGAGTGAAGCTTGCAATTTGCGTAGCGCATCGGCATTTTGTGCCGAAGTTCCTCTTGTTGTTGTCCTATCGTTGTTGTTGCTATTGCATGGGTGTAAAATTGTTAGCTGAATGCACAAGCGGCGGCAGCAGCTGAAGTCGCTGTTGAGACTGACAAATGGAACGGGATAATTCCCGTTCTATGCTCGTTGTCTGTTTTGTCTGTGGGGAACGTGTGGTATTGAAACAGTGGCCGTTGTGTGCTTTGGAATTTGATTAGGAATTTGTGTCTTGTTCAAAGATGTTGCTGGAAATTTAAGGTACGTTGCCTCTAATGTTCGAATATTTATTTTTACTTGAGGTACTTTATTTCAGCTATTTCATTATTTAATTTGTGAATAAAATCAAAGTTAACTTGAAATATTTTATTAATATTTTATAATGAAATTTAATTAAAAATAATTGATTGCATTAAAAAAGCTTGCTCAATAAAAAAAATACAGATAAAAATACAAATTTTTATCTTGTTATCCTTAAACCTTCATCTTTGTAGATTTGCAACTACATCAGTCAACTTAACAGCATCTCAACAGTTTCTTTCACTGCCTAACAGCCTTTAATAGAGTTGGAAACGTAATGGAATGAAACGAAATCGCTCTCACGCAGCTAAATGGTACATTCTCTCAGTTATGCAAAGCGCATGCGTTCGAACAACAACACAAACAACAGCAAGCAGCATAATCAACGAAATTCCGACACACACAGTCGTCACAACTTCGTTCCGTTGTCATCGTCGTCGGCAGCAGCAGCAGCAGCAACGGCGACAGCGGCAGCGACTGAGGCAGCGAAGAGCCAGCCACACAAAGCTCAACTTGCTCCACATATTCTAGCCCTACTTACACAGCGACATACTCCCACACACACACACACACTCACACACAGAGATTACAGAGTGGCTGAGCTATTAGCTGCTGCGCTGCCGCTGCCTCTGCTGGCGTCGCTAGGCCTTTGTTGCTGTTATCAGCGAACTTTTTGGCCGCTGTGCAGATTTCCAAATGCTGCCACTGATAACAGCAACAAAGTGCCAGGCAAAAGACATTAAAAGCAAACGAAGACGACCCAATTTTTTTGTATGCTGCTAACGTCATTGGCCTAACGCACAATCCCCCAGGGACTAGACTATGGCCCAAAGGGGGTGGGGGGAATAGGGCACGTATTTGAAATTCCTTCTATAAGGTGCGTCGGCTTGGCTTTAAAAATGACTAGGCCGAAATGGGCGCCATTTAAATGAAGAGCCCAAAAAAATACCTCGGGCTGGCCGCCTTTTTTTTATTTTGTGTTTTTTCTTTTCTTAATTCGTTAGTTTAACTTTGAATTTGGTCTGTGACGCTTCTCAACTTAATTAAATGTTGTTAGAAACGCTTTTCATTCAACTGCATAAATTACACACAAAGCAAAGTGGTACTTAGCGGGTGGAGGGGTGGGTAAGGGGGCGGTGGGCCACGCCTTGGGGCGGGGTAGACTAAATTATAAGGGCGGAGTTCTCTCCACACTGTTATGCTAAATCCAATAAGTGTCTCTCGACTTTCGAAGTCTTAGTTCAGTTGTTTTGTGTTTTGTTATGTTTAAATTTACCTTTTTTATTGTGTGGGTGGGAAGGGGGAAGTTGGGGTGCGTATGTAAAGAGTTTAATGGAGTGACTTCTTAAACGGTTAATAAAACATGATGGTATTGCTGTAATTTGAATACATTTAAGTTTGAGGCATTTGTCTGTCTATTGTAAAATAACTAGTTCTTCTGGAAGTATCTCTTAACTATAATTTAAACCGTTTATCTAATTGTTTTTATTTAACATTGGTAATTTAAATGACAAACCTCTCAAACAGAATCTGTTTCGCCAGCAGGGAATCCTAGAATGCAGAACAAATCGCGCTGCAGGATATGAACAACAGTGAGCATATAATGTGTTCTTTGACACCCCATGGCGAAGAGTAGATACACTAACCTCTAACTCCCTGCTCCACCTCTTTGTTGGCCGTGGGGCATCATCATTATTTTGAGGCGCATTAGTCTCAAGCTGAAGAGTTTGTGTGTGTGTTTGTGTGGCCAGCATCAATTTGTTGTGCTAACATTTATTGTAATTTATGATTACTTTTGGCAGCTGAGTTCTGATTTATATTTTCGACGCAGCAGCCAAAAAGAAAGAAAGAAAAAAGGATTCGGCTCCCTTTGAAGTGCCCCCAGGACTCGAAGCATTAACTCGCCTGGTAATGTCACATGGCAAAAGTTTTGCAAAGTTTTTTTTTTTCTCTGTTCGAGTTTTAGAAGATTTTGAATTTTCTTTTTTTCGTTACACACTGTTTTCAGCTGCTTGTTTCAGATGGCGGCTGGCTTGGCTCGCATTTCAAAGTTTCTCGTCGATACTGTTGCAAGCATTTCGTAAAAAATGGCATACAATCTGTCAGCGAAATGTTGCTCCACCAAGTGGCAGTCTTCAATATATTCCCAACAAGAAGGAGCGTGAGGGAGAGGGGGAGAAAGAGGCAGCTCTGCTAGAAAATCAATTGAAAATTGTAGACTTTGGTCTCAGGTGTTTATGGCCGGGTCAAAGCAGCGAAAACTTTTTTTATTACAAATCCCAGAGAAATATCGGCAATGCAGCAAACGTTAATCGTAAGCCTTACAAAGTAATATTCCAAATCGAAGTAAAAGTTTTTGCTGCTCATACCCTGTTACAAATTGGTTTTTTTTACTAGGGTCTTATGTTTGCAAAGAATTTGTATTGAAAGTTCTGTTTTATTGAAGAATATTTTAAAATAAGGCCAATTGTATAAATGAAACAGGCCTACAAATATTTCATAAATCCAACATACTTATTTTCACCTTTAACAGTGAAAAATTATAAAGAAATATGTTGGCCAACTTTTTTTTACTTCGCGTGACTTGACTGACAGCTGCTGACCAGAACAAGGCTCTGACGAATGCGTAGCCAGACAAGAGAATAGGGGAGGGTGTGTGTGGTGTGTGGGATGTGTCTCGTTTGGGATCTCATGTTGCGGCCATGTTGTTGTCATTGTTTTTGTTGTTGCGGCTGCTGTCATTCCACGTTAAATGTCAAGCAAACAGCGCAAATTAGCCAAACGTTTTACTTTTATTTGCTTTTCTTGGCTAAGAGGCTGTGCAATGGGTAGGGGGTGATTGGGGAGGTGGCCGGTGATGCGCGTGAATTGTAAAACTTTATTTTGACAGCTTTGAATTGGACACCTTATGCCTGACACGTGACCCCAACAATTGCTTTAGGCGTGCTCTGCCTGTGTCTGGATAAAAAAAAATTTCATTTAATGCTTTAAAACGGGCTTGGAAAGGTAAGGACTTCAAAGTTTATTTCAGTTAAACGAAAGATTGCATAAGATTATTTATAACTGCTATTAATGGTTTGAGCTATTTTAGTAACTAAGTAAGAATCACGGTTTTATTCGCCTTCTTTTCTCACAGTTAATGTGTAACATCTGTATGATTTCCCAACATATTTTCATAACCTTAAGCAATTATTTACCTGCACACACACCCAACTGCCATAATTAATTGAGGCTGGAAAATGCTGAAAAAAATTATATATATTTGCGTCTAATCGTTGGGACTTGCAAATATTTTTGATCTGAAGTGCTTAGTAATTAACTTTTTGGGTTGGCTGTGCAATGAAATCAGCACAAAATCACAATTCCAGGAAATTAACTCATTTCCACATAAATTAGTTCCGAATGCTGCTCGACGTTACTGCAAAATATTATGCGTCGATTATGATTAACGATCATTGGCAGGCTAGGTAGGTAGGTTGAATAATGCGGACATAAATAACTCAACATTTGGCGGTGATTGTGCACAATGTGAGGCAGTAACAGATGCTCCAGTTCCAAACAGCTCAATTGAACTACATCTTGTCAATGTTGTCGCTCAATTAAACTTGCCATAAAACATAAAGAAACTAGTGAACTATAATGATGGAAAATAAAACTACATAACAAAGATAATTATATTACAGTAAGAGCATTCCTCTGCCGGCTACTTTTAACTTTCTTACTTGTACACTAATATAATTTTTTCTTCATTTTTTTTTCTGCAGCGAATAGAAGCGAAGTATTTATGAGCTGAGCACGCGACGCGTTGCTGGCGGCCAATTTTTGTGGACAAGACAGGAATTTAGTGCAGGACGCAGCAATTACGCTAGAAACTGCGAGAAAATATTGCTAAAGTCATTGACTGGCCAAGGAATTCATGAATTATATAAAAGGAGGAGTTGAAGATGGCAAAAAGGAAAAAAAGATGAACGAAGAAGCTGTTAGCTGGGCTGCAACCAAAAAAAAAAGGAGGAATATCAGTGAATATGAGTTATTTGCACGCACTGCAAAGTTTTTCACTTTACAAACTCATGAAAAATACATTAAAGTGAAACGCAAAATGTTCTGGACCTTTGCCTGGGTGGAGCCGGGAGTCATTAAAAATAAATTTGTGGCAAAGCGCAGCTAATGAATAAAGAAATTTTCTTTCTACAACAAATTCAAGTATGTGTGTATGTATGTGTTTGTTTGTACTCATATATATTGAGGTATTTGTGTTTCGGGGTTCTTTGCAATCAATCAGTTGCCCAATTTCTGGCTCACTTTGCGCAATGCCCAAAGAGTCTGCTTCAGCTTCTCAATCTGTTCTGTTCGGTTCTGTTCTGTTCAGTTCAGCTCTGTTTGTTTATTTGTTTGCCTTTGCTTTATGTGTGGGTGTGTGTGTGTTTGTGTGGAAGGACATTTTTGAAGAGGCCCTCCACCCGCCGTCCCTTAAGTCCCCTGGAATTATACATTTGACATATTAGTGCAGGCCGATAAAGAAATTGATTTCTGCCATTCAGCACAAAATCTCAATTCAAGTGTCCAAAAAATGTCCAGACTCAAGATTTGTGGGTATGGGAGTTTGCCTGGCTTTTTATATAAAATTGAGTTATTGAGCATCGAAAGGTTGAAAAGGTCCTTGCTGTTGTTTGTTTGTTTGCATGTGTGTGTGCCTTTCCTCCCATTCTTTCAAATATGTTCAGTTATTTTCTTTTCTGTGCGCTTATGGCAGAATTTCACATACAAAACATAGAGGGGGGACTTTAATTTTAACATTTAATATTGTATGAAATATGTATTCGGTTTTTGTGTTTCGAAATTTATATCTTGCAGGTAAGCTTTAGTGTTTTTATTTAGGAAAATCAAAGTCACAAAGTCACAGTTCTGATAGCTCAATCATCGATGAGCTACAATATTAAAGTGAGCGCTATAAAATAAACCTAAAAACGAAGAGAGACAAATTGAGAAAGTGAGCTCACACAAATGGGCAAGCGAAGAGGTTGTCAATGTCAGGAAAGCAGCTTGCTTGGTTTATGAACATGTCCGCCAGCAACGTACTCACTGTATAAATCTTGCAATACACACAAATACACCTACATATATACAAATATGTGTGTATCTAAAGATGTGTCAAGCTGCAAGGCAGCGAGCCAAGCAGAGCAACTAATGAAAAATCTCATGGGATATGTCAATTGGGCGGTGACTGGTGATGAGCTCTACACAAACATTTGAGCAGCGCTGTCAACAACATGCCAGACAGACGGACGAGCAGAGCAGAAGCCACAGGACGCGAAACACAAGACGGACAGACGGACAGAGAGACAGACAGTTGACGTATTTTGTTTATGGGCCATATTGCGCACATTGATGACAGTCAAAATCTATCAGGGGTGACTGGTGTGTGTGTGTGTGTGTGAGTGTGTGAGCAGCACGTGATGTCATTAGCAGCGGCAGCGGGACAAAACGCATTTGTCATAAGGCCACGACAAAATGGCCACGAAAAATTATTCGTGTCGGGAAGCGGGAAGAGGGAAGAGGAAAAATAGCAAGCCGCAACCGCAACGCGTGTCACGAACAAACGCCAGTCATCGTCAGCGGATATATAGTAGGGTGTGGGAGGGGTGCGGGAGGGTTTTGATCATGGCCAGCACTTGATCTATGCGATTGCTGTTGGGCCGTTTATTGAAATTCCTTAATGAGCAAGCGAGCTGAGCGCTGACAGTTGCAAGTGCAACGCAATTTCCGCCTCGAGGTTGCACATGCAATAACAACAACAACAGCAACAACAACAACAATTGTTGGCTGTTAAATTTTGCATGGGCAATTTGCGTGGGGTTCGATTAAAATGCAGCCAGGCACAAACAAAAGTTGGTTGACATCAAGGAAACTGTTGTGGAAATTGTAATTGTTTGAGCTGAAGTGACAAATTGACTTTTGTCTGTCTTTGTGTCTGTCTGTGTGTTGGCCATGGCCTGTTGCCAATTACCGCTAATGTCGCACAGTTGCCGCATTCACACATTAAATTAAAGATAAGCGCGCGAGCGCGAGTCATAAAAATAAGTTTTACTGCAGCCACAGACAACTGAAACTGAAACTGAAACTGGAAGCAGAAGCAACAGCTGAGCGCTGAGCACTGAGGAGCACATCCTGCTGGCATATCCTGCCCAGGGAGACAAGCGAAAAGGTTATGTCACAATAAAATTAAATCCAACAAGCGTGAAGTAGGTAAAGTGCTTGCCTTTACCTTTTTTTTTGCACTTCTTTCGCTGCCAGCAAATTGAAAACTTTTGGTTGGTTGGTTTGAGGGGTTTTTTAACGACTTGAAGCGACTATGAGCCATGACTTAAACTAATTGCCTGCCATATAATTTGTTGCTAAGCTTCTTAGACGCACGGCCTTAAACAACAACATAGAAAGGACGACCAGTGTCCATTCCCTCCCCCTCTCCCTCTCCCCCTGGCTTATCGGTTGCCACAGCCAGTCAGCCAAACACATTAGCATATTTTGAACTTTTATTCTCTGTGTAGTTGTTTATCTCGTGGAATAAGCTTGCGAAATGCCTGAATATAAAAGTCTTATATCAATCTTGCTACAACTTGATGTCCCCCTTTTCTACCCTCATTCCCATTCCCTGTTCCGTTGTCCTTGTCGTTGTCGCTGTCGTTGTCACTGCTCCCGCTGCTTCGGTTGCTCCTCCAACGTCTTCTTCTTTGGCAAAAAAGTTTGAAGAGCAACTCTGAAAGAGAGGGAGAATGTGGGGGCGGGGGAGGGGCTGTTTGCAAGTCCAAGTCACCGGGCGACGCACCTTTGCTTTAGTCGACTTTTTATTCCCTTTCTATTTCTTTTGCTGCAGCGTTGTCTTTTTTCCATGAATAAATTGCGCAGAATTTATGTGGAAAGTTTTCTCTGTGCGCGTGTGTGTGGGTGTGTGTGTGTGTGTGAGTGTGCGAAATGAAAGTGGCTAGCGGAGTTTAGATGAATCTGTTTGCCTTAGTCTGATGAGTTATCTCCGCAAATGCCGCAGCGGTGAGGGGGTCACAACGCAGAAGCTCTGCCGGTGTGTGTGTGTGTGTGTGTGTGTTGAGAGAAAGAGAGGGTAGGCGGAATTGTAGAATTTATGGCTGAAATGTTAATTGAGCCGCTGGGCGGAGAGTAGATCCTAAAGTTTGGACTATTGCACTTTTGCACAAACCAAAGTTTTTTCCCAACAAACTTCACAGTTGGGTGTGGTATATATGCATTCAAGGTATGCTTGGGGCAAACAATGTATATTTTAAAGTTTCAATCGTTTTCTAGCGAGCACAACACAAGACATATACCTAAATATTCGAACATCATAGCGCCAAAAATATTTCGTTGTGTTTAAAGTATTTGCTAGCAGACTAAGACCTTTAAAATGCCCTAATTCTTAAACAATAATGTTTCTAATAATTGTTGTTGTTTAATATCGCTTGGCAATGCCAAAACGTTGCCAAGCATGTGAGGATTAAGATTTACGTCGCGTTGTGCCGCAAAAGGAAGTTAGGGGAAGCGGGAACGGGTAACGGCATGGAACGTTGCCTTGCCCAAGCAATGTGCGAGAGTCAACTCTGTGACACATGGGCGCTCCATTTCCGACAATCCCAAGGCACAAAAGGCCCACGCCCACAAATATGGTAACCACAAGAGCACCAAGAGCAAGTCACACGTTGCCATAGCACTCGACATTGTCGTAGCCGTCGTCTCGTGACGTTGACAACGACGACGACGACGTCGGCGACGTCGGCGACGATGGCGGTATTGTGGCTGCTACGTAATATTGCCGAACGCCCCGCAAAAGAGACGCGCAACAACGTTGCGTATGCGTAATATTTCAGCATTTGCACTCAGGCAACAACGCAACACGCTTCGCTGCCACTGAAACTGCTCCAACAGAGCTGCCTCATCGTCGTCATCCTCATTCGGCCCTAGCTTCCTTGCTGCGTGCCACTGCGTGTGTGGTCTACCATTATCTGTCTGGGAAGCCATTAATTTTTCAAGATTGATCCGGTATGCAAATTACTTACACAGAATGTGCACGAGCGCCAGCAGCGCTTCCTTTACTACTTTGCTACTTCAGCTCTCCCCCTCTCTCTCCCTCTCTCTCTCTCTATCTCTATTGTGTGTCTTTTTCTATGCGTGTGTATCTAGTGTGTGTGTGTGTGTGAGCTATTAGTGTGTGCGTGTGTGTGTGCGCTTGAGCACCAAATGTGTCTGCTTAAAATTTGCTGGCTCGTTTTTCAGTATTTTCTTTTTTCTATATATTATTTATTCTTTTTGTGCTTGCAGTATCTAATTATTTGGGCGTGGCCTTTAGGGCACCGCACAATTTAGCACGAAATGCGGCTGTGATTTAGCTTCGTTTGGCATAATTACCACATTGCGATTCATTGAATGTGTTTTCTTATGATTTAAATTGCCGAAGTTATATATCTGAAATGAAACAATAATTCTAATCTACTCTTCGTTCAGAAAATCTTCTGGAATCTATTGTATGAAAGCAGCTTTAATCTGTTAATCTTAAAGACGCTTTATAATTCTATTTGAAGAAATGGGGTAATCTTTAATTTGTTGAAGCATTATCTGCAGCTGGCAGCAACACTTGGATAAACACGCACAACACACTTCAGCTAAGCAGCTTGTGTCAAGTGTGTGTGTGTGTGTGTGGATGTGTGTGCCTCCCTGCAAAATGACAAAGATCACTTAACGGTTGGGCAATGTTAAACAAAAGTCTGTGGCAACATGCTAAATGCAATGTTGATGATGATGATGCTGACGATGGTGATTATGATGAGGGTCCTGTTTGCTAACAAGCATCAAATACAAACACACACCGAGACACTGTCGGGCAAGCGAACAAACAAAACGCGAAACTAGCAGCCGCATTTCTCGTTAACACATCGTGATAACAATCAAAGCGAAACAAAAGCCAACAACAAAACACACAACAAACGGGAACAGGAACAGAAACAGGAATATCATCAACGGCAACATGGTCAAAACAACAAGGGACACGCGTCAGGTAGTGTGGTATGTTTGTATATGTGTTTAGCTCAAATCCAGGATATACATATATATTTTTGGGGAACTGGTGCAGTAAGCGGCGAGCCGCAACGCGTTATCTTTGCTCAGCTTTGCATAAATCAACGTAGCACAACAAATTTTTCTAAAACCGAACCCAAGCGTTAAATTGGTATCTGCTTGTTTATGTGTGTCTCCCTCGGTGTGTGTGTGTGTGTGTGTGTTGGACAAATTATCTAAGACGCCCCTCACGTAAAATGCCAAAAACAAAATGAACTTTAACAACACGAAATCAACGCGGCAGCAACAACAAATAAAGATATGTAGTAGAAAGAAAAAAAAACACGAAAACAAAACTGTAAAGCAAACAAAACACGTCGACGGTCATTTAATTGGTTTACACACACACACACACACACCAGCAAATGCCCCCTTAGGGCTTGGTACTTGCTTCTATCTGTAAATGTGTGTGTGTGCGTTGCATAAATTACATGAAATTTACAAATAAATTACGCGCATGCAAAAGGCGGTCGCTGCTCACGTGTACCAAGCCCCAGTAGGGCGTTACGTTTTTGGATTTTGTACAACTACAGCGAGTAAAACGAGTTAATTTTATAATTGGCCAAACGGGTAGCTTAAAAATGCAACTGCCGGAAAGTATGCTATAAAAAATGAATAATGTAACTGATACTAAATGTAACACCATAGTTCAAGTAGATAGTTAATTATGAGATAAAAACAGTAATTTAGTTTTAAACTACAAAGGAAACAATTTATAATAAAAATAATACAGCTACAAAGCTTACCGAAGTTGAAGGCTCATAAACTCTGTATCCAAAATGTCATAAAATACTTGAGATGGTAATAAATGTTTGCCAATGTGCACTTTAAGGAATTGTTTCCTGTCATCATCCCCAAGCACAGCAAATGAAGTTCGTGGGTTAAATCAATTGAATCATCAATCAAGTCACAGGAAATTAACAGAGCTTATGCGAATTTAAGCATCACAATTTTGGCATTGTTGTGCATGTGTTTCCACCGAATTGATATTTCTATGTCAGGCGGGATTAAATGCTCTGTGCGCATGCATTTGTATTCGTATTTGTATTCATTTTAGTGTATGAATGTGTGTGTGTTCCATTTAACATTTGAGCCGCAAGACAATTGCTCTTAATAATGTTGGATAGGCGCGCGTGTTATGAGTGCCATCATCGAGGACGCGAGGAAAGCGAAATATCGCCGAGTTTTAATTTATGCACATTCGCACACACACACACACACACACACACTCAGACACTTACCACTGTGTGTGTGTGTGTGTGTGTGCTCTCTAGACGAGTGTGTCGCGAGCGCTTTTCATCGACATTTAATTGAAAGTAACTCAAGCGTGTCAGCAACGAGCGCGGTTAATGAGCGAGAAACTCGAATGTCTGTCAGACACCAACTCCCTCTCCTCCATTCTCCTCGCTCTTATCTCTCATTCTTTCTCTCACTTTTTATCAGTCCCCTTTCACTTGCTGTTCATCTTGCTTTAACTCTGTACGAAATATATGTATATGGCTGTATATATGGCACATGTCTGGCGACTGCAAACTTTTTTGTGCCAGCACGTGAATGACATCAATGACAGTGAAAAGGCGTTTTTCTGCACTTAATGAGCACACGACAACGAGGGGCGAACCAAGACTTCCATACAAAACGCAGCAGCAGCATCCCCCTCCGGCCAAAGCTAAGCAAGTTTCTTTCTTCTACATTCTCTTTTTTTTTGGCTTTTTATCTGCGCTGGCTGCGTGTGACAAGTTTATTTATGTGTCTGAAAGGCAACCAAATGAAAAAGAAGCTGAAGCAAACTTAAAAGACATCACCCGCAACACACAAATTTTTTTTGTGTGTTATTTAGTTCGCTTTCCTGCTTTGCGTTTTTTGGGACTATAGTAGTAGAAAGTTATAGGGAAAAACTGAATTAAATGCATGAATCAAGTGCATAACATAAGCAGAGGAAAACAAACTGACTGATGGCATATTCCGACATACTTTAAATCTATTTGGTAAATTTGTTCTAGCTATAGTTCACTTTAAAACCAGTGCCTAGAAGTATGCAGCGTCGAATTAGCAAATGTTAGTTTGCTTGTGGAATGCATTCCAACAACAAATCAATGCAAATAATTATTCAAATGTTATGCTGGTCAACAATTTACACAGCTCATAAACCAAAGGCACGCCACGACAGTACACACACACCACGTATACACACACACACAGCTGTATAATATGGGCAATCATGCGTCAACGCTCGCTCGCTCGAACTTGAACAATATTAAACTTTTAGTTATTTATATTAAAATTTTGCTTTATTGATGTGGTTGTTTATATTTGGTTGAATTTTTCTTTATGTGCTTGTTTGCTGTTCATTTTTATGAACGCAGCGGTTTAGTTTTAGCCAAGCTGTTGCCTGTTTTTATATGTTTATGTGGAACAAGCAACCAACTAATCCATATAATATGTATGTATAACATATGCGGATATAAACCATGTAAAGAATCGCATTTCTTATACTAGGTTTGACCTTTTTTTTTTGCTTATACTATTTTATTTTATTTTCTCTCTTTGTTGTTGTTGGCTTGTTTTGTACATGTGTTTGGCAATTTCCTGGCTACGAACGAGTTGACCACAAAAAAGGCAAAAGTCAAATAGAGAAAAAGAAAATAAAAAGCAAATAGAAAGCACAACGAGCTGCAAATAAAAACCAAACCCAAGCAATCAACAAATACATTTCAACAGCACCTTATAAAAGTATTTGAACCTTATGCTGACCAAATTTTATCGCATTTGACACACACACACACACCCACACACCCACACATCTAAACACTACACACACTTATTGGCATTGATTTTGGCTTTTATTAGCTCGAGCTGCCGCAGCAAAGAAGTTGCCAAAGTCGCACTTGACTTGACTCCATCGAGTTACCCCCCACCACCACCCCCTCTAGCCAAAGGCTTGTTGCCGCACTTCAGCTTCAATTGCCGTAATCCATTGCAAAGGCGGCGTGGGATCACGTACAGCATGCACAGCGAGTATATCTTTTTAAAAACATTGTTAAAGTTTTGCTTTAGTTGTGCTAACCCCAACCAACACTTCTCCCTCCCCACATATATCTTTTTTTTCATGTACTCTCTTTTTTTTGTTATTGAATTCGAGTTCAATTTGTTTTTATTGATTTGCCATTTTGCACTAGCCCCAGAGAGATGTGACGGAAATTGTCAATGCTTTACAACAGTTGCACCCTTGCACCCTCACACCCCTCCTTCGTACAATATCATCATGGCTTTTTGAGTTTTATGTGCACTTGATAAAATTTCAATGGCTGAAACAAAAACCCCAACGCATTCGGCATCTGTTCGAGGTCTCTGGTTTTTCGCGCCCGTTCTCCTGCCTTTAGTTTTATGTGATATTAAAATTGATAGCGAATCTGCTGCTGCAACACAGTTCAAGTGTGCGTTGGCGAGGGGGAGAGGCACTTTTATGGCGCGTTCAGCAAGCCCGAACGCTTGGCAAATTGATTTTCATACGATTTTCAATAAAGCCAATTCCATATTGCGCATACGCAGTGTGTGTACGTCACAGGCATGCATTATGCTTGGCCAACGCATTGTGCAAGCAATATCTAATAAAATAAAAACAATATAAACAAATACTACACATACACAAAGTGGCACAAAGCACACGTTCAAAAGCTTGCAACAATGTGCTTCATATGAAATAACTGTAAAATGGGTTAGAGGCAAAGCAAAGCCTAAAAAATATTTAAGGATTTAATATTTCAATTGTTGACACAAAAAAGTTTGCACAATAAAAGCTTAAAGTTCTAAGAACAACTTAAATATTTGAGATTCTTAGCTAGCTTATAAAAAATATATATTATTTGCCCTTAAATGTTGCATGCAACAGACAGAAATTGTGCGTTAGCAAAATGGCTGAATGTTGTTCGTGGTTCCGTTGTCGAAAACTCTAAAGCTTGAACGCCAGCAGCACAGTGTCATCATATCAATGGCCGCTCGACAACAATGATAATAACAACAATAACAGCAACATACACATAGAGCACACAACAATAACAACAAGTGCCCCATAGAAGTCACACATATAGCCGACTAATGCAATAAAACACAGACAATGTGTGAAGTTTAGCGTTCGAATTTCCGAGTGCATTTTCCATTTTGTGCAGCGCATTGATGCAATACACACAGGACCGGGGGGGAGGGGGTGTGTGTGTGTGTCTCTTTGTTGTCACCCTCACACACATACACACACAAACACAAAAGCCAAACCTCGACAAACGCAACGCTTGAATATGGGCGTCGCTGCGTAGGCGTGGCTGCGTGTATAATTTGCGATTTATGAGCACCAATGTTGACAGCAGCAGCAGATCTGGTTGTGTGTGTGTGTGTGTGTGTGGTGCAGGGCGCAACTGTTACACGTGCTGTGCATCGTCTAATGCGACGACTGACAAACACCTACGCACACACACACACAGATATAAAGAGAGTGAGAGGAACTTGCACAATGTGTCAAATGTCATATATGTGTCGCGTTAATAAATTCACTCAAATGCTTCAATGTTCCCGCTGGCTGGCATAATAAAAAGTGCGCCACACACACACACACACACTAGAACAGCAAATCTATCTGTATAAAGCGTAACACATCTATCCCTCTTTTTGCTCTCTATGCGACAGTCAATTGTCAATGACAAATACAATCCAATTGGCACACAGGATGAGTCTAGAATTACCAAACCGATTCAGCTTGAATTTTATTATTGCTTTTGTATCTACTATAAAAGAGTGCGCAACAACAAGAGTTCCAGCGATCTGTGTAGAATTGCAGTGTGTAGAAAGTTAATCTGGAAAAAAATAATATGTTTCCATAAATTCGAAATACTCCAGACACAAAAAAATTAGGCCATTCTAAAGAGCATCTTTTGGTTTAGTTTAACATTAGTATAAGGAATAAAAACAGCTGCAGCAGCATTTATAACGACTGCTTACAAATAAATTGCCCCAAGAGAATGAAATCTAAAAAAAGTACTCTTTATGTACATAAATACTTTTAGTTTGGGGCTGGCCAAATGAACTGCAAATAATGCAGAAGGCGGCATATAAATAGTCGGCACAAAAATGTTGCAGATATACATATATACGTATGTATATATGCACATACATACATGAATTTGTCATTGAACTCGACTGCAAGAGGAGGAGCCCTTCTCCAATGGCTGCTTTGAAATCTATTTAATTGCAAAATCACAGCCAAAAAGTGAGCAAAACGTTGCAAGAGTCGTTTGTTGTGGCATGAGTTTTGTTTTTCTTTGCCTTTGCCTTTGCCATTGCCATTGCCTGATTGCGTTGAGGCACCTTGCCAAGTGGCAGGCAACGCGCTCGAGGAAACCTGAGCCGGATGAACAAACGAACATACCAATGGCAATTGCCAAAAACTTTGGCCAGCATCATCGTCAGTGCCATCATCAGAGGCCAAAAGCTTGCCAAACGCCGAGCCGAGACGGCTAAGAAAACTGCCCAGTTCTCTTCTCTATTCTCTTCTGTTCAGCTCTGACATTTTTAGCTACGTTTTGTCGTACAACAAAACTGCATAAATTTAATGCGAATTTTGGCAAACGATGCGACAACGTTGGCTACACGTGCCAAAATACCAGCGCCAAGTCCACAGTCAGGCCAACGACGCCACGCATTCGAGTTCGAGTTTGAGTTTGAGTAGAAAGCGTTTTTGGAGGGAGGGAGAAGTGTGGAGAGTGGTACATGGACATCTCTCTAGGCTCATTCTATGCATTTCCGTGTTGGCATTTGTCGCTGCTCTATTGTGAGCGATTGCACAGTGGTGCAAAAGCACAAACGAACGCATTTTTTTATTCAGAAAAAAAAGCAACACGAAAATCAACTGTAAAAATAGTTGATTTTACTATGCGGGTTTCCACCATGAAACTGAGGGATTAGCTGGCATATCAACAGGCAGACAGACAGACAGACGGACAGAAAAACAGACAGACATGTATATGTCAACTCAGCTTGCGATGATTATCAAGAATATATATACATTATGGGGTCGGAGACTCTTCCTTCTATGCGTTACACATTTCATCACAAAATTAAAATATAATAATATGCTATTAATAAAAGTGCATAACAGTGCAAGAAATGAGTATCGTTTTATGAAGTGCTTATAAGAAAGAGATATTTTTATATTCAAAAAAATAATATTTCCACTTACCCCTTGTCCATTTAAGAATATTTTTTTTTAATGATGTTCGAAAAAAAATATATGTTTGTCGTTAGCGTAACGTACGTAGACGTAACATAACTTAAACGTAAAGTATCTTAACATTACGTTACGTAAACTAACGTAAGGACTTTTAAGGCACTGCTCTCCTCCTCGATTCTCAAAAATTCAAGTAAGCTTGGCTGATTTTGTAAGTGTTAGTATAAGTAAATGTTTCAGCATGCGTGTGTTTTTGTTATTAAATGTATATTATTTATTGCACACAAACATATTTTTGAGTCTACTAAAATCACTCAATACCAAAATTCTTAAATGGACAAGTAAGTGGAAATATTATTATTATTTTAAATATATAATAATATCCTTTGTTTATAAGCACTTTATTTAAATAATTTGTTAAATATACCATGCATTTTCGTATTTGTACTCCTTTTTTACTGAGTGTACCTAAGATAAACTTTAATAGTAAATATTTTTACCAACTGAAATGAAGTGAGTGTGCCTACTGTACTATAGTAGTAGCCAAAAGCCTAGCAGTCAGCACCTCAATTCCGCCCTTCAGCCCACACTTCCTCCTCTCTTTCTGTTTTTATATCCCTTTCTCTCTCTTTGCCACTCGTTTTGTGTATATGCATTATAATTTGAGTGGCATGCTGAGAGTTGCTTTTGTTTTGCTTTTAATTAGATTTACATTGGCCACTTTTCAGTTGCGGCTGCCTCACTCTCACCTCCTACCCCTCATGCCACACTCTCATCATGCTGCAAGCCTAGCAAACACTGCGCTTTGTTTATTTTGGCGCCTTGCGCATAGACAACAACCCCAACCCTTACCCCACCACCCCCTTCTACCATAGTGATTGCCACTGTTTTTTCTCCTTCCCCTTCCTTTATTTTTTGTGTTTTGTTGAGTTATTTTCAACAGCTTCACTTTTTGCACTTCCGCTTTGTGTGTCACTAATTGCTTTTGTGTTTCAGTATTTACAATTGTTTTGATTCATTTCTTTCTGATTCCCCCCGTCGCTCAACCCCCAAACCCCCCTCTCTCTCCCTCTCTCTGCAGTTCTGCGTGCTTAATTAAATGCACTTTGAATGTCGTCGAGTCTCCAATGCGCCATTGTCCAGACTAGCAGACAGGCTGCCTTTTGGCCTCTCTCTTTTTCTTTCATACTCTTCTTTTGTCTGTCTCTAATCACGTTCTATAAATACAATTCCAATGAAATTTCACTGCATTTTCACGGCGCATTCCTAATTGGCACAAACCCTCAAAAATTGAATCGATTTGCAAATGCAAAAACCCAAAAACCTAATTAGTTAATCCAGGGATACTAAAGTTCTCTGGATGTGTCTGGAACATAATTCGTGATATATTATACCTATGAGTTCCTGAAGATAAGCAAAACCAATTCATAATCATAAGAACAAAACTTCTACTCCCTGGCTGCTTAAGCACTGCGTCCCTGGTTAAGTGAAGAGAATAACTCAGAAAAGTTGTGAAGAATAATATCGCGTAATGCTGCTGATGATGCTGCTAATTCAAAACCGGAAAAGCTTTTAACCAATTTACATAATTTGCTAAAGACCGACTTGGGCCATAGACGACCATACAGTCCCGACAATCCCCTAACCTCCCTACCCACGCCCACTCAATCACGTCTCGTCTCGTTTCGTCCAAGTCGCTATCAAGTCGTCTGGCTCAAGTCATTTTTCTCGTCCTTCACGGCGACAAAGGACATTTTTAAAGAAATTAATTAATGAAATGTTGATTAACTTTTGCCAGCCAGTCGAAAGCTCCTTCCGCCTGCCGCCTGACCAACAGGCTTAGAGGGATTGAGGAGGGGGTGGACTTGGTCGTCTGAGATTTATGTCGAGGCATTTGTCATGGCAAAGAGTAAACAAGCGCTGGGCGGTATCGCTACGCTGTGTGGGCGTGTCGCACCGAGTGGGCGTGAGCATAATCCACAAAATAATGCGCATTAAAGCTATTTACAATTCGTGAATTTATTCTCCAAAAAAAAAACAAAAACAACAAAAAAAACCCAAGAACGAACGGGTTGTGAATGGAAGTCGGAAGCCGGAAAACGTTCTTCGTCTGCTGGATTTTTGGATTTGGATCTGGGTCTGGGCTAATTAGCGTGAATGCTTCAAAATACAAAGCAAATGCTGAAAAACGGGGTCGCTGCTTACCATTTACCATTTACCCTTGCCAATCCAATTAAGAGAACATGACACAAGGTATCATTCAAATATTTAATTTGCCAAATATCTGACCCACTTTGGGATGAGGAAAATTGGTAGCTGAAGTAGGCCTAAGAAAAGAGTTTGATTTGAATGGCAATGCTAAATGTTGGTTCGACTTGAGCCGATTATATATTTGATGGAGTAGTTTGAAATACTTTAAGATCTGCTAGACCAAGGCAAACATTCTTGCTATTACTCATGCCTAATCGAGGAAAGGGTATTCAAACGCATTTGCCATTATTCGTGCAGTGCGATTAATCATTGTTGGGCTTGCTTTGTTATTTGTGGGGGGAAAGGCGGGCTAGGCGACATGAAACTCGTCAAGTTGTTTTGTGCTTGATTGATTTATGTATTTGAGCCCCATTGTTTGGCCCTTAATTAGTTTGACCAGGTGGCTGATTTTGACTGCCACTGAAAGGCGCCGCGCCATTGGATGGCTTACAAAGTTGCTCTAGGCGCTATTAGTCAAAGTCTAAGGAGCTGGCGATAAGTTGGCACACACACACACACACCTTGGACACACCGATTTATTGCGCATCTGATTATCAAATTGCATAAAAAATGGTTGGCCAATAAAACATTTTGACATGCAATTCATACCTTTAGATTTTTACATTTCTCCATTTGCCGTCTTCGACTGCAACCCTTTTATTTTTTTCTTGGCTCCCAGCCTCTATAAATAACATGACGCAATCTATGGGTGCAAGACAAAAAAAAAAAAAAGAAGGGGAGTAACAAAAAGAAAAATATATAAGAACAGAAAACATTATTTGGCAATAAAATGGAAATCGATTCGGCGAACGGCAAACGGCGAGCAAAGTTGACAAATTGCAGCCAAGGAACAAATGGAGCGCCGTAAGAAAAATAATATCGACTATCAAGGATTTCCCGTTCACCCTCATCCTGCCTAGATACTTTGCTGCCTTGGCTGCTGTTGCTGTTGATGCTGCTGCGACAAATTTACATGCCCCAATTGCAGAACCCGCCGCGCGTCCATTTACTTGAAACGACGCGTCGTTCAAATTGAAAATGGTTCGTAGACAAACACACACACACACACTTGCACACACACACACACTTGCACAGGGACATCCTTTGTGCGGCGTCTGCTGCTGTTGCTCCATCTGCGAGTGCTTCTCTGCCCCAAACTCCCCTCCCCTTTTGCTGATGCACCCTTTGTACTTGTCATTTATGAAAATTTGTTTATTTTCGTAATGCTCCATTTGCAAATGTAGCCAAAGTAAATATTGGCGCTTCATATGGAAACACTAAAAGACTGGGCATGTCCATAGCTCTATCTTCCTCGCCGTTCTCCTCCCACCTCTTTCGCATGCCTCTTTACAAAACCCTTCATTTCGTGCAGCCTCTTATACATATATATGTTTTTTATGGTTTCAACTGCCTGGGCATAACTCATGCGCCTTTTGTTACATATTTTCATTTGCCGAATTTAAGTTTATTTTTTCATTCCGTTTCCTCTTTTTTTTGCACTTTTTCGCTTTAATTGATAAAAGCTCATATATAAATGAGACATCGATAAAAAAATATAAAAATTCGAAGTGTGCTTTAAGGCTGCAAATTAAACGACATTGTATATTATAGCTTTTTAATAAATGGGAGAAGACGCAGCAAGACCAAGCTCAGTTGAGCTGAGTAAACCAATTCCGGAGACATACTTATTGGGCATATTACGTCACAGCTGCTGCTGAATTTCCCGTCACAGTCGACATCAAACGCCATTTTCCAGCTATTCACTACACAACAAAAAGCTAAATAAACAGAAAATCAACAACAACAATTGGAAAGCATGCAAACGATTGTTTTTTTTTTAGTAGTAGTTGTTGTTGTTGTATAACAGCTATTGTTGTGCAGAAAACGCGCGAACGAGCCATAAAAATGCGAGGCCAAAACAGTCAAACTTATGTTGTGACAGCAGAAGACTCCTAGCTTGCCCCAAAAGCCATCCGCCTCCACCTCCCCCTCTCCGTACCCATCACCATCGCCATCCCCAAATCTGAACCCCAACCTTTAACATTTCATTTTGAATCCTGCGCTACTGGCGCTTATATTTTATTGCTATTATCCTGTTTACTTCATGTTTATGAACAAGCACACCCACACACACACACATGTGGGTGGCTGTGTGTTTTCGTTATGGTGTGCGAATTAGTTGTGGCAGCGAAATGAAAGTGAATGCTTTTTTCCACTTTTGGTTCAATTGAATTTTTACTGTGGCTGTCCAAAAAAAAAATAAAAAGAAGATGGAAAAAGTAATAGTAAGAGTGAGAGTTGTTGTTTTTGGGGGGAAAAATATAGCAAAGGGTCTCCATATGTGGATACGAATCATATGCTGCCAGCGCTAAGATGTCAAACACCACAATTGTTGTATACCCTGTAAAATCTAGTAGCAATTTACAAGGGGTTGTTTCTTTCCTCATAAACTATATAAAACTTTGCAAGCTATCATCGCCAGAGATTTTTTTTCTTGTAGAGGAAAACCATCCAATATATTATCTCTGCAAGAACTCTGGGTGCTTTTGTTATGAATATAGTAGTTGCAACATCCCACAGCTCAAGCACTTGATAAGAAAAACTGCTGGCGTTGTACCTTTTGCAGACCTCACAAACCCAAAACTAAATTCATTTCCTTTGTCTGGCTAAGGGAGAAGGGAGGGGAAGCTAAAAGCACTGAATATATAAGAAGACGACATTGTCATATTTTCAAATTGAGTGTACAAGTGGGTGTTTCTCTAGTGTGTGTGTGCGTGTGTGTGTCCCCTTGTTAGGAAGACAGCACACATTTGTTTAGTCTAATAAACATTTATAGGAGTTTTTTGGTTGAGGGGAAGGCGAGGCGGGGCGGTGGGAAAGTGCGAAGGCAACTTGAATGTCGAGTGTCAGAGCAAATAAATTACATCAGCAGCAACTAACAAATCAAATAATGCATGCATAAATTTAACAATTTTCACTAGCCAGAAAGTAGCTAGTAAAAGCAGAAAGAACTTTGTGGACAGTTCTGGTGTTGGTTGCGTTGGCTGCGTTGGCGTTGGCTGCTTTTCCAATGACTCGTTTTGTAATTTATGACTTGGCAGGACTGAGCAGGAGCAAGAAAACAACCAGAAGCAACCAGAAGCTGTAGTTGAAGCCAAGCCAAACCAAGGCTTCAGCGCCTCCTTTCAAATGACAATTTTCGGCACAATTTTCGCCGCGATGCGAAGACACGAAGCCTGGTGCGGGTGCGGGTGCGGTGGTTAGGACACTTGAGTGTGTGCGGGGGAAATTGTAAAATTGTTGAAATATAAAACTTTCCGCTGCATAACGAGCTAACGATGCGGAAACCTGAAGAAAGTTATGTTATCAATTTCAGTAGCAACAAATAAATTTGAATTTAACACGGGGCCAAGCCATACAAAAAGGCCATCAGCCAACTTCTGAGAGTTATGTGCTCTCCTTGCACTTATGGCACACACAGACACACACACACGTACTAGTTTTAAAGTTGCAGACCAGCTGCAGATAAACATGGCAAACAAGGAGCTTTAAGTGCTAAACTGAGGCCATAAATCTGTAACAACTATTGAATATTGTTAAGGAAATGTGTTATGTGAAAGAAACACACAGTCATAAATTCATTTTTCACACTTTCAAACACTTAGTTTTGTATGGTCTACAAAACGATTTCGCTTTTATCTAAATCTAAAGTTGAATGGGAGAAATCTCTCTCATAATATCTCTTCTCAACCTTAAGTTCTATGCAAATTTAGGCGATTTTGTTGGGAATTCGTTTTCAAGCACTCGCTGCTGGCACACTTCAAATGATAAGTTGTACAAAACTAAAATTGTGGCCATGTTTTTGTCGCCGTCTCAGCTTGGTTATAAAATCAATTTCCGCTGAAGAATTCAATTTCCGAATGCAATAATTATGCCAAGTGTCAATGCAAAAACCACAAAAAAAAGAATAGAAATCGAGTCAGATTTCTTTTCCTCCCTCTTTTACACGGCTGGAAGGTTGGCGCACCTTGCAACATCCCGCGCGCTGCATGCAACACCGTCAATTAATAACTTTTCTTTTCTTTTATTTGTTGATTTTTGTGTTTGTGTGTGTAAATCGTTTGGCACAAATCTTAACTGCAACTGGAAGCGCCGTAGTAAAATCACATAAATCCTTGAGCATTTAATTCGAACAATAAGAAAAATAATTACGAGTGCTGAGCACGTGAGTCAAGAGCACTTAAACGCGGGAGAGTGGGGGAAGGAGCGTAGGGAGGGTTAAAGCCGTGAAAAAATTACAAGTCGAGACGCGCCCCAAACAACGTTTGGATTTGCAACATTCAACTGACAGTCGCCCGGAAGCAGCAACAAACTGTGTGTGTGTGTGTGTGTGTGTGTGTGTGTAGAGGATGGGGTTACTTGTCAGGCAGTTAATCTAAGCCATCAAGCTGAAGCGCCGACTCGCTATCCAGATATCCCAGCACAGCAGCGTCAGCGGAAAACGCCGTACACAGGTGCAATTAAGAATTTTCCACGGAAGCCAACTCAACTAAGCAATGTGTGCGAGTGTGTGTGAGAGAGAGAGAGAGAGAGAGGGAAAGACCTTGCCTCGAACCCTTTTGCGACTAGTAAGTAGTGTCTACAAGGCAGCCAGCCAACCTACCTCTCTCTTCCCCTCTCCGAGCTGGCGCTCGTTTACTATTCATTCTGGCGTGCCATTAAGATTTGTTGTTTGAATACATTTACCATTTGTTAGTGCAGCCATTGCTGACTGTGTGAATGCGAAGGTGTCTGTCTGTCTGTCTCTCTCTCTCTCTGTGTGTGTGTGTGTGTGCGTGTTTCGTTCTGCACTCACAGCAATTATTTACTTGCGCTTAAAGCTAAAAGGCTTTAATTGCGCGATTATTTGTCTTCTTCATTAAGCGAAACACGCAAATCTCAAAGGCAAAAGCCTTTGAGTCCCGAGAAGTTCGGAGGGGAGCTAAAGAGGCATGACAGTCAGAGAAACAAGAAAGAGACAGGTAGAATGAGAAAGAGAGATGAAAAGTGGCTGCGTGTCACGGGGAACGTGATGAGAGCTTAAAGTGACAGCAATAAGTTCTTGTACAGCTGCAGTAAAAAAAAAAAGAAGTAGAGAAATTAAGAAATAAATAATTTAAACACTAACAAGTTTAAAGTAAGTTTTCTACTTGGCCTTAAATACTTTTAAGCACAATAACCAACAAATCGTTGCTCTACCAAAATGTTATCAAGTATACGCATCGGTTTCGGTTCATAAGCTTGGTATAGACAACAAGCTGGGGCTTTACTGTGGTTATTTAGGTGTTGTGCATGAACTTTTGCCGCCAACTGTAAGCTGCACACGCGACTTCTTGCCTCACAGTGGCCCATAAAAGCAAAAACACACACACATTCAGCGAAAGTTTCTAAATTATTGCAAAACAAGCAGCAACAACAACAACAACCATAACAATAATAACAACTATTTGTGCCAGGAGCCGCGCCTCGCAGGATCTCGTCGTCGTTTTTAGTGCTTAATATCAAGACTGTGAGCCAACAACAACAACAAGCGACGACTACAATTAAAAGCACACCTTTTTGCAGGTGGCAACGATGACGACACGACACGACACGCCAGCAGCACTAGCGGGAGAGGATGAGGGTTAATGGGTGAAAAAGTTGCCATTTTCCAGCTGGTTCCTCAATAATTGACAAGCCCCCAATGAGGCAAGCACAGAGACTGAGAACAAAGTGAAAACACAACGCGAAAATGTTGCAACGTTTTAGTTTTAATTCGAGAGCGAGAGAGAGAGAGAGAAGTGCTAAGAAATTTAACCTTAGCGCCCAAGTGTTTTATTATGTGTGTAGTTTTTCAGTTCAGCTGGAATGTGTTCAGGATGACCTCCTCCTGCTCCACCTGATCCTGCGGCTCCCCCAACTTCACAAAGAGAAAAATCCAGAACCTTTTTGAACTACTTCGTGCGCGAAATGAAGCCAAAGTTGAAGTTATCCCACATGGGCATGTCTGTGTGTGTGTGTGTGTGTGTGTGTGTGTGTGTGTGTGTGTGTGTGTGTGTGTGAGGGGAAACGGAAGCAAATAGCAAAAGGCAAAAAAGAAAAGTCGCTTCCTCTCTGTTTAGCGCCCGGCTGTTGGCAATCAAATTGCTGAGTCAGTTAGCCAGACATATTGAGCGGGCTAAAACTACCCGCCCCCCACTTCCCACCCCCTCATCAACCCCTCGGAGCCAAATTGGCCAACTACAACTAAGACAATGTTTGGCTCGCGACCCTATTTAAAGACACCTACGGCTGTCTGTGTGTGTGTGCGTGACAAAATGGTATTTAAAGGCAGCCGGAAGCGGCAGCAATTTAAGTTGCAACCAGCGCCTCGTGGCATGCATTCATTAATGCTGACTCAGTTTATTACACTTCTTCTTCATGTTGTTGTTGTTCTTGTACGTTTGTCTTCATTTACCTTAACACACATATATTTTCAAGTGGGGTATTTTGGAATACTCTCAATTTAAGATATTCTTTCTTTAAATTCAGAGCTTCAAGACAAATATTGGAACACTAATTTTCTTGTTTAGTTCCCCAGAAGAATTCATTTTAAAGCTTTAAACCTTAATTTTTACATTTTCATTTTTATACTTTTCTTTAAATTAGTTTATTTTTAACTAAATTTTAAATTAAATTAATTTTAGTTTTATGTCAGCTGTTCTTAGTTGACAATAAATAAATAAATAAGAAATGTTTAACAGCAGTTATTACGATTTAACGATAATTGAATGTATAGTGAAATCTTCTTATATCTTTCTTAATCTTAGTCTTAACTAACTCTTAATTTTTCAGACTTGTTTCTTTGCCAGTTGTAGGCTCTTTGTACCACCGCGCACCACCACGATCCACGACCACATCATTAAGTTGGGGAGAAAGCCATTTTATTTGTCGAAGATAAATTCATTCAAGATGTGCGCGAGAGAATTAAAACTGCTGGTTAAGAGTTCGTTTCGTTTCGGTTTCGGTTTGAGTTGGAGTTCGAGTTTTGCAAGACTTTGCGAAAAACGGCACCCCACAAAACTTTATCCAGCTCTAGCAGCTGAAGAGGCAATAGGATTGCTGCAGCAGCATACTATCATTATATGGCAACTTTGATTGGCAACCTGAGGGTGCATATTATTTACCATACTACATTTTCCCTACCTCCCCCGCGCGCTCTTGTACTATATTTACACAGGCTGTCGCGTTGGAAAAGTTTTTTGTTTTTGTTGCAGGGAGCCAGCACAAATCGACGTTTTGGCAACTTTTAACGCACCCGCATGCAACTTCAACTTGCCTCCAAATTGTTGCAAATAAAATTCAACGCCCGCGCTTTTCCTTAATTTCTTTAATAGTTGTTCATCACCATCATCAACGTTTGTGTTGTGTGGGTGTGTGTGGTAAGTGGTTGTTAGCATGCATTTTGCATAGGTGGTTTTTGGGTGGTGCGCGCGCTTTTGGCATAGGTTAAATACTTCTCTTAATTTATATGACACACAGTCTGGCGCACTTTCTATTTTCCCCACACCACCTACGACCATGAGTGTGTGTTGTGTTTGTGTGTGTGTGTGTGTTGCTGCAATTTAGTCGGTTCGGGTTTTACTTGTTCAACACTGATATTGTCAATTAGGACGCATCGTTAACATCCACATAAAATAAACAACAAAAGATTGACCCAAAAAATAAAGGAAATAAAGGCAATAAATTGTTGCTCTAATATTTCATGGTATATATTTAAGAAACAATATTAAACGTTATTTTCAGCATAGTCTGCAATCACAAACTCGCTTGTTAAAATCAACTTTGACTTTTTATCCCACAGATTTCCACTAATGAATTGTCATCCTGTCATTCTTAACTGCAATTTCCTCCAACGTCATCGATTTTTGCCATGCTCTAAAGTATTCCTATTACACCAAACCAACAACAACAGCAACAACAACAAGTTGCCACACTGTGTGTTGCAAGTGGCGCACATTTGCCGGGCATCTAATCAACAGAATTTAGCATCATTTTTGTGCCTGCGACATGTAAGCTGAATGGGGGATAAAGGGAGGGGGGTAGTGGGGTGTGGATTGACAGGGGGGGGAAATGAGGTGGTGCAAACGCACCATTTGTGTGAGTATCAGTGACAGGGGCAGAGGCAGAAGCACAACCGCTGCGGGTGTCATCAATTCCAGTTTGCTGTGTAAACCAAACCACCTCTCCACCCCTCTACACCACCCAGCTGTTTTTGGCACTGATTTGGCGCTGATTTTGCAAGAAGAGAGGCAAAAAAAAAGAAAGAAATGTGACGACGCACATCAAATCCATCAACGGGTTGAAATTGCAACATTCAACGCTGAACACAAAGAAGAAAAAAAGTATGCACATATATATGTAGTTAGGCAAGAGGTACGGTGAGAGGAGTGAAGAGAGAGATGCTGAAAGCCAAGTCAAATCACCGGCCCAGGACAACATGCTGATGTTTATGTGTGTGTAGATGTGTGTGTGTGTGTGTGTGGATGCCACCCGTCGATGGCTGCGTGACACGAATTCCAGTGTTCTGGTCGAGGGCTTCGCCAAAGTAGATGCCGCTTAAAAATTTAAATTGTATTTGCGGCAGCGGGTGGCAGTGGCAGGTGGCAGGTGGTGCCACACTAAATCAAAGCAAGGATAACGCCCATCCTTAACGAGCGACAGGCGACTAGCGTCACTTGACGGCTTCCAAAGTAAAAGAAAATAACACGAAAAATTGCACATAAAAATTGCAAAAGCCTGCAGAGCAGGAGGGTGAAGAGAGTGGTGCATGGTTTTGTGGCACTGTTTAAAATTCAATCGTACATCCACAGTGCGCACAGTGGGCTATTGTGGGCAGCGGGGGGTGGGTGGCAGTGGCAGTGGCAGTGGCACACCTGCTGATGAGTAAATCTTAAGTGCAATAAAGACGGCAACGCAACAAAATCCAAAGTACGTGCAGCTAGAAACCCGGAATGGTTGGGTTTTCTATCCTGCCTCCACTCACTTACTTAGCGGGATTTTGGGTCTCGTGTTTTGCGCACAACTTTGCAAGTTTTGCCATTCTTTTAAGTAGTACATGACCCAGCTAGCTAGGCAGCCTCTGTCTCTCTATAAGAATCCTTCTCTCTGTCTCAGTCTGAGTCTTTGTTTTGTTCTACTTTTACGTTAAATCGTAAATTTTGCAAAAATAAAATAGAAAAGAAGAAGAAAAAATAGTGGAAAACTTTTGAAGCGCCTACGTGACGCACTGAAGCAGATTTCTGTAAAATCCACCAAGCATAGGTACAAAAAAAAAACCAATGGAAAAAAAAAAACATGAAATAGTTTTTCAGCCTTTACCGTGCGCAAAAGTTGCGCTAAACTCAGACGCAAGTGTTAAGTGCGTTGGTTTAGCCAAGTAGAAGAATAGGGGGCTGTTCGTGGAACCTTTGAGGTTAGGGGTTATGGTGGGGTGGTGTGGCTAGGGGGGGTTTGGCATTTGCCAAGCTAGTTAGCAAAGGAGTTCGCTGAGCCACAGCTGAACTTTGAGCTGCCAAGAAAATTGCAAAGCTATTGTACCTAAGAACTTGCCGTAACAATGCCCCCGAGCCTTTCTCCTCCTCCTCCCTCCATCGCAACTTCAACTACTTCACTGATGGTTAAAATAAAGAAATGCTTTCCGAGTGCAAAAGTTCTTTAACGCTCTGCACACTCTATCGATTTGTAAAACGCCTTGATTTATTGAGAAATTCACTTGAAATTTTCGAAAACATATTTATTTAATATGAGTGAGCTTCTGGCATGGCTTCTGACTTAAAGTTGCAGCTTAAAAACGCACAGATAAAAAAAACCAAAAAAAAGTGCTGATTACGCATACGCCATGTAACGCTGACAGCGAGAACAAAGCTCGCATCATAAAAATAAAATAAGTAAGATTATTATAACGCATTAAGTGTGATTAAAAAGATGCCCTCAACTTATTAACTTAACTCCAATATTTATAAAAAATTAAAATATTTAAAAACTTTAATTCTTAGAAGAATTATTATAAGAGTTCCGATTTTCTTCCACAGTTTCTTACAATACTCGTTCATCATACCCGTTGTGTTTGCTTATAATTTTTAATGGCTATAGGGTACACAAAAATATAAAAAGACGAAAGAACAAAGCTGATTATCCTTATAAATATTTACCGGCAAAAAAAGCGTCTCTCACTTTTTATGTGAATTCTTAAATTTTGTGCATTAAATTGTAATTCTCGTAAATTGAGGGGAGCATGAAGGGAGGGCCATTGCCAATGTTGGTAGCAAAGCATTTTAGCATATTTACTTATATATCAGTCATTTTAACGATTTACAGCAAAAATTTCATGCATTTTATGTGTGTGCGTGTGTGTGGGTGTGTGTTGTAGTTAAGCAAACATGTCACTGAACATGTGTGTGTGTGTGTGTGTGTGTGTGTGTGTGTGCGTAAGCTTGAAAGGCCCTTGACCAAGTAACCATAAAGCATGAAGCAGTTGCTGCAAATAAGTAAGGCTAGACATCCTTAAGGATGAGAGAGGGTGGCAACTCTGGTCAAAACGAGAAGCACCCAGAAGCTGAGCCATGAGCTGAGCTGCCACACATCCCCCTCTCTCCACCCCCTCTCCCACCCTGAGTCATGTTCCATGTTTTGTCGTGTTTCATGTTTCGTTACGTTTGCGTTTTGAGTGGGCGCTGAAACGGTTGCGGGCGGGTAGGGAGGCGGCGGGGTTGGGATGCGGGTGTGCTGGTGTTGGCCAGTGGGGCAGCGGGGCGGTGGTGCGGTTGGGTTGGATGTGTGGCTTGTAGCAGGAAACATGAAATTTTAATAATGTTTATAATGCCAAAAGGATTTGTTAGTCGACGGCTGCAGACTGAACTGAACTGCACACACCATGTGTGTGTGTGTGTGCGAGTGTGTGTGTGTTTACTTGAACGTACATTGCCATTAAGCGTGGTCACAGCCCCCGCCATCCCCCTTAACGCTCAGGCAATGACATATTGCGCTGCACAAATCCGCAAACAAACTTTATATGAGTGCCAAAGGATATGAACAAACAGTGAAGCTTGGCTAAAGCAGCATCATTGACATATATATTTGAGATGTAGTTGCACATAGATAAGGGAGGGGTGGAAAGGATGCACACAAAAGTCGACGATGACCCAAACTGGCAACAGCTTCAACCTGGCCAAACATTGAGGCCACTTGTCAAACTGTCCGACACAACAGCAGCAGCGGCGGCAACAGAATCAACATGCAACATGCCACCGACGTCGCGACGTCTGCCTCGGCCACTTCCACTTTTTGATATTGAAAGCGAGGCGCTTCAACTTGACTGTTTTTTTTTTTTTTTTTTTGTGCAGATTTTGGTCAGGCGGTTTCGTTCAATGAACCGCATGATTTTAATGCTCTCTCTCGCCTGGCCCAAATATTTTGGCCATGTTATTAACTTCAGCAAACGCTTAAGCCCCGCTGCGATGAGATGCACATCTTCTGGTCATATCAACTGGAAAATTCTCTCTCTGTCCTGTTGTGGCTTAGTTGGTTTTTGGGTGTCTTTACTTTTATGTCTCGGCTCTCGTCTGTTTATTGAAATTACGTTTTACGATATTTGTTATAAAATTTAATTGGGCAATTGCGAAGAAAAGCTTCACATGTGTCCAAGGATAAAAAGCTGCTCAATACAACTTGATAGTTTTTAGGTTAAGTGCTTGATATCTTTATTTATAACTCACACAGAGAGAATTTTCTCGCCATAGATTGTTGTCTGTCTGACTTTAAAGTGTTGCATCCAACCACCCCCCTCGAGAGACCTTTTGGCCCTAACGACTCCACTCTTCGCCATGGAAACAGTTTATTCATACATTTTGGCAATTTGGCTGGGTGGAAAACAAAGCAATTTCCTATCTATCAGATTAAACCATAAATTTCATAAAGTTGGCTGCATATTCACGGCAATCGAAACGTAACGAATTTAAATGGCCAAACAACGCGCCAACAGCAGCCAAAGTCAGAAGGCCAAAAGGGCCACACAAACAAAACCAACAACGAAAAAAAACAGAAGCAGCAGGACACACTGTGCTAAGGGTGGCTCTGCAGGGTAAGGGGTAGGTCCAGGGGTTGTTGGGGGGAAGCTTGCCATAGTGGGTCGCGCAATCGAAATGAACCTTGAAGCGATTTCAAAAAGTCAATGGCTTGCATTTTATGAGATTTTTCGGCGAGCTTCGATGATAGTCCGAGAGAGTTCTGAGCCCAAAAATTTTGGTTATTAGTTTGCGAGCACCCTTCCCCTCCCCATCCCCATCTCTTTACTGCTTACTGCTGTATTGTTGTTGTACTTGTGGCAAACATTATCGACTTTCTCTGCGATTTTTGTCACAGCCAAAATGCCGCGAGCCCAGCAATAATGTGAATGTGTGTGTGTGTGTGTGTGTGTGTGGGAGAGAGTTTCTAACGGCTTTTAAAGAACACGCCTAATTATCAGGCAAGCGACGAGAAAACTCATTTCCCTCCGCCTCCTCCTCTCTGCCTTCCTTTCCACCATTAACGCAAAACAAAAGTTCAACATTTATTACTGTTGTTATTATTGCTTTTGCCGAACAAATTATTGGCTACAAAAAAGATTCCTTTTCAAATTTCCGACCAACACACACACACACACACACACACAACTGTGTTGCTGTTGTTGTTTTTCATGTTTTCCGTTTAATAAAATCGAAGTTATTTCTGTTTTGATGCCGTTTTCCTCCGCCACTTCCTTCTTCAACCATTTCTCCTACACTTTGATTAGCCAAATTAGCGACAGCGCCTGAGAGGTTTGACGGGGTGGATCGGAGAAAGAGAGGGAGGGTTTTTGGGGTGTGTTGCTCTTAGCGGGAGTTTTTTGGCTGACTTGCGCGTTGAGTTAATTAGCAAAATTGTAACTGGGAACGATAGCAGCAGCAAAAGCAGCTCGGAAGGCAACTTTTAAAGCAATTTACAAGCGTAAATTGTAACTTTTGTGTGACTTTTGTTTTTATGTCTGCGAGCGTGGGTGTGTGGGTGTGTATTTGTGTTTGTTTGTGTGTACTCTCATTTGCTGAAATCAACACACTTGAAATTTATCTATGATAAGTCATTGAGTTAAGCTGCAGATGCGATCCGGTTTTAAAACTACTTAGAAACAGAAACTTCTCAGTGTGTCTATATGTGTGTGTGAGTGTGTTTGTGTAATGTAAGAATATTGTAAGACAATGACATTAGCTGTGAATAATACAAATGCATTAGATAAAGTAGTAAAGAAATAAAAAAGGGTTAAACAAATTGGTAGTAAAAGCTCCTTAAAGATATTTTACTTGCTAAGAAATTGACTGCTTTAAAGCTCATAAAAGCTTTGAAGCTTTAAAGCTTCTTAAAAACTTATTTCCAGTTTAAAAGCTCCTATCTCTTGACTTAACCACTTGCAATGTCTTGAGGCAGAGCTTGCAGTTGGTGTCATTTAATCACTTTAAAAATTCAACCTCTTGTGTGCCACGCCCACTCAATTATGTGCCCATGAGCTCATGGTGCTGCTGCGTGCATTGTTGTAAAATATTTCGTTTCCGTTTGCAGTGTTTGCCAGCTGCTTGGTATGCAAAATGAGGCGCTGGCAGTGTCAGGACTTTTCGTCCTGCGTTTGTAATAGTTGCAGCCAGCAGGAAATTCACACACACAACACAACAACACAGCTACACTTGAGTCTGTGTGTGTGTGTGTGTCTGATGCTCCTGTTCCCTTTTTTGGTTCCTGCAGCAGTTCTTGTTCTTCCTCTTCCTGCCACGCACTTGGCAAAGTCGAAAATTCAATTTCCTGTTTTTCGTGTATGTATGTGAGGAGCATTTGTTGTTGCTGTTGTTGTTATTTTTTGGCACTTTTGCGCTTGGCATTGTATTAGATTCACATTTGCATGCCCAGCATGAAGTGTATGAGAGGCAGGGAGAGGGATATGGAGAGGGGGGCGAGAAGAGCCAACGGCAAGTAACACAAGCCAGCCAAGAAGCTGAGTGTGTAAGAGGAATCAAGGCTTTAAGGGCCAAGAGTATGTGGTTATGGTGGCTAAAAAGGAGAACGCGTTCCATTTCCGGGCAGGGGTTCAAAGGGGGAGGAACTAACTGTATGCCTTGTGCGTGTTCCGTTTGGCGTTGCAGCTGCATGAAGAAACTTGGCAGTAGTGTGTTTTTATTTTTGTGTTTTTGGCCCGAAAAACAATTGTTAGCCCTTTACTAGCAGGCAGCATCGTTTCATTCAATGCAATTTTTGGTACACTCTCGTATTAGAAATTCATTTCGAGCAACCAAAGAACAAAGAGGCAGCTGTTTTGTGGTGCCACAAACGGAAGTTTGTGCTATCAGCACGTCGCCATTCTTTTCTATCGTGTAAGAGGGGCCGCGGGGGGGTAGACACACACCTCACACTCCATTCAAGTCAGAGAGAGAGAATCTTGTCGCGTTGGTTTTAACATTTCGTGTCTTGTCATACAAAGGGGCAAAAGGATGCCACGCCTACCGCTGCCTTAACTCGATTTACAATAAATTCTCGTATTGTCCTTGAGGCGCCTTTCTGTGTGTGTGTGTGTGTGTGTGTTTGCAAGTGTTATATGCAAATATGTCAACACATTTTTTCCGCCTGATCAAAGTGAAATAAAATTTCTCACTAGACTTTCTGTCTTGCATGTTAAATCAAACATAAAAGACATTTGAGATGCTTCCATGATTTTTCTTCATCTTAAACAAACAATAAAAAGCTTCTAAAGCAATATTTAATGTACACTTGTTTTATTCATATCAACTTAAGGTCAAGCGAACAAACAAATAAATAAATTGAATCAAACTATTAACAAATTGATTGAAAAGCAAGTAAGAAAACTCTAGTCGAGATTTCCCGACTAGGAGATACCTCGCACCCTGTACTTAACGCATACAGTCATTGTCTGTATTCATCTGACATGGCTATATCGATTCGGCTGTTGATGCTGATCAAGAATATATATACTATACTATTTATGGGGTCGCAGATGCTTCTTTCTGTCTGTTACAAACTATAGCACAAAACCATTATACCCTTTGTTACCCATTTCATGTATTCAGGGTATAATTACGCTTCTCTCTTCTTCTTTTGGTGTTGTCTTTTAATTAAGTGCACCTGCATAAAAATCAATTTATTTACTTGGCTTTTTGTTGATTCATGTTACGTGCTTCGCTATTCCAATTGCCATGATTCTCCATATTCCGAGATGCTGCTCACATGAACTGGAAGCGCAGTCGTGCATAAGCCAGGAGCGTTTTTAATATCGACATAATACAAGTACAACAACGAAGCTAATCCAACTGCAGGCAGGCAGCGGTAAATGACAGTAAATGATTGAGCTTCAACCCCACAGCCATTGTTTGTGTGTGTGTGTGTGTGTGTGTGTGTGTTCTGTGTGTGCCTGTAGTGACAAAGTAAAACTGCTTACGTGACCTTCTGGTTGGATTGCTGTCGCCTTGCATCATTTGGAATTCCATGCAGGTAAAAATTCTCTGGTGCTCTTGTGCTCAAGATTGCAGCCGTCCAAAGCCCTGAAAAAGCGAGAAACCAATTCAGATAACTGCACAAGCTAAAAATGGCCAAGCAAATGCAATGAATCGAGAAAGAGAAAGAGAGAGACAGAGAAAGAAAATGAACTCGAGTTCGAGTTGGTCAAATTATGAAATATAACTGCGGCACCACCAAAGCTTCAATGGACCCCTTTTCCCCCCTTCAGTTGAGCACGTGCCTTTTTCCAGTTCAACTTATGGGTTGTTTTTTTTTTTTTTTGGTTATTTTTTGGGACTACCTACTCTCAAGTAATATTCATCATCATTGACAGTGGGTCTAGCTGGCATTAGACCACCTCCTCCCTCTCACTCTCTCTCTCTCCCAAACTCATCGTAAATTGCAGCTGTAGAAAATTTACGCTTAAAATCCAGCTCCATTGTTCGCGAGCATAAAAAACTATTATACAGAGTCGTAATACGTGCCACAGATTTAGTTGCCATTCCGTAGTTAAGTGGACCGCGTAATCAATGAAATTGTCACATAATTACGAATCTCTAAAAGCTGAATGCTGCTGCTGCTACATTGTTGCCACTTTTCATTCAGACCATAAGCCGTTTTTCGTATCATTTCTAACAACACCAGAAAAAACGGAAGTCCATTAGATGCTTTTGATAAAAGCAAGAGAGCAAAAAATAATGCGTTGTGAAATATAATGTGTAGAATTTAAGCCAAGGGCATTGAATTGCATTTGATGCACTGTTGCCTAATTTCAACAGAATAAAATATATGAGCCCATTGCAAACCATTATCAAAACTTTATGAAAAACTCCTTTTGATTATATACATTTTTTTCTATTTACAAAAATAAATCATAGTGCAATTTGAGAGCACCGGTAATTGGCCTAGAAAATGACAACAACAATAAAACACAAATTCACGTAATTGGACATCCAAATTTACAAGTTCTTGGCCATCTGAGGTAATCTGAGACGCATATTAAACACTCATATGGCAAAAACATGGAAAAATTTTGCATGCACTGCACAAACAAAACGTATAAATTCATGAGTACCAAAAGCGATTTAGTTAAGCCGCCAAATTGCCTAAATTCGATGGAAGAGCCAAAGAGAGCTAAATGGAAAATCAGGCTGAGTGTAAATGCTTGGGGCAAGTGTGTAATATTTGGATTGTGTTGATATATATATTTTTCGCCAACACATGCAGAATTACGCACAAACATAAATAAAAAAATAAAATCAAAGAGGTGGGAGGCATACAAATTTCATCGATTTCCGGTTAAAGGCAAATATTGTAACCATAAATATGAGCCGACTATAAATATCAGCGGTGAGAGGTGTGGGATGTGTGTGTTGTGGATTGTGGGCGTGGCACTTTCACGCCAATGTGGCGATAATGCGATTGCTTTCGGCTTTCGGCTTTGCGCGCGCGATTACATTTCGATTTGATTTCCATTTGCTTGGCATCGTCATCGAACTTGCTTATTTTTTTATTTTTATGTTTTTCATTTCTGGCTTGCCAGAGACAAAATTTAAATTGTTTTTGCCAACGGCAACAAAACTCGAAATAAACGTGACAACAACATAAGCATGCGGCTGCAATGAATTTTGTATGTTTTACGAGTAAATACAAAATGTGATTTTAAAAACCATAATTTTATACAAATATTTGTTAAATCTACACAACATTCATGTGCTCTTTGATTGAGTTTGGTTTTAAGAAATACTTTGAAATACTTCTTCAAGATTTAAGTTTAATAGAAAAAAATATTTAAAAAAATTATCTAACTATCTGCCTCTAAAACACAGCAAATATACCCAACCAAATAGCAATTCTTTCCATTTGGCACGCATTTTTGTTTACAGTTGCCAGTTTCTGGTTGCTGCAGATACTATTTTTAGACTTTTAGCCAAATTGCAGGCGTAGTAGTCTGCGGGCCTGGTAATCCAGCTAAGTGCCAGTTGCGAGTGGAGAGAAAGAGTTAGTTGACTGCGTCGTTTGCAGTGCCAATATTCAGGAATTTATATTCGCTTTAGTTGGTAAACAACATTTTGGTATTGTTGTTTAACTCAAAGGCGACTCATAGGCTGCTGTGCACTGTGTGCATGTGTGTTTTTGTGTGTGTGTGTGATTTTGTGTGAATGATATTAAAATTGTCATGCTGTTTTTAGCCTTTGTTTGGCCAATGCCTTTGTCATTCTGACCCACACACACAATTTGTGTGCAAGGGACAAAAGTGCGAAAATCTTAATGCTGACTCCAAAAACAATATCTTTTGTGTGCTGTTATTATTATGCAATTGGCATTGTACTCTTTCACTATTTTCTTATTACAGTTGATAACCTTTTGAAATCGTAGCGGTAAACCCAATTAGGTGTTGATTAAATTAAAAATTGTAGGTAATTTCTTGATATAGACGATTCATAACTCGATTTGAAGCTTAAGTATGCGGAGTTGTCGCAATCAGTTATTTGTTGTAATTACATATGTATCATATCTTCTTAATGAGTTACTTTTAATAAACCCACACACACACACACACACACATACGCATAAACTTACACAGGAAAACCGCAAAAACCAGCGAAGGATTAAAACTGATTAAAATGAATGACGTTAAGCGACGGGCATATTTTAATTATTTAATGCTAATTAATATGTTTTGTAAAACCACAGAAGCTACAACACAGTAGCAGCGGGTGTTTAGGTGGAGGAGGAGGGGAGAAAGTGGAAGCAGCTGCTCGCTGTTAACTTTGTCATAATGAGTTTTGCATTTAATTTTGGCGAGTCGAGTCGAGTTGAGTCGACGCTAAGCTCTGTTGACAGGCGTAAATTGTATCTCATAGATACATGCGGCAACTATTGAGACACTTTTGTAATTAATTTGTTTGTTGACTTGGCAACTGTCTGTAGTTTGTATACATATATAAATATGTGTGTGTGTGTGTGTCTTTAAGTTGTATATATGGACGTCATTTGCGGGCAACCCATCAACTACTTTGCATATCGCAGACTGACAGACAGACTAAACATCTGGGTGCTGTGGCAGAATGCTGTTGTTGTTGTTGCTGATTTATGCTGCACATTAATATTTTAATGACTTCATTGCGAGGCCTAAGCAAAAAACAAAGAACCAAAAACACCAACAGCAACCCTCAACTTAAGTTGGTTGAATCCCGGCTGGAGTTCTTTTTCTACGCAATCCATTAAACGTTATCAGCCAGAAGACAAAGTCAGCAGGTCCACGCAGCAGGACCTTCGCTATTTCACTTCCCATTTCCTCACACACACACACACACATTTGTCTTGTGTGAAGAGGAAGGGACTATAAAAGGACTTACGAAATTGAATTATTGAAAATCGCATGCAAATGAGTGAAACAGCAAACAAGTTCGAAATGCATTTTTACTGCGAATCTATTTTTGTAATATGTCTGAAAACAAAAGCTAACTACATAAATTCACATCCACACACACCCACACACACATAGTCATTATTCATATGATGTCGTGCTATTTTGCATCGTTTGCAAAATTCAATTTACTTTTCTAATTTAATTTAATTTTTTTTTTCGCCCGGCAATTAGAAAATGCAAAAATATTTTTGCCAAAAACTCTCTCTCGCAGCTGGTAGTTTTTTAATTAGTTCTCCAATCTGCAGTGTGTTCACAATGCATGCAAATATAATGATGTATATACGTACATATATACGTAGTTACGTACTGTATCAAACTATTCGTCTATACATATGTACAACTGCACTTGCTGCGTACAAATATTAAAGTTTAATATACTTATCTAACATGCTTATGGAGTTGGGGCTCTAATTATATTTTTTATGTGTGTGTGTGTGTGTGTGTGGAAAGTTGACTTGCATTTTGTGTGTGCCCGAGGCGGAATTGGTTGGAAAAATGTATAGACAAGCCGTGTTAATATTTTCTTAACTTTAAAATATTTATATTTTTAAGTAAGAGTGCATTTTAAAATACTTTATTTAAATTCTTTTGACTAAGAAATGAGCTGAATTTATATTTAATTTTATTAATGAAAAATGGAATTGTTGAAATGCAATCAAAAATGAATTAATGAATTGAATTAATTGAACCATTTTAATATGGCATGTATATGTACATTAATAATAAGCTGACAAGCGGATATAAGTACAGTTAATCTGGATTAAATTTATATCTGTACTATGTACCTGAAAAATTCTTCGTTGTCGTAAATCCTCATTTGCAATTTGGCTTTAAAAGTCTAAGCTAATGACTAAAGAGTTACCCATTGAACTATTTTATAACTGGCACACACACACACACACACACTCGAACACACATCAGCACATTGTCAGCGCATTTTTAATCCGCTTTTCAGAACCAAACGCTCTTCTGCTCCTTCTCTACCCGTTTTTGCCCAATTAAACTCAGCTTATATTCGTTTTTTCCCCACACACACACACACACAAATTGCCAACCAACTGCACAATTTTTCAATCAACTAAAAATGCTTAGAATGTCCGATACGAGTATTTTCCTTCTCGCCACACGAATCGAACTATGTGCAGCGCAATATGTGCCACAGCCACAGATTGACTGTGAGTGTGTGCTTGTGTGTGTGTGTCTGAATGCATTCATGACTGCAACTGTGTGTGTGTGTGTGTGTGCCATAAAATAAAAATGTCCTGCTGCCCAAAAAAAAAGTAGCGCAAAATTTGTTGCAAGTGCTGCGCTTGGGGAGCAATGTTGCCACGTTGCGCCAGTCGGTCGCATGAAATTGCCATTTCCAATTAACGCCATTGCAAAAATAGTTAAATGCTACAACAACAACAGCAACAACAACAACCTGCTGCCGAAAACAACAGCAACCCAAGAACAGACCATACCACACCACACCAACTGTTCCAATGCCCAATGGACTGACTCCTGCACCCCTTCCTCCTCCCCCTCTCTGCCTGCCATCGCGTATCGTTCTTCTTTTTTTGAGGCAGTAGCAGCTGCATTGGCTGTATGTGTAACTAACTCTATTAACGAACCGGAAACGGAAACAAAAAAACACACACGCACGCACAACACACACACACTTTCAAACGAACGGAGACACATGTTGTGGCGACTCGCTTTGTTGGGCACAAAGACAGTGCAACAATTGCGTCTAGATTTATTTTTAACAAGAATTCAAAAGTATTTCAGAGACCTTTTTAATGAGCAACTGTTTACCAGAATTATTGCAATCAAGATTCTTTTGTATATATTTTTTTAACACCTTCGAAAAAAATATTGATTACTTTGGGCCGTTTCTTTATCACTTTTTCCTCAAGTTAATGAAGGAAATATTTAGGGACTTAAACTTCTTGCAGCTGCAGGGCATTAAATTGTTGCTTGTACTCGTTTATTTACTTGTTGTTTATTGTTGCTTCTTTCGCCATTATCTGCCGCCAGGCACTTTACGAAGGACAAAAACAAAACTGGTTACCCCAAGAGTCCTGCGTTGCAACCCCAAAAGCTCCAACCAAACCAACGTGAAGAATCGCTGGTCGCCATGTTGACCGAATTTTTACGCTGTGGGCTGATAACGATTTTCGACCATTTTTAAATGTTCCAGTTTGCTTTTGCTGTTGTTGCTGTTGTTGCTGCCTCACCCGCTGGGGGATTTTGGTAGCAAATTTGCACGTTTCTATTGTGTGTGTGTTGGTGTTTGTGTAAGGGTGTGTGTAACGGCGTTTAAAATGCGACTCGATTTTTATCGATTTAATCAAGCGGCGGCTTTCGCCTCTGTGGCTGCCGCTGCCGCTGTGTATGGCCAATACAATATACACGTATGTATACGTATACGTAACTTTTTTTCGTCCCTTTTCCTGTGTGTGTTATTTTGGTTTTTCTGCTGGCGGAACAAGTTGCGACGATTTCCATACGTAATTGCACTGTAATTGACAATTTATTGTGTCAATCGCAATCGAGGCGCAATTCCGAACTGAACGGTGTGTGTGTGTATGTGTGTGTGAGCCACGTTTAATTAACAAGGCAACACCATTGATGCCACACACACACACACACATAGCTACTAGTGAAGCACATGAGGTAGACAGAGCGACAGCAGCAGTAGAAGAAATTTTAATCTGTTTTTGAAACAAGCTATCGGAACAAGGAATCCGCAAACTTGCTCGGAACTTGGCTGGTGTGTAAAACGGCAATTGAAGTTAACTGACTTTTTAGCTTACTAATTAGGGATCACTTGAAATGCGAATAGAAAAAACGCAACACAATATGCTAATAATACTGGAATTAAAGGGAGAGAGAACGGAAAAGCAATTGCCAGGTGGTTTTTATCACACAGCAATAATTGTTGTCTAAAAGCAAATGCAACTGGTATGGAATAAGATTTAGTCTGCTTCTACTTTACTTATTCATGTACTATACCTTTAGCGGTTTCTTTGCCAGCTAAACTTTATTGCAAAACACTTAGTCAAGTTAATGTTTTGGTTGGGCGCAGACTAATCAAAGCTCATCAAGCACACAAGGCTTACTAAACGCCACACTAATAGCAGCAACAGCTCCTGGATTTATATTGTATCTTGTATATATATAGCCTTACAGGCACGCCACATCAGTTAACTGAAACTGAGGTGGAGTGCAAGGCAAAGGCTCATCAGTATCCATCTTCCATCTTCCATGTTCGATGCTTCATGTTGAAGGCGCTGCAGTCATTGCTTCTCTAATTGGGCCAACGAGAGAGTCTTCTCCAGCCGCCAGTGTTGATTAACGTGCCCACCAATTACGCGGCCCATATATAAACAGAGGGCAGAAAGGCAGGGGGGATGTGGCTGATGCATATCGACATGGCTAGTGATAAAGTGTGCGTAACAAAAGCTAATAATTGCCCAACAACGTGCCAGGGACCCTTGTTGTTGTTGTTGTTGTTGTTGTTTGCTTTTTGAGTGGCCAAAAAGTTTTGGCATCATAATTTATAGCTGCGTTAAACAAGCGAGGATAACAAATTAATTTTGTCTGTTCGAAAGAATGAACGAAAGCAAGGAAGTGGCAAAAAAAAAAGCCACAAGCAGCAAGAGGTGGACAAGGACGATGTCCAGGACTCGGTGCTCGAGAACGTTTACTCTCGAATTTCTTAGTTGGGCCAATTAATTTCTAAAGTCAGCGACGTGCCACGACGCTTCGGGTGTGTGTGTGTGTGTGTGTGTCTTAGTGCCTCGTAAATCTTAACGAGCCAAAGGCGAAATTCCTACGCACTCAACAACAATAACAACAACAATGAGAGGAGCGCAGGACTCGCGAGTGCCACTCATAAATATAAGTTGCAATGTGGCAAAGTAGCTCCATGGCGAATGGCGAGTATTGGCAAGGGGTGGGGCAAGGCAGGGCAGGGGGGAGGGCTGGGAACTGGCTGCTTGTTATTCCGACGTTTGTGGCCATAATGACCATTGTGTGTGTGTGTGTGTGTGTGTGTGTGTGCATTAATGTGTGTGCGTTGCTGCCCATTGAAATACGTCAAAATATTTGGCATTCGATGTTTGCCACGTTCGCCTCGCTGCTGATATTTATGCGACGAATGCTGTATGCCCCACCCCCTCCCTCAAACTGCCATCTAATCGCAAGTTTTGTTTTGTTTTATTGTCATACACACACACACACACACACTAACACACACACAATGGAAGGCCAAATCGCAGCCAAGCAAAACACATAAATCTCACTCATGACTTTGGACTCGACGACTCGGTCTCCCGCCCTTCGTTCCTCCCCTCGTCCGTCTCAGACTCAGACTCCGCCCGCACAAAGGTGTTGATAACGTTGTTTTATTGTTGTGCTTGTTGTTGGTTGTTGTTGTTGTTGTTGTTGGTATTGTCAACTTGGTCTTGCTGTACATCTTAATCGTAATGGAAAACTTGTCAAGCTGATATGTAAACGAAATACGTGCCACAAATATTTGCTGATGTTGAATTCTTCTTCTTTTTTCCATGTCATGTCAACGCAGCATTTTTCTAATTTATGATCGTCACTTCACACTTTACGACTTTCCACACAAGTCACATATAGTACATACATATCTGTAACTATCAATCGATTGGTAAAGACGGAATATGATTATAAAAAATCCTCCTTTACGGATCAACGTATTCAATTTGATTATCCGATGCTGACAATTCAAATGCCATTTTAGGAGCTGTAATTACAGGAAAGTCAGAATGGCTGAAGCGAATGAAAAACAACTCTTAGCTTTTTACACGGCTTTACACAAAATCGGACTAGAAAGGGCTGTCAGTAAGCCGGAACCAAAGCTACGCTTATGGCCAGAGCAATCCACACCTGCACACACACACACACACACACACACACACACTGATAGAGAGACACACAACACTCACATGTACACTTGGGCAACTATTAATCCACATCCGAGTTATAATTCATGCTGATTGTATGAACATTTCAGCTTTTATGTGAACCGTAAAACTTTACTTCCTGACTTTTCATCAGGCAGCTGAAACTGCACACAGAACCCCTCACTCCCCCTCCCCCCTTGAGTTGAGTTTACCTGTTTCAGTTGGCGGTGTTGGCGTTGCCAGGCCAGACAAAGTTTTTTGCTTCGCTCCGATTTCAGCTGGAAAAACTAGAAAAGTAGAAAATTTTCAATTTCTGTGCATGTGTGTGTGTGTGTGTGTGTGTGTGTGTGTGCTGCATGAACAATATTTTTGTGTGTGCATAGTTTTCAGTAATTCCAGTTACAGTTTACTTGCCTCCCCCCCTTACACTTTTTCTGAGACTAAGGTTACAAAAGGCTTATTCAGCAGTAAGAGAAAGAGAGAGAGAGAGAGAGGGAGAGAGGAAGAGGGAGGAAGAGAGAGTGCAATATGATGACCAGGTAGGGAAGCTTCCGTTTCCGTTTGCAACTTTGTCCTGTCGCTTTAATGGGGGCGTGGCACGAGTAAAGGAGGTGGGTGGGTGGCTCTACTTAAATATGATTATTATTAACCCTGGTAACACTGTGGCACTTAACAGGCAGCCTCGACAGGCTCGAGACTTGAGTGAGCCCAGACGTTGCCTTACCTACCAGAGAGCGAAAGTTACGCTTCGTTAAGGATCTCGCTGAGACACACACACACACACACACACCACATCCTGCACCACTTGTGACGTGACTCTCCCGTTCTCTCCCTCCATTCTCCAGCTCTTCACATAGTTGTTAAATGCCACGTTTCACTTGAATAATTGAGAGCGATTAGGCCAAAAACTTTTGCATTGATTAAGGTTTAAGTTGGCCAAACATTTACCAAACTCACCCACCATCCCCCTCCCCTCCTACAGCCTAACATTGTTTTCTGTGGCCTGCTTCTGTTTCTGTTCCTTGTGCTATTCCTTGTGCTCCTGGGCTCCCACCTTTGTCATTTGCTATCAGCAAATGTTTAAATATGCATTACGTGTGTTATTCTCATGTTCAGCAGCACTTGGGGATTACCAAGAGAGCTCCGTCCGGAGTAGCTCACAGTTGTTGTTGTTCAAGTTGAAGTTGACTCTGAGAGTTGAGAGTTAGTTGAGTTGAGTTAGTTTTGCAGCCAGTCTGTGTTTACCTTTAAAAATGCAATGTCCCTTGGTATTTGCCAGACAATCAGTCAACATTTTTAAATCATATTTGTATCTCTGGAGTAATATGTCATTCTACCAAGGCAAGCTTTCGGTTTAAAGAGTTTCTCGATTGTCAAACAACTCTGGTCACATGAACACCAGAGAACTTCTAATTACACCTTAAATGACACTTATTAGGGATGCAAAAAAATGCGGTTTGTCACAAAGCATAAATTGCAGAGTCAGGCACACAAATGGGTCCAGTTTGGGGCATGTTTACAATGCCTGCCAGTGTGACCAGGCGATATGCAAACGACCCTGACCAGCCAAAAGGATGTGCGGGTTGCAGGATGCAAGATTCAGACATGCAGAATGCTAGGCATCATTATGCGAGGAAGCCCAACAAAAAGTCCAACGCCAAATATGCGACCAGCAAAACTGAATGAAAAGAACAAGAGCAAGGGGGTGGTTGGAAAGGGGGAGTATGGTGGGCAAACAAAGGCACATTATCTTAAGCAGAAAAAGAGAGAGGAGTGGGTAGAGTATGAGAATGAGAGTTGGGCAAATGTCAAACGTTTTAGCTCGAGCGCTAAAAATTTGCATGCACAACGCTGAGGCACACAGAAAATAGCCATGTCATGAGCCACGCCCACTAAAAAGAAGAATGGGCGAAGGGTGTCCATTCGTTCCCTTTTGTGTGTTTGTGAATGTGTGTGTGTGTGTGTGTGTGTGTGCGATTTTGAACAAATGCAAACACTTTGATTTTCATTTTTTTCCATTCATTTTTTTTTTTGCATGCCAACCGATAGGATCAACTATACAACCAAAATGCATTTGTGTGTGTGTGTGAGTATTATTTATGTTCTGCGCTAGAAATCTATTTGCACCGCACCACAAATCTCAGCTCAGCTCAGCGAATGCAGCTCTCCAAAGGAAAAGCAAGTTGAAAATAAAATTGTTGCCTCCCCATATCCCAGCCAGGGATATATTCGAGCGGAGGATGCAAGCCAAAGGGCAACGCATCGCATTCGCATTAAATCGAAGTCGTTCCCGTGACTGCACCCTCTGCACCCTACCGCCTACCCCACACACTCTTACATCAACTCTTGCCATTTGGCAGCTGAATTGTTTGCGGCCAGTTCAGTTCAGTTCAGTTCAGTTCAGTTGAGGCTGGAGCTGGAACCTGAGCTGAACTCGTGAGCACAATTGTTAATAGCTGTAAAACTAATCCAGCATCCATTGTGAATAACTATAATTCCTATAAACTGCCTAGTTATCCTGAGTAATGTTTCCTTGGAAAGCTAAAAATCGTATTGAATTCTGACTGAATGTTATATTCTTTGGAAAGAAATGTGAATAAAATAAAAAATCGGAACTAGCATATTATGTTATTTTGGTGTGTCCTAAGTATTCATTTAGTTATATCTACATTACACCCTATTGTATAATTTAATCACGTGTTCATCTCTATTTTTGAAGCCGCAGGGCCTGCAATTCCATGAGATTTCCTTTTGGGGCTGCTGGAGTTTTCAGTTCTTTTATTTTTTTTTGCAGCTCTTTGCTCTGTTGGGGCTTTTTGTGTCTCTCGTTGTTATAGGTTGCTGGGTTAGCAGGCGAGTGGGGTATAACAAACACAAATACAAACACACCCACACACACACACACACACACTTATAGCTTGGGCACTTGCATATCTGTGTAAATTTATGATTGCCCCATTTCCGTTTTTTACAGCCAGCCGCTGCTATTGACTGTCTTGCTGTCCCCGCTTGTACCTCAGTTGCCCCCCACACACCCCACACCCCACAGCCCACGGCTGTCTGGCTGCTTGCTTATCCTGTGAACGGCTTTATTGTGTGACCCTACCCCCCAACCCCTTGTATGGGCTGGCTGCACTTTTCTTGCTGCGACTTTTTCTCTCTTTCTTTCTCTCGCTCTGTTACTTTTTATTTTTCAAATCCATGCTTGCCTGCAGCTGACTTGCGACTGGGTTATGTCCAGGACACAGCTCCGACTGCCACGGGTATTGACTCGTCGTGGTTCGCTGCTCCTCCTCTTCCGTCTCCCCCAGCTGACCCCCCTCTCCCCTCACCAGCTCTGATCTGTTCAGTGCACAAGTTCTGGCCACGGCTCTGGGTCTCCGTATGGGGTTTTAATTTTGACAGCTGCAGATAAATTGTTAAATGCAGGCTCGTTCAGTTCTCTGAGTGCTTTATGTGGGCTTATGCTTGTAGGTGTATCCCCCTCTCCCGTGTGTGTGTGTGTGTGTGGTTGCATATAAATTTATCTGGCTGCCAGTTTTTTTTCTGTTCTTTTTCTTGCTCAACCATTGAAGCTGTACACATTTTTCAGAGTTTTGCTTTTGTTGGTGGCATTGACAGGCGCCCATCAAATGCAAGTCCCCAAGTCCGAGTTTCTCCATCCCCTCCCCCTCCAGCCCGTTTATCCCTATGGACGCGATAGGCAGGCAGGCGTCGAATAAATAAAATGCAAACAACAAAAAACGCAGAACAGAACAGAACAGAACAGAAATCGAGGCCACTCGCAAATGCATTGTATCTATCAGTTTGTAGTTGCCATGAAATATGCTGGATCGTATTTACGTCATAAATAAAAATGGCGTTAACTATTTTTTGAGTTGGCTGTTGAAGTTTTGTTTCGGTTTGTGCAAACAGTTCTTTATTGAGCGTCAACATTTAACGCAATTTAAAGTTTCATATTTTTTCGTGCTTGTTTTTGTGTGTCAATGCAATTTATGCATTTATCTGATCCCCAACATGCATGCATGCGAATATATACATACATATAGAACACATAAATGCATCCATTAGGCATACAAAAATAATGAATGCATACAAAAGTGAATTCTGATCAACCGATATCAGATGCATGATGACACACGAGTTAATTACTTGCTAAAAGAAATGATTACTGATTAAAATGTTGTAAATAAAACAATATTAAAGTGAAATCCTTCCTTAAAAATTCTGTGAAGGAGATTTGATAACCTTAAAAAAGCAGTTAATTTACCTGATTTCTCAATTCTCATTCTCTCAGCTCGTTAAGTGCACTTAAAGCCAACCGCAGGCCGTTAGTAGAATCCTTAAACGCCGACTGCTGAAGAAGAGCGCAATGTAAAGCGCAGCCAACTTTTGTCACTTCCGGCGCACACACACACACAGCCAGAGACACAGACAGTTGCCGCAATTGCAGTAACAATAATAACAAGGCGAAAAAGCAAGAGAGAGATGGGGGGAGAAGAGTTAAAGTAACTGCAACGAGCTGCCGAAAGCCGCGTTGACATTTTCATTTAAATTATGCACATCACTTGAACTTCCTGGCCGCAGACAATGCGTGGCGGGGAGTAGAGAACTGAGGGGGGTAAGACACAGATGAGAACAGTACGTAAGATAAGACAACTCAACACACACACACACACACACATCCATTTCCCTTTTGCTTCTTTACTTCTTCTTCTTTACATCCATATATACAATTTTAAGAAACTTTGTGTCAAGGCGCATTTTACAGTTATGGCTCTCTGGCTATGGGGCAACTTTTGCTGGCACTCTATGGGCCCATTGTCTGTGGACAACGAACGAGAAAGAGAGAGAGAGAGAGTGAGATTCCAATTCAGATTCCAGTGCTCGCTCTCTCTCTCCCTCTCTCTCTCTCTCTCTGTCGCTCTCTCGCCGCAGTCGACTAATTAAAACGGAAATCCACAATGGCCCAAGCGTCTCCACACTGCCTTCCTCTTCCCGTTCCCCTTCCCTGTTCGGCAACTTCCGCTTAAGTAGCAATGCCAAAGTAAAAGAAAATTTCATGTTTTATGTGCCTTCTTTCCTTTCCCTTCCCCACCCTACCACACTATTTTTTGTTTAAAAAGTTTTTTATTATAATTTTTTGGACAACGCAAAGCGCTTGTAAGCAGCCGCTAAGCCAAGAAAAGAAAAAAAACATAAAGAGAGAACAAAGTTCTGGCGTAAAATTAATAAAAATTACGAGTGTCGAAAGAATAAAAAAAAAGACAAGAAACAAAAGTTGAACGCATGCCGTGCTTTGAATAATTGTCATTCACACACACACACACACACACACACATCCAGCTAAAGTCCTTGGATAGAACATTGAGGCTTATCGGTAAATTTTTAGCGCCCATTGGCAGCCGCTGTTGCATTGTATTCGCCGTAATTAGAGAGAGACTCGCGTTTTACGATTATTGTCGTTACGCGTGCGTATCTCTTTTATGCAAAAACCGGATGCCACATCCCCTCGCCCTGCCCCGAGGGCTTACACACACACACACACACACACACTCGCGGTAGCATCGTTTCTGATATGACTAATGTATGCGCATTACGTTTACGCTAACCAGACTCGTTGTTAACCCGTTTCTCGCTCCTTGTGGACGTGCAGATAATGACAGCTGCAGAACACTGAGCCTGCGGCATCTGAGCGAAACCTGCCACCAGAGCAGCGGCAGCAACGGAAAAAAGCACTTTGACCATGCGGTTAGGTTAAATGGAGCCAGCGAACACACATTTTGTAAAACATTTTCTAAAAAACAAAGAGAGAGAAACCTAAAAATGTTAGTAAAATAACATGCTGAAGGGCAATTTGTGGTTTTCATGTGCGAAGCCACAACATTAAAAATAGGTGTGCCACAAAAATTATAATGTTCGACCATTAAAGATATATTTTTCCTATAGTAACGTAACTATTATATACTCGAAGCAAAGACAAAGCAATTATATTTGGCACATTGTGAAGATAATTTAATGGGCAGAGAATTTAAGCTGCTTAATTACTTAGTTCCTATGGGAACTGTATGATAAAATATTTCCATGTTGATAATTTGTTTGGGTATTATTATAAATGTTGCATACTTTTTAGGATGTTTAAATTCACAAAGCTACTCCGCTGCAGCGCGCTGTACGTAGTCCGAGTAGAATATTAATAAAGACTTCAAATAAAATGCGAGTTGATTGCAAAACGATTTCGATTCACACAAAATGTGTTGATGTGGAATTACTTTTAGCCGATTAAAGTCAGAAACGTGTGTACTGTGAAAGCAATAAAAGCAAATACATTTAGCATTTAAATGTTCAAGTTCGAAGTAGATTGAAGCAGCACTTTCGAGCTGTGCTGTAATTAAATTAAACGCAAATCAAATAAAATGCAAGTTATTTGCCACAAACACACTGAGAAATTCAATATACTTAATTAGCTGCCATTGACATGCAATTTGATCTTAAAATAGACCATAAAAGAGCAGCGCAAGACAGAGAGCAACAAAGAGGGAAGTGGGGTGTCTGTGTGTGTGTGTGTGTGGGGCCATAAAATATGCTGCCACGTCATGTGTAAAATTGTTCGCATCTTCTGTATGCGGCAGTCAATAAAAGGAGAAGCAAATGTGCCACAAACTGCTGCCAAGGACCCAACAAATAAATTGCCAATTTACCCAGTTGCTTGACTAAAAATCTTCCTCTTAGACTCGACAAAGCAATTTTGTCTAAGAGTTTTTGCGCAGAGGTGTGCAACAAATATGCATTTAATATAGTGTGTGTGTGTGTGTGTGCTCCAAAGTTAGTTGCAGCTGTTGCCGCTGCAGCATCAACAAATTACGCATACGTCACGTGAAGCGCAGGGGAAAACGAGATGAAAGAAATGGAAACGGAAAACAAGTGAAAAACAAGCAGCTGTCAGAGCACTAAACACATAAAAAGCCAAAGCTCACAAGCTGCACATCTTTCTCTTGCCCTCTTCATGCAACATGCAATGTGCAGCATGCAACATGCAACTGCCAAAAGCAGCAGCCCAGCCAGCTAGCAGCTCATCCTCCTGTCTAAAAGTTAACTTATGGCATAATTCTTTAAAAGTGCCTGGCGCCTGGCATTGGCATAATGAATGAGCAGTCGAATGAGCAACCAACAGCAGTCAACAGCTGCCACACCCCCCACAACACGCCACCAACTTCCTTTCTCTCGCTCTGTCTTTCTGCTGTTGAGCAAAAATCCTTTCATCTTAACATACACATTCGCTTTCGCATTCGCATTTTGAATTGATTCATAGCCGCTGCTGACAGAGCCATTTGGCGTTGCCTTTGAATGAGTAAGTGCATCATCAAGCAGCAGGCAGGCAGCAGCATGAGGCAACTGAATACGCACATAATTTTTCTCTCGATGTCATCGATAAGATCATTTTATTGGTATGTGCATATGATATTGATGAATAAAAATACATATTCAATATGCAAAGAGTTTCTACGATTGATATTCAACCTTTAGTAAGAAAATAAGATTCAAAATAAAGGCTTATTTTGGAAATGTTGCATTTGGCTTTAATAAACGAGTATCTGCATTGGTAGCAGGCTGTGCTTTAACTCTCATCCTTGGGGTAAAAATTTCTATTAAATCTTTTAACCACATCGGACAGGGTCACGTTTGGCAGCTGGCACGTTGACGTCGACGCTTTTCTGACACGCTGATGCAGCACAAATGGTAAAAAAAAAACACAAAAATTCCAAATAAAATTGAAAATTCAGCGTGCTGGCTGCCAAAATCAACATTCGTCTTCCTCCGAGATATAGAGATAGTTAGGCAGTCATGGAGTCAGAGATGAAGGCCCCCGAGGCTCAGCTTATGCAGCACACGCAGCAGTGCCAAAATGTCATGTACTTTATACATATATATATATATATAGATATATATGTATAGAAAATTGCGGTTACCTATTTAACGTCACAGTGCCTACTAAGGACTACAGCACACTGTCACACGGACTGTACGAAAAAAAAAATAAAAATTGTCAAGGTGTCAGAAGTGAAGTTAATTTGAGCAGGCCGCTAGATTCCAACCCTACGGCTAGCCGAAAATGCGGTTGTGGGCTGTGTCTAACCGCTCAGCTGTAAAAGAGCCAAAAGCCAACTGTCAGGATAACACAGACTGGATGTTGAATGCTGGACTCGTGCCTCCTGTGTCACCGCAAAATGAGACTCATTGGAACTGAATGTGCAGCACTCACACACACTCTTCCCTTTTCACACACACACACACATGCTCTAGTTGCCAGCAGGTATAAAAGCATTTTGGTTACGCTTTGATGACTATGCAACCGAGTGTATCTGTATATATGAAAGCACCTACGCATGTGTGTGTGTTTGTGTGTGCGTATCATAGCTGAAATTTGTCCAATTTAGCTTTTAGCAATTCGGGTTTTGACACTTTCCACAAGCGTTCTATTTGATGAGTCTGACAAACTACAACACACCACAACACACAACACAAAACAGCACAACAAAAATGAGCATGAACATGAAAATGAAAATGAGTATGAAAAACTACAACTTTCCGCTGTTTGTTATGCACGAAACCGTATAGCAACTTCATGAATGCCACAGCGCACTCAATATTTATGCAAATTTTGCGTTTGCCACAAAAATTTGTATAATTTAATAGCTTAAAACCAAAAAACTATATATATTTCAGTATGTAGTATATTTATAATTATGCCAAAAATGCGCAAAAGAAAACTTTAAGAAAATATGTGACGGCCAAAGGAAAGCCGCAAGCGCAAATATCAAAGAGGAGGGAAACAGCTAAAATAATTAGATAGATGAATACTGAATGTTAAATGCCCTTTTTATATGATAGAATATGTTAGAATGATTTAAAGCTAATATAATAAATATTTTTATTTCTGGAAGCCTCCCTTAAAAGCGTAACAAATGTTTATGTATTATTGCAGAGCAACTGTAGTCGGCTATGTGGCATTAAAAACAACAATTTTGTAATGCTGCAACTACAAACGCTTAACAACAACAGCTGTCGCTTGATGAGCCTGCAGGAGGAAAAGAGATGCAGATGCCTTAAGCGGAACTTTGTCTGTTTCCTTACCAACTTCAGGGCTTTAGACCCACTGCCCCGCCCTTCTTGTGTATTTCTTCTTCTTTTTTTGGTGCATCAGCAATCACTTTGAGCAGGAGAAGGCATCCCAACCCATTAAGTGGGCGTGACTGTGGTGTTGGCATAACTTTCAAAAACTAATTAAGCCAACTTAAGTGCAGGCGTCGTCGTCGTCGTCGTCGTTTTGGCCTACCAGGCATTTCAATCAAGAAACGCCGCCACAAGAAACGCCCACCCCCTCTACACACCCCTACCCCACAGAAAAGTTAGGAGCAGCTGCCAAAAAATGCGAATTCTGAGCAGGTTATTGGTGGGAGGGCGGTTAAGGGGCGAGTTTGAGGTAATGCGTCTGTGTTGGTGTTGATTTAGGTTCACTTTAGCGTAAAATGAATGTCCCACTTCAAATAAAAGTCGCACGCTGTAAATCACGCAGCGCCAAGTGCTCTCTCTCTCTCTCTCTCTCTCTCCTTTTCTTTCGTGCTAACTGTCTGTCTCTGTCTCAGTGTTTGTGTTTGTGACACTTTTTCGCAGGGAACCAGCGGAACAGCACTTGAATGCGCCGCATGAAACTCGCTTGCACTTGAGTGTCAACTCAAGAAGAGGAGCGAGGCAAACGTAGCGTAGAAGCTGAAGCCGAAAACTCAAGCAGCCCAAAAATGTCCAACGGCGACGATGAGGACGATGAGGACGACATTGTTGACGTTGTTGTTGATGACGATGCTGCTGCACCGGAAGTGGCCGCAGCCGCAAGTGTCAACAGTCCTGTGCTGTGCCGTCCAGCACTTCATAATTTCTTGACAGTGCTCCTGCTGCTGCTGCTACGGCTGCAGCTGCTCCGCCTTTGGGGTACCCTATACTAAATGACACTTTATAATTGTGCGCCTCAGTGCAAAAGTTTAACAATAAATTGGAAAGTTTTCACAGCTTTTGCTGCTGCTGCTGCTGCTGCTGTTGAAGTCAACGCAAGGCAAAGGCGTTTCTTATTATCCATTTGGGCTGCCAATGCTACACTGCTAAGCGCCTGCCCTGTGTGCGTCCTCGAGTTTTGTTGAGTTTTAAATGTGCATTTTACAAATGTTACTTGTGGTCTTAACGCTGCCCCGGGGCCAACAGCAACAGCAACTTGAGCTACAAACTTTTTGTTTTAACTTTCAGTTTTGTGTCATTGTTGTTGTTGTTGTTCTTCTTGTTGCTATAGTTACTGCTGCTGATAGTGTGGATTATAAAAACAGCTTCAAATGCCTTTAAGGCAACAATTGAATGTAGCTAACGAGCTGGAAATCCAAAATGGCAGAAACAACTAAAAACTGCTGCCTACTTTTGTGGTCAAGTAAAAATACTTGACCAAATTAACTGTTGCCTACTCTGTCGCCTAAAATTTGAAATTAAATTAAATTTGAATGGTTGGACAAACTTGATTACGGTAAAAGTTGAACTTCAATGAAAGATACTTCTAAATATGTAGTAAGGAAGCTTTGTCACATTTTTGGCCGATTGCCTTGCATGTAAAATTAAAAATATCTGACACCCGTTTGACATTTGTGGCAAAATTCACTTGGTTCATTAGATGGCAATTGCAATGCCAATTACACGCAAAATACGCACCATTACATAATACCGCATCAGGCCGCCCATCGGCATCAAATGTCAGGAAGTTGGCAACAAAAGTTGCTGCCCTTTCACCAGTCTCCCTCTTCCGAAATGCCAAAAAAAAAGTTGCAGCTGAAACTTAAAGTTGATCACGCTAAGCCAAACAGCTGCCACACACACAAATGCACACACACAATACGATGCAAGTGCCAAGAACCAAGCGGGGATTATGCAACGGGCACAAACTATTGGGCGTCGGCCATTTACACGAAAACAATGGTTCCCCTAGCCCCAGCAAAGTTTTTCGGGCCAAACGCAATGTGCGTTCTCTACCAGTCGATCCCCACCCCTCTCCACCTCCTTCGCCTTTCACGCGGAAAAAGGACAAAGTTGTGTAATAAAAAAATAACTTTTTGCGTCGTGACACTCGCCACGTTGCTTTTTTTGAAGAGGGGCTAAGAATGGCGAGGGGAGGGGCTTGCATTTTGTGGCCATGTTGTGTAGTGTTTTGTGTTTTTCTGTTTTATATATATAATTCTGCATAAATTGTTCTTTCCTTGTGTGTGTTTTAAGTGTAGTTTCGCTATGTGGCAACTTAATTTTTTGCCATGCATTTTGCGGTCTTGCAACTTCAACGAGGTGGCAGCATAATGCCACTTATTTTTATTGCATGCCATAAACACAATAAGAACAACAATATTGCATTGCTGCTTAAATTCTTGACTACACTCAGAAAAAATCGTAACTCAGATAAGCAAATTCATGGTAAATTCAACTATTTATGATTAAAAGTGCATACCAGTACAAGAAACGAGTGTGTTTAAATGAAGTGCTTATCAACAAAAGATAATTCTATATTCAAAATGGTAATAATATTTCCACTTACCCCTTGTCCATTTAAGTATAACAAAGAGACTGATTGGACAGACAGACGGAAATAAAATAAATATACTTTATGGGGTCAGAGAAGCTTCCTTCCGTGCGTTACACATTTCATACACTGCTCTCCTCCTTGATTCTCAAAAATTCATGTAAGTTCGACTGATTTTGGTGAAATTTAGTATGTTGAAATTTAGTTATTAAAATACTATAGGACAAGGAGTAAGTGAAAATGTTATTATTATTTTCAAGACATCAATATCTTTAGTTTTTAAGCCCTTTATTTAAATAAACTCGTTTCATGCACTGTTATGCACTTTTATTAATAATATATTATTATATATTAATTTTGTGATGAAATGTGTAACGCATAGAAGAAAGCGTTTTCGACCCCATAGTATATACATATGTATATACATAAATTCTTGTCTGTCTGTTCGTCTGTCCGTCTATCTGTCTGTTTGCCTGTTGATATGCCAGCTAATCTCTCAATATAAATAGCTTCCTTACTTGCTTTAAGTTAAATTTACAACGTCTTATAAAGTAGTAGTAAAGTTTACTGCTTTTTCTGAGTGTAGTTAGAGACTAGCTCTATCCTGAGTTTGAGTTAAATTCCACATACTCACACAAACACCTACTTGTCTTGGCCTTCGGTAGCTTTGACCACACTTGACCACATAATTACGGCATGCAACTTGCCTCAGTTCAGCTTAAGTTAGTTGCATTGCTTTGCGGCTTGCCCCAAATGCCAATTAAAAGCCATGGAATTTTACAAATTAAGCCTCATTACGCACACACACACACACACATTTCACACACACTTATGCATACTTAACACACCTACAGGCATGTACACATACTCAAACAGAACCACAATCCTGCTGCAGCTGCCCCTGTTGCTGGTTGCCTGTTGACACATTACCTACAACTGCAAATCCATTTTGCCGGCTTGTGGCTACCCTAATTGCCCATAATTTTGGCCGCTTAAAAGCTTCAAGGCATTTTTGTTTTGCACAAGTGTGAGTTTTAATTAAAAGAAAAATGAAAATATTACATGCTGCATTCACATGTGTAAACTAATAAGCGGCTAATAAATATTTGCATGCAACATTAATTCCATTTAATGAAATTTACAGATAATGCGGTTAGAAAGCTTTTAACGGACATACTCTATTATTTGCGGTTTGCTGCTGTGTAAACATCAATTGCTTGTTTGACAAATTCTTTAAAAAGGTTATTAAAGTGCATAAAAGTATGCTACAGTAAATGATTAGAGCTCGTTGTTGCTTTGAAGACCTTGACTCTTCGTTATAAATAAAATAATCCTTTAAAATCAATTTGTAAAACACATTCTCATGACTTTTACATATGCATCAAGCTTAAACAAAGTTACTTTCTTAGCTTCGAAAGCAACTAAAAGCATTATAAAGCAATATACTATTTGAACAGCAAAAGAAGTAAAAGAAGAAGTTGCCAAACGTCTAAATATTTGTGTGTACTTCTGTATAAATAAAAAGTTTTATATTCACAGCAAATAAAGCCAGCTGCCAATTGGTGTGAAGTGTTTATGGCTGCTGCTGTTTGCTTTTCACTTCCCCCATAATCTCGTCTGTCTCGGTCAGTCTCTTTCGCACTGTAATGTACTTTGGCTCTAATCGCTTCTAATAACGCACAAAATTGAAAAACTTATGCGATATCATTGGGGACTTAAGCAAGACGACAAGTGCAGCTGCTTGTTTGTGTGCAAAGAAAGGGAAGGGAAGCGAAGGAAAGGGAACTGAACCGAATTAAACTGGACTCGACAACATGAACAACTGTGACAACTTAAAGCAAACGCAAAAAGAAGAAAAGAAAAACACAAAACAAGAAAAAAACCAAAGTATATTTATAAAAGAATGTGTGTGGGAGCAACTGTCATGATATGGCCGTAAACAAGGCCAGCTGTAGCTGTAGCTGTAGCTAGAATCAGGAGTCTGAGATACAACCGGGATTCTGGACACATATTGAACACTGAAAGGGAAAAGGGTATGTTAGTGCGTGTATTTGCTTTTGTACTGTACTATGTGTCACTTTGGAGCCTGAACAGAGATTGCAAACAGAGCGAGAGAGAGACGGATAGAGTGTGTAGAGTGTGCGGCGTGTATTTGCTTTAATTTCTCTTATCGGCAGTCAGCTCAGTCAGCCTCTGCTCCTAGATCCAATCCAACTCAGACTTAGACCCTGTTCCAAGCTCCCCAGTGCCATACAATTTTAATTGCACAATGGCAGTTTTCTTTTGTTCTCAGCAGCTACAATTTTAAAATGAATTCATGGCCTGTGTGCGTCGAGCGCACTTTTGTTTGACGGCACTAATTCCGCAAGGAGCACAGACTGCACAAATACCAGTACAACTGGGGCCGGTAGGAAGGAGGCGTCTAGCGACGAGCAGCGTATTTAATTGAAACTTGCTTTGTGACTCCGTTGGGCTACCCAATAAAATGTTTAACTTTGATTTAGTTAAGGGATTTCAAAATAAATTACACTTTAAACATCTACAACGAGCAACAAAGCATCGACTAAAAGCAATTGCTTAAAGACTAGGTAATACTTAAAGAAAATTGCAGAAAACTAGTCTAACTTAATAGTTCTATCGACTACTTCATCAGTCCGTTAAGGGCGAGAGAACTGTTGTTGTCTTTTGCTGCTGGCCATAAACATGACTCACTCATTCTCTTAGCTTCTTAATGAGCGGCTCTTAACATTTGGGGCTCTAATCCCCTGGACAAATCTGCCTAAACTTTGTATGAGTGTCGTAAACATGTTTTCTATCTGCTTTCTTTGCTGTTGGCAAAGAAGCCAACAAACAAAATAATAGACCACAAAAATTAAAACGGCCGACTGACGACTTGGACCGAAAATGTCCAATAAACCCACTTATCTGACCCACAGGGCATAAAAACCTGCGCCGTCGATAACATTTTATAACTCAACAAAGTGCCAAAACTCGCTGAAATGGCCAAAATAAAGCTGCAGATTCCGACCGAAGCAGTCTGAGCCGTAATTCACTTGCTCTTACTAATGAATTAAAGCCGCAGCCAATAAAACTTGAGCAGATATAATAAAACTTGTTAAGGCTATGAAATACTTTGCTTATAACCGAAAACAAAAAAATAAACCCTAAGCCATAAAACTAAAGTTTAAATTACAAACATACTTATTTTTAAGGGTCATAAATCATACTTTAAAAAAAACATACAGCCTAAAAAATCAAAGCCAAAGGTCGCATAATTTAGTAAATGGCACCAGGACGCCCACATCAAAAAAACAGGGATACAAAAAAAAATAATACAAACAAGAAGTAACTAGAATTAGAGGGATGTCGAAGTTTTGATACTCTTTGCTTCGTGTTAAGAAACAAAATACTTAAAATCGAATAATGCTTAAATATTACTGAAAAAGAAAATGTGTAATACCCTTTCGGCCATAAGCGTATAAGGGCCAAAAACAGAAAACAACAAACAAAGCTAGAAACAAAAACCCGAAAACCGAAACAGAAAGCAAAAAGTGTTAATGAACAAAATAATGAGTTCCAGTGCCCAGTTTGGTGCCACAAAACATTTTATGACACTAACAGCTAAACGCCACGGGTATAACTTCAGCATCACACTCACACACATAGAAAGAGAGAGGCAGAGTGAGTGAGAGAGAGAGAGAGAGACAGAGAGAGCCTCGCCGCATGCAAGCAATAAATAATCAGCAAAGTTTTCGTTGAATCGAATTATCACCCCCTAAGGTGCAGTTCCGTAATGAATTTGTTTTGGGGTTTTCTTCAACGGCATTTAGTTTCATTACGTTCTGCTTGCCAGCTCCATTGCGGCTGCGTGACCCAGCTGGTCTAAGCACAGACACCCACCCCAAACTAACTAAACTAACTATTACCTACTATCCCAACCAGCCCACCAACTCACCACCCAACTACTTCCACCCCCTTGTAGTGTGGCCGAGTTGGTTTTTCATTCAGTTTGCTCAGTTGGTTTGTTTATTTGTTTGTTTGTTTCTGGCTCTCTCTCCTCTCCCTCTTCCTCCCTCTCCCCGACAGTTCCGTTCGTTTTGGTTGTTTGTTGTTTGGGTTTTTCGGGTTTTTTATAGTCACATTTGCTGTTTTCTGTTTGTATGGAAATCTGCTGGCGCATATTCATTTGATTTGATGTGCTCTCTGTCTGTCTGTCGCCCCACATTTATTTATTTGCTGTTTGTCGTGTCTGGTTTTACGGAGTTGTGGCTTGTTTTGGCATTGTCATTGATTTCATTACTACATCCAACTTCTAGTGGCAGCTGTGGCTAAAACAGCAGCAAACTTGGCTTAATATTAAATTGAATTCAGCTGGTTAGCTTTTCTAGTTTTAATCAATAATTTAATTTAACTCATTTTCAAAATGAAAAATTAAAATTTAACTAACTACAACATAAATTTCACTCTAATTCCTTCAATCACGACTCCTTTTGTGGTATGACAAAAAAGTGAAAGGTGCCATGTTGATTGGAAAAGCAAGCGATAAATGGCACAGTAAGTAGATACAACATTTCAACTCTGGGATCACAAATGCGTGGAAATGGCTCCTCTGTTAGCTCTTTATAGCCAGCTGCAAAGAAAAAGTCAAGACATCAACCCAAGACACTTGTCTGGCAAGGTTTTGAACTTGAAACTTACCACGTATCTGAGAGAGCGTCATTGTGTGCTTTGGTGTTGTGCATTTGGCGTTTAATAACACACGTCCCACATTTGTCAGTACTCTTGGATTGTTGCGACTTACTTTGTCAAAAAAGCTATCAAGTGCCATTATAAAAATATATATATGTATATATAAACTCTAAAATATGTATGTCGAAAATCAAAGTCTACACGTCTACACTGTACACTAGCTAAATGTGAAGTGATGAAAAAGTCAGAGCACTCTCTGGAAAATCCGGTTATCAACAGAGAGCAACTTAATTTTTCACTCCCACCTTCCATTGCACATGTTTCAGTTTGCCACCACCTTTTTACTCTGACTTCAAAAGTTTCTCTTTTTCTCTCCCTTGCACTTTATGCAACGTAGACTTTAGTGGTGGCTTATTCAACATTGAATTGATCGCTTTAATGGTGAGTTTTTATCAGTTGCGTGTCTTGGCTAACTTGAGTGCAGACTCAAACCGCAAACTGGTATACAGCACAAAAGAAAGTACCAAACTGACCGCACATCTGAAATATATAATTTCCATACAGCTTTCCCCGCCCCCATCTCACCTGAGCAGTCCGCACGCCAAGTACAGCAATAAAAACTTTTCCACCATTATTATTCAACGTTAAGACTACATAAAAGAGAAAAGCGCAGAAAAAGGAAGGGAAAAAGGTATAGGAAAAGAAACATGGAAAATGACTTCAGACAAAAAAAGTTGTGCTTATTTTCACTCTTGAGGCAAACGAAAAGGAAAATAATTACAAACTTTGGGGCGAAGACGCAGACAAAAAAAAACAGACTATAACAATTAAAACATCCTGTAACAAGATTTAGAAAAATTACAAACAATTTAAAAAAGGAAATTTTTGGAATACTTAAAAAATTAAAATTAAATATTTATAAATAAAGCCAATAATTATTTAATTCTTTTAACCCATTAATTTATACGTTTTAAGCTTATTATAGGGTATTAAGATAAGTTATTTATATTCATCAAATAGGGAACACATAAAAAACAGACCCACAGAAGTTGTGGAAAGGTTGGGCGAGGAGCTTTTTGGGGGGTTCTGTACTAGAGCTGAAAGATATGGCAAGCAAGTTGACAAAGTCATTTTAATTTAAGTTGTGCAACATTTCAACACTTTGGTAAATACGTTTTCACAGCCTGCCTCCAGGCGCTTTCACTGCGTTAGTTGTGTTGTTCTTCATCTCTCTCTGTTTCTCAAATGGCAACGTTGCACAACAATTCACTCAACTCAAGGTGTCTTTGTGTGTGTAGAACAAGCAGCAATTGTATGCGACAATTTGGAATTCGTGCAACGTGCTTAATTTAAATGTTGCCTATTTTTTGGCCAACACATTTTGGTATTGCGCACACTTTGTGGGTTTTATTTCTTGCACTTAATTTTATTTCCTATTTGAATAGCTTCATTTGACTGCTTTACGGTCTAAGCGAAGCCTGAGCAGATAAATTTTCAATTGGAAGCGTCATAGCATAATAAAGAGATAAAAAGAAATAGCGAGAGAGATAAACAATAAGCAATGGCAGATAAGACATTTCAATTATATTTGTACAATTGTTATTGTACAAAAGTTCAATAAACAAAGTAAAGTACTTACAGCTTTATCTTAATTATATTCTTATAAAAGTTGTGTCCTTGCTTATTTATTTCCCTTTTCACAAACCAGAAATGGCCATTAAACAAGTTGAGTTGAGTTCTCAACCAATACTAAAAAGATCTTTATGAGTATCTAATATATTTATATTCTTTAAACTCCTTTTATTCTAATTTTGTGACTTCTATTTATACAATAAACCCTCGCACAAGACCCCCGCATCATTTCTGCATCATAATTTGAAGCTCATTAAAACACATTCGCTGCTAAGTGAATGACAGTAAAAAGTATAAAAAATGCACATTGCAGACCCCAAAATGCAAGCGCACATGTGCTCTTATACATATATATATATGTAAGTTGAACACACACACACACACACATAAACACTCAGTGAGGGTATCTGCGCATTGTGCATTTTGTGAATAAAAATTTGCAACGAACATAAAATTCGCAACGGAAGTTATTTCACGCTTGGAGCATACCGCTGCTGCTGCTGCTGCTCCTGCTGCTCGACGCGTGGCGCCACGTCAAAACTAACTAACGAAGTAACAAGCGCCCCAAGTGGGTGGCGGTTGCAGAATGAAGTGGCGGCGGAGGGGCTAAATAAGTTGAAGAGTCGGAGAAATTAAGCAGCGTAACAAGCTGTCAGTATATGAGTCGCTGATATTGTACATATGTATGAGTGTATATATATGTGTGTGATTGCAAAATAATTGGTTTCAAGTTGCAGCACTCACACACACATAGAGCTACCTGCTATAGATACACATGCACAACAAGTCGAGGCAACAAGTTTAATTAACATAAAATATGTAAAAACATAAACTTGCATTTAAAATCAAATTACTGAGTGCAGTACACCAAGTGTGTGTATGTGTGTGTGTGTGCCTCTTTAATATGCATGCACCAGTTTTTGTGTGTGTGTGAGAGTATTGTAATTTAATGAAATTTATTATGGCATACATTTTGGGGTCGCTTTTTTGGTATTGGACAGCATACAAGCTTATTTATAATTTGCAGTCCCCTTTTTTTTATTATTTTATTTTATTTCTTTTTTGCTGTTTTTCCATTTATTTATTTCCATAATTACAACAACAACAACAAAGTGGGGGCCAACATTTACAACTCAGTGTTGTTGTTGTTGTGTGCTGTATACGCATTTATTAATTCCAATCCATTTGCACACTTGATTTACGCCTCACATAAATTCCGTAATAAATGAAGCTCTTGTAGGCACTTCGAGGCCATAACTGCCTCTTGGCCATTTCATGTTGCACAATTACACACTCACACACACGCACGCACACCCACACAAGCACACACAAGGGCAGCATTCACGGACATTTGAACGATTTGCTGTTTTGCATTAACAACTGCAATGTTCTGCAAATGGAGCACTTCACATTGGCACATTTTCTTGAGCTTTGCATTCTGAAAATCATTTTCAATCCAACTTTTATCGAAGGTCTTTAAGCCACAGCTAAAAGTTTCGTTTGTGTAAAACTTAAGAGTAGAAATCATTGTTTAAGTTTTGCTTTACAATTATTCGATGGGACTAAATGATGCGGAGTTATTCTCAGTAACCAGCTCTATATATACATATATATAATGAAAGCTTGAAACATGTTTTTATCTCGGAAACACATTTTGGACAGGGTTTATCACTTAACCAAAATGTTGTCAAGTGCAGAACTGAATTTTGGCTAACCTTGCACTATTTGTACAACTGTCAAGCTATCTAATTGAGTGCATACACCCAGTAAACACACACACACACACACCTCAACACCTGGAGTGAAAGTTTAGCTCACGCTCTGTATATAGTACGTATATATATATATATATATAGTTTCATATCTAACCTCAATTGAGTTTGTCTCTGTCGTGCGCAATCAATTTCAACTAAATACCGTCTTCATGCATAATTGCTTACCAGTATGTGAGGGTGTGTGTGTTAGTTGGGTGTTTGTTGTGTTCTGTTGTGTTGTGTGTTGTGTGTGTACTTATTGGGCGTGCTTAATATGGCAATTAAAAGATGATTCCAATTAAGAGTTAACTGCATCCATTGCACAATACAAACAGAAACACACACCTACGCCTGCCACGCCCACTTTCTCCCCTCTTTTTGTGCACAAATTGCATTAGCATTAGAGTGCCGAGAGCTGTATTAATAACCCTAATAAACAGGGCATGCCCAGATATTAGTTAAATTAAGCACACATTGTAATACAATTTGAAACCCATACGCGTCCAATTAGAAAAGTTCCTGTGCAACTAAACCCCAAAATTAAGATAGGTTCATAGATACGCTATAATGAAAAATATTTGTAGCTATAACATAGAGTATATAGAGTATTTGGTTAGATGAAAAAGTGCCACCCTAATCTATAATTAAATCGTGTGCGACAGTTTGCTTTGCATATATATACAAATACGAGAATGCATTAATATTAATTGCTTATATTTAGCGCTATTAAATAGCTTAATTAATTTTCCACTTAAAATAGTGCGCAATGTTTTTCTTCTTTTTGTTTGCGGCTTTTGCAAATAAAAAATATTTGTGAAAATACTGTAGTAAGTAGCCGCAAACAATTAATCAGGGACAAGTGCTGAGTGGGGAATTGCGGGACAAATAAACAATTTGCATGAATTAAACAAACTGAAAGTGCTGTACACATAATTAGAAATATGATACTCAACCAAACATTTGTATATGAACATACAAATATACTTATGTACATACAATTTTCAATTGATTTATGCAAATTGCAAAACCACAAAACAAAATGCAAATTTGTCAAACAATCAACAACAACAATAAAAGATATGTAATAAAAAAAAAAAATATGCACTGAGTAAATAAATTAATGCTCTCACATACTTTTAAATGTGTGTGTTGATGGTGTGTTTGTAAATATTATAATGAATATTATGCATTTACAACTTATTTGCTTGTTATGTTCATGTCAAGCTCTTTTACCAGTTGTTGGTTGCATGTTGCATGTTTCATTCAGTTTATATTGGTTTTTCCCTATTCAGTACTCATGTTTGGTGTCTGTTTCTGTTTTCTCTTTTTTGAAATATAACAGAAGCTAAGAAAGTATGACTAAAAACAAATGCCTTAATAAAAACCAAGCACAACATCAAGAAAGCTCTTTAATTATTTAATTATAAGCGCATATGTTTCTTTTCATTCTTTTATCACAATTTTCACTTGATATTCAGCACACATTTCTGTTTGCCCGCACCCTCCCTCTTTCCTCTCTCCAACCACCCAAGCTTAATTTATAACAAGTACATTTTAAAAGAGATACAAACATAAAATGGCAGATTTATGCATTGCTCATATTTTTTTTAGTTCCACAATGATTTTATTTGATGCTCACTTTTTCAAATAGTATAAATTTCATAAATGTAGAAATGGAAAATGTGAACACTTTAACACAAAGCGCACATTTAATGCAAATTGCAGCCCGGAGACTGTCGCTTACTACGGGTTTGTTTTTGTGCTAGTGTTAAGTTTAGACTGGGGGTTACGGGGGGGTGTGTAATGTGTTGTCAACTCATTGGCCGCCGCTTCGCTGGGCGCTGCAACATCCCTGGCCAGCATTTTGAGGCGTGTGTGCAGTAATTATGAGGGCATTATGTTGAATCCACAATCGTTATTGCTTGGACATGCTGGGACGCTGTTGATGATGCCGACGACGACGACAAGGATGACAAGGATATGTTGTTGTTGTTGTTCCTTGCTTATGCATGAACTCAGCATGCATGAAAAGGGTCTCTCCTTTCTCCTCTTCTTTGCCCGTCTGCTGGCTTCTAAATTGCGACAACATTATTTAATTGAAACTAATTTGCCATTTTGCGGGCGCCATCAAAATATTTAATTCTACTCCTGAAGTGTGTGTGTGTTTGTGTGTGTGAGTTTGTTATGGTGGGCGTGTCAGGGGCTATAACCGTCGCAGCTGGTCAAAGTTGTGGCCGACAATGTGGGTCAGTTTTGTTTTTGAAGCTTTGGCGTTTGCCAAACAAATATTTGCAGAACGACTTTAAACAGTGCCCCAAAAAGAAAAAACTCTATGCAACATTTGCACAGCATGCATTCATGCAGCAGAATACGAATATGAGAGTCTGCTCTGCAAATAGACTCTGTACAAAATCATAAAAACCCTAACCCAACCACCCCCGCCCTCACTTCATTCATCTTGCCACATAGCCTGCCATATTTCTCACCTTGTAGAAATTGCGCACACGTAAAAAAAATTAAGCGCTTTATAGCATGCAACTCGTACAACGAGTAATACGAGCAGTACCAGGGATACTAAGCATAGATACTATGGCTAGGTAGTATGTACAGCACATGCTCTGTTTACTTTTACGACTTGCCCCAGCCAACCACCAGCAGCATTACCAGCACCAACAACAATGTGTTAGAGATGAGCTAGTTTAGCTAGAAAAAAGCTAGATTGGATTATATATGTTTTCTATTTAATTGAGTAGAGTTTTTCTATCTTAGCTTACCTTTTTAGTACAATAAATCTTTTATTTATAAATGTTTGAAATAATATTCAAGAACAATTTCCTTAAACACTTGATTAAAGTACAGCCCTAACTTAGCATCTCTGCCAGGCACTCACACACCCAATGCCGCACACACATGAGGCAGGGCTGCAGGCTTGGCACAAAGTGAGCAAAACGCACGTGACGCTCATCAATTTGGCGCACTTTGCCTTCGCCGCGCTGTTTTTAATGCGCTCCACCGACTACAACGACGACGATGAGAACGATGAGAACGATGATGATGATGATGACTCCCATTCTCACACCCACTCTCACTCCTGCTCGCTGGATTCGTTACTGTTTCTGCACACGATCCTGAACCTGAACCTGGTCTGACTGCATCGTTCCGCACATGCTGTGCACGTCGTTCAGCTCCTTACACTCTCTCCCTGTCCCTCTCCCTGTCCCTGTCCCTGTCCCTGTGTGTGTGTGTGTGTCACGATTTTGCATATTAATTGCATTAAGTTATAGCCACCGACACCCAGCTAGTAGCTGTAGTCGTCGCTGGATGGCGCCACATGTGCCACATAGCCCTCTGGCAGCTTGCAGCTTCAGTGATAATTTCAGCTTGGTAAATCCACTTTGCTGCACATGTTTTGGGGGGCTTAGTGTTTGCCCAGTGCTTAACTGCAATTCGAATTGGCTCTGTCTCTCTCGCCCGCAAAACCTAAAAGCCCTTGGATACACACACACACACACACACACACATGTATTCCTATTTATAATCGGTGTACTAACTTAACTAAACACCATTTGTTGCCATGCTCCAAATGGTTATTCTGCCGTCCACTTGAATTTATTTATAACAACATTTTTTTTTTTCAATAGATACAACGAAATGCGATACGCGGCCAGATACAGCAGCAGCTATATACGTATTTATATATATATACAGAAATATTTTCAGATATGTATTTTGAAAATGTTTGCTGCTCTTGTTTTGCTATTTTTAACATGAGTCATTCATAAGCCAAATACTTATGAGGGCAACCAAATATTTCAAGCATTTTTAATATATTATTGAGGCCTTTTTTTAATAACTCTAAATTTATTTTGTAATATTACGCTATGAAAAAGGCTTACACTTGATGTTATTTACAGAATTTTTTGAATATATGTACATATAAATGGAATAATTAAATATAAATACTTTTTTAAAGTTAAATCAATTAATGTATTACCTTTAACACAATTGTGAAGAATTCTCTTTAAGTTTAATGATGTTTCGCCAGATTTCGCTCCATACTTCTTTACATTCCATATGATTATTTATACACTATTGAATGCAAGGAAGCATGGAACTCTCAAAGGCTCCAAGTGGTAAACAATTTAAGAACCATTACTACAGCTCACAATCACTCTGTTAACTTTAATGTCATAGTTTGTGTAGTATGTAGTAGATGATGTTGCAACTTACAACTTGCAACAGTTCCATTTAGCATTTTTTCGCCGTCTGCTTGACGGCTGATTCTCACTTAAATAATGATGGTGGTGAATGTAATTGCAACAATAGTTTGCAAAACATTTTACACAATACTCAAACGGCAATTTTCGGGGCAATTCTTATCCAACTATTTCGTTCGGTTTTTCTAGTACACATAGTATTTTATTTCTTTTACTATTTTAGAACTAAATCCTTGGTATCCTTATGCTTCTTGTGGCTTGCCCGGCTGTGGCTTGCAAATTTTCCTGTTTCTCTGTTGGCTTCGGTGGTTTTTACTTTTTATTTAAACTTTTTTTTGGCTGGTTTGGGGTTATGTGGTGTGGGTTTAATACTTTCGCCGTGCGTTTTTATAGTCCAACTGCAATAAAGCAATTTTTAAGCGCACTGAAGTGTGTTTATATGTGACTGGGCGTTGTGAAGCGTGGTCCGGGAATACAACTCGTGTTCGCGTAGTATCTGCTTTTGTTTTTGCTCGCTACTCTTTTCTTTCTTTTTTTATTTTATTTTGTATTTTTTGTTTTTTTTTTTTTTTTGCATCTTTCACGCGCCTGCACAAAAAATTCATAAACTTTTTTGCAGCTGTTTTTTGTTGCTGATATTTTTATTTTTGTAGGTATGTGTGGTGGTGGTGTGGAGAAGAGGGTCGCAATAAAATTGCTCCTTTTTTGTTTGGACTTTGTTTTTATGCGCATATTTTGCGCCACATGGCCAGAGTAAAGGCAAAATCGCCTCTTTCTCTCTCTGTATGGCTTTAGCTTTGCGCTTAAACGATTTTTTTCTAAACATTCTTTTATATACGTTTATATACTCTTAATGTTTTTGATCACATTCCGCACTCGAACGAAACAAAATCCGCGTTAGGCACAAACGAATGCAGTTTCGATTTAGAAAAACCGATCTCTCACTCTCTCTATCGATATGGAAGTTAACGGCATGCTCTGACAAATGCGACTGTCCTCTAAGCGCATTGTAAACAGACGCTTATATAGGTGCCTAAATTTAAAACCCATCTACCATCTATCCCTATCTCACTCGATTTGGGACCCACATGAAGCGTCGCAGTCGCAGTCGACCCGAGCTACCAAGCAGGTCAAGTTTAAGTCTTCGTTGCATGTGTGTGTAATATGCGACGTTATATTGTAGTTTTTACCTACTTGAAGAGGCAAATGCAACATGCACTCTGTGGCAATGTAGCAATGTGGCAATACCCACGCAGCGTTTCTCTTACTGCAGCAGGATGTGGCACATGGATGCAATCTGCAGACACTGCAGGCGTTTCCCAGAGACCGCCTTAAGTGTACCAGATCAGACATCAGACCAGACCAGACCAGACCAGACCATGTGGTGTGCAGTTTTTACAACAAATCAACAGCCTGAATGTCAAATGTTATTCATATGTTGTGGATTTTAATCGACACAGTCATCAGAAACATCCACTACTTTTGATTTTCATTCAAATTAAATATTAAAATTTATGTGAAAACTTTGGGTTAAAGCATGTACAAGTCTTTGAAGAAAAGGTTCAAGTTGTTCATATTAAAGGTAAAATCATTTAGTTTCTCAAGTTTCTGTGCACAAGCTTGCAGTGCTCCCATGATGGACATCGACGTCTTGGTTTTTGGATCATCCAACATTGACAACTTGACGTGAGTGCATAACACAGACTAGAAAAGAACTCCCCTCAGTTCCCTCCTACCCTTAGATATGTCAATGAGCTGCCGAGGCCCGGGGAAACATTGCTGGCAATGCACCGGGAACAATGCTTTGGTGGCAAGGGCGCCAATCAATGTGTGGCAGCTGCCAAGCTGGGTGCCAGGTGTGCCTTAATCTCCAAATTGGGCAGTGATGATTTGGGCGAAAACTATTTGGATTATTTGCAAAAGCTTGAGATAAACGTAGACAATGTGGAAAGGGTGGAGAATGCTCCGACGGGCATTGCCGAAGTCGTTGTGGCCGAGAATGCTGAGAACACAATTATTGTGATTCCTGGAGCGAACTGTATGCTCACGACCAAGGATGTCTCTCGCTTCAAAAAGACATTCAAGCGGGCCAAGGTGCTGATCTGTCAGCTGGAGACTAATGACAAAGCTGTGCTGTGCGCCCTTAAAGCCTTTAAGGGCGTGTCCATACTAAATGCTTCTCCCATACCCAAGGAGCACTTTAACATGGAACTGATCAAGGTGCCCACAATTCTATGCGTCAATGGCTTAGAGGCAGCTCAGCTGACGAATCGCAAGGATGTCAAAACGTTGCAGGATGCCAAAGCAGCTGCCAACGATCTGATCAAAATGGGTGCCAAGAGTGTCATCATCACCATGGCCGAACAAGGTGCTGTCCATTTGTCCAGCAAGCAGCGAGATTTCTGCACCCACTGTCCGGCTGCATTTGTGCGCTACTTGGCCGACACTTCTGGTGCCGGCGATGCCTTCCTGGGCAGCCTGGCCTATCACATTGCCTTGTTTCCTAACCTCGCCCGGGAGAGTCATATTGTTGCAGCCAATATTTGTGCTGCCTACGCTGTTGGACGTCGCGGCACTCAGCCCAGTTTTCCGGGCACCGACTATGTTCAGACTGAACTAGGCAGAGCTACCCCAACTTACAGTGTGATCAAGGATGAGCCTGTAGAAAATGCAGTGGAAATACCTATAGCATCTGCCAAGACAGCTCCAGCAGCAGCTGCTCCAGTGGAACCCAAGGCAGAGGAGCCAAAGGCAGAGTCAGAGGCAATGGTAGAGCCAGAGCTGGAGGTAGAGGTAGAGATAGAGCCAGAGCCAGAGCCAAAACCAGAGGCCAAGCAACATAAAACGGAACCAGAACCAGTTCCCACTCTGACCACATGACTAAACTACTATAAACTGCATTTTCATCATTTTAATCAACCCATCAAAGAATAATTTCTGGACTATTTAGTATACAAAATGCATTTGGAGAGTTCTTTAATTTAAATTAAGATTCAGATTCGCTAGATAGATTGACGCATAATTAAAACGACCATTTTGTTGAAATGTTGTCACAATTAACATTTTGCGTTCAATGCAATAAAACTTAATCGAATTGTAATGAAAGTTATCAACGTGTCAGCAGCTAAAGGAAAAAAATATGTGAAAAAAAGGCAAAAAAAAAATGAATTCACAATTGTGCATTTTAATTAGCAATTTACTGAGTGGAATAACAATTTAACTGACTGTTAAAGTAGGGTATAGCAAGGAAACATAAACAAAAGGACATGAAAGGGTAATGAAAAAATAAATTATGGTTGGAATCCTGTTTACTGAAACTTGCAAATAGAAATATTAAATAATTAATATGTGAAAGTTTTGAATAGAGTATTTTATGGTCTTTACAAGTGCAGTAGTTAAAAACTAACGACTTTACCACTCTCACTGGTTTTAAATGCAAATTTTTAATGCACTGCGCGCAAACTTTATGCACTTTTATTAAATTATAATATCTGGGTAGGCGCAATGACAAGCCAATGACATAATGGCGAAAACGTGAGAGGGAGGGAACGATTTATGATAGTTATGAACCAATAATAATAATAATAATAATGGCATTGGATCACAAAGCGGCTTGGGTCATGTAACTAATTATTTAAATGCTATTATAGCCATTAAAGTGTACATATTTTAATTGAAATTAATTAACGAGTCACATTCAGCAAAGCGGTTAAATGTTAATAAGTGAACAAAAACAATTTAAATAGATAAGCTTTGATTATTTTTTTAATATTTCTAATTATCGAAAACTGTACATTATATAACAGAAATTGTTCACATTTAAAACAAGCAACTAAAACTAGAAAAAAAAAATTCAAGAAAAAAAAATCAAATTTATTTTTATATAATTTTGGCAAGTAAAAAAAAAAACAAGAACTCAACTCTTTGACATATGCCACATATAGTATAACATATGTACTATATAGTATAGGCTGTTATATATGTATGAGTGTTTTTTCAAAATATATTTCCGCTATATACGAAAATAGCGATGAGCAAGAAGTGAGCAGCATTATTCACTCACTCACTCACACACACACACCACACACACACACACACAGATATATGCGCAAATCTCTGGCGATTTCTGTGCTGTTTTATTTTCTGTTCAATTTGTAGCAGTATTTATAACAATTTGTGGCATTCTCCATAAATAGCCACACAGACTGTAAGCTGTAGGAAAGTGCACACGAACTATGGTTGAAACTGAAATCTTTTAGTAATTTTATCAAGATTTGTTTTCACATTAAATCCGTTCACTTTCGCGTTGAATATTTAAAGTTTTTCAGTTTTATGTCAACAATATGTATATCCAATCGATTTTAAAACACTGTTCTATAACACTTAAAAAGGGTTTTTCTTTTATTTGTTTGTATATCATATTTATATTATAAACAAAGCGACGTTGGCCAGCCGGAGTCGAGACGATCTGCACAGCTCGACAACAGAATCGGTAATGCACTAAAGGATGCAAAAATATATTCTCAAATTAATTCTTGGCTCGCTTACCGAGGCGGCTATAACTGTACCGACCGACCGACCGATCCACCGAACGAACGAACTTAAAGAAAAAAAAACCAACAAGATCCACGAGAATTAAGAATCGAGAACTCGCGAACCCCACCTTAGCCCCCTCGCCACCTTCCTCATGTTGCTCGGCAGCGATGACGAGAACTTTCATTTTATAAGTATATATTTATTTCGTACACATATATTTATAGCTTTGTCTTCTCGTCTTCTTGTCTTGCCTTGTACATAAATATGCGAGCGAGTATATAAAGCGTACTACATATATATATATACTTTAGTTATATAGAGCTAAGATCGTTCGCCCAAAAATATACCAAAAGAACTGTTTTGCTGTTGTGCTTTTTTCCTTCCACATTCCGCCTCAAATGATCCACACACCACACACTGATCCTCTTACGCAGGCGCATCAACACACACACGCACACACTCACACACACACACACACACACACTAATACTGTCTATACTTAGCCGCTGTTTGGTATAGACGGAAAGATCTTGCCCCGATCGTCGAACTGCTCGGCCTCGTCGTTCTCATCGTCTCAGCGTCTATAAAAATAACATCCAAAAACACACACACACAACAACAACAACAATCGAAAGAGCTAGTCTAGCCACATACGATCTAGCATTACGATTCGATTGTGTTTCGGCTTTTTGGCAAATATGTTTTGGCAGAGCTACAAAACAAACCCGGCCGAAGGCATCAGTTTGCCATTTGCTTTTTTGCACACACGTATATATTGGGTTGACATATTTTTGGAAATGTCAAAATGCGTTAGAATTGCTTAATTACTTTTTATGTACACACACACACACACACAGTCTTACACACACTTGGCTGGCATCCAAATGGTGATCGGTTTATCCCTATTATTGGTATGGGCTCTTAGCCATGTTCTCGACAAACAATTAAGGCTGAGAAATTTATGTATTTGTGGTGTGTTCGTTATGAGTTGACCGGAAGCAATATCATTTCATAATGTAATATAAACCTAGATCACTTTGTGATAACTACAACTCTCTGTTAATATTAATTTAATTTAAAGAATTTAAACAGCACTCGAAATTGGAATCCTTTTAAGGACTTAGCAAAATATTTTTAGTTTGTCGCTGTGAGAAACGCACAAAATGCTCGAACACAATTCGCCTTTTAATGTGCAAATGTAAAGCTTAACTAATGCACAGACACACACACACACACACACATACACACGTTTGCAAAACTTGCAGATGCACACACATAATGGATGCATCCGATAGATACAGAACTAGAAGAAGAAGTAAAAGTAGAAGATGCCTCTGCGTTTACATGAGAGAGAAACACACAAATGCAATTCAATTTTTTTTTCGTTTGCTTCTTTTTTATTTCTATGGGTTTTTCTTTTTGTATCTTTGCTCATCTTTGGCCTGTATGAAATGTATTTTTGGGTGGCAATAATAGCTCCCAGAGAGATGATTCTCGTCCTTGTCGTTAGCTTGATGAATTTCTTCTCTTCATCTCTGTGGCTGTTGTGCCATAAAAACATCAGCCACCAACTGTTGTCTACAAATAAATCTCGTTAAGGAAAACACACACAACAAACACACACACACATACATACACACGTACTTGAATCCACTTATGCTGATGCAGATACTTTTTGCAACAGTAAAAATGAAAAATGTCTTGAAAAAAAACGCATGTTTCAATATTGAATGAAAAAGCTATTGCCAAAGATTAAATACCTTAATTAAATACTGTTGCGAATGCAGAGTAAAGTAATAAAATCAAGAGTATCTGCAAATCGTATAACACACAACAAATAAAATCCGATCAAATTAAAAGTCGAGTAGGTGACAACATTGCATTGGTCCAATAATCGAAATCTGTCCACGTTTCTGTTTTTTTTTTTGGTATTCCTCACGCACTTTCTATGCCACATTTTGTGGCACAATAAACTTCTTCAACATTTGCCTACTTGTACACTTTTTTTCGTCTTTGTTTTTACGACAGCAATTAAATTGCAGAATTTGATTTAATGTATTTTATTGATAATAAAAACAAAAGAAAAGAGAGAAAAGCGACAAAAAAAATGTCTGAAAATGCCGCCTCGCTGTTTTTACTTGTGGCATAACATAAAATTTGATTTTATTTGCGTTTGCTTTAGCTACTTAAAGCACCTACCCCTCCGTTCTTCCCCCTCCCCCAGCAGCATCGTCATTGCTCATGATTTCCATTTTAGCTTCGCTATGCAAATGCGGGCAATGCGCGCTTGTCACATTGGGAAAATTGAAAATCCTTTTATGTGCAAAACGTGACAAACGATTTTAAATTTTATGCCCCTTGACGACACACAAATACAAGTATATATATATACATAGAGAGAGAGAAACTTTAAGTGGACATATTTTAAAGGGCAATTGGTGTGGAAGAAGTTTTCATTCTGGCATTTAATTAAAACAGTTGACTATAATAATTGTTTATGCCATTCACATTGAGAGAGATGGCCACGCCCATTTAATCACAGCCATGCGCCCACTTTGGCATCGTCTTTAACGGCTTACATGTGTAACACACTCGTTGCATGGATCTGGACATGAACAAAGCCCTTATTGGACTACCTACTCTTATCCAGTGTGCCACATGTGATGATGATGAGACTGCTGCTGCTGATGCTGCCCCTTGCAACGTTCTGTCTGTCTGGCTGTTTGGCTGTTTCGTAATTACGTGGAAGTCAAGCCCTGCAAGCGGACACATGTAGAACATGCCACATGCCTACACATGTACCAAATATCCGCACCGATTCGACTGCCACACAGAACACACTCATCCCAAATACATGTACTATATGTATGTTGTATTGTATTATTGCACATGGCTCGGGATCGTATGAATGAACTCAAGTGGCGGCAATTTCAATGTATTTACGACTCATTTCATACAAGAAACCAAAAAATATGTAAAGTAAAATTTATGTAAATCAAACTAAAGTCGTATATACAAAGATAGTAAGATGCATATTACAGATTAAACGTTTTAATCAAAAACACATATGTAAACCTAAATATATCCCTGCATGCCACACACACACACACACGCACACTCTTATCATGACAAACTAATAAGAAGAAAAAAAAGAGTTGCATAAAAACTTTGATCATATTTCGTGCCAGATTTTTGAGTTTCGCACAAAAGTTTTGTGCAATATTTTTGTTGCAAGAATGAATATATGTATATGTGTGTGTGCGAGCGAGATGGAAGCAGGCAGACCGCCAAGTATTGCAACATTTGCCACTGTCTACCAATCATCCCCCCCCCCCTCTCTACACACCCCTTAACTCCTAAAAGTGGCAGAACAGCAAAAAGTTTACGCAATGTACCGTAAATTGTGTGTTAATTCAATTATGCCCAAGTTATCGCCTCCCTACAACACTCGCCCTATCTTACACACACACACACACACACACACACGCATACATAGAGAGCTGCGTAATTAAAATACGAAATGTTTATTCAGGTAAATAATTTCAAAAGTGCAGGTTGAAAAAGCGCCAGCAACTGCAATAACAAAATTGATACCATTTACCAACGCCTTTTTTTTCTCTTCGCTCTCTTCGCTGTTGTTGTTGTTGTTGTTTATGGCCAGGTTAGTAAGTCTCGCTGACTTTTGGCAAACGGCGCTGCAAAAACAATCTAATGTCAGGCCACACCACCCACACCACACCACCCACACCACAAAGTGCCAGCGGCGCCTTCATTCAAGCGTTGAAATTTCCAGCGCAAAAGTTCTTAACAAAACTTTTCATTAAAGTTTGGCCAAGGGGAAGAAGGCAAAGAAGCAGAAGAGACGTGAAGCAGCTACGAAAAGCGCGCAAAACTTTGCCGCTGGCAGCCGAGGCAGGCTGGCTGGCTGCTAAACGTCATTTGTGGGCGTGGCCGAGTGCAGCAACAACTACAACAACAACAACAACAAAAAAATGGTTGCCTGCAAAAGTATTTGTTTTCCCTTACAGCGGAACAGTGTGTGTGTGTGTGTGTGTGTGTGTGTGTGGAGGCTAAGGTTTTTCTCAAGTTTTTAGTCGCCATCCGCAAAATGTTTTTCTCGCATTTCAATTCACCACAAAAACGTTTTGAGAAATTATTGCAAAAGTTTTTCATAAAATAAAAGCGCATAAATTTAGTATAAAATAAAAAAAAAACTCTCCTCGTTGCGCTGCCCGCGGGTGGAGTTACTCTCGAGAGGGGGGTGGAAGGGTGTTATGGTACCGTGTGGGCCAGATAGTTGTTGAGCTGGTTAGAGCCAAATATCAAGCGGCAGCAATGCATGCGGCCGATATAAACACACACACACCTTACACACACACACACACACACACATACGCATGCACTTCACGTGCACCTTTGTGTGACACGTTAAGTTGTGAAAAACAAAAAATAACCCACAAAAAATAGCCAAAGAGCAAAAATGCATTGGCCAACAGTTATGGACTTAAAGATACTTCGTACTTAAATGATTACAGTGTCGAAAAATTAATACAATATATATAAAGCTATAAAGTAAAGTATGTTTTAAATATATTCAAGGTTGATTACCATGACGCTTAACAATTATATAGGATACATTCTTTATAATATACTCCTCCTCCACCAATATTTACACGTCATAGGGTATACAAAAAAGAGCAGCGGTCACAATAGCACCAACAAAAGGCATGAGTGCGAAAAGTTTTCAATGGTAACGTAGAAAAATTCAGCAAGCGTTTTAGACAGCAGCAACAACAACAACAACAACTACAGCGTTTGCTATAATCCAACCAAGTTGTAGCGGTAAGCCCCTACAAAGAAAAAGAAGAAGAAGTAGCAGAATAAACCCAAGTTAGAAAACCAAACCAATTTCTATAAGGCTCAAAATCTTTACTATAAAAAGAAGAAAACGTATGCAAGGTGAACTTAGTCTGAAGAGTGTTTAAAATACAAAATATTGATAAGGTTTTAAAATAAACTAAACGTATTTTCCATAGGTTTATTTTAACTAAACATAAATATGTTATTTATTTATAAACCTACCTAAGGTATGACAGTCAAAAAGCTTATAAATATAAGACTTTCAAATGAATTCTAATATTTAATATAGAATGCATATCAAATTAAAATTGTTTTCAAAAAAATCATACTAAGTCTTCGACTTAAAACAAAGCCTATATCATTAAACCTTTTTCAAAATATTATCTTAATTGAAGAAAAGCTTTTTATGCACTTTAAAGTATATACTCATAAGTTGTACTTAGGGCATTTAGTAGTTGTCTAGTTGGCAATAGAATTTACAAAAAAATTGTTCCGCATTTAGTATTATTTTCGCTCTCTCTCTCTCTCTCTCACACACACACACACACACATTCTCTGTCGCAGTGTTTGTATTTTTGTCGACTTTTCAACTTGGTCGCGACTGTGACGCGTTGGCGGTTAGAGGAGGATAGAAAGAAAGCGGGGGGAGGTTGGGCGGTGTGCATTTGATATATGGTCGCTTGTGCCACAAATAAATAACGCTTTCAAATCGCTCGCAAGTGGATACACAGGCTACATTTTCGATGTGTGTGTGTGTGTGTGTGTGTGTGTGTGTGTTTGGGTGGCTTTTTGGGTGGCGCTGCATCTGCTTTTGCTTTAGCTTTAGTACTTCTGTTTCTGTTTCTGTTTCTGATGCTAGCCAGGGTTCTACTCTACTCTACTCTTCGTTAAGCACTTTTATGCTCACACACACACACACACACACACACATACATACATAAATAGGAATTAAAATATAAAAGCGTCAGCAGTGAGCAGATCATACCTACCAACCATAAAGATACAAATACTTATAGATACAAATACTTTGCTCTCCCTCATAGATTGTGTGTGTGCCTGCGTTGGCAACTAATATTTATTTGTATGCCACACATGGCCCACGTTTGGGGCAAGGTGCATAGCGAGGGGGTGGGGCTGTTCTTTGGTTTCAAAACTTAAAAAAAGATACAAACTCATGGGACAAAATGTTGTTTAGCTAAGCAGAAAAGGATTGAATTATCAGCCAAGATGTTTTGGTCTCAAGCAAAAGCTTTGAGTATATGTAGATAACGGAAAAATACTTCAAAATAAATATATTAGCAACAGGAAGCGAAGTAGAAGTAGCAATATATTTAAACTAATAAAATGTCGAAACTTTGCTTCAGCATTAAAGTGAACTTTTGTATCTTATCTTTAAGAAGCTACTAGATTCATTTCAAGCACATTTTTTGTGCTGTTGTTATGTAACAGCCTCCAAGGGAGCAGTTTCATTAGATAATGTATGTGTGTGTGTGTGTGTGTGCCTGCCTCCCACGTTGACATGGCCAAGTGCAAAGCGTCAACGCAGTACTTCAGATACTACTACGGGGTACTTAACAAGCAGGCAGGCAGCGAGACATTTTGTACAGCAGTTGGCACTTATTGAGCAATTAAATGATCTAAATGATCATTGGGATACACACACGTGCAGATGTTTTGGGCCTTTGAACTCTCGACAGTATTTAGTATATAAAGAATGAAATCTTTGCCTGGCAACTAGAAAATATTTGTCAACGCGTTGGTAATTGAATGCCCCAGGCCGAGTGCAATAGCCTTTTAGATCCAACCCCCAAGGCGACATCTAATTACAGCTAACATGGGAAAAGCAGAACAACACGTAACTATATATGTATGTAGCTGCAACAACAACACAATTGATGCCGGAAAAAAATGCAGCGAGCAGCATCAACATTGTATTTATAGAAACCAACGCGTTGCAAGTGAGACACACACAGAGAGAGAGAGAGAGAGAGAGAGAGAGTGAGAGAGAGAGAGAGAGAGAGAACAGAAGCTGGGCGAGATCATTTTTATGATATTTTTAAACGATAAAATCGCAGCAGGCGAAGTCAAGTGCACATTGGCATCAAGTAACCGGGACGGAAAGAAAGCGTAGACTGATTTGACTCCTTGACTGTTTGGGGCTGTGCAAATGAAGCCATTAGCTGGCCAAACTTCTTGGCCTAAATATAGAGAAAGACGTGAGAGAGAGAGAAGAGAGAGAGTGAGTTCATTGGAGTTGCTATATTTGGGCAGCAGACATGGCGCTCTCGAGTTACATTTTAGTACTAAAAGACGCATCTGTTTTTTGATTCTTATGTTTAATATTTTTATAGGGCCAAATTCAATTGGCCAAAGCCCTCATAGGCTCTGCTTAGGCCATGTGTCGCTCTAGCTAAAAAGTTTTTCTTCTTTTTTTTTTTTTATTGGGAAGGAGGAGAAGTTAAATCCTCGATTCGAGTCACGATTTAGCATTTTTCATCAGCGCTGCGATTTTCATGTCACGTTCGCTGACAAAAGTTTGCTCTGGCCCCGTCGTAACCTTTACCCGTGCCAAGGCGCGAACTTTAGCAAACATCGCGTCTTTTGTGGCCATATAGGCAACGTACATAACATACACACATACATACTTACATACTTTGTATCCTTATATAGGACTTAACTCTGTTTGCCTTTGGGCTGTCTGCCTGTCAGTTGTTTTATATGTATTTTTGGGGTTTTGTTTGCTCTTCGACAGAAAGTTTCCTCAGTTACGCCTGATGTTTAATTGTTATATTGTGTGTGTGTGTGTGTGTTCGTGTGTTTATGTGTGTGTTGTGTGTGTCTCTTGTCAAGCAACTTAAGTACGTCTGATCTCATTTTGAAGTTGTTCCAAAGTTGTCAGCTTGCCGACGGCTGTCGTAGTAACTACAAATTGTCAAGTTGGGAACACTTTAAGGCACTCAGAGCTTAAAGCTGTGATTTTGGGCAGAATAATTAAGTTTACTCACATTAACCATTAAGAATTTGTTATCTTAAGTGCTGTTTAGAGCTTTAAGCTTAATGACAAGTTAAGCATCTATGGTAATAAAGCACATTTAAGCTTGAAACTTAAATCAAAAGCTCATTTTTTCTCACTTCAACCTGTTGTACTTATTAGAAAGCATTTTCTGAATTAAACTGAAATCATATTTATAGTTTAATTTTCCGACTGCTGCTTCATTAAAACACGATTTGCAGCAACTTTATATGCACAATTTCTTTGCCATTTTGCGCTTTTGCGTAAAACTACAAAAAAAAAAACAAAAATAAAGTGAAAATAAATATATATAACTTTGTTGGCGCCACTCGGGCGTTGGAAACTCTTGAAGGACTAGTTCTCGTTTTGTTATGCCACTTTATTAATTTCAAAATAAAATGGCGCAACCATTAACAATGCACCAACAGCAACAACAACAACAACAAAAACAAAAACAACAGCAACAAACAAACAAACAAACACAACACCAAGCCAAGCCAAGCCACAATAAACAACAACAACAACAAGAAGCAAGTGAAATGCAGTTGGGAAAATACTTCTATATAAAATAAATATAAAAACTGCTCCCTTACACAATGTTGAGTACGTGTTCTACATATAGTACAGATGTGTAAGTACACTGAATGGGATCGTATACGCACACTTTTGTAGTGCAGTGTAAAAAGCACACACTGACAAAGAGAGAGAGAGAGGGGGAGAGAGAGCTGTTTGTAGTTTCTTCTTCTTGTTCTTTGCACGCTCCGCAGTCATTTGGAGCATATGTTTCGAACATTTTTCATAATCAAAAAGCTTTTAGCGGCGGACAGTGGCAATGATGGCCACGACAACGATACGCTTGCCACGCCCTAAACTAGCCACCGCCCCTCCCCCCCTCTTGGTCTTAAAAAGCTGCAAACTGACTAACTTATTGTAGCCAAGTGGAGCTTATTGTCCGTTTCATTTTCGAGTGCAGCAGCGTGTAAAATCGCAATAATGCACCAGTTACCAGTTTGTACGCTGCACAGTGTTCAACAGCGCCTTTGCAACCGATTTGTGGCATGACACAAAAAAGAAATAACGCAGGAGGAGAAACCTTGACAAAAAAGCTGCAGCAACAACAGCAACAGAAAGTAGGCGTGTCCAAGTGTGTGTTGCAGCTAAACTATTAGTTATCCTTGCTGTAAAAATCTTTCAAAAGGGTGCAGTTTGGTAAATTATCATAATGGGCATGATTTGTATCTTATCGATTACACTGCGCAACGAAGAACTTTATAAATACTTAACAACTTAAATCTAAACATAATGAATATAAAAAAAGTTTAGCTTTTAGATGAGTATAAAACATACGATCTCTTCACATGCTTAGTCACAGCTACAGGGTATATAGAAAAGGCATTTTGCAACGACAAACAGCATTTGTCATGCCAATTGATTGCCAACAACAACTATAACAACAACTACAACAATAACACAATTTTATTGCTGTGAAAGGCCAAAATAACAAATTCAATTTGGCTCTCAACACTAAAAACAAGTTGAACAATAGATTTCAATTTTCATAGGCATAAACATGTTGCCAAACATTTATAACAAATCGCATATTCAATTTTCTCTACAAGTGGACATACAATACTTATTTACCATAGTAATTTCAAATTGTTTATTGTTGACAGTTGTTTTTTGTTGCATATAGTATTGTTGTATAATACTATTATATTTGCATTAAGCAAACAACAATAATAACAACGAAATATTTAATTGTTGTTGGCTTTTTACTATGCACATTACGCATTTTATTACATTTCCGAATGCTTTTAATTGCCTTTCATTAATTTTTACGCAATGCCGGTCATCATATGCAAATAAATTGCGCATACGCCTCGTTCGCTCGTTCGTTGCCAGCTGCAGAGCAACAACAACTGCAAACAAGACGGCCTACATTTAAACCATAAAGCACAGCCGTGACCACAGAAGTTGAAGCTACAGCTGAGCTGAATCCCAAACAAAAGAGCTGAACATACTATATAGAAGGAGTCTTCTCAGAGCTAAAGCTAGCCAATTAAATTATATACATTTAAGACAAATAAACATACGATGCTAAAAGCCCATAAAAAGATTAATAATTCATAATAAATAATTTAATAATTCAACACACACTTCAAATTTAAACAAATAAAACTAGATAAACGCGTTGAGGAGAGCTTTAGCTTTATCGTCGCCCTTGTTGTAAAAGCAAATAAAATAAACTGCAAGGGCCAATATGATAAGTACTCCAAGAATGGAAAAGGTTAAGATTAAGATCAACTTAATTCCGCATTTCAGGCAGCTAAAAATTGCTTAGTTTTGAATTATTTTCTATTGAAAACAGGTTGTTGAAAACTTACCCACAGACGGCATCACAAAGACAGCAACACATCTTAGCTCTTGATGCATAAAAAGTTAAGTATAAGCTATGTTTAATTTGCTTTTGGGACTTTAAAACAATAAAGTATTGAGGCTATTGTGACAATTGAGAGTTGAATTATAAGGCAATGAAATTGTTCAAATTATACCCCAGTAGCACATTTTGGCTTTCAGGCAAATTATATTTTATATTTGTTTTTATTGCAGCGACGGTAAATTCATAAATTCGATTAGCTTAAGCCACAAACGCATTCAATTGTTGTTAAGGGCCTGTTAAGGCAAAAGCCGCCGCCAACTGTAAAAACCAAATTTAAAGAATACAAATAAAATAAAAGTAAAGAGAGCAAAAAAAAAACTCGCGCCGCATAATCGAAACGTATTTTGGCCTTTTATTGCACCAGCCAAAGCCAAGGTAAGGCTTGAAGGGTGTTTCCAGTGAGTGTGTGTGTGTGTGTGTGGGTGGGGGGCTAAGGGGGTTTGTGGGCGTGGACGATAACAACATTTCAACGCCTTATGGTCCATTTAGGTAAAAGTGCCATTTGCGTTGTGGGCTTAACAAGAAATTATGACCTCTGGGCGGCCGAGCCACAAGATTCCAAAAAAAAAAAAACACAAGAAAGTACATAAAAATGTCAGACGATTAGGATAAAAAGAGGCGGTGGTGAAGAGGGGAAGAGGCAGCGATAGAAATATCCAAGGAAACTCGTTTATTGTTTGTGTAAGTATAAATTACCAAATATCTATATCGATTATATAAAATATTGCCTTTTTAAAATTATATTTCATCAAGTAGTCCATGACTTTAAATATTAAACATAGATTCAAGTTTGAATCAAGTTTGATGACTTTTAAACATATACAAAATCAGTTTCACCAACAGCTAAAATCGAAAAATGGCATTTAGGAGACCCAAGCTACTACTTTTTGCCATGGTGACTCTAGTGATAATTGACAATCTGTTCATCCACGCTTTTGAAGTTCTAAGAAAAAGCCATGCGAGTCTTGAGAAGAGTCGTGGTAGCGAAAAGTGAGAACTCATACACTGGAGCAGAATAATTGAATATGTTGATGAGAAACTTAGTGCAAATGTTCGAAAACTTGTTCGTTAAAAGTGTGAACAAAATTAATAAAGTATTTGGATTGTAATTTCATGATTTATCGCATAGTAAAGGTTTCAAAAGTTATGACGGAACCAAGTGTTTGAAGCAAACTGTTGAGCTAAAAATCTGTGCCTGATGGCCTTCAAGACCTGATGGCTTTCATCATCTTTGCCTTTACCCCACTTTTACCTCTGTTGCCCGTTTCCAACTACTTTTCGTGGCGTAACATTTCAATGAAATTTCCATGAGGAAACCATTTAAGAGCTGCCGAAATGGCACAACGAAAGAAATCTGGGCAAAAACCGCAATGTCAGTGGTTCTCCCCCTCTCCTCTCCCCCTTCATTACCACCCTCTGATTGTTGTGTGAGGCAAAACTGATGCTAGTAGTTAACGGTACTTTGTATGCAAAGTGCAAAAAACGGAAGTAAAGTGCCACACGAAGAAGCAACTAGCCCAGGATGAAACAAGTGAAAATGGAAAAGTTGCTAGGTTTTTGGAAATGGTGGCAAGCAGGCCGGCCGCAAAGCGTGTTTGATTATTTTGAACGTTTTCTGCTGCACTTATATATATATTTTTGCAGCTGGTAAGCAAGCGCTTATATCCCAAAAGGAGGAGAACACTGACAGCTGACTGAAATGTCGAAAAGGGAACTTCAAATCGCTTGGGCGAAACTCAGTCTCTTTCTCTCTCTCTCTCTTCGTTTTGTATCTACTTACTATCTATGGTGTGATTAAGAACGTTTCGTTGTATTTAAGTGTTGGCCCTAAGCTCTTTGTTACTCTTTATGCTCCATTGAACGTCGATTGGCTGCTGGTAAGAGTGTGTGTGTGTGTGTGTGTAGTGTGGTGTAGGTGTGGCATTGTGGCCAGCTGTGTGTGGATTGGATACTTTAGCATATCATTACCGCAGCTGCGGCTGACAGCGGCAGCTTTATGCACGGCTTTAGATTGCAATTTATCGATAAGCACTTAGTTTTCCAAAAACCAAAAAAAAAAAAAATAAAAATAAATAAACCTGACCGTAATTTATGTGTATATAATCTAAATGTAGTTGGGCAATTTTTAAAAATGTTAGCCAATTATATTGCCAAAAACTGGTTGGCAATTAATTTTAGCTAATTATTTCAAATTTAAGTGTTGGCAGTTTATAATTTGACACTGTTTTTCCAACACATAATGAGTTATAAGTATTATTTAGGTGCCAATTAGGTAGCGAAAAACGACACCGGGAAAAATGAAACTCGACAAGGGGGAATATAATGGTAAGACTTTACTTAAATATTTGAAACAGTGTTTTAAATATTTTCTAAAAATTTTCTAATAGTTAATATTGATTTTCACAACAATCCGAACACTTATTAATTTTTTCAACCATTCTAGATGTCCTTACGCATATATAGATTGCCTGTAAGTGGGCGGCTGGGTAGTTGGATATATATACATTTTTTTATTTTTAGTTTGCAGCAGCATAATTTCATTAATGCCCTTTAATATGGTGCGCGCAACGGTTCAATGAATTTCATTTCGTGAGATTTTGGGCTTCGCTTTTCCCTTCTCTTCTTCTTTTTTTCTCATTATGCCGATGGCTTCGTCTTGTTCAACAGCCTTACAGTTTCTTTTGTTTTTACTCACTTCCGCTGTGTTCGTTCTCGTTCTCGATATTTTTTTCTTGATTGCCTTTTAGTACATTGAACATTTGGTATTTGCTATCTGCAGGGAACGGGTGGGGGGTGGTGTGTATGCCATTACTTCGATTTGTTTCTTATTTAAATTTTTTTCGTATACGCTTCAAGCGACACTGAACCAGGGCGCGTAGTTGTTGCCGCAGCCAGGGCTGCATTAAGTGCTTTTGCGGGTGCAAAGGCGAATTAATGTGAGCCAAAAAAAAAATAAGAGAGGAGAAAAAATTGGGCGGGGTGGGTAGGAGAGGGGAGGTAGAGAAAATCGCTGTGGTTGCCAGCTGTAACGCGTTTAATTTATACGCTCGCCTTGGCAACACACAACACACACACACACACACACAGCACAACAAAATAAAGAATAGCCAAAAGAGAAGAAAAATAAAAATATATATTTATTTTACAGCTGCTTCTGCACTTTGAGATATACAAGTGTGTGTGTAAGTGTGTGTGTGTGTGTGTGTGTGTGTGCGTTGTGTGGCAATAAAAAGCAGCCAGCGAGTGGCATTCAACACCTTTTTCTATTTTGGCCAAAAAGCTTAATAAACAAACGGCCAAATGGGGTGCGGATCCAAAAGCGAATATTGTTCTTGTTGTTGTTGTAATTGCTGTTGTTGTTGTTGGGTTGGTGGCACAATTGGCAGTGACTCTGGGACCCAAAAGCAGCGCATAAACATTTAAGTCCACAATTTGCACAGCACGTAGAAGGGGCAACACACACACACACACACACACACAAACCAAATGGTAGCCAAATGCAATTTTCACGTGCAACCGCAACGAAATTTATGCCACACCAGTAACTACAGCTACCGACTACCACTACTACAACAGCTGCTGCTACTACTGCAACACCCGCATCTACATGCCACATGCCACTGACAATGGGTTGACACCATCCGCCCGCAGCCGCATCTGCTGCACCTTTCACCACACCCACATCAAGAGAGAGAGAGAGAGAGAGAGTTGAAGTGGCGTCGTCGTCGTCGCGGCTTCATGCGTGCCCGGCTACGATGTGGCAACATAAACATAAGACCAACCAACAGCAGCAACAGCAACAACAACAACTGATATAACAACTACTTTAACGTACAACCAACAACACAACAGCCTGAAAATCACATGCCCCATGCACAATTTGAAACGTTATCGAAACTTTTGAGCTTAACAATCACTTGTGTTATATTAATACTATATGCACGCTTTCTTTTATAAAATACTTTTCAATATTATAAGACTTCTAACTTATCCTCTTCACAGCACAGACACAAACCACATGGCAATAAAAATTGTTCAACATATGGTGAACGTAAATTTGCCATTGGTACTGCAATATAGTCTCCAGAATTGCTCATGATTCCTTTTGTTGTGCGAGTGTGTGTGTGTGAGTGTGGAGAGAGCATTGTAATGCAGCGCTATCACCTGGCGCTGCATTTGCTCAGCAGCCAGCTTATTTATTGCAGTTGAATTAAAATGAAAAACGTTTGTGCTGAAGCTGAAGCTGGGCTCAGTTCATGTTCATTTCTGGAACGCGCCACATGATGACAAACCCATTGCAACCAGCTTCCGTTCACTAACGACAATGAGCTGTAGCAGCTGACGAGGCGGGGGAAGGGGAAGGGGGAGGGAAAGTGACCACGGCTGGACGCACAAGGAGCTCAAGTCGAGTCATAAGCACGACTCATGAACACCTGCAAGTGAGTGGGCGGCATTTGGGTTTCCGTTTCCGCTGCAATGTGTCGCCGCCATTATGCAAATACAACGACGATACCCCCTACCCCCACTCTAACCCCACCTGCCCTCCTGCCCACCTGCCCACCACATTCCATAGCTCGCTGCAATCTGCATTTAAATGACCCAAGCGAGGTGGAATGCGCTTGCCGAGATTTCATCGTCTTGTCGCATCATTTGCAAAAATATTAAAGAAAAATATATGTATATAGCACCCGGGCAAGGCAAGGCAAGGTAAGCACCTGAAATTATGCATGAAGCATCCCAGCCCCAGGAGGCGCTCTGATTTTATTTCTTATGGTGCGTGCCTGGCGTCCTGAAATGAGTTTTTGCCAGTCTTCAGTAATTGAAATTCCTTTTAATGCGGTGATAGCCTTCTGGTCCATGATTTGACCAGTCAACCGATGATTTTTAGCCTTTTTGATTGATTGCCTTTTGCCCCAAAATTACTTTCAGTCCATGCAAATGACGAGCGCAAAGAAAAGTAAACTAAAAGGAAGTAAAACTTTATTTTAATTCATGAACTTTTATTTTTTTTTGCATTTATTGCTTAAGGATTTAAAGTGTATATGCGTTGTTAGCTTTTGTTTTACGTTGCCCTAAACTAATTTCACACACGGCTAGAGCAAGACAGCCAACAAATAAAGAGTGGGGGGGGGGGCAGGAGGCATTCCCCAGTCGTTCTCATAACTTTGACAAGGTAACACACAGAACCAGGAGACTGCTAATAAAGTTACACGTACTCAAGAGGAAGGAAGGGAGGGAGGCGGCACACAAATTGTGTGTAACGCGTTTTGTTATAAGCCAACATAGCATGCTCGCACACACACAAACACACACACACACACACACCCAAGAGAGTTGTTAACGTTTTTTCATCGTTGTGTTTACTCTTTTTTCATCTTGGCGCCAGGACTCTAATGACAGGACCCCTGTTGCAGGCAGGCAGGCAGCGAGGCAAGCGATAAGCGACAATAAACATAAAAAATGAAAGTCAGCCCACCACCCCCCGCCAGCACCAACCCTTGCTTGCCAGATTTTATGCAATGCTCGGCGAAAAATTTTAACAACCAACGCGAGATTTTTGTCGAGCTTTATTGCAGCTCTTGTTGGATTTTTGTCGGATTTTCAACGCATCAAATTTGTCCCTTTTCCTTTTCTTTTTTTTGTTTTCTGTTGTTGCCTCGTCATACAGCCGTGCAAACGTGCAGCGACTCACTAAAAAGCCTTCGACTTTGCCCCTCCGTGCCAACTTCCCTGCTCCTTGGGGCACACAAATTAGTTCACAGCACAAATTCATTAATTGAATTATAATTTACAAGCGCAATTCGCCACCCTGTATATGTGTGTGTGTGTGTGTGTACGTGTGGTGTGGCAAATAAACAATAAATATGTCATGTACACCAGCACTGTGGGCGTGGCTTGTGGGCGTATCAGTTGGCAGTTGGTTGTGGAAAAAACCCCGGTTAATATATATGCCCCTTTTTTTCTGCCAGCTCAGAGCCGACATTTTCTCATACCCTGTTGCTATAAGCACGTAGAAAAAAGGGTATTAAAGAGCTGTGAGAATTTATTTTAAAACCTTAAGGTATCCGATTTTTCGAATAAGATATTTTTGTACAGTTTTTTATATCTATCAAATCGTATAGTTTTTTTAATTAGACTTTAAAACAGGGTATCTGTTAGTCAAACTATATTGTCTAGCTCATTTTTACTCGTTTATCTCAAATACTTCGTAGATACAAAGAATTTTTTACCGTTGTTAATATTATGTTTGGTAAAAAATATCAAAAATACATGCGTTATGTATTTTTTTTTTAAATGCAATTGATTGCTGATTTAACAGGCACATTGTAAAAGAGTTTGATTTAATTAAGAATATGCGAGAGAGAGCTGCAATCAAATATTTCCGAGCAAACAAAAGAATTGGTTGAAAAACGCATTTGTGTCGTATATTTAATTAAATATTTATTAATTTGAACATTTTTATTGCATGCAGAATTGTCAGAATTTTATTCATTACTGATTACGAGACAGAAATAATTTAAATATTAAATAAACAAACTTTAAATAATGAATACTTGGTATTATTGCATATTGTTTAAAATGTTGTAATTTGACATTCTGATTCTGTTAACGTATTCATATTATTAATAAGCTCGTCAAATGCAATTTAATAGCATTTTGTCAATTTGTTGCCTCAGCAGAAAAACCCAAGGCGAAGATGCGAAAAGGATGCCAGACATTCAGAAGTTTTGCAAACCCAATGCAATGTCAATACAATTGCAAGATGGCATTGGCAGCATGCATGCCACTCAGCCCGACGGATATGCCAAGAGACCAAGTTAACCAAGGATGTGTGTGCAGCATGTCCTTAGTCCTTGTTCTTGCTTTCTCCGACGACTGCTGCTGTTGCTACTCATGTAGAATGTCAGCTTAACATGCGATCAGCGACAGTGAACGACAGGCGCCAGGACATGCTGAAGTGGCATGCCCCCGCACTTCTTCTCACCCTTCTTACTACCCCTTCTTTTCCCTTTATGCAGCCAGCCGTCTTTGAAGGCGTTGACAGGCAGCAATTTGCAATTGTTGAAAAGTATCTTGTTTGTCGTCGTCCCATTTGTGATGCGTGTTAATTGCCAAATCAATCGAGGCAAAACTAATGCCGAGAAAAACTCCAAAACAATTCGCCTGCTATTAAAAAGCAATTTAATTTCCTGAGTTTACAAAAAGGGCGCAACATAAACTCACACAGCTGCAAAGTATGCTACACATTTTGGTTAGGCCACAAACAGATAAATTCTAATTATTAAAATCGAATTTGCACACACAAAACACGCTGTTTGTGGCATGGGCGTGGCAGTAATGGCTGTGGCAGTTAGAGGGGACAACGTGTGTCGTGTTGCAAGTATATATACCTTTAAAAACTTCAATATAACAATTAATACAAGTAAATATAGAAACCTTCTCACACCTTTATTGTGATTTTATCAAACTCTCATAATCCTAGGAAAGAAAGCAATTAAAACAAATACAACGCTTACACTTACGTTGCCAAATAACAAATGCAACACAATATTCAGAGATTGGAGCCCATTTGGGGCATGGTCAGAGGTGTGCACTAAAAATAGTAGCTTTAGATTTGTTTTTGGAGTGTTTTCGATATGGTTTCCAATTAATTTGGCTGTCGTTCAGTGTTGAATAACCTGTGCTCATATACAGCTGTCAAGTGTTTCAAACAACAATAGCAAAGCGTATAGCAAATAAATAAAAATTATCCAACGGATGCAAAGGACACGCCCCCTCTCCCCCGTCGCATATTCCATTTGGTGTAATAAATTTGTAAAATTGCGAATTTTCTGCTTCAATAAATTGTCAAATCTGCAAATCAACAATAACTTAATCTATAGTGCCGCTGATGTAGTGAAAGGGGGGACTGTGTGGGTGTATCTGTGTGTATGTGGAGAGAGAGAGAGAGAGCTGCATACAAATACTACGTATACGTAATGTGCTGTTAACGGCTCATAAAATTGCACTTTAAAACGCGATTCGAACGTCGCGACTGGAGCACAGCAAAGGACAAAACAAAAACAGGAAGTGTCAACAACGGCAACGTTGGGGCAGAAACAGCAACAAAAACAACAAAAAACAACAACAACAACAAGCACCACAACAACAAGGGAACAATCTGTGCAGCAATTGTGTCGAGCGACAAAAATCTTTACGTGGGGTGCATAAAAAGTAGCTGCTATTGAAAACTATGAAAAGCAGCGCAAATCATTCATGTGAATACTTTTAAAGCCACCCTCGCACTATAAATAAAGTAAAAACGCGTCGCATTGTCGCATTTGTGTCTGCCACATAGGCACATAAATTTTGAATTGGCTGTGAACCTAAAAGCAATGCGAAATTTTATTTGTAAATGAAATAAATAAAATGGCGAAAAAATTATGCGCAAGCAAACAAAAGAAATCATAGAAGTGAATTTTAACATTGTTGTTAAAAATATATTAAAGATGCAGAACACAGAAAATATTTTAAAATTTATTTATCTAATTCCACTGGGATTATACTTTATATAAATTTTTTTAAATGGATAAAGATCTCCGAAGAGAAGTTACTCTGTTTAAATACAGTGACAAATATATACAAAAGTATATTGCTCACAGCTTTACAAAAAAAAAACCATTGCATATGCACAGGCGCCGCGTAAAATTGTTTTTAATAATGAATATTTGTTAATACGTCCAAAAAACAGCATAAAACATAAATACAATAGAAAAAAAAACACACACACACACACAAGAGTACGGTTATCAAAAAAGAGCATTTTGAAAGTATACATATTTAAATAATGCATAAATAAAATGACGAACAGCGAAGCGAGGCATAAAGACAAGACCCATTTAAGTTAAATGTGCACTCGGGACCTGTTTTCATATTCATAATTCTTGTTGTTGCTGTTATACCCTGTACTAATGAAAGAGTAAAAGTGACAGGAAAACATTTTTACGTCACAGCTCCCAACTATTTTGCCTTTTTTATGTACAGGGTATTTCCACATCGAGCACTGTTTGACCTTACATTTTGTTGCTGCTTTTTAAGCTTTCGCGCATTGTCATGAAATATGTATACTAGATATTTACATGAGAGGCATTAATTTTGCAATTTCATTGGCGCTTGTTATTATTATTATCATTTTTTATTTCCATGCCATATTTTTTTTGTAAGCGCTAAACGGTGCAAAATTAATATACGAGACTCTTCCGCCTCGGGCGTTTTTTTTATATGTATGACTGACATGTTATGTCATATGTTTTGTGTGTGTGAGTTGAGCCATTGTTAAATATAAAACGTGAAAGTACAATATGTAAATAAAAAGGTGGACAAAGGTGAAACATTTTTTATGTGCTGTGTGGTTTGGAATTATCATTTTTAGGTGGGTCAACAAAGTATTTTCGTTTGTGCTGTATGATTTTATATTTAATAGTGGCAAACATTGACAAAAGAAATGCTTTACCAAAAAATGATGAATTTTTTAAAGTAAAATAATTGCCTGAAAAAAATATATTTAATTCTAAATGCCTTTTTACATAACGTCATTATGGTAATCAAGAATTATGGTAATATATTCCCACTGATTGCGATAGTCTATAAATTTAATATTTATTTCACATTCAATATTTATGCAATTTATTTGAGTTTCCCAAATCGATCAGCAATTAGAATTAAATTTCATTTTTGGCGATAGCACTTACCAGTATAAATTAGAATAATGTTTTCACACACATACACACATTGTATTTGTACATTGCATGGATTATGAAATTCCCAAATGGAATGCAAAACAAACAAATCGCAATATTATAGACACAAAACGAGAATTTCTATAAATTAATCAAATATGATTTACGCTGATTTGTAGCCCGGCATCCGTTCAATTCAAAAGCGGGCACAAAACACAATATATTTATTATACATTCACATAAATCAGGGCAATAAACACAGGAACTGGAACTGGTCACTAAGAACTATATGCCGAGGATAATTAGTTGGAGAGCCGTCTGGGCATAATTAGTTTATCTTAATTTCTTGTTGATTTTTCTTTGGTGCTCTTTTTTTTTAATTTAAGTAAAATGCATTAAGCGAACTCCTGATGATTGTGATGTGGATATTTAATGGGATATGTGACATTGTTGGCCGGCTGCAGTTGACCTGCAAACAAAGAGGAGAAAAAACACGATTGGTTTTAAGGCCCACGCATTATTGGCTGACATTTTTGATGCTGCTTTGTTTCCGTTTCCGCTGTGCACCGCATGACGCATCTGTGTGTGCGTGTGTGCTTTTTTGTTGTTTTCATACAAAGCAATCCGCTTTTGTATGTTGTTTTATAATTTTTGCAATTGAATTGATGTGACGGCTTTTTGCACACTTTTATATCGATATACACAGCACGAAATTACATTAAGTTATGCGATAATGTGAATAATATTATTAAAGAATAAATTCGCCGCAACAAGATTAAACTGCAGACTGAAACGTGCAATGTGAACTCGAAAGAGCCCAGCTCAATTTATGCCACAATTACCCATTCAATACAAATAAGAAATCTATATTGAGTCAATTATGTATTTATGACGTTGATTCACTTGAGTGGTTACGCAAGCGCACCTTATAAAGTACAGAGCTAATCGGTCGAGTGGAACACATTGGATATTTATTTATGGCCAGATGGTAAGACCTGCATTTAAATTGTAACTGGTTTAATTCAAATTATCACACTAGCGCCATCTGCAGTTAGTTTTGTATACTAACATGAGCTGGCCTATTTAAAAGGAAGCACCATCTCTTGCTTGAATTTTCTTACAACAGATGTCGCTACAAATTTCATCAACGCTGTTTCTGTTAATTAACAGCATGACATCCGTTAACAGCGCCTTTTAAATATCGTCCATCTCTAACTGCAGCAACAGCTGTTTCGCTGTTTTGTTAATTTATTTTTTGAGACTGATAAGAAGCGACGCAATTAAGGTTGTGCAAATTTTAACCAAAACATTTAGCTCAACATGAGCGGCAACATACACGGCATCAGTTGGTTTCCCAACCATCCCGACAAGTTTGTCTCCTGGGGCCAGGAGATCAGTTTGTACGAAGTGCGCAGCAAGGACGACTTGTCCCAAAAGAGCCGCCTACCCTACATTCCCGTCAACTATTTGTCCAACGAGACACGCTATCAATATGCCCGCTGTGTGGCCGCCTCCTATCACCGGGATCAGCCCATCATAGCCGTTGGCCTGGCCGATGGCAAAATTGGAATCTGTAATTTTCGTGACACATACGACAGCAGCTGGGAGTACAGTAAGACATGCAATCCTTGCCACACACTTCAAATCTAATCACTTGACCATTTGCAGCACCGCGGCAACAGCGCATGTGCACTTGTCTTGCCTGGAACGAGATGGATGTGAATATACTGGCCATTGGCCACGATCGTCATCGTTCCGATTCCTGCATCACCATCTGGGACATTGAGCGTGGCGTGCCCAAGGAGACGGCCAACTTCTTTGGCCTCGCCGAGGCTGCCAATTCCCTTTGCTGGGATCACAATCATCGTGTGCTCATTGCCGGCATGAGCCAAAAGCTAATCAAACTCTTTGATCTGCGTCGTAAGCAAATATTTATAAACCTTTATATTGTGCCCCTCTCACACTTTTAATGTTTGCTTGCAGAGAGCAATGCCACCTGCCAGTCCATACAGACAAAGACGGTGCAGGGACTGTCCGTAGCGCCGAATGGCAACTATCTGTGCAGCTATGTGGATTCAGTGATTATGATCTGGGATCTACGCGCAATTGATCGCCCGCTGCGCCAGATTCCATCCTCGAGAAATCACATGCAGATTGCCTGGTGTCCCACGCGCACCTCGCTGCTCTCCTCGCTGCAGCGTGACTCGCCGTACATAACGCTCTATGACATACGCAGCGTGGATATACGCGGCGTGGACAACGAGTCTGGCTGCGAGGTGTACCATGTGAAGCGACAGATTAGCCCATTCCCGGCCAAGTATCAGCACAACGGCAAATTTGCCGCTGTCAACTGGCTATCGTGGCATTCGCGTGACTTTGAGCGAGCTCTGCTGCTGGCGGATGCCTTGAATATATTGGATTTCCGGCTGCCCGCCAGCTTGCACACGGCGTACAGCAATCGCAGCAAGCTGCCGCTGCTGATGCAACGTCCGCTGTATGCGGCAGCCGAGGGAGCAGCTGCATCGCCCACAAACAGCAGTCCGCAACCGGTGACAACAACAAGCAGCTGTAGCACGAATAGCGCCGGCAGCTCCCTCAACGATTACAGTGTTGGCTCGTCGCTGAGCTTTGACTTTCTGGAGCGCGAGCTCTTCGAGGAGGATCTGCTGGAGGAGACGCGACAGCGTGCCCAAGAGGATTACGGCATTAAGCTGGACAGCAAAAAGCTTGCGGAACAGCATTTAACGCCATATCTGCGCAATGTGTGGGCCACGCTCAAAAACGTCTGCTGCGAGGGTCGACTGACGGGTTTAAAGGCCACGCTGGGCATCAATCTGGGCCACACATCCGAGGCACTGATGGCCAGTTCACGCATTGAATCGCAGCTGCTTCAGTGGCCCGATGGCATCAACAATTCCAACAAGCTTTCTATGCTATCGGTAAGTTGGATTTTGCTTAACTTTAACAAAAGTGTTCCTAATACAAGTCCCTTTTGTCCAAGTGCAGGAGTGAGCAGCGGGATTTGGCATTGCAGCTGTGCGGCTGGTCCTTTGAGCAGGAGCTGGACCGTTTCATCGATGAGCTGTATGCCAACAAGGAGTTCAGTCGTGCGGCAATGATCTGTGTGTTCCACATGAAGGTGCTGGCTGCCTGCAACATATTGTCCCGGGCAGCGGATAAGATGCGTGATCCGAGCATGTATCGCATTACGGCCATTGCCCTGTCCAGCTTCAATGCGGATCGCTGCAGCTCGACGTGGCGCAATCAGCGTTCCAGTGCAAATATGCAAATTCAGGATCCGCACTTGCGTGCCATCTTCTCATTCCTCACCTTGGAGGCGGACAACTTCGAGTCGGTGCTCAGGGAGGAGGGCATCTCGCTGTCGGATCGCGTTGCCTTCGCCTGCAAATATCTGTCGGAGACGAAGCTGGCGGAATATATTAAGCAGCGCATACAGCGCGCCATCGATTGTGGCGATCTCAATGGTCTGCTCCTCACTGGCGAGTCCTTGGACGGCATCAACATACTGCAGGCGTACATGGACGCCAGCTTCGATGTGCAAACGGTGGCCCTGATTGCCATCAATTACTTTCGCAACGAGCATTTTGTGGACAACCGCATCCAGTACTGGATAGCCAGCTATCTGGACTACCTCAACAGCTGGGGTCTGTGGGAGAAGCGTGCCGAACTGGATATCAAAATCGAGAGTATACGCGGCTTGGCGCGAAGTTCACGCACCGTTTTCCTCTCCTGCAATTTCTGTGGCAAGTCCGTCTCCAATGCGCTGCTGGATGAGCCACGTACGCGTGGCACCAGCACGAGCACAAATCGTTTGTCATCCTGTCCCAGCTGCCGGAAACCACTGCCACGCTGCTCTCTTTGCCTCATGCACATGGGCACCATGATGAGCACGAGCCCCATCGAGGCGACTGCCTCCTCGCCTACGGAGCAGCCAAACGGCTGGCCAAATAAACCCTTTTCCAAGTGGTTCGCCTGGTGTCAAACATGTCGCCACGGCGGCCACACCGAGCACATTATGCAGTGGTTCAAGTGCGTTTCTTACTACTACTAAATATGTTTTTTATGCTTATTACATTTTTGTTTGTTTTGCTTGCAGGCAAAATTCGGAGTGTCCTGTTTCCTCCTGCAATTGTCGCTGCTTTGACATGGATGGCACAAAGCCAACTGCCTTGCGAGAGATTTCCTAGTTGCTTCTTTGAGACAACTACACCACATACATTTACTACGATACGCCCATGCCATATGGTTCGCCTTAAACTGAAAAGTGTTCATTGTACTTATATCTATATCTATATATATACCACGGTTGATGTGCCCATAGCTTTAGTTTATTATGACCTACAGCTCTTAGCTGCTCAATTGCATTTTTACGTACATAAAACAAATCGAAAATCACAAATATATATGACTAGAAACAAAAGCTAATTTATTGATTCAGAAATACGTTGCAGTAAAAGCAAAAGATTTGAATACAGCTCTTTGTCAAAAACATATGATTTTTGTTTGGTTCAAAAAGAACTAGTTGCTGGAACGACAAGCAGTTCATTCGGTTCGTTCAGTGGAGTGATTAGTTCGCTTGAACAAGTTCTGAGTTGTGATACAATTCTATTTCACACGTTTTTATAAGCACATCACAATTGGATTAAATTCAACATTTTGTTATCAATAATACACTTTGTGCTTCCAGTTAAATACTCATGGTGAACATATCAAATTAATATACCAGTTTAGTGCATAACATCTACTATAAAAGTGACGAAATACTGCAACAAAGTCAAGTAAGTTTGTGCAGTCGCGCGGGGCTGGGTTGGGGAATCAATCGGGCCGACGGATTACAATGGACGCACGCTTTGCTTTTGCATCACTTGTGTTATCTATCAGTTTCCTATTGCTTGTTTTATTTGGAGTTTCAACTCGTGCGTGCAGTATGTAAATTGCTATTCAGGGCCAAAACTACTCACATGAAACTTATGGCAAATAGTAAAATTAGACAAGGCTGATATTCTTAAATCTCATGCCGACTTAAATGCCTCAAAATTACGTGGATATTAATTTGTTGTTGATTTTGTTTTAATTTAGCAACAGGCAGCGTACAGCAACAATGCGGACTGCAAAAATTGAAACATTGCCAACAAAATCGACTTGCTTTCAGCCATTTTCACCGCGTGACCCGTGTTGTTTGTGTGTTTATGAATATTTGGATAATGGAGTGAAATATTTTCTAATCAAAATTTTACTTATCACAATAGTTTGCGTTTTACTCAAGAACAAAAAGCATTGTTTGATTTTGACTTTAGCGTCCTTTTATTAAGCACCAAACTCAACTTAAAAAGTAAACAGTCAACGAACGGCTTATTATGTCATTTAACTAAATTTAGCTTTTAGCGCACGCAGCTAACATGCTCTGCATTTAAAGCTCTCTTTTGTCAAAAATGCTCTCTCGCTCTCCAATTTTGTGTTACGCTTTTAATTAATATTTATTAATCCACTATTTACTTGCATAAGTCAATTCATGTTTTTGTTCACCAATTGTTGCTCCTAATGAAAAGAGCCGGCAAAATAAACAATAAAACAGAGAGCACGATTGCAAGAGGAAGAGAGAAAGAGCGAGAGAGTGACCAAACAGCTGACGCCATTAAACGAACGGCGTCCGTTCAGGAAAAATTCAAATAATTGCAACAGTTATGTGTATTGAGCGATGCCAGTCAGACCGGAGAAACTGAGGGCTCGGTTAGGTTTATTGTTGTTTGCTCATTATTTAAAATAAACGAAAGTATTCCGAACGATAAAAAAGCTATCAAATAAAACGCTTGATTGAGTTTAAGCATTTGTTGATAAAGCTTAAAACGAAACTCAATAACCAAAACAAAATTCATGATCAAGGTCAGCAGCTTGTGAAAGTTAATTTAACTGCAATCGTGTTTAGTTGTGTTTGCATTGTGATATCTATTTTGGTTTCATCTATGTTTATTTAATTAAATAAAGATAACAAATGCAGAATTATTCTACACCGTACGCTTATAATTCTGCTTCGTGCTGTTAAACCAGTCTCTGATAGAGTGCATAAACTTGTTTTAACAAGACGAAGGCTAAAATACGAACTCTGATTTAGAGTTTAAAGCTATAACGTGACGCTGTCTGCATTACGTGATTCTCAATCGGGCAGCAAATGAACTTTTACGACTTTCTAAATTCTCACACACACTGTCCCACATAATGTCTTAGTAACAATTATCAATGTGTACCAATATTCAACTTTTCTTTATTATATTATATTATAAACAGCGAGTGCAATGTTGAGAGTGCATAGTTGTTGCAATTTTGTAGCACAGTGTAGAACGTAAACGTCACCTGTATATTTGTTCTGCTGCTGTCATTCGTGTATTTGCCTGCCAAAAATTATTATGAATTTTATTTGCAAGTTTTCATTAATAATTTACTTATTGTGACTGATAAAAATATTATACAACAGAGAATTGAGTGAATTTGACGTAATAAAAATTCGAAGTTTATTCTTCTTGTTTAGTCTCTTTTGTGTTTATTGATTCGCTGTACCGTTATAAATTTCACTTGTGCACGCAATGTGCCGTTAACATTTGACACACACTTTGACAAACAATAAAATGCCTAATGTTAATTTTTCTCCTTGCAGTTAATGTACTGTCTGCAGTGCCCAGCCTAACAAGCAACACAAAAGGAGAGTGAAACACTCACAAATTCACACATAAAGACGCATCTAGTACACATACATATACAAATTCAAATACAGAATGTTGCGCAATACGCCTTTTGCCGGCACGCCCACATATAAACTGTTGCTGGGCTTTGGTCTCTGTTCACTGGGCAGCGCCATGCTCTATGCCTACTTCAAGACCCGCAATGACGACAAGGAGGAGGAGGAGAGGAAGGGCAACAGCAAACAGCAGACGCAGCAACAACAACAACAAAAACAACAGCAAAAGGAAATCTGCCTTAAAATTGTTGTGGACAATGACCATGTGCCGTTAATAATTGGACGCGGCGGTGCCAACATTAAGCTAATTGAAGAAAAGACCGGGGCAAAGATAAGATTACGGTAAATATTTAACACTTGACTTTAAAAGAAAAGAAAACTAATACTGTGTAGGTGAAATTAAATATTGTTGTTGGGAAAGAGTTTTTAATATTTTAAATTATTTCAGTGATAAAGACAGCTCCCAAAAATTCTGTGACATCAACGGCCTGCCCGATGCAGTGAAAGCGGCACGAGGACTGCTCATCCGGGAGATTGAGCGAGCGCCCATTGTCAAGGTGGAAGTGCAGGTAACGCAGCGTTTGGCCAACAAGATCAATGGCCGTGGCGGAGAGATTATACAGGACATAAGCCGTGCCTCGTTGGCCAAGATCAGCATCGATCCGAATGGACGCAACGGCAAGGCCAAGATCAGCATCGTTGGCAACCAGAAGCAGGTGAACATTGCCCGCAAGCTGCTCGACGACCAGATCGAGGAAGACGAGCAGCTACGTCTTGATGTCGATGAGGTGGAGCAGCATCGCGAGCCAAGACGTTCACCCAGCTACAGTCTCAACTCGAGCATGTACTCCTCGCAGACCTCTCTCAGCTCCCAGCCGCCACGGGACAAACTGATGGCTGCCCGCGGAGACGATAAGCCGATGGAAGTGTACGTCTCGGCGGTTGCCTCGCCGACAAAGTTCTGGGTGCAGCTGGTGGGACCGCAGTCAAAGAAGCTGGACGACATGGTCAAGGAGATGACCAGCTATTACAGCAGCGCCGAGAATCGTGCCAAGCACCAGCTGAGCGAACCCTATGTGGGTCAGATTGTGGCCGCCGTATTCAAGTTCGATGAGAAATGGTATCGCGCCGAAATCGTCGACATTATGCCCAATCAGTACAATCCTAACGAACTGGTCATCGATCTCTACTTTGTGGACTATGGCGATAGCGAGTATATCTCGCCAGCGGATATTTGTGAGCTGCGCACCGATTTCCTCACACTGAGGTGGGTACTAAAAGTTGAATATTAAAATCTGTGCCACATTAACTTGTTCCTATTTTTTTATAGATTCCAAGCAGTTGAGTGCTTCTTGGCCAACGTCAAGTCAACTATTGCAGATGAGCCAAACACTTGGACTAAATCTTCGATATGCAAGTTTGAGGAACTCACAGAGGGTGCGTAGTAATTGTTGCAATCAACAATTCCTATTCTAATTTCCATATTTAATTTGTAGTTGCTCATTGGCGCAAGCTTATCGCTCGTGTTGTCACGTACAAGGAGCGTCCAAAGGTAACAAGTGCTGTCAATGCCGCCACTCGAGATGGCACTCCGCTGCCCGGCGTCGAGCTGTTCGATCCCACCGATGGCATTGAGCTCAATATTGGTGATCAGCTGATAACACAGGGCTTTGCCCATCCGCTGGATGATTCGTATCCCGTGCGTTCGCGTTCCAGCTCGCCGTCAACTCAGAGCGATTCAACCATTGAGGAGCTGTGTGCCACACACACACCACGAACACCGCTCACCCCAGTCTCGCCCATGTCGCTGTCAATTACGAACGATGTGGAAAGTGTGGAGGATGCCCACTTTGCCGATCAACTGCATCATCTGGGCCATAAACTCAATAATGGCAACGACTTAACTCATATCAATCCAGTTAAACTGACTACAGACGATTTACAAAATAGAAATGTCCAACCCAATAACAAGAACGGCACACATAATGATGTCGCTCGCTAATTCTACTCTTATTTCTCACAGTTAGTCTAAGATAAGCTCTCGCCTTATAATAATCTTGATTCATTGGACACAAACTGCACAGAGGCAGCTCACTTAATGTCGTGTATATACATACTATAAAAAAAAACAAACAAACAATATATAGTTTGTAAGTTATTTACTTTTAGGTATTGAAAAACATTTTTTATTTATCAACTTGCAATTAGGCTGTTTTGATTATGAGCTTAACATATCAACATACGTGAACAACAAAATGAACAACATTTTTTAAGTTAATGCAACAGCATAATTCTTTATTTTTCGTTAATTTAAGAGAGATATGCCATGTTACTTATGATGAAATAATACGTCCCAGACATCTGACAAAATTTGAAATTGACTGGGTTTCACTAATATGTTAATTATAATCGATTTATATACATTGGCATTAAGCCCAAAAGAAATACAGAAAAACACGTATAAATTGTACTTAAATCTATTGCAGTCTCAAAAAAGTAGAGTGTGAATCGAGTATATCTCAGATGAGTATATCGTTGGTAGTGTTAATGGCGATTGGTGGCAAGTAGATGGCACGTATCTGGCTGCGCAGGCGTGCTATTTCCATGTCGTCACGCTCCATTTCGCGTATGAGCTGGGAGAACTGTACGAGACCCTCCCGATTGCCTGGAAAGCCGTGTATCTTGATTACCTCCAGCTGCAGTTGCATTACAAGTGGAAAAACATGCTGCATCATAAGAATCATTTCCTTGCCAGCTGATGCTTTCGCTTCAGATAGTTTTTTTGAGTTTTCTGGCTGGTTAACAGTCCGTATTATGTCCATAAGTATTTGCTTAGCGCTCTCGTTATTAAAACTGGCCAGGTACGACATTTCCAACAAGTTATTTGGAGTTTTATTCCTTCAAACGCGACACAAACAAATTCTTTCTATATACCACACACTTTCTCACACATACACCTTACTAATTGACATTCACATAAAACAAGCCATTCACAACGAAACCGAACTTAAGTGCTGATAAATACACGTAGCTCAAAAACAGCTGTTTTTTCTACATATCTGTCTAAAATGCACTTTGTGCAACATAGCTTTCACCACTTAAAATATTTCTATTAAAACTACATATTTGTTGCATTTTAATAAATACATATTCAGCTGGTGTGTAAAAAATACTTTAGTCGTGGCTTATGATTCAGAGCAAATTGCGCGACGTTTTCCAGCACTAGGCGAAAAATGTCACGTCGGAGAAACAGAAAAGACACAAAAACTATATTATAAAGCTCATTATGCGCAAGTATTTAAATAGATACAAAATAATATAGGAATATGCAATTGTATATTTAGTATGTGCTTTTAATTAATTCGACAAAATTGTCAACGTAAATTATAGAGTTTTAACAAAATAGATAAACAACGAAAACAACGTAGTTTGTGGTGCATCTCCAGTGCAGAAAACAAGAAGTGGAAAAAAGTGTGACAACAGTACAAAAAAAAAAGAAAATAAAACGAGAAAGAAGCAGCAGCACTTGCAGTATAATAATAACACACAAAGTAAAAACACGCACGCACACAATAAAGCAACGAACAGTAAAGAGGAGGCAGGTGGCAGGCAGTTCAGTCAGCAATTGTGCCACACATACAAAAAGCAAAAAAAAAAGAATCCACAAATAATATAAATATAATGAATCGCACCGACGGCTTGGTAAGGCGCGCTGTCAAGCCACGCGAGAATGGAGCTGAGGGCGGTGGCGCTGGTGGCTTGAATGCAAACGAAGCGGATGACAATCAGGACAATCACGACAGCAACAAGGATCATGAGGATAACATCGATGATGGCGACTCGAAGGAAACTCGACTAACACTTATGGAGGAGGTGCTGCTGCTTGGCCTCAAGGATAAAGAGGTGCGTGCTGATACGGCGCTTTTATCAGCTGTTAATATGTGTACCAATTATCGTTTATCTTTAATTAGTATTATGTGTTTGTGTGTCGCGTTGTGTTATCCAAGTTTCCATTTAAATGAGCAGCTTCCGTCATTGGCTTTCGTTTTCTGTTTTAGCTAATTCTCGCTCTTTCACTCAAACGCATCAAGTTGAGCTTAACCCCTGCCTTAGTTTGTTTGTATTGTGTTACTTCAAGGTGCATTGACGCCAATGTTAACATCAACATTTGCTTTTTTTTGTTAGTGGTTGTGCAATATTAACTTTAAAGCTTTTACTCATCTCTGCAACTCTTTTCTGCTTGGAGAACAAGTTTGACAGTGTAGCTATCATAAATCTGCTTTGATAGTATTTGCTTTTAAGCTTATCGCCGCTGTGTATCGTAATGTCAAATAATAAATTTGTACCTATAAGCTTTTTGGAAACCATGATCACAGAAGCTTTTGGCAAAAGCTGAAAGGAAACCCAATCGTTGTATCTTTTGCATTTTGGACAAATTCCATTGAGCAATGTTTACATTACATTGAAACCAGTTTTGGCAGCTCTTTCTTTTGAATTGTCTGCTTAATTTACATATTAACGAAATATTCATTAATCTCGCACATGTTTGGAGCAGCTGGTGATTTCAATGGCTTCTAAATGCGATACGTGCCCGTATAGGGCCAAGCAAGTAATTCTCATTTTGCCATCACTCATGATTGTGTTTTTTTTTTTTGCCTCTGTGCTTTATCATCTCCCTCTATGTGTGTGTTGTGCGATACAGACCCCACCACCCCCATTAACAGTTGCCGCCTTTGAATTTAAACGTGTCGCATTTCGCTTTTTTCTCTCTCTTTCTTTATTTTTTTTTGCTCCGATCGTTTATTTCAGCACTGTAACTAAGATGGTTGCTGCTATGTTCATTCTTATCGTGATATATTATTTCCACTTAGCTAATTATTTGAGGAAGTCGTTGCGTTTGTTCCCTTTGCCTGTACTTGCTACTTATCGTCGCTCACACGACGTCATTAAATAAATTGTTTCATATTCAAGCAAAAGCGAACAAATTACTAAAAGACCACCATACGATTGGAATTGATAAGAAGCAAGACATTGTTTTCTACCTACGAATAGAAAATCGCAGCAGTGACTCATTTAGTTTATTATCAGTTCTATTTTATTAGTTAACAATAGTTATACATACAAAAATTATTACATTACTATTGATATCATTTCTTTTGAGCTCAAGCAAATTCAACTGTTTAAACTTTAAACAGCTGTCAAAAGACCAAACAACTGAAAAAAGCTAAGACTATTTTGGGAAACTTGAGAATGTTGACAGTCGTCTTGTCTCCTACTTAACTGGAACTCTTAAACGATCCAATTCGATACACAAACATACATATGTACAAAAAATATTACACAACTTTAGAATATGTATTGTAAATTGTTTGTGTATATGTGCGTTTTAGTATAAAAAAAGCTTAGAGCTTGAGCTTTTTCAGTTTCCAACCTGCGATCCACAGCTAAAGTTCTTATATTTGTATGTAAATATTGTATTACAGGGTTACACATCGTTCTGGAATGATTGCATATCGAGCGGCTTGCGTGGTTGCATCCTCATTGAGCTGGGCATCCGCGGACGTGTGATGATCGAGAAATCGGGCATGCGACGACGTGGCTTATGCACAAGGTAAGTCAGAAAATATATCACTTTGAACCCAAACTAAAGTGTTATTATTTTAGGAAACTGATATTGAAATCGGATCAGCAAACAGGCGATGTTCTGTTGGATGAGGCGCTTAAACACATCAAGGAAACAGATCCGCCAGAGACGGTGCAAAGTTGGATCGAATATCTGAGTGGTGCGCACATTTAGATCAGCTATAAATATAGTTTACTAAATTGTAATTGTTACAGGCGAGACATGGAATCCATTGAAATTGCGATACCAGCTAAAAAATGTGCGCGAGCGTCTGGCCAAGAACCTCGTGGAGAAGGGTGTGCTCACAACGGAAAAGCAAAACTTCTTGCTCTTTGACATGACAACACATCCGCTCAGTGACAATGTGGTCAAGTGCCGTCTGGTCAAGAAGGTACTATGTCCGTAGCACATAATCACACAAATTTAACTAACGTCTTGAATTGCTTTGCAGATTCAGGATTCGGTACTTTCCAAGTGGGTGAACGATCCGCAGCGCATGGACAAGCGAATGCTGGCGCTGATATTTTTGGCGCATGCCAGTGACGTCATTGAGAACGCCTTTGCGCCGCTCAACGACGATGACTATGAGGTTGCCATGAAGCGAGTACGCGAACTGCTTGATCTCGACTTTGAAACGGAGGCAGCTAAGCCGAATGCGAATGAAATACTTTGGGCTGTATTTATGGCGTTTACGAAATAGGGCAATCGCCCCAGTCCATACCCCTCCCTAAATCCGGCTACCACAACAGTTAGCAGCAAACAAACACACACACACACACACTCGCACACACACTTACAGCTAAACATAAAAAGGAAAGAAAAAAAAAACACACATTGGCTGCTTGTTTTTAAACCGAAACGGGGGCATTTTAGACAGGTTCACGTTTTCAGAATTCCTTGAGTTTATTTCAATATCATGATAGTGCATGAATGGGCTGTTTAACGCAAAATAACTGTTTATTCTGCCAGCCCATTGTCAAGTGGAACATCATTCGTTCTATTTCGTTTTTATATTACATTTCGCAATTTATTTATAGAAACGAAATGCTAGCTAATAGTTAAATTTTTAATAACAATTATTATTGCCGTATTATTCCATAAATTGTGTTCTGTGTAATTTACAGCAACTTCGGCAAACGAATTAAAAAAAAATATATAAACAAAATCAAAATTACATCCGATTCATCGTTGTCTTAACATTATAATAATAGTTAAGTTGTAAACTGCAAGTGAAAAATAAAACTATAAATAATAATATACATTGTGAGCTGCAACAGGTTTTTTTTACTATAATTGTATAATCTTAACATTAATTGTAAGAGCCAAACAGCAAACTTTGTTGCATCCACAATATGCAGATATGTTTATAAATCTGAGTAAAATTTGTTAAATATGTATACTGTCTGATTACCTATGCTCCACTTCAATTTTAATTAAGATCAATTCTTCATTTGTGATTTTGATAAACAACTAATGAACATACACATAAACAACAAACATACATACAGATGATGCAGAGGAGGGGGCACAATGGGCAGTGTTTATTTAATTGTTATACATTTCGGGAACATTGAAATCGAAAAACTTTTCTAAACAAACAAACAAAACAATTGCTAAACACAAAAACAATCTATAAATTTATGTAAATGTAAAATGTGCACGTCAAATAATAATAATTCTAGATATTTAAAGGCCTAATAAATACAATACAATATATATAAATATACAGAATTATAACTACACAAATCTTTTATTGAAACTATTTATTAGTTGCCTTATTAAAGAAATTTGTTCAAAGTATTCAAATCAGAGCAAAAAACATTGCACTTACCGACAGCATCAACAACACATAAGCAGTTATATCCAAATTCTCTCTCTTTTGTATCTCCTTCTTGCACTTAGCACTTTCACAAAAACAAAACAATAACACTCTCACACACAACAACAAAATATTAAGAGGCAGCTCAACTCTCTCATCTCCATTTAAATTGTTTTTGGCGCATCGCACCAAAATATATTATTTTATTTTCACAACACTTCACACACAAAACAAAAAACAAAAATAATTATAGGTGGATAATTATGGAATTTTATTTAAACTAACTAAAACGCTCTGCTCTTTTGGGTGTGTCGCAGCGCGCTTAAAACAACAACAACAATACATACATTTGCTAAAGCGCGGTTATCCTCGCTCTCTTATTATTCACAAGCAGGGAAAGCAACAACAAATTGGCGCGCATTATGCAGGCAGCATTTACGCAAAAAAAACACTATAAAAACAATCACACGGCCGTTTTATCTAGTTGCAAACACTTCACGTATGTTCAGTGACTTTAATTAACACATATTAAAATATTAATATAAGGCGTATAGGCTTTAATTGTACAAAAAGAAGGACGACTAGAACCCAACGATGTAAAGGCGCGCAAAGTTCTCGGCTAACTGATTTTGTGGAAGGAGTGGAAGTGGAATTTGTGGATGTGTGGAAGTAAACGATCGCTCTCAGTAAGAGCAGGATAATCCATTGTTATCCGTTGCTTATGTTCATTTGCGTGCAAGTGTATGTTTATGTGTGGACAATCGTTATCCTGTGAAAGTATAACAGGTGAATTTTGAAAGCATAAAATAAAGCTATTTGACAATGAACGCAACAAAGGAGTGCAAAGACATTGTTGTTGTTTTCGCATTGCATTGAGTTGCACCAAATGTGTTTTAATTTTTAATTTGTTAGCAAATAAACCAATGGCAATAATAGCGGCACAATGCAAAACCAACAAAAATGTTTTCCTATTCAGTTGTGGCTGCTGCAGTCCACACATAACAACGGATTATCCTGCTCTTATTGAGAGCGGTCGTTTACTTTGTGGACTACAAATTCCACTTCCACTCCTTCCACAAAATCAGTTTGCTGAAACCTTTACGCGCCTTTACATCGTTGGAGCCTAATCGTCCTTCTTTTTATACAATTAAAGCTTATAAGCGGTATAAAAATATTTAAATTGTGTTTATAAAAGTCACTGAACATACACGAAGTGTTTGCAACTAGATAAAATTGCCGGGTGATTGGTTTAAATAGTGTTTTTTTTGCGTAAATGCTGCCTGCATAATGCGCGCCAATTTGTTTTTGCTTATCCTGCTTGTGCAAAAATGAGAGAGCGAGGATAACCGCGCTTTAGCATATGTATGTGTTGAATAGGCGGAGCGTTTTAGTTATTTTAAATAAAATTCCATAATTATCCACCTATAATTATTTTTGTTTTTTGTTTTGTGTGTGAAGTGTTGTGAAAATAAAATAATATATTTTGGTGCGATGCGCCAAAAACAATTTAAATGGAGATGAAAAAGCAGAGCTGCCTCTTAATATTTTGTTGTTGTGTGTGAGAGTGTTATTGTTTTGTTTTTGTGAAAGTGCTAAGTGCAAGAAGGAGATACAAAAGAGAGAATTTGAATATAACTGCTGACGTGTTGTTGCTGCTGTCGGTAAGTGATTTGCACATCTTCTGCATTATTTATTGATCACCCTGTTAATAAATCTTCCTGTCAGTACGTTAGATTAAATAATTGAGTAACATTTAAGAAGGCTCCAGTTGAGGTTTTGCAATTAGGGGATACCCAACTGAGGCGCAACTTGCTAAAATTTCTCCAAAAAATTTGTTATAGTTTTTTTTTTTTATCCCTTATTGTTATTTATTGGTTGGTGGCATTAGATAAATTAACGTTGTTGGACAATGACTTCCAATGCTTTTAATTTTTTACTTGACGAGCCCTGGTCTGGAACCGAACACGGTGTTCCAAAATATTCAGAACCCGGGTTTAGAACCTCTGCTAATTTTCACACAAGGGTTCGGAGCCCGAACCGAACCCTGGCCTTATTTTAAAGCGGTTTGCAGCTCTGATTAAAATGGTTAGATTGGCATTGAGACTTTAAATTATATAATTTGTTTTTAAATGAATTCAAAAGTATTTGTTATTGATAAAGATTTGTATTTATTTTCAATAAATCTTCTTTTGTGGGGAGGGGGACAGGAAAAGTGGTTAGCATATACCAAATTAAAATAATTCTCACACAAAACCTTTATGTTATACTTTAATAATAATAATCATGTGAATTACGATACATTGAAAGCGAATAACGATTTATAAACGTATTAGATAGTAATGTTTTGCAAATAATATGTTTTATCTTCTTTACTATAATGCTGTGTTCTAGAAATGTTTCTAATTATATGTTCGTATATATAGCATAAATGGGTGTGCCGATGCAGGTAAATATTTTTTGCCAGGTGTTTTTTTTTACATTCTTCATCGCCTCGGGCCTAATGCACGGTTTTATTTAAACTAAGCGCTAACATTTTTAATTCAATTAAAAATATGAACGGCATTTAAATGGAAAACAAATATAATTGAAGAAGAACAGAAATTAAATATTTGTCTAATTGCAGTTGATTGTTTTAACAAATGCTTATAGCGCAAAAATACACAAACAGACACACACATAATTAAGCATAGCGAATACTTAAGATTGACAAAAAAAAGAAAACATGCAATATGTGGAAAGTTTAATTAAAATATTATGGAAGATTTAACTGCCTTCATATGATGTTGCAGCCATAAGTATGCATATACATATGTTTTGTCTGCCTTTCATGCTATAAATAGATGCCAACACGCTCAATTGAAACGACGACTGTTCAGCGATAATCGACGCATGCGCGCCCGATTCTGTGAGTAGCTTCTGGACCAGCGCTCCTCATTCGCAGTGGCAGCCGGCGGTTTGTAGTACGTGCTGCCAAAGTGCTAACTTAACAGATCCTTGATCTCCTTGTGCATGTGGCACAGGAAATCCACATAGCTAGCCGAGCCATCCGTGCCGCGATCCTCAATGAGAAAGTGCCGGAATACGCTCTCCAGCTTATCGTTCTGTCGCACACAGGTAACCTGCAATAAACCACATTCATCAATTTCAAATTCAGTTCAAGATTGTTCCTTCAACTTACCCGCATGTAGCGCGTGCGCTCCTTCATAATCTGATCGATAATATCCGTCACACGACGCGCAAGTGGCGTATCAGCTGTGATTGCGAAACGCTCGGCATTCACCTGCTGCGTGCATTGTACGCCGAATACAGACTGCACAAAAGTGGGTGAGAGCGACTGACCCAGCCAAACAAAGAGATGCACACCGTTCTCCAGTATGTATGCGCCATCCTCAGTGATCTTTTCGTGTGTGCAACGCACTGGCGTCGGCAACGATGTCTCATCCGTCTCCACGTTGTGTATAGGAATGAAGCGTGGATATAGATAGTTGACGGACATATTCAGATCCATGGCCAGCACAAACTGTATGACATAGGAGCGATCGTCCAGCGTCATATCGGAGCCACCGGAGATGGCATCGTTCTTCAGCAGACACGAAGAGTACAGCGGCAACAGCTTGAGGCACTCGGGCAGTATCAACTGGCCGGCAGATGTTGGCGATGTGCAATGCTTGCGATAGCAGGCCAATATCTGTGCCGCGCGCTGTATGAGATTGTCCTTGACCTGCTTGGGTGAGTGCTCCATCAACTTGAAGCACGCCTGCTTGGCAAAGAACAGCATCATGGCGTCCAGGTCGCAACACTTGAACACATCTGCTATGGTGACAGTCACGCGCAGCGCCAGATTCAAAATGCGCAATCGTCGCTGGCCGCTGCACGAGGTGTAAAGCAGGGCCACCTGCAAATAGACGTTCTCCTCGGGCGGCAGCTTGTCATCGTGCTTAATCTCAATGCTCACTGATTTGGTGGCATCTGTAAAAGACCAATTCAAATGTTACAAAGTGAAAAGAGAGAGAGAATGCCAATTGCTTACCAATGCTGGCCAGCTCCACATCAGTGGTGTTGGACATGTAGAAGTGTCCAAAGAACTCCGTGGGTCGAATGCCCGCCGAGGTGCGTACACGCATCACCGCATCGAAGGCAATTGGACGCGATACATTCTTAATGATGTCCTCGATGAGACGCTTGCCATCGAGCTCTGCCTGGAAGTAGGTATACTTGTAGACCTCGCCGCCCGTCAAACGTGACACTTGGCCAATTGTGGCAATGTCAATGTACGCATTGTTGAACACAAACAGATCAACGGAGCAGCCCTGTTGCACGCACTCCTGCCCCAGCGTGTTGTAGGCAGTCGTTTGTGGCGTCAGCACCGTCTTCTCCTTGTCCGTGCCAAGCAGTTTGCGATCATCGCGATTCTTGAGCTTGCCCGGCGCCTCGGCGATGGGCAGCGTTGAGTTGAAGACCAAGAGCTTGCCAGAGGCATTGGATGCCTTGAGCGCCTCGAGGCCAGCCTGTATGGCCGGATAGAGTATAGTCTCCGTCTCCTTGGTGTCCACAAACATGCGCGGTATTTCCTCCATGAGCGCATCAATGACTGCAGCCGATTCCTCGGGATCGCAGAGGAAACCATCGAGCAGCGGCATAAACATCTCCTGCACATCACCCACAACCATCATCTGTGGCTGGGCCAAGCTGCTCTTGATATTGTAGAAGTGCACTGTGCTGTTGTAGGTTATGAAGCCGACGCGCACCTTCGACTTGTCCTGACCCTGATCCACCGGCAGATGCTTGAGTATGTTCTTGATCTGCGAGCAAAGCAAATGCACCAAACCCGATTTGATCGTATTGTACGAGACATCTATGACGAAGATGAATGCTGGTATCTCTGGTGTCGTATTGTTCTATATATATTGTATTCAAAATGTTAGGAAAAATCCAATAATCGGTATAAGAAAAATACATACGCGACAGTAATCCTTCGTGGCGAGAAACTCATAAGTGCCCAGCAGCAATTCGGGACGCTCATGCTTATCCACACGCTGACCGGTATGATCCAAATGCTGATAGTAATCGGGATGTACTGTGAAAAATTCAGGGAATATAGAATAAGTTTTCTTAATTGTCATCCTGCAGCTCACCTTCCGTTGTGACCTTGCACATGAGGCACTGGAAACGACGACCGGCATCCACAAATTGCATATTGGGCGACATATATGCCTTGCAACGGTTGCACCGAATGGGACCCATGTCACCAAAATTGACAATCGGTGGCTCCATTTCGCCCTGACCGATGCGTGCCAGTGGTGAAATGTTGAGCGATAGAGGCAAGGCCGTTGTCTTCAGCAGATCGCCCGTGTTGGGTATGCAGTAGAGTGAGGAGCGCATGAAGCGGGGCGAGGAGTTGCCCTGATCGTGCACCACAAACTTGGTGGTCACCAGCGGCGGCAACAGGCCCGGTTGATTGGTCACAAATGCACCGCCAGCTGTTTGCTGATTCTCGATCATTACTTGTATGGGATTTGGCATCTGGTCGGGATCCAGGCGACGTGGCGGTGCTTGTTGATACATATTGCCAGCTCCAGGCATTGGAGGTTGCTGCTAAAACCAAAGCAAGTGTTAATAAGGTGAATTTATAATCTGGGCGTGCTTACATTGAAGCCGGGGCGACCGGCTCCTGGCTGGCCCGGATAACTTCCAGGCTGTGGTGGATAGCCTGGCATGGGCGGCTGCTGCTGTCCAGGCTGTGGTGGATAGCCTGGCATGGGCGGCTGCTGCTGTCCTGGTTGTGGTGGATAGCCAGGCATGGGCGGCTGCTGCTGTCCAGGCTGTGGTGGATAGCCAGGCATGGGCGGCTGCTGTTGACCTGGCTGTGGTGGATAGCCAGGCATGGGCTGCTGCATAGGCTGCTGCAGCGGCTGTCCAGGCTGCGGGGGATAGCCGGGCATGGGTTGAGGCGGATAGCCAGGCTGCGCCTGTGGCTGTCCAGGCTGCGGGGGAAAGCCGGGCTTTGGTGGTGGAGCAGCACCAAATGGTTGAGCGTGCGGCGGAGCTGGCCCTTGTTGGTTGACAGGCGGCGGCATGCCATAAGGCGGCTGGGGTGGCATGCCAGGCTGCGCAAATGCGGGCGGAGCAGCAGAAACAGCCGGTGGTTGCTGAGGCTGGTTGGGTTGGCCCGCAAAGGGTCGTTGTGCTCCAGGTGCTGCTGGCGGTGGTTGCGCAGCGGCTGCAGCGGATGCAGGTGGCAGCTGTTGGCCAGGTGTTGCCGACTTTGGTGGTGGCATATGCGGCAAGCCTGCCAAACTGGCGCTGTTCAATGTCATCTGGTTAATGCCGCTGGCCACGCTTTGAGCCGATGTGGGTGGTGCCGCTGATGTCGGCGCATACATCGAGGAGGGTGGTGGTGGTGGTGCTGCTGCTGCTGCTGCAGAAGTTGCTGGAGGTGCCGGCGATGGAGTCATTGAACCATTGGCATAAGCGGCTGCATAGGCATTGTTGTTGTTGTTGTTGGTAAAGTTGGGATTGTTGGTTGAGTTGAATTGATTGTATTGCGCCGGCGGTGCAGCACCTCCAACAGCTGTTGCTGTGGGCATAGGCATGGGCGGCTGTGCGGGCTTGATAGGGTTGCCACTAACACTCAAGCCGCTCATTGACGTGGCCAGCTGTTAGATAGATAGAGAAATAGATCGAGTTGTTCATAAGTAAATGCTTAATCAATTTAAGCCTCTTATCAGGCAGCTTCAATTATGAAATGCTCGCTGACCTCTTTAGAGTGCACAAGAAAATCTAAAGATTAACATACTCTTTTAAAGCGATTGCTGACGAGCTCTTTATTTTTAGAGTGTGTATGCACTGTTTGAATCACAGCTTACCGTCTGATAATTGCCATTCACATAGGGCTGCTGAGCGGACGTAACTGGAGCACCATATTGTTGTTGTTGCTGTGGTGGTGGTGGCCCTGGCTGCTGCTGTTGTTGTTGCTGTGGTGGTGGTGGCCCTGGCTGCTGCTGTTGTTGTGCTGGCTGCTGTTGTTGTTGTTGTTGTGGCCAACCAGTCGGTGCACGGGCTCCAGTGACAGGTGGCGGCGGTGCATATTGTGGTTGCTGCTGCAGTTGTGGCTGCTGTTGGAATTGCGTAGGCGGTGGGCCATACATGTTGGGGTTCATTGCTTTATGTATTAGCGTCTCAGATTGAGTACATACAAATGTAGCAAACAACTTTCACACAACACACTCAAAACTGCAGCTCAAAGTTCGTGTTCTCGTTCCCGTTCCAACGAATTTAAACGATTCCAGGCGTTGCAGCGTCGAAAAAACGTACCTCGATGCGTTCGCTGGCTGGTTTTGTGCAATTAATTGCAACTTTCCCAATGGTAGCGCAGTTTTTAACACAAATTCCAAGCAAAAACGAACTTCCACGTCAGTTCGCTAATTCGATTTTTTTTTTTCTGCTGCTGCTGCTTATTGGTTGCATTTGACAGTTTGCCACGTAAAGTTGTCGCCTGTGCGACAGACATCGATAACTATATGCTGATGAGCAACTTTGTTTATTCCGATATGTTTGGCAACAAATTTGAATTCACATTAAATGCAAAAACGATAGTTTAGCTAATAAGCGACCAAAATTATATGGATAAAGTTGTTCATTCTTAGGTAATACACACAGACAGACACGATCAATTTAAATATTTTTTATTAACATACATATATATTGTAATAAAACGAACAATATTTCTGCCATCATACAAGCTAATTTGGTTTCGATATATCGATATCCCTTAGCACGACTATCGAAACGCTCAGCTGTCTTAACATTAACAGCGCACTGTTATTACAATTTGTTGTAAGTGACCGTTGAAATTAAAAAGGTATATGTTATTGTTTTTTACACAGTATAAACTTAAGTTGTTGAATTTAGAAGAGAAGGCTCATTAATTGACTAGGACGAACAACTAACACGTTCAAAACTGTCCGATTGCCTCTGGCCTATTTTGTATTTGTGCTTCTCGAATCGCACAACTGATTGAATACCCGCAAAAAATCGAAGGCCCGTATGCCGCTCAATCTCTGCAATGTCACAGAGATAATCGGTTAATTCGCAGCTGCTGCACGTTGCTACGTTTTTATTATCAATGATATAACCCTCCATATAGGGCGTGTACTCCGGCCGTTGTGGGTCAATAATGAGCACCTTGAAGTAGTGTGATGGTATTGGCACCGGAATCCAGTCAACAATTTGATACTCCAAAGACCAGTCCTCCAGTCGCAAAGTTGGCAGATACATGGGGCCCGTATACACATAAACCGATCCAAACTTTTCCGTCATATCACTAACATGTTGTTCCAGCTTGCGCCATATTTCACGTTGGAAAGCCTTGCAAAAACGCGTAGCACCGCAGCTCAAAACATACACATCATTGTAGCGAAGATGAAGTTCATTACCCTCACCATCGGTGGTTAGCTTCTTGTAGTTGCCTCTCAGATGTTCGCACATCCATTTTGGAGCATTGATGCTCAAGTCCTGCGACACCACATAATCCTTGTGCACATACAAGTTCTCTGCACTGGGCAAACCATACTTGACCAGGTCCAATAAATCCGGCGAAAACACCTCGTGTGTCTTTTCAAAGAATATACTGCAAAATGCATCGACGAACGAAAAGGTTAAACAATTGCGTATTCTATCCGTCAGACACATTGAACGATTCCAAAGTCTTGCTTCGTGATTTGTCTTAAAAGTGGAAAACTGGACACACACGAACTCAACTTGTAATTTCAATATAAATTGTTCGATGCAAAGAAGTTTACTTACAAGTGGATACAGCTTATGGCGATGATGAAAGATGTTGGGGTCCCTTTTAACCATGCCGAACAGTTGGCGAGTGGAACGCTCCTGCTGAAAATAGGCACCAAACACAAATCCCGTAAAGCCTGCAAACGCATAGAGTGCACATTGTTGTGCGCCAGTTTCTATGACCAACATTCGTATGCGTTGGTTAGAATAAAGTGTTAACAGACATATATTAAAACCGCCTAAATACTTTTAATTTTGTTTTAATATTTTATTTTAAATATTTTTAAATTGAATGAGTTAAGTTTAACAAAAAACTTTGGCCTACTCACAGTCAATTTTTAATATATACATTCCACTTCAAATTCTATTCCTTGGGTTACTGTGAATTTAGGAAAAATCGCGAAACACTTGCGACTCGCTTGGATAGTTACTGCCAAAGATTGCACTTCTCCGTATGCCCTGATAGAAATTTAGACCCGCATAATGCTCGATCTCGCGTATGTCGCAGAGAAACTCGCGCAATTCCACTTTCTCCGGCAGAGGTGCATTGGGCAGCACATAGGCCTCCATATAGGGCTTGCCCAGCGGCAGCTTCGACTCCACCATGATCACTTTGAAGAAGTGTGTGGGCACAGCGACCATGTTCGAGCCAATCATTTGGTATTCCACGCTCCACTTACCAGTGCCCTGGGGCCGAGGCTTGAATAACGGACCCGTGCACACGTAAACCGAATCAAATTGCTGGGTTAGCTCTCTCACATAGATCTCCAGCTTATTCCAGGCACCGCTGTTAAAGCCCTGACCAATTTGGGGCGCTATGTTGGTCAGCAAGAAGGTTTCATTGCAGTGTCTCTGCTCGGCTCGATGGTTCGCAGCTGCAGCCAGGTGACCACGATCGAAGCCCGAGTGTCTGTAGTCGTCGAGTGTCGAGCTAAAATGCGAAGGAATACTCATGTCTGGCCGATAGGTGGCGCGATTGCGTCTAACACCATGTGATCCCTGCAGATTTTGCTGCTGCAAGTGCTCGCAGACCCAATGTGCCACACGATTGCGACGATCATAGGAGAGCACAAAATCGCTGTAGAATCTCACATCATCCAAACCAGGAAATCCATACTTCATAATACGCTGCACTCGATGCGTCGCTTCTTTATTCGCCGTGTCAAAGAAGCAAAACTGTGGCACAAATCTCAATTTCAGTTTATAGATAACTTTAGCTAACTTACCACTTCAAAGATTTTTGGACTGACATAGTAGGCATAGGGATCTTGCTGAGCCAGCTGTTGCAACAGTCGCGTTGCATGCCTATGCTGAAAGTAAACTCCAGCCACAAAACAGGCAACTGCGGACGTCAGTCCAAATGACACGACCAGCAACAGCTGCCAGTTGCGGCTCATAAAAACCGAAACTTGGAAAGAACTCACTCTAAAAGGTTTTCGTCTAAAGTTATAAAACAATGCTATAGTGACAATACATTTTATTTTTTTTTTTAAACGTCTTTTATTTTACTTGAAGCTAGTTTTTAACGCGAAACACAATCTTCATTTGATAATCATAAATCTGAACATAAATATTATAATTAAAACTCTTTCATGAGTTTTAGTAATAAGTAAAACTTGTGTTGAACAATTTTAGTTGTTGATTTCTTTACGATTTGTATTGGTCATTTATAAAAGATATATACTCCTCTTCAAGATAGCTGTGCTCATTCTTACCAATATGGTGTTCATAGCGAACACAGTTGTTCCTAATACGAAATAGATAGGCGCTGTAGGCACAATCATCCCCGGCCATTAGATTGCTTATCAGATCGAGAAAATTGTGCAGCAATTGCAAACGTGACTGCAACTTGTATTTATGAGACTGCAAATTGAACCGGCATTGACTGTTATGTAGTAAAATATGTATAAATTAAATCACATACCTCAAGCAAAGCGGAAACTTCCGACGTTTTAATTGGCTTCTGTACGAATTTTTGTTTATCACAAAAAGCCACTCTAAGTAGCTTAATGTCAGCAAAGTGTGCTTGGAACAGCCAGTCGGGAACACAATTCAATGTATCCCACGGGTAGTTCGAGTTCAAGTGTAACATCTTGACCATACTTAAGCGAAGTTGCTTAAGCTCCTCGATATCATCACTGTTTAAAAGGGGAACAAAATACGTTAGAACAAAATCACGTACATACATATGTGCATAATATTTACTTACAGATCGCCAAGTTGCTCGGTATTATCGACTCCAGTTATCTCAGCGGAGTAGAGTAACTTAAATTTACCCAATTTGGCGGTAAAATTGGCATAAATTTGTTTACACTGATTTACAGGTTCATCTGTATTGGGTAGATTGCCTGGGGCATCTAAAACACAAACGCAAATATTTATATATGTATGCATTTATCCATGTGCAAGCTGTGTTTTTGAACACTTACCAACAAACAGGTTCTGGCGAAGCTTAAAGTTATATCCGTATCTTTTGCGTGACTCTGTTATAGATTTAATGTAAATGCAATCCTTAAATTTAATGGCCACCAAATCTGCATTACGGCCAAAATTGATTTCGGATAAAGCACCGCGTGTTGTGCAAATATCAAATTGTGGTTTTTGCTTTTGCATCATAATGTAGTGCAATGTCTTTTGCTTAAGATAATGCACAGGATCGGATGTACTTAATTTCATATCCTGAAGCCCTTTGCTCAAGTCTATTGGATAGTCATTCGCTGTTGGCTCGCGGTAATAGCCAATGCTTTTTGGTGTTTTCAGTGTACGATCGACCAAATCAAAGGTCAGCAAACTGCGTAGTTGCAGATTTTCCAATTCAAAGGAAGATTCTGTTTGCAGATCTTTATCAAAAGATACGAGAAACATTTTAGTAGCTTTTTCAAATTAGTTCGTATTAATTAATTATTATTATAATTAAAATTAATTGTATTAGCTTATTAAGTTGTTTCCCGAATTATGTCGTTGTTGGAGATGATTCACAAACGATAGCATTACAATCAATCTATACTATCGATAGTTAAAAATTGCTTATTAGTTTTATTTATCCTGCTGTTTTGCTTAGTGCTGCATACTAACCTACGATTTTTGCAGTTCTTGTGCTTTATAGTGCATTTACACTGGCGCCGTAAGCAACGCCTTTAGCATTTCGCCTTAAGGTCTTCGATATTTTTAGCCTTTACCATACAAAATGTGTCCGTTAAATTTAAATTTAGCGACATTTTCTCGCGCCGCTAGAGCGCCGCTATTCTACCGGCGAAAATAAAGACTTTGTTTTTACCGATGAATCGATACTTTTGGTCAAATTACTGATGGCGGCAACAGGAATCAGCTGATTCAAAATCAAAACAAATGTGCAACAAAGTACAAAATTATAGAAAATATGAAAAAATTTTATTATTATTGTTGTATTGTAGTTAAACAATCTAATTTCAAGTGGATGTCGGACAAAAGAGAAAGCGCTGGTCGGAAAGCTTGGAAAGCATTTTTGCAAAGAAACCTCAATTCTTGATTGGGTCGACAAATTTGCCAAACAAGTTTGCAGAACTCCTTCTGAATATTGCACAGGCAAGCTGTCGATATGCCAAACAACCTGGCAACGGTTCTGTACTCAGCGGATAAGCCCAGGCTGTACAAAGCTACGGCAACCCGCTTGTCTAGTGGGATGCACGCTCTTAAATTGCTTCCTTTTCATTTGAGGCAAGGCATCGACTAACTTTAGAAAGAGGCTTCTTTCCATCCTGAAGCTCTCCTTGAACAAATCCTCACTTAAACTTTGGCACATCCATCTCCCAATAACAACCATTGCGCTCGAGCATCCAGACACTTCGCGTGCTAATACATTCGGACTGCGACAACATATTTAGCGCAATTAACAAAATTGCTTAAAATGTATTATTACTATTAATTATTGCTATATTATTAAAGCTATCACACATTTGCGTGGCCAGCATCAATAAATTTAAATTTTGCTCCATTTTTCAAATTTCTTCTTCTTCAGCAATCACAATAAAAGTAAACAAAAAAACAGCTGATTCTAAAGACTTTTTGCCAATGTAAATGACTTTCGCCGCTAACCACTAAGGCTTTTTTTTTAGCGGCGCCAGTGTAAATGCACTATTACAGAACAAACTAAAATAAAACCTTTTTTATGTTGCAGACTTTTAATCGTTGACTATAACTATATTGACAGCTAATTACTAATTTGAGTTACTGCACTTTCTAAACATTGGGCAGCCGCCTGACCATCAACAAAATTACGATCGAGACCATCAAAGAACTTCAAGCCCGTCGCATTCTCAATATCACGCACATCACAGAGCAGATGACGTAGCTGGGTGTCATCGCTAAGGGGTGAATTGGGCACCACATACGCCTCCGCATAGGGTGCGCCATTTTGAGTCTTCGGATCGATGATGAGAATCTTAAAGAAATGCGTCGGTATTGCGACAATCGTATTATCCTCCGGCTGTAACTCCAGATACCAGTTGTTAGACTTCATCTCGCGCGGCAGATAAATCGATCCGGTGTACACATAGACAGTGCCATAGCGCTGAGCCGTATCATGTACATAACTTAGCAATCGCTCCCAGATGCCCGTGTTCAAGCCGCGATTCAGAAATGGTTTTATGTTCGACATGAAGAAGACACGCGCCGGCTCCGACTGCTGGTAGGAGATGACCGTGCAAGGACCGTGTCGCACAGTGCGGCAATGATTGTCGCGATCCACTGCATTCGTATATTGGGATTCATCGACCCGTTCACACATCCACTGAACGGCCGAGTTGAGGCGATCGAATGCGGTCACAAACTTAAAAGTCTCGTTCAGGCAAATCTCGTTCATGCTGGGGAAACCGTACTTCATAATGGCGCCCATTTTGTGTGAGCTGTCATCTGTGGTCTCCTCATAGCACTGATCACTGGTCGCCCTGACGTTAAAGATGTCCAGCTGAAATGGATGAAAGCCTGTGTTCAGCATACTGCAGTCATACAAACAGGCTGCTGCACATCTTACCAATCCGTAGAGTTTGCGGCGTATGAAATAGGCGTGAGGATTGCGCTGTTCCAGTTTCCTAATGTTACGAATCACTTGCTGGTGCTGATAGTAGGCGCCCAAGGCAAAGAAAGTTCCGGCTGTGGCGGCCACAATTGCCAGTTTACTACCCAGCGGCAAATCCATGTTCACATGTCCAACCGCAAATAGAACCTTTAAAAATTTCGGAATTAACAACAAATTTTTCAATCAACATTAGGAGTAATAGTTCAAAGTTATGTTGAATAACAAAAGTGTTTATGTGATTTTATGTCAACTTAAATGATTTAACAGTCCTTTAACATTACCAACACTAAATTCCACTCTACTTTGTCAAATGTTCTCTGGTCCTTTGTAGTGATTTCTTGATCTCCCATTTATCTTTTCTTTAGTGCAAGTTGCTATTTTTCAAGTGCGCAAAGGCGTTATCCCTTTTGGCCATGCCACGAAAAGTTTTCGTATCTTATCGTTTGCACTCTGAAAATCTACAACCCAACACTTTGGCGCTCACTTGCCAACAGCATTAAGTCAATAGAAAAGTTGCAGTCATCGTTGGCACACCGTAACCGACCAACACCCTTGCCTGCCCCCGGCACCGCCCTTCTGCAGCTGACCCAGCAAGCGCATAATATAATAAGCACCCAGTGCAACGGTTGACTTAACCAAAAAGCTGCGTTAAGATTTATTTTCAAAATCTCGTCGTACTTTGTTATACTTTAAAATGTTAGTTGCCGATTTACAGTTTCCGGCTAAAGTCAAAACTTTTGTGTACAGGGCGATGCGGGAAAAGTTCAACAATTGACAGAAACTTCCAGAAGACAAAAGCGTTGCCAGACAAAGGGAATTTTTGTGTTTTCGTGGGGTGCGAAAAGTAAAATGATTACTTTCAGTTTTTTTTTTTTTTGTTTGTAACACTTTTTTTGCGCCCATTTTTAAAGCAATATTTATTTGTTTTTACAGCTATTATAATATAAGTTATTCCCTTTTAAAGCTTAGAGCATTTTGTCAAGCAACTTTTTGGGGGTAACTAAAGTTTTCGCAGTTAATTGCTCCCGTGTACTTGTCACAGTCACAAAGGAAGTGCGCAAAAAAGTTTTGTGACACTCAAACGAACAAAGTTACGACTAAATTGCGCAAAACTGCTCTAAAATTTGCTTTATATTTTTTTTATTTTATTTATTTTTTTTTGGGTTACGAACAAATATTTTAGTTCGCAGAGAGGCTCTTTCACTTGGATGCTGAATTTAAGAAAAAAGCTCAATAAGTGTGCTTAGCAGAGCTAGTGCCTGAAGTGGCAGTTGCAAGAAGGGATGGAGGCTGGCAACTTAAAGGCAGCCGGAGGCCCTGCCAATTAATTTCTGTAGTCTAATTGGTGGTTTTGCCAATTCATTAGCGTGGGCGTCACTGGGGCAGCATATTCAGAATATTGATTGACGCCCGAAGCTTGGATGACTGCCGAGTGGCAAATGGTCCTCTTGCCACCTGCCACATGCCACTTGCCTTTCGCCACTACAGCTTAAGGGTTTTTGCGGATTTCATAATCAACGAGCCTCACGAAATTTGCATAATTGAAAAGCCCGCCTCACGTTCGCCAGGTGGCGCCAGGATGTGTGTGTCCGTGATCAAAGTGCTCTAAACTTGCCACGCCCACTTGCCAGGGCTGCCGCTTGAGCGATTGACTGGCTAAGTGCCAGAAATTTGCCGCTTTATTTGGTATCTTCATAAATGAATTATGCCCTTCAGCCTTCATAATTAAGTGTGCCACGAATCTGATTTGAGCCAAGCAATTAGCCGATAACTGACGCAGTCAAATTATGAGCTAATTATTTGCTACCCTAGAGCATACAACCTGGAAACCCTTTTTAACCCTTTTTTTTTCAAATCTGTAGCTTAATAAATATTGTGCCTGGAATATATTTATGTTTTGCTTTTATTAGATGTATCTATATAAAATAAAACTAATTACAGGTGTTTTGTTTGTTACATGCCAAAAAGAACTTGATTTTAAAATAATAAACAAAAGCAAACAATTAATTATTATATGCTTGTGATATGTATGTATGTATCTATGAGTAAGCAATCACTTCCTCTCTCACTCTCATTCTCACTCGCCCTTTCTTGCTCCCACACATACTCAGTGCACATAAGCAGAAGATTAAATGGATCTGTGTTTAGTATTGTATAATGACAGAAATTAAACAATTAACGCTTAATAGCCGGCGCCCGCTCGCTCTTTTCACGCATCGTCCGCTATCTCTAGAGCTGAGCTGGAGCCGAGCGACAGAGAGCGAAAGAGCGTAGACATGAAGTCGCCAGAGTCGATGCTGATCTGTTGGAAGAGTCAATTCCAGTTGAGTTCGCTTCGAACCGATCAGTCTGTCAGTCACTTCGTCAGTTGAGCCCGCACCATTGAGCGCAACGGGTCGTTTAAATTGGTGTTTGTGTTCGTATCTTTGGGGCAACGTACGCTCGCGAACTTACGCATAAATTCTTTGAGTGTTTGCCATTGAGATTCCAAGTTACAATCATGCAGATGGCATGGATTACACTAATCTTGGTTGCTGTTGCTGTCAGCGCCGTTTTGTGTAAGTTTTCTAGCAATAATAATATGAGCAATATAGTAAATACATTTAATTATTTATACAAACAATTAGCGGCACCTTCAACTGAAACTTCCACTTCCACCTCCACAACTGAGTTGCCCGAAATGGATCATTGTGATCACAAGCTTACCAAATCAAACAAGTATTTGGATTATCCATTTTGGAAAAAGTTCTTCAAGCATTGGGTACCCTTTACGAGTTCCGCACGTGTTAAAATGCAATTCTTTCTATTCAAACGGGACTTTCCTGATTGCGGCCGGGAACTGTTTCCCAACGATGATGAGACCTTGGAACGTTCCGGTTTCGATGCACGTCATCCCACTAGGTAAGTCCCATTGTCAGTGCATTAAATGATTTGGAGATAAGAACATTTGTGAAAAACGTGATTTACATGGGAGTAAATAGAGTATTGAATATGTAGACTTTTGTTTTATTAAGTTAACTAACTCAATTTATCACTCTCGACACTTTAACTTAAATTTTACACTTTTTGCAACATTTTTAATAATTTTGGGCGTTGCAAAATTAAAATACGGCTAAAGATTATTTAGCTTTGTGTTTTGTTTACGTATTCAAATTCGTATGAGAACTGGTTATTTGTTTTTATCAGCATTTTATACTCTGTACGATGATGCTAGAAAATAGGGGTGTGTTCGACATGTTAATTTTAAGTTATAAAAAGCTTCAGTTGCTTATAACTCTGCTACAGGGTATTTTAAAGTTGACTACCCATGATTTAGTTGTTTTCATGTTTTATTTTGGCAACGCTTTCGTTTCTTTTTCGAACGCTTATCAATGAGTCATTCACAGTAACTTCAATGTTGATTTCCACGAAAAAAAAACACAGAAGTTAGAATTTAGAGCTACGCTAATTTTGCATTCAATTAACAAGCCAGCAATTGGAAAAGTTAGGTATTTGGCGAGAGTAAAGATAAGATTAACGATACACGAATGTTGTTTCAGCTGTTTGTTAATTTATTTGAAAAAATGTGTACTTTACAGAATTATTATACATGGCTGGATGAGTCAGGGCAAGGGTTCATTGAATCGGGATGTGAAGGGCGCCTATCTAAGCCTGACCAATCCCAGACCCAAGCCCAATAACGAAGCTAGCAGTGAACCCCAAATGGAAGCTCCGCTCTATGAGGATTTCAATATAATAGTCTGTGATTGGAGCAAGATATCGTCGAATGTGAACTACTTTGGTGTGGCCGACATGGTCGAAGATCTGGGCTTCATTCTGGCGGAGTTTGTGCGTCATTTGCATATGCGTGCGAATCTCCAGTTCGATGATGTCTACGTCATTGGACACTCCCTGGGCGCCCAGATTGCGGGCAGCGCCGGAAAACAAATACGGCCCTTCCGTTTCAATACGATCTTTGCACTGGATCCGGCGGGACCCAAGTTCCGTGAGCAGAGCGATGAGTATAGGATCGATGCCAGTGACGCCCACTATGTGGAGTCCATACAAACAAGCACTGGCCTGGGCTTCGAGGAGCCTGTGGGCCATGCCACCTTTTATCCCAACTTTGGCAAGGATCAAAAGAAATGCTATATGTACGGCTGCTCACATAAACGTGCCCATGACTACTTTGCCGAGTCCATCAATAGCACCAAGGGTTTCTGGGGTGTGCGCTGTGAACGCTTGTCCAAGAAGACCTGGATACTTCTGGACAACGATGGTGAGTTTCGCATGGGCGGCGAGCCTTCAGATCCTAAGAATGGAACTTTCTACGTTAGGACGCATGATAAAAAACCCTATGCAATGGGAAAAATGCAACGTGTGACGGAAACTCCTTTGGAGGAGGAGAGAACCACTGAGGTGTACCACTAATAACAAATGTTTCTTACTAAAAACTTAATATTATTATATGGAGATGAAGAGAAATGTATATTCCTAGCCAAGCTGCGATAAAAGTCCTCTAAAAATACTATGATTATAATCACTTTAACAAAGTAGCTCCTAAACAAATTATTTTTCGACACTGCTTTAAAAATCAAATATTAAAAATATACTCAAAAACAATGAAATATCTTTTGCTGTGTTTCTGGTTACTCAACCTATTCCTTCTGGCAAGAGGATATCCAATACCAGCTTGGGACCCTAGTTATTTGGATGATGAAAAGGATTTTCCGGACATGCTAGATGAAATGACCTATGAGCTGATGTTGAAACGTGCTAATAAATATTATATTCCATTCTTAACATTTTGAATCAGATGTAATATGTGCTGCGAGAATGTTAATTAAAACCAACAATATGTACGGTGTTGGCCAAAATTGTTGCAGAGTTGCTGCAAGTTGTTAATGCATTTAACTCGGCTTAATTAGTTGACATTTTACATTATTCATACGCCACGTGTGACCGCCCAAGCACAAGGTTCACAAGCGACCGCCATGTTTTTGTGCCATAATTTTCACTTACATAATTAAAGTTGTTGCATTCCTGGCAAGCTTAGAGCTGGATTCGTGGCATGTGGCATGCGGTGTTGGCGTTGGCGTTGCCTGGGTAAGCTACAGGTTGGCTCCCATGGTGCCATGTTGTGCATTATGTGCAGACTTTACAATATTTCGACTATAAGATAACCTCTACCCAAATTTATCAAATTGCCTTTATCAAAACTTGTACGCAACAAAAGATATAAAGTTGACCTCAATCACTTTAATTAAAATACAAAATGATTTATATCTATGTAAATGTACTTTTGCTGCCAACCTTTTTGAGCTTATCGGCAATCTATCATTTCTAATATTGATGTATGGAATGGAGTTAGCCTTGAATTGACAGTTTTCCAAATGTTTCGACTGTTTCATTATCGCTTAAGTGACAGTTTGAAAGGCTTTCGGAGCGAATGAATGAATGAATCAATGGCATAACTGTGTGTATGTGAGTGTGCGTGTGTGTGTGGGCAATCATTTGAAATTGCAAGTGTGGGCGAAATTTATGCAAAATGATTTAGCATTTTGAGTTAAGTTTATGTATGGGCCCCATGGGTTGGAGTAATCCAACGACTAGTTTTCGTCTCGATTCGATTATGTAAACGACAAGGCTAGGAGCCAGGAGTATAGTTGTGGGTGATGTTTGTGTGTGTCCAGGTTGAGGGGAGAATTTGATTATTTAAATTTCATGCTCATTGCATATAAATAATTTATGAGGCGTGCGTCTTTCGCTCGACCTGAGCTGGCATTCTAATTAAGACTTGAACATAATTCTGCAAATGTCTCCCTGGCTTGTACTAGCCGCAAGCAAACTAATGGCCATTATTACAAGACCACTGGACTCACATACTTTACACTCCCCCGCCCCACCCTCCTTCAGTTCAGTTCCCCTTGACCTAATGCAATTTACACTTTGAAAGCTGCGCACACTTTGGCAACCTTTGAGTTCAGCATGAAAACCAATTTGTCGCCCAGAAATGCTTCGTGTGTAAACCTTAGAGCAACATAACTCACTGGACTGTGTGTGTAGAGATTTCTCTCTAGCTTGAAAAGGGTTTAGCACAACAACAAAAAATCTGTAAAACTTCTCTACTGCTACAAAAAAAAAAAAGGTGCGTACAAATGAGAATCTGGATAAAACAACGACAATGGCAATGACAATGACTCGACTTCAGTGTGGCAACGTCAACGGTTTGGGAGCACTTAAAGTTTAAGGATTGACAATGCGCCCACCACACACACATAAATGTCCATGTGAGCACGCACTTTGGGTCAACAGATACTTATGTATCTTTCTCATGTATCCGCTTGCCGTATATATTGTATCTGTGCCATTTGCACAATTTTATAGCATTTTTATGGCGTAGAAGTTTTGTATTTTGTATCCCCTTCGCTCCCCCTTGTAAACGCTCTGCTTTAAAATATTTAAATTCGATATGTTTTGCTGGGCAAGAGTTGCTTTTGCTTCTCAACTGTGTCTCAACTGTGTAATGTGGCGTCTTGATGTGGCTAAGGTGTATTAAGGATTCAGGGCTGCACAATGTACATGTTAAGAAGGAAAATATAAACACTAGACTTGAATTTTTAAGTTTTATATTTTGTAAAAGATCGCCATCAACTTTCTTTTGTGAAGCGCTTCCTGTAAAACATACCTGTACTATGCAGCCCTGGTTGTAGACAAATTCCCTGCTGGCACAGCATAAGTATAAGTACACATGTGTATGAGTTTCTAAGTATGTGTATGCAAGTTTTACTTATTCGAGTTATACATATGTATATGCCTGCTTTGGGTCATGTCTAAGTTTGCGGTGTGATTTTATGTGCAAACTTAAATTATACAATTTGAGGGCCATGAATACATTTTTGGACCACATCTTTGCTGTTGTTGTTTTTGTTGTTGATGCTGCTGAAAGGGACAATGAGTTGCTAAATGCTTTGAATATTCCTTTTGGTCATTGCTCAGCCTGCATGCATAATAGAATGTACTTTTCTTTTCCAAACTATAACAACAACTACACACACACACACACACACACAGCTTTCATATGTTAACAGCTTGAGTGAGTCATGTGGTTTTATATGTGAAAGAATTGTTTTCCTCCTGTCATTGGAGCCCAGAAATTTTGGTTTTATTACTGTGAATTGTTTGGTTACCCAAAACTGAAGAAGATTTTATTGCAACAACTGACACATTTCTTAAAACTTCATTTGTTTGCATATTTTATTTTTGGGGCTGATGCTTCAATTCCCGACATTGAATAATAGTTCTTGTTTATGTCCAAACTTATAAAGAACTAAACTATAATTTTGAGGAATGGAAGGATATTTTCCTGAGGTAAGGTGTTTCAGATTCTTTTTACTGCCGCTCTTAATCGCAATTTTCTTGCAACACATAAAAAATGTACGCACTTTGTTAACATAAAGTACAGCAATAAAGACATGTCGCCCGCCGGATCTAGCGGTTTTTATTGTTCCTCTCGTTATTGCCTTTACAACTTACAAACAAACAAGCATGCATTAAACCCTATAACTTATACCACAAGGCAAACGCAAAGCAACAAGCAAATAACAAAAAGCCCGCGGGAGAATGGCGGAGGAGAAGAGAGACCGAAAGCTTTGACTTAATTTAATTATGTGTGGTGTGCACACACTGGCCAGACGTGCTAATGTGAAACCAACAAACTAAAAAGAAAAGGAGCAAAACAATGCAGACCCCTTGACTGAGACTCAACTTTTGGTATTTTTGTTTTTGCTTTCACTCGCGCATTTTTACAAATTAAAAGCGATGCCAACTTCTGACATTACACTGGACTACCGGACAGTTCTTTCTTTCCATTCCTCGTCCATTATCATTGCCATAGTTGCAATTATCGCCGTTGTCGCTGTTGTTGTCTTTTATGCAACCACAAAATGTTGCAAACATGCGACATGCAACAGCAACAAAAAAAAAAAAAAAAACATTTTATGAAAACTATTTGCAAATGCAAACAGCATTAAAAACAAATAGAGAACGTAATGAAAACGAGTGCCTGAATTACAAGATGTTGTTCCTGACTACCTTTACCAGGATCTAAAGGCGAGACACGTTTCCTGTTATGTCTGCGCACACATACATATGCATAAGTGTACAAGTATGTGTTGCAGAAATAACAACCGTTTCTCTCTTAACGGTAACTGTGGGGCAGGTCAGTATCAAACCATCAAGGAAATAGCAAACAAATCGTAAATTGATATTTATAAGTAAGGGAGCTCAACATAATTTAACAAATTTTAAGAAATTTGTTTTCTGTTAAAGATACATTTATTTGTTAGAGTGTAATATACTTTTCCCCACAAGAAGTACATTGACTACAGGGTATCAAGAAAAAGCAGCACCCACTTTAATAGGGGCAAATAAAAATCAGAGCCGTCCAAAGCCAAGTCTAAGACCGGCATGGCCTCAGTGCCAGCAATAAGGGAGCGGGAAGGGCTTGGAGTCATGGCAATTGGCCGTTTTCTCTCTGACGTTGTTAACCCTGCAAGTTATGCATTCTTAATTTAATCGCTGGAAATTGACTCTCCAGAGTGCGAAGCTTGGCAAGGCTTAGCGCCATGTACCCAACGACCAAAGTCTTTTGCTCTGGTTTTGCTTTTGCCGTTGCCGTTGCCGTTGCCGTAGTTGTTGTCTTTGCCTATTCTCGACATGACTTGACTTGTCTGGATGTTTAAGCTTGCAAGCAATTTTGAAAACTTTGCTGCAGAGAGAGAGAGCGAGATTGGGCATATATCATGCGATTATGATTATATTGCATAGTTTGCATTGGCCAATGGCTTGGAAATCTTTTTTTTGTCCAAACAGATATTAAGCTCTGCAGATATTTCAGACTCTATCTTTCCCGTATCTCTTTATCTCTCTCTTATACACCAAAGGCGTGCAAATAGTTGCCAGACGTTGCAAAACTTAGTTTCAGTTGCCAGAGGGCGCCACTGTCTGTCTAAGTTGGTAAAGGGATTATTGGATTGCATAGCAATGGTGAAGCCTGCAACCATGCAAAGAATTTCATGTTAAGTAAAGTTAAGCTCTGAGATCTTAAGCTAGAGTAAAAAATAGTAAAAATCTAAAATCCATGCGTATACTTGATGGAAAAAGGCTGTTCACGATTTAAATGTTTGAGTCTCAGTTTATATAGTATTTTACAATCATTTAATTTATCGTTAATAATTTCGTTGCTTGTCAAGCTTGACTTAAAGTTCATTTCAATTCTCTTGTCATAGTTTTCCTTCTCTCATTTTTCATCCACTCCTCTTCTTGTCGGCAAGTCTGTTTCCTGAAAAGTTCCCAAGTACTTGGACACAGCTGTTGATTCGTTGCGTTGACGTCTTTTTAATTTATAATGCAATCGCCAGCCTTGGCGTCTTTTAAGCGCCTGGCCGCATTGGAAATGTCACCACACACACAATCAGTGCGTGTGCGTGTGTGTATGTAAATGGATATGTGGGGGGAATATGGCTAAGCACGTGTTGTGTGTTGCCGTCTGTCGCGTGTGTTGTCTTCTGTTTGTTCTGTGTTTGTGCTTACTCTCTCACGAGATTTACAACGTGACAGCGCACAAGTCGACGCGCGCCAGTTGCCACTGCAGGTTGACCCAGGGATACGCTTGTGGCACACCTGCCACCTGCCACCTGCCGCCTGGTGGCATTCCTTGGTGACTTTCGGTGCTGTTTGGTGCCTTGGGTTGCTTGCCATTGACGGCGCCTGGCAACACGTGTCAAGGACACACAGATTTATATGTTTTCCATTTTTGTTTTATTAGCGTATCCTGTATCTTTCATCTCTGTGGGCCATGGCAACGTGCGTAGCATTAATGAGCCACCCCAAATGCCATTCCCCATACGTAACCCAAACCCCTCTCCCCACCTTCGAAAAAAAAAAAACTATGGCAGCTACGTGTAGCAGCATTAAGAGTATCCAATTTTAAACTCGTCGCAGTCCGCTGATGCTGCGCAAATTAAAATCATAGCCATAAATTGCGCATTGACGCATTCAAAATTTGCAGAGCAACCAAAGCTTTAAGTCAGGCGGCATTTGAATGTGCAGACAGACAAAGGGGAAGCAGCAGAAGTAGGAACACACACACACACACACACACACAGATAAATACGTATACGTATAGAGCCGTTCATAACCTGACAGCTGTGGCCCTCTCATGGCCGGAAGTTGCCTGGCATGAGCAACGGAAATGGCTGCTGCGTTATTTCCACGGGCAACCCAATAGTTTGCGGTGCTTTGAATGCGTCGCATTTGCGTAATACGGAATGAATGGATTTCTATGAGTTCCTGAAATCACACTTTCCGCTTTTTATTCAACGTAGCAAATGTTCCGCAAAACAATTTCTTTAACTTATCACTTTTACTGGAATTTTGCTTTAAATTGAGAACCTGATAATATTTAAGAAGTTTTAACTTTTTTTTTAATCAGTTAATATATTTTTTAATGTTTAATTTAGTTTCGAACAAGATTCTTTAACATTTTCAAGTTGTAGTAGGTGCTTTTGTTGTGGTTGTTGGTTCCTGTTCAGAAGTTGAAACCTGTTTAGCTGGCACATTGGCAAAAACTGTGAGACCAACGCAAATTTTAGTTCCAAAGAACACAACACCTACAAGTTCTTCATTGACGACTAATGGGCCAACACAGTCATAATTGTTTCCCTAAAAATACTTTCCTACAAAATTATTCACTTTGTACTTTGTTTAAACAATTTGCAACAGTTATAATAAACTTGAACTGCAAAGAGATTTTCCAGAGAGCGTTTTCAAGGACCTCTTCCGACTGTTTGAATGAGTCGTCTGATAAGCAGTCACTAAAATGCTCAACTCAAACAGTAGATACATTTTCCATACGTTTTTCGAGTTACAGTTTGCTTATATAGTGAAAAAATAAGCGCATTGGCAATAATTCAATGTACCATAATGTTTTTTTTAAACCGAACATAGCTATCTTTGATTAAATAAGTGTACAAAATAATCTGCGCATTAAAAATTTTACAGGTATTTTCTTTTGCTGTGGTTTAAATAATATTATTATAATAGTCTAATTTTTAATAAGTAAAGTATTAATAATTTAAATGCCAACTAAGCTCTTGAGAAAACAGCTATGAAAACAAAAAGTAAAACGTAGAGAATATAGGAGGAACTATCTGTTTTGGCGAATTCAAATTGCAAAACTTATTTGGAACATGGACTTGTTCGCTGGTTTGTGCATTGTGGTCATATCTTTATCAGTGAGCAGCCAAGTTTGCCAGCCCATCGAACAAAGCCAACATACCGCTGTCCGCTTTTCATTTCAATTTGGACAGAGATCGTTGCACGGATTGGCCGGCAGACTGTGGGCAGACAGACATTTCAGGCATTTTGGCCAATTTGAAATAACGCGGCCTTAGCTGCCCGATTCCCGTTGCTGTTACTGATGCAGCAGATGTTGCTGCTGCTGCTGCTGCTTTCGTTATCATTCAATTGCCGCCACGCCCACTTGAGCATTTTGAATGCCAAGTGCATTGAATGACGCTTGGCTGGCTCTTGCGTTGGTTTAATTGGGCGCATGCGACAGGAACGAGCTGGAGAGGGAGTTGCTGGCCAGCACTTGAGTTGGCCTCAGGCGCCAGTTTACCGAAGGCGCCGGCAAAATAAGCTTAACAAGCCCCTCACCCTGACCACAACACTTGACGTCAGCTAAACGGTCAGAGAGGAGAAAAGCAAATTCATATTGTCACCGAGCAGAGGAGGAGACGGAGGTAAACTCCATGGCTATCTGATTGCATTGTGTGTGTTTGTGTGTGTGTTTGTGTTTGTGTGGATTGAAAAACGTTTAAAATCGTTGAACAGGACTTGCTCTGCAGGCTACGTGTTTGGAATTTTGCGCGTTCGCCCCCCAAGGGGCTAAAACCGCAGCGGGTTAGGGTAAGTGGAGGATGTGCGGGGTGTTCACATGCATACCAAATTGGTTTAATTCAATCAAATCTTCAACAAAGTTGTTTAGTCAACGTGGGAGTTGGGGGTGGTGGGGTTAGTGGGGGGTGGTGGCTACCAGCCAGTTATGAGTCAGCAGTATTTGCCGTTAGCATTTTAAATTGCTTTTGTGTTGCGGCTCATGTCGATAAGAGGGCTTGGTGGGTAAGAGAGATGAGGTGGCAAACGTGGCAGCAACATCAGCCACGGGCCATTTTGCAGTTTGTTGTTCGCAAGTCTGGAAAGTAATTCTATTAAAAACAGCCCAACAACAACAAAAGCAACCACGACAAGAACAATAAGTAATAATAATAACAAATGCGAGACGGAGTCGATAACATTTTTAGCTAAACAAATTTATTTGCTGCTTAAGACATGGCAAATATGAAATTCCATTAACTTGATGGATACTTAGTTTTTGTATTTTGTATTTTAAAACACAATTACGAAACATTTGATTAATGTAGCGTTTTTTGACCAGTTAGAAAGACAGCAGATGACAATGAAAAAATACAAGAAGAGAATGTTTTGTGTAAAATGTTGTAGAGAAAAGAAGTTTTAAGCTTTAAGTCAGCACAAAGTAGTTAAAAAACTCCAAAGTAAACTAAGCTTATTGCCCCTATTATTTACTGCACTTTAAGCAACAGTTATTAGCTTATTACAAAACTTAAGACCCAGACATGTTAATCGTGGTCAAAATGATGTAATGGCCCTAAAAGTTGCTGCACTCAGTAATTTGTTTGGGTCAAAGTTTTGATTTTTAATTAAATGCAAACAACTTGCAAAGTACCCCAAGCAGAAGAGTAAAGTGAGGGGCAGGAAAAGGCGAGGGGAGGGCAGGGGAGACGCCTGTTCGTTCGGTTCAGTTCTCCGTTACCATTAATAGGTTCAAAAGCAAACAAACAAAATAATGCACTCACAAAGCGAATCAGTACACAGATATATGTATGTACGTATGTATGTTTACCTTCCCTCGTACCCCAAACTGTGCAGCAGGTCACCATTCAAAGGGAAATGAAAATGGGGGCAACAGCGATGTATTTAATTGCATCCCAATGGAGCACATTCTGAGAACTGCAACCTAACAAGCAACAGTTGCTGCACGAGAAGAAAAAAAAGGTAATCGAAATGTTTTTTCCCCTCAACGTTTTCGCTTTGTGTAAATAACAACAATTTGCCAAAAGAGTTGACGAGTTGCTTCTTGATAAGGAGGGGAGCGCTGTAAGAGGTAAGTGTGCTTTCCAAACGGTTGAAGACAAGTTGAGTGCAAGATAGCATCTTACCAAGCTCCTCTCGAGCAACTATTTCCACTCAAAGTTGGCAAGCCAAATATTTTTCTGTGTTTGCACACATTCCGTCTGTGCTTTTATACATATTTTATTTTTTGCAAATTAGAGGAAAAAGTTATTTTGTAAACTAAATCACAACACTATCTCTATCATTTCTATAAACGTGCTGTACTTAAAAACTATTCCTTTAAATTTAAGTACATCCAACATTCAATTGAATATCCTCATTCTTTCCCTCTCTCGGGGTCGTTTATAACAGGAAAACCGACTACCAAATTGGTAATTCATTCGTTCGCAACGCACCAATGCAGCCGCCACTTTTTATTATGCTCATCAAAAGTATATAATTCAATTTTTCCAATCGAACAAATCGCTACGCGATGTGAGCATAACATTGAACAAAAAACCAAAAAGCCATCCAGAACAAAAAAAAAACAGAAAAAAATGAGAAAAGAAAATTGCGCATACGTTAAATAAATGGCAGGCCATAAGCGCTCCCTGACCAAACTCACATTTTAGCCCATATCACACCCGCTGTGAAAATCAACTACACTTTGGCCGTAGAGATGGAAACCAACTAATACGATATGAAACGAACAAATATTTCACTGTGTAAACGTAATAATTTTAGATATATAAATAAAGAAATTAAAGTTGATGTATGTTAACAGTTCAATTGTTTATTAATTGTTTAAGTATTGTTGAAATGACATAAAATTTCAAGAGACGAATATTTTGTTCGTGTCACGACACGCATGCAACACCGAGAATAGAGCGTATCCATTGCGTTCCGGTATTGATCATAAATCATGTCATTGCATTTTGTGGCTCGCAAGTTTTGGTTCTGGTTTTTTGGTTGTGGCATGGCCACAAAAGGAGTTTTTTTGGCAAGTTTTATACAGTCGATGGGGTGCATTTCGATATTTGACAGTCGGCATTTATCATTCGCAATGTGTGAATGCCACACGTTGTGGCAGCTGCTGCAACTGTTGCAACGACAGTGAGAGCGAGTGAGATAGAGAGCACAACGAACATGTCTTTAATTGCTGGCAATTGCAGACTGTTGACATTTATTAAAACAATAAACAAATTCACACATACATATTTCATAGTTTGTTTCTCAAGCAACTAAAATTTGCCACAAGCAACAACTGAAGTGTTAGAGGGCGGAGGATGATGGAACATAAACATGAGACGCACGTACAATGCATAAATATTTTAATTCAGCAACATTTTTGATAGTAGTTCTATGTTGTGTTGCTTTTTCGGAGCTGCTCTAACGAAATTTGCCTCAGCTGCTGTCATGCAATTCCGGCTTAGCAGATGAAATGTGGAAATGATAAATGGCCGTCTCGTATTTCAATTTATTTTACCATTTCCTAAGTTGGCAGCTAAAATGCAAATTAGAGCAATGCATACATTATGGCAAAACTCAACTTGTAAAATATTTGAAATAAATCTTAATGATAAACAAAAACTTTGTACATTTAAATTAAAGAATAAGTTTGGTGTGAATAATGTGTATTTAAATTGTTAGGATATATCCGTAAACAAAAGCTATAGAATTTTTTTGTCAGAAGCATTTTATGCTTACATTTCAAAGGCACAATCACATGGAAGTTGATCCTATTTCGATGACTGTCCCAAAAAACGGAACCGTGTACCATATATAAAACGTTTATGACAACTAAAAGTTTAAGCCTGCAACTTTTGCATCAATACTCTAAAAAAAAAAAATGGGAAGGAATGCAACTAAAATTGTAAACTTTCGACTTCGTCATACCCTGTAGCAAGAACTTTTGCCGCAATAAACAGAAAAAACTAATACTACGAATGGTGACTTATCGGTAATACCATATCACATATTAACGAATAGTTAATGATTATACCAACTGAATCTCAGTTTTTAGGGATAGACCCTTTTAAGCCAACTTTAATTGGAACCGCGTCTATTAAAATTCAGGGAAATGGCTGTTAATGTATTTAGAGCTCCGTTTTCGATAACCACATGCCTGCAAAATATTCAAAACGTTTTTTCATCAAGCAATTTCATGGAGAAAAAGATAAAAATGGTGCAGCTCGAGATTGTAACGACTTTGCAATGCTCTGTTTTTTTACCAACACCAGAAAAAATAAGAAAAAAAGCTGTATGTGACTCTTAAGCTGTAAGATATCGTATACAAATATATGCAAGTAGATCTATTAATTAATCCATAAAGTCGATATTACTCAACTTTCCACTGAAAACCAGCGTATATAAAAAAAATACAAACAAATTTGCATGTGCCATGTACCGCGCGATTTCCATAGTCGACTTTATGGCGTGGCAGAGAATATTTTTGGAAATTGCAATTGAGGCATGCGAGTAGTAGAAGAAACGGCTGGACGAGGCGGAAGGGGGGAGACGGGGACAGTCTGAGTGGACTGCTCGTGTGTGTGGCCCTTTGGGTCATGGAAGCTAAAATGTTTAGCGGCTCAAACGAACGCAGCAAGAAGCGAATGCGGCCAAAGTGGATTACCAAAGTTGGTAGCAGCAGCAGCAGCCAACTCCACTCTTACTACCCTGTCCATAGTAAAAATAGGTGTTGCTGTTCCTGTTCTCGTTGTTTTTCTGTTCGCCTGAGCTTTTCAAAGAGGTGCAATGGGCGTGGGCGTATCGCATCCTGAACTGAACTGAACTGAACCGAGTGTGCCCCTCTCTCTTTGTCTATTCAATTGAGCTGGCTAACAAGTGGCGGCTATAGGCCATGGCCCGAGCTCAAATGCCAGACTGAAGCTAAGTGGCTGGCCTCGTTTTATTGGCTTTTGAGTTTTGATGCAATAAACTTGCGTAAAAAGTGCGCGTTCCGTCAATCGCTTCATGCGATTCAGTTTCAGTGTGAAACAGCTTTAGCGCAAGTTCAACTAACAGTTTCAATTACATCTAGGTACTGGAAAAGTTCCATTTACTTTTTATTTATTAATTTACATATAAACAATGCACGAATACATATATATGTATATTTATTTGGCATTTTTCTATAATTGTTGGGCATGTTTTTTTGTTTTCCAATGCCTGAACACTCTCGGAAAATCGCCGCACAATTACCGTACATGTGCAATCGAGCGCATCCGGCAGCAGATGCTGCGGTTGTCATTAAAATCGAAAATGTTTTGCAATATATATAAATATACATACGTGTATGAGTGTAGCACACTTTTAGCCGTACAGTACATAAATAAACGAAAAACCAAATTTGCGAAATTAATTAAATCGACAGAAAGTAATGTGCGTTTTGGTTTTACACTTTGAATGTGGCATTCCTTGCCGCAAATGTGTTGCAAATTTAAATGTGAATGTGTGAATATCCATCACATTTACCAACAGCCATTGTTAAAATTAATTGACTTACTTTAAGCTGTAACGATTGACAGCGTTAAGCTTTAAATGGGTGGATAAAGCAAATACACTGAGCAACAGAATGAATAAAAGTTAAGAGATCTGCTGAAACTGATTATAGAAATATTTCTGCATGCATCTGAGAGTGCGACTTTATTTGACACAACTGGCAATTAGTGTCGCCCAGCTGTGGCTGCCACATATAACAAACGGGGTAGCTCATTAATAACCGTTACGCAAAGGCAATGCTAAAAGCAAAATGTTCATACATCACTCATACGTCATGTGGGTTAATCCAATCATTACATGGCTGAGAGTGAATGATATCGGATATGGAGATGCGCCCCTGACAGCTTCCCGTCACTTGGCAACTGTGTTCCATCTAATCTATGGCTAAATAATGAGCACCCTTAGCTTTGGCCTGCTGGATATCAATCAAAGTGTTAATACCCTTGCCTTTTACAAGAGTTTATTTAACTGAAGAGCTTATAAACAAGAAATTTTTTTTATATTCAAAATAATAATAATATTTTCACTTACCCCTTGTCCATTTAAGTATAACAAAGAGAATAATTGGACAAATACTAATTCGTGATTTTAGTAAACTTAAAAATATCAACAAACAGACTGACGGACGGACAAACAGACAGACGGACATAGCTATGTCAACTCAGCTCGCGATGCTTATCAAGAAAATATATATTGTATTATGGGGTCGGAGACGCTTCCTTTTATGCGTTACATATTTTATTACAAGATTAATATAAAATTTTTCAAAAGTATAAAAATATTAACTCAAAAATTAACAAATAATTAAGGCTTCATGAAGTCCTCATAAAAACGAGATCTTTTTTAAAAAAAATAATAATAATATTTCCACTTACCCGTTGTTTATTTAAGTGTAACAACGAAACTGATTGTATAAATATTTATTTGCCATTCACACATAAGAATTTTTGTATTAAGTGATTTTAGTAGACACAAAAATATGTGTGTTTGTACAATAAATAACTTATATTTAATAACAATACCACACGTATGCTAAAACATTTTCTTATACTAACACTCACACTTGCGCATTATGTAAACACGTCACTAAATTTTACCAAAATCAGTCGAGCTTACTAGCATTTTTGAGAATCGAGGAGGAGAGCAGTGTCTTAATGGTCGAAACGTTAACGTTTACGTAACGGTACGTTTGCGTTACGTTTTGCTTACGTAACGTAACGTTACGTTTACGTTTACATTACATTTACGTAAGTTTTTAACTTTATTTTTAAAACTTTTTCCTCTGGCTTAAACAAACAATGTTTTGATGCAAAAAGTGGTTTTGGTTTGAAAGGGGTTGAGTGGTTACTTAATAACTGCTGATATTAATTAAAGTTTCTAATAAGGAATAATACTTAATGTTTTTTAAAGGTATGGTAACCAATGTAAATGAAAGTTTTATAAATGTGTAAATGTTCAAGTTTTGTTTGCACAAAGTTTTCCAATACTTTTAAGTGCGATGTGATGCAGCCTGTGCATAAAACAAAGAAGATTACGTACACAAAAGTTCTTGTTCCTATGGGAAGCTTAACATACAATAAATTGAAAGAAATAACGAGGATAAGAGAAATCAATTTATTACAGAAATTTTTGTGTAATCAAACTTAATTAAGCTGCAGAATTTTCCCTTATTTTTCATATTTTTCATTCTTAACTCATTATTACAGCCACATTACACAAATATGTTTACATGAAAGAAGCTTGAAGTTGGTATTTATGTTTAATTCAATCTGAATAAATGCAGACCACAGTCAGTTGTAAATTAAAACACGTAATGGTTAATTGGACAATAATTGAACTTTTCAACCCTGATATAATAAATTAAAAAATTCTTGTGTAGATAGAAAATTTATTGTTAAGAATTTTTTTAAACTGAAAAGTAGACACTCTAACTGTTAGTTTGACAATAGTTGATTCTGTTTTGTTATTGATGTCGATGTCAAAAATATGAAAATTGTTTAGTTTCCAATATAAAAAAAATTGTTTTAATTTCTGGACCTGGGCGCACGCAAAACTAATAATGGCCAAGAAACCGCCACCAATACCCAATACGCATGAGCGTGCGCCCGGGCCTGTTGGCCAAGACACCAAGGCAAACAATGAAAAGTTCCTAAAGGATGTATTCATTGCCACCAACAAGTATCGGAAGATGCACGGCTGCCCCGAGCTAAAGATCAACAATGAGCTCAACAAGTATGCCCAGGAGTGGGCCAATGTAGGAGGAACTAATAAGATAATTCAGATAATATAGTTTAATTAATAACAAATATTCCTTAGCATCTGCGCGATAAGAACATAATGGAGCATCGTCCAAAGCCTAAATATGGTGAGAATATCTTTCTCTCTGGTGGCATGGATGTAACGGGCGATTTGCCAGTGGATATGTGGTACAGGGAAATTAATGCTTTCAACTTTAATAAGCCCGATTTTACGCCCACCTCAGGTCACTTTACACAGCTGATTTGGAAGGCCTGCACGGAAATGGGTACCGGAGTGGCGCGCAGGTAAATGTTGTTAAGCTTTTTTAAATACATTTTGATATCATAGAACTTGTATCCTACAGAGCTGATCGCACTTGGGTAGTGTGCAATTATAGTCCACCTGGCAATGTAATGGGTCAATTTGCGGAGAATGTGCCAAACAAGCTGTAATTGATTTACAAACAGTACAAAAAAAAATAAAAGTCCAGAAATTTGATTACTTTCTTGATTGATTTGAACATTAAGATTATGAAAGTGCAAGATATTTAATGTTTGATTTTTCGTTTGGAAATGGTTCCAATTGTAAAGTAATGCCAGGCTCTTAAATATTTTATTAAATTTATTGCTGAGGCAGTGAAATGTAATGCTACGCTAGAGCTAGGGGGCCCAAAATTAAATTTTGCACAATTTTTTTGCGACAATTTTCACGTCACTCGTCATTAATTTTGCATTTTAGCCATAAATATCCGGTGAGGCACAGTAGGTGGCTAAGGTTACGGTGGGAATTGAGGTGGCGAGGAGAGGATACCATTACTGACATGGACATGTTGCTCTGTATGAAGGTGTCACTGTTGGCCAGAAGCAAACATGGCCATGCGCCCTGTTGACATTTTGTTTGCGTTTATTCAGTCTTTCCATTTTTTGTTTAAGGCGCGTCAAAATTAAAAACGGCAAATTTCACCATCAAAACTCATAGTCTGCTTTCGGGGCGTTAAATTGTGTGACGCCCACGTTATGATCACATTTCTCTTGCTCTCTCTTTCGCTTTCTCTTTTTTTCCGCTAGTTATTGTTGCTGTTGCTGCTTTGTTTCCCTTCGCTTATATTGCCATTGCGCCTTTGTTGACTTCCGTTTGCTTTTGTTGTAGCCAGCAGCATTTTTGTGGCATGCTGCCAACCAAGTTTGATGCGTTGCCAGTTTGTGTGTGAGTGTGTGTGTGTATGTGAGTGAATTTCGTTCGTTTGCTTGTCACTTGTTGGCGGTGTGAAATTGAAGCCAGCAGCAGCAACAGTCAACGTAACGAACACCCTCGAAAAGTGGTTTATTGGGTTAGGGTTATGGTTTTTGGGTGGGTGTGTGTTTGAGGAGTTTTAAAGCAGCTCCAAAACAAACAGTTTTGGGAAGACTTAAATGTAATGCAGTGCCAAGTAAAGGTAAGCTGAATGTAGCAAAAGATTAAAAATCATGAAAGTAAGCATAATTTCTTTAAGCAATCACTGATTTATATGAACGAAAGTTCACTTTGTGTCACTTAACACCTTGTTTAACGATTTCCTTCATCCAAAGTATTTCGTTTTAAGCAAAAAGAACTCAACTCCAAGCTCATTGCATCTCCAATGAAGTTGTACAATGTAATTAAAGCAGACGACCCAGACAATTCAGGTCAGCTTGTCAATTGGCTCAATCTCCTCTCTTCACTCCACTCCAACTCTTTGCAACTTTCATTCATGCCATGCAAATGGACGAATGAACCGAAAAAAAGATCCGCTTAAAGATATATGTATGTATGTATATATGCAGCTGTGAACTGTGCTGAACTCAGCTCAACTCACCTGAATGACGCTCGATGCTTTTATGCATTGTAATTTGCGCGTAATTTCGCATGGTAAACGTGAAAATGCTCTGCCATTTTTACAACAACAACAGTGTGGCATCTGCTTACGGCAAAAGTCTCATTTATTTTAATGTGTCGACGCTGACGACGTGCAAATGGCTGCCAGTTTTGGCCAGTGCTTTTCAGTTGCACCCCGGATTTTCTCTCACTTTTCTCTTGCTTTTCTTCTTGGGTTTTTCATTTATAAAATTGTTCGCAGATGCAGCTGCAAACTTGTCTCTCTGTGTGGCAGTGGCACAGTCCCTGTCTGCGTGTGCTGTAATTATTAAGCTGACATTGCAGCTGGTTCAGCTGAGATCCCTGCTGTTGCACTTTTCATTCAATTTCTGCGGGTCAACAATAACAACAACAACAACAATAGCACCAACAGCAGCAGCAATGACTATGGCCATAACAATGCCAATTTTAATGGTCATTACAATAAGACAATAACCATAAAAAACGCACAGCGACACAGACAGAAACAGCGTGAACAGCAACAACTATAATGCTTGCCATTTATTGGGCTTATGGGGCGTATTAATAATATTCAACTGTGGCCTTTCACTACAAAAAACTACGCCCTTAAGTCGCACAATGCAATCGAATTAAATTTCAATTGGAACAACGCCATTTAAACAAATGTGCAACTTGAAAAACCAGTGGAAAAAACTTTTAAATTTAAATCGCGTAGTTTTTTGAGCTGCTGATAAAAATTTGTTTTTATAACCCGGTTATGTTTTGTCATTTAACATGTGGACAACATTTCTTTTTTGGTTTTTGATAAATGAACATGCGACAATTTTCATAAATTTTACTTTTATCTATTTGTGTTATTTTTCTGACATTTGGTACCCTGTTCTAATGGGTGAATGGAGTATGATGAATTCAATTATTTAATGAAACAAAAATATCTTTTAGCAAATATTTTCCAGCTTAAACACTACCTGAACCTTGTACTTGATTCATAAAAATTCTTTTATGGTATCTGCAAGTCGATAATTTTATATTGAATTTATTTAACTCTCCTCTTTTTCTTTTGGCAATTTGAGAGGCGCTGTTTTTATGAATTTGTGCTAATCGCTACCGTTGTACATGGCCAAGAGATAAACTAATTTTTTTTTCTGGCACCAACTACAATTTTCTGAAATGTGTTTACATTTGTGTGAATATTATGAATATTTATTGTTGGCGAATGAAATACGGAACAATTAATGCGCACAAACCGTGAATAGTTGGTGTAGCTTATAGCTGCGATAAGGATTAAATAATAAACTGTTTATCAGTTCTCATTCTGAGTTATTTATGTGTGTAGCTAGTTTACTGTTTCAAGTCTCAGCCTCCCTAGCCCTTTCTAGCATTGATGGCAGTTCAATTAGCCCGGCCTGCAGGCTCAACTGCGAATAGGCCATAAATATTGTCAGAAACAGGGCAAAGAGGCTTACAGAGAGACACCTAGAGCAGCATTATTGCATAAATCTCAATCTGCAGCGGAATGGAAAGTAAAACGAAAAATCTAGCTACGTATTTTGTGGCACAGTTGAAATCTCTGGGGCAGGGATAACACACAAACAAACAAACGAAAGAACCGAAAGAAAGCTAAGAGAACTGCCTGCTGCATTAAACGAACGTTGTCTTGGCATTATTTAAAATCACAAACCCTTCAAATTGCATTTTAATAGAATTTATTGCAGCAAACGATTCGGAAAGCAAGAAAGCGAGAAAGAAAGAAAGAAATTTCGAAGTGAACCCCAGTCAGATATCCCATGACTGTGGATTCGAATAATTGCGCGCAACTGCAACACTTGACTTTCATGTTGTTCGAGAGCAATAAAATGCTATTCTCAAGGAGCTGTTACAGCAGCCGCAGCCCAAAGGATGCGATAAGAATGGCTTCTACTTGGCTTCCTCCTGTTCTTCTCCTGTGAAACGATGCGCATCAATTTCCAACTACAATAAAAAAAGAGATACAAATTCAGCTTGGCAGCAGTCGGGACAACAAATTATTACTTGGCTCAGCTCCAAAATGTTTAAATTACAATTTGCACAAAATATATATGTATGCAAGACTGAAGGGAAGCCATTTCTGCCCGAAAGCTCGCCCGTGGCGTCGCCTGCCATAAAAGTCCAGTTGCTATCGTTGATAAACTGCGACGGGAATTGCCTGGCTGCCACCTGCTGTTGATCTTTCTCTCATTGGGCTTATCAACGTTGCGTATACGCAATATGCATAATTACAACAAGTTGTGTATCTTGTAAGCTGCACATAAAACTTAAACTGAAGGGCTAACTTCATAAGAAAATATTAATTGCATTCTTAAACTTAATTTTTACTCAGTATGTTTTTTGATTACACTAACCACAATTGTAATAAAGGTTTCAAAATTATATTATTACGATTAGCTTTAAATGCAAAGTGTGAAAAAATATGAATAATGGGCCAAAAGAAACTTGCTGTTAAATGAAAAGAAGAAGAAGCCAAAAGGCAAAGATCAAAATAGTTGAAATGCCATTAGCACAATGTGCTGTGAATTGTGCTGAGGAAAGCATCCAGCCAACAAGGGAATAATCAGCCAAATGGGCCTGGGGTCTGAGGCTGAGGCTGTGGCTGACCACAATTGTTTGGTCACGTGATGACTTTTTGGCTGCGGCTGCGTTTTTTTTTTCTTCTTATTTTTTGCGGCTGTGGGTCGCGTTTCTTTAACGCTTAGCTCATAATTTTTGCTGCGCTTTTCTTTGCATAGCCTCCAAAAAAAAAACATAAAGAGTAAGAGAGAAAAAAACTAATGATGTGTGTGGTTAGGTTTTTTGCTGACCACAATGAGGGCTGTGTTCTTTTAATTTGGCAAAAGTGTTGGGTGCCAGCTCCTGGATGACAGGCATTTAAAAATGCATTAAGAGTTTTAATTAAATTTTGTGTTCCGAAAACTTGGCAAAGACCAAAAAACAGGAATATTGCCTAGCACTCTGTGCTTTGTGCCAACTTTTTTGACAAAAGCCAATGACCCCGCTCGCTTTCATAATTCACCTCAAAAAGGAAGAGCGAACGAGCGAGAAAAACAAAGGCCAAAGGACGACAGCTTCCATATGTGGCCGCTGGGTGGCGCTGCCGTTGGCACTTTACATGCATGACTACGTGTCCTTTTAATATCCTGTGTGTGTGTGTTCGCGACGCTTCAAAACTTCCGCTTGCAAATAAATAAAATGAAATATGAACACACATTTCTGCACATAAATAACTACACAAGCATTCTCTGTAACTTTTTTTTATCAGTGATTCTTTGTCTTTTATTTGCCTTTGCATGCTCAATTAGTGAAGAATTTTAAGTAAAAAGCTCTTAAACTAAAAACTATAAAAGTATGCGCAAATAAACATTCATTAAATATTCATTTACAAATTAACAAAATTCCTGTTACAACATAATATGTAAATTTCGATTGCTGACATGATACAATGCATCAATTCCATAATTACAAATTTACATAATTTGACCTATTGCCACAAATGTTTAATGATTGAACCCCACACACAACACACACACACACACACACACACACAACACCTGCCCACAATTTTCAATTAGGGGCATTTGCTGAATTGTGCTTAACATTTAGAGTGTCTGGTCCGAAATTAATTTGTTTGTGTTACACACAGGACAAACTAACAACTAACACCAACTACTTGACTACCCTCTCCCCCCCCACCCCACTCAACACTCAGCGTGTTCCTGGCCGTTGGCTGTTCAAACAATTTGCGTACGTGTATGTATGGTGTTTGGGTCCTTTGGTAATTGTAATGCGAGCAAATAAACGAGCAAGTGAAACAAGTGAATATATGCCCAGCAATGAGTAAAGGGAGTTGAGCTGAGGCTGTAGCTGAAGCTACAAGGACATGAAACAATAACAAAAAACATGCAGCTAACACCAAATGGCAACAGGCTACCAGGGGGGAGGGAGGGTGTGTGTGTGTGTGTGTGTCGTTCACAAATGTTACAATCAACAAACATTTTTAATTTCAATTCGGCTGCCAGCTAGTTTTGTAACAAATTAGAATTTATGTGCTGCCAACACCTGCTGCAACAGTTGCTTGTCCCCAAGCGTCAATCGAATTAAGTTGGCAACATTTTCAACTGTGTGTAAAAAAGGGTTGCGTCACATGTCCTAGTTTTGATCGATTATTTAATTATTCATATTTGACTTCATTTGCTATCTGAGCAACAAATGCAATTGAAAACATTTCAAGTTTCGACTTTTAGCATTTTTCATTAGTGCCAGTGTTTTGTGGACGAATGTTCGTTTCAATTGTGCAACATCGTGTTGCTCGAAATTGAAACAACGTTTCTAGATGAAAAGGGCAGAAAACAAAAACAGCGATAGCATGGGATACAATTGCAACGCCTTGTCTTGCAACAACGCTTCAACTGACAATCGATGCAACTTCTCTTCTTGTTGTTCTATTTCGATTTCGCCCTTTGTTTTTGTTTGTGTCGAAATAGTGACTGGGTCCGCGAACTGACCTATAAATCATCTAATGGCCACAGCGTTTGGCTTCCTCGCTTCCCTCCACCCCTTCCTCCCTCCCGCCCTTCTGTAGCCGCACATGTGTCAATATTTGTACGAAATGCGGTCGCAGCCTCACCAAAACAACAAAACACTCTCCATCATTCCTGGCATTGGTAAACTGGGTTTGGTTTGGTTTTCGGTTTAGGTTTCGCGTTCGATTTGGATTCCGTTGTTGTTGTTTTTGTTGCTATGGCTGTTTTTCGTTACGGTTCAGTTTTGGGAATTTGTGCAGCGCTTGCATTGTCCGTCCCTCCATCCCTCCATCCATCTGTGTGTATTGAGAGACAAGCTTTTAGTTGTTTAAATTTAAGTTGCATCGTGTGGCCCAGGAAAATAAAAACAATACAACAAGCACTGAATTCAGTTTATTCGTTCCTTCCATCAACATTTTGCGCTTTGGTTTTACTTTCAAGTGTTTTCTTTTTGTCGATTTTGGCAAATTTCCTATTGAATATTTCAACTATTTCCGCTCCGTAAGAGTTCGACATCGCTTGCCTTTGCTTAATTTCCGTTTTTTTCCTCTATACTCTCAGCTTGCTCTAGCCTTTGAGTTCACATTTGTGATGGACATCTGTTTTGCAGTTCATTATGTTATGGAATTGAATTTTGTTACAGCTTCACCTTTTTTTCTTCTATATCTGAGGGCAGTACGTGGCGTATGCGCAACATATTTGCCATGTGTCATAGATACGGAAAAATGAAATTAAACGCATCCGAGCGTAAAATTGCCAGAAGCTAGAAAAGAGTTGCTAAACGTTACCAACAAGGAAGTGAACATCAACTGTCTGTCTGTTTCCTTGCGATATGTGCACCAAGAAGAAGAAAATCCAATGATGATTTATTGCATTAATCATTTCTGAACAGGTCAGCTATATGGGTCCAATGAAAATTACATTAAGTAAATGTTGAACACATTTTAACTTTAAGAAAAGTATGTAAACAAAGTAAAAAGCATTTGTTTAAACTTTTAAAAAGTGTGCGGAACAAATCACAGAAACCACAACGAAAGCCTAACATTTAAGAATGCTGCGCCCGGTCCCAAAATAGCCATAAATTTGAGCACTTTTAACAAGAAACAGACGGCAAGCGGATGGAAAAAATGGAGAAAGAGACAGTTGAAGAGAGAAAAAAAGGGAAACGCGAAAGGGCGAAAAAAAAGTGGCCCTAAACAACTTGGCCAAGTTACGCCCGAGGAATTGTAAAGGAATTGTGCTTAATTTACTTTTACTTCCCTTTTCGCAGGACCGTTGCTTCCTCTTCCTACATTTTCGTTGTGTGCTTTCCGCCTTGCGGCCTTAATGACACTTAACAAAAAAAAAATTCCATTTAGCTTTCACATAAAATTATGCATTAACTCGAGTTTAATGTAATTAATTTGTTAAATGACACACACACGCAAACAATTGTACGAGATTTTTAAATCCCCAAAGTCTGTCTATAAGGCATTAAACGTAAAAAAATACATTTATTGTTTTTAATATGCAGAGTCAAAACAAGATTGTTCAGGGAGTTGCATGAAGGGAGTGTGAGTTTGCAGTTGTGTTGTTGTACACCCACACACAGTCAAAAATAATGTTGCCGAAACGCGAATCGTAAGTGGCAGCATCATCATCATGCTGCATTTGGAAAGATGGTGCGAGGGAAAACACAGGCAAAGAGGAGGCACTTGTTCTATGCAGCAATGCATTGTCTTTTGTTTAACAGCTGCATTTAAAAGAAAGAGGGGCAAGCTCAAAGTTTGAAAGCAACTAGCACATACCCTTTAAAAGTAAATTATAGTTAACCTTAAGCTGTTCAATCTTCTTATTGACCAAGAATCTACAGATATATGTTACATTGTAGGTCAGCGATCTCTCTAAAATATATATATTACAATGTTCCCAAAAGTTCATTCCATTCGCAGTGCAGCGCTCTAAAGTGTATGAAAGACAAAGCTAGCTGCCCCATAAGCATGGACACGCACGTAAAACAAACACACACACACACACACACAGAAGCTAAACAGAGTGCTTGGCAGAGAGTTGCTGCAGAGCAAGGGAGACGGGGGAGAAGGGTGTCGACAGCCAAGCAACCAAAGCAGCGGCAGCATTAAGCACGTCGGCAACATAAATATTTTAATTTTGCTAAAAATTTGTGCTGAAAAGTCGCTGTTTTGCATTAGGAACTGCGAGGCGAAGACACAAACACACACATACACACAGCATAAACTAAACAAAATGGCGTCGACGAAAGGATGCGCAACCCAGCGCTCATAATTGTTGTTGTTGCTGCTGTGGTTGCCTGGCTGCCTGCCCGCCATGGCGATGTTTGTAATGATAAGCGTTGTTAGTGTTTTACTTTAATAGGTAAAATTATGTGTGCACACACACACACTCACAGACACACAGGCACACTGGCACACACACCCACACCCACATAAAGGCTTTGACTCAAACACGGCTCAAAGGCATAAATTATTGTGGTTAACAGACAACAGAGCCCAGGACATAACAGTAGCTGGCTGAAGCAGCAGCAGACATTGCACGAACTACAAATCTGACGCCCATAAACACTCTTGGCGCTGTTTTGCCTAGCTTTGGGCAAATTAAAATAACATTGGCCTGGCAAACTCTTGTTGCTGTTGTTGCCAGGAATTTAAAAAGTCAAAGAAACTTGAAGCTGGAAAGTGTATGTTAATAAGTATGTGTAGAATTTAACGCTTATGATTAAGTTCCATATATTAAATTAATTGACTTGCTATTGAATGTATTTCAAATTTAATTTACTGACATTTTTGTTGCAACATTTGAGTGCTAAAACATGAGAAAACATACTTGCAGGCAAATACTTCACGTACGCAAGCAAATATGAGCCTTAAATCAAACTTACTAATTAAATAATAGCATGCAATCAGTCAATATAATAGTATTACGAGCTGATTGGCTTTTTAAGTAAATAGAAACACCAAGAGAAATCGTTTGTCAAGACTATTTTTTTTTTTTTTTTACTAAAATGTAATTCAGGTGCACAGCAACTTTTGACATTGATTATTTAGGTTTGGTGTGGGATACCAAACACTATTCACTTAAAATTTAAAAGTATTTTACGAGTATTATGCATTACATGAAAGTGATTTTATGTGTTGTAATTGAGTAGAGTCCGTAATTACTGCTGCTGCAGCGATGCACGTCGTTGGGCCGACACTTTGATAATGGCATACAAAATTGCAATGCTGATCGCAATCAAGATCAGAAATTTCCATAAACAGTCACACGCAAAAAATGAGGAATTCTCATTTTGGAGAATCAGCGAACAGTGATCGACATTGGGGGAATTGTTGACCTCGTCGCATTCACTGCCAGGGAAAATTTTACGCCAGGCCTTTTGTGGTAGTGCCAACAAAGAATAGAGTCGGGATTGATTTCGGAAACACTCGGGATATTTCGCCTTCAAATGGTCTTGACAAGTCTTTGCACGTGGCTGCAGTTTACAGAGTAAATCACGGAGACGTGGGGTTAGCCAAGACATTTTATTTTCAAATAACTAAAACTTTTTGAATAATTTATATTTTTCTTTTAGGTGTTACGTTAAACGCTTCAATTTTTTTTTTGTACTGTCACACCTTACAAAGCTACCTAACAAACAAACTGTGTCTTTGATATGTTTAAAATTTATATTTTTTATTGTCACACCTATTGCAGCAGCACTCGCAGATAAGCTAGTAACGGCTAAGTAACGAAAGTAACAGTTACGCAGTCACGACTTTGCATTACGGTGAATTATAGTCACAGCGACAGCAAAATTACATTTATGGCTCAATTTTATTGACGTCATTCAACATTAAGAGATAAATATTTATAAAAATTAAAGCTCATTAAATTACTTTTTTATAGCGATTCTGATTTATTAAATTTACGCAATCAGTGTCTTTAACAATGACAGTTATCGCAGTTATCGATAGCTTGATATCGTTTCTATCAACAATCGCAGTGGGCTTTGCAATTGCAATAGGGTGCTAACATCAAGAAAAATTTTCATTCGGTCTTTGTAAATCAACTGGGAATCATCTAATTGTGCAGTGTTTAAGCTTACATTTTTTGAGTTTTTTTTTGTTTGAGTGAAGATGGACACCACCATTATTCTGGATGATGTACGCAATTCGCCATCAGCTGATGACAACACCAACCGCAGTGGAAAGCGCAATGCCGAGATTGATAATGTAGTAAATGCAATCGATGGTTGCGCACCGAAAAAACCGCGTATTCGCATCCGCGGAGCAAACGCTCAGCAATTGGACAAGGAAAACGTAAGTAGATACTTCAAATTTAACCTTTACTGAGAAGGAATTGAAATTTGCATGATAATTTTGGGTCATTTCGTTTTTTTTTTGCATTTTAATTTCTTTGTCATTTTTTTTTTTATATACATATACAATTTTTTTTTTTGACATTTGACATTTCAGCATTTGCTTTTATTTTTTTCGTTTTTATTTATTCGCTACAATTTCAAAATAAGTGTTAAAGGTTTGATTGTTTTTTAGTGTGCATATGTTGTATAAGTTGTCTTTCGCTTTTTATTTTTTTAACTTGGGCAGCAACTGCTTCCGAATATACCAGCATTACTGGATGTCGATTTAACCCCCGTCAAGAACGGAGCTTTAATGCCAGCTCAATCGCAAGCTGATGCCCAGAAGCAGGCAAGCTCATTTCGTGATCGTGTGGCCAGCAGCAACGTTGGACGTGCTGATCATCGTGGCAATCAGGGAGATTCGCATGGCCACCATGGAGAGGTACGTGGCCACCAAGGAGAGGTACGTGGTCACCAGGGAGAGGTACGTGGTCACCAGGGAGAGGTCCGTGGTCACCAGGGAGAGGTCCGTGGTCACCAGGGAGAGGTCCGTGGCCACCAAGGAGAGGTACGTGGCCACCAAGGAGATTTCCGTAACAACCAAGCCGACTTCCATGGAAATCAGGGAGACTCGCATGGCCATTTTAATCAAGTCGACTATCGTGGAAATCAATTGGACCATCGTGGCAACCAAAATGAGTACCGTGGATATGGATATCAGGCCGAGTCGCGTGGCCATCAGTCTGATTATCGTGGAAATCAGGGCAATCAGGCGAACTATCGCAACTATCAAGGAGAGCCGCGTGGCAAGTATCGTGCACCGCGTGGATTGCGTGGAGCCGGTGGCGGTGGCGGTGGTGGTAGCGGTGTTGGCGGCGGCAGCGGTTTTGGTGGCAGCGGCGGTGTTGGTGTCGGTGGTGGCGGCGGCGGCCCTGGTGGTCGTTTTCCACTCGGCGCACACAATTTCAATGGCCATGCTCATCGCAACGATGAGTTTTCTGTTGTCCAGAAGCTACGCAGCATAACTGGACCAACTCTACAGCTGGATCCGATTGTGGAGGATGATGAGCTGAAGTTTTCGGGCCGCAATCGCCTCTATGTGGGAAACTTGGCTGATATACGCGACGAGGATGGCTTGCGCGAGCTGTTCAAACCGTATGGCGAGTTGGGCGACATCTTCTTGAGTCCGGACAAGAAGTTCGCTTTCGTCAAAGTAGATTATTTTATGCATGCCGAGAAGGCCAAGCGTGCCTTGGACGGCACCATGGTGAATGGAAAACAGTTGCGTGTTCGTTTTGCCAATAATGCAACTGTCTTGCGTGTGAGCAACTTATCACAATTTGTGTCTAATGAGCTGCTCTATAAGTCTTTTGAGATCTTCGGAACCGTTGAGCGTGCCATTATTACGGTCGATGATCGTGGCAATCACATGGGTGAGGGAACCGTTGAGTTCGCCAAGAAAACCTCGGCCACAACCTGTTTGCGTATGTGCCAGGAGAAGTGCTTCTTCTTGACGTCTTCGTTGCGTCCATGTGTGGTGGAGCCCAAGGAGTTGCTCGAGAACGTTGACGGCTTGCCCGAAAAGGCTCTGGTTAAGAACAACCAGTTCAACCAGGAGCGCAGCTGTGGACCGCGTTTCGCTGATCCCGATTCGTTTGATCATGAATACGGTACTAAGTGGAAGGATTTGCATGCTCGCTATCGTTCCCAATTGACTGCCTTAAAGCTCGAGCTGCAGCTGGAGGAGGAAGAGCTCGAATCTCAGCTGGAGATAGCTCGCTACGAGCGTGAAACTCAGATGTTGCGCGAAGGTTAGTATTGACAATGTTTAATCTCAAGTAAACTTGAATAATTGAGATTTTCTAGAGCTCGAAAAGCGCGAGCGCGATAAGGAGCGCATGAAGTTGGAGTACGAACTGAACCAGAAGCAGTTGATGGAGTACTATCAAATTAGATCGGAAGGTTTGATGCATCGTCAGCCCGAAAGGAATGAGAGCATCCCGGTGCGTCCGAACGGCCCTCCCATGAGACGTTATTCAGTTAATGAGCGGCCTGCATTCTTCAGCACCAACAACGAATATGGTGCCAGCAACATGGAGAACCCATTTACGGTCTTCAATGGTATTATTTAAGTTGTTTAGCCTTTGTTTTTCATTACTAATTACCCGTTTACAAATCTTTCACATAGATTTTAAAAAGCCCAACGATGAGCCTATCCCATCGGCTGTCAACAATCAGGTATTTCAGTAAATAGTGTTTAACAGCAGGTTATTTTACTAACCAAACTATCCTTTTTACATAGGGCACATTTGATTTTAATCTCGATAAGAACCCTTTTTCGATTCCTAACGAAGTACCAATTGAAGATATCAATAATGGTTTGTGGGGACGTCGCACTTTGTAAGCATTGTCTGGATCAAAAGGCAATCTTATTTAAAAAATAAACATTAAATACCTCGGACTTTAAAACTGTTCATTAAATAACTTAAACAACTTATTTTGTTTCACGACACACTTTACAAACAATTAACACAGCTTCAATAAAGAAGTAATACTAAACAACCATCCAAATAATAAAAAGATTTTCTAGTGGCTGAACGATAGAAATATATATCAGTATTATTATTTGTATTACTTATATTATATATATATATTTAAAATTAGCTTGATCCATACATACCATAGCTTCTTGAAGGCTGTTAAGGATCAGTATCTCGACCATTTTGAGCTTTTTTCCAGCAATTTTCAGCTGTCAGTTGTTTAGCAGGTTTGATTTACAGGTTTATTGACACGTGGCGCACATGTCGCTTCATGTCAATGGCAGACAGCCAAGAACACTTGAAAATTTCTAGATTGACAGACGAGCTGTTGGCAGACATCAATGTAGGTTTGTAATATGTATGTATGTGCTCCAAGTGCAGTCTATTCTCGTGTTCTCGAGTATTTTGATATCAATCAACACATTTTTCAACTCAGTCATTTCTGTCTGCGGTTTTGATATGGAAAATTGATTTGATTGCAGTTTTAGATTAAAGCCTGTAATGTCAAATGACTTTTAATGCAATTTATTTGCGATTTTAGCAACAGGTGACAGCAGCTTGTGCCACATTGCGTATGCTCAATGCGCGACAGTTGGAAACCTTGAAATGCACTTAAAATACTTGCCGTTAGCATTTTGACACCGATTTTTTAATTGTTGCTGCCGACTTGTTTGGCTTGCTGTCCATCTGCAACATAAGTATGTGCGCGTATGTTTGTATTCTGTGTGTGAATTGTTAAAATGTGGAAATTGGCACATTCGCTGCATTTGCATTCTGTGGTTTTCTAAATAACTAAATAACTTGCCGGCCGCATTTGTTGGGTTTTTTTTTCCAGAGACCGCCTGGCCATTTCTATGGCTGCCCGTCTCCTCTCACTCTCGCTCCTCTAATCACATGGCCCACTTTTTGGGCTCTAAGCCTTCTGGTCAAGCTTTTCGCTTTTTTTTTTTTTTTTTTTGTTCTAGTTTGTCGCTTCTAGAGCAAATTTGTGCCACCAGTTGAACACTGTTCCAAGCTTACAAACGTTCTCATCTCTATCTGTAACTATCTGCAGTTAGTTTATTTTGATCTCCAATTTATAAATCGTGAATTTAAATGATGTCGTTTTTGAGGCAAACACTGATTTCCACAATCGGACTGCATAAATATTTAAATAAATCAATCAGACAAATAAAAGCTTTTGTAAATATTTGTAGTCTGCTGTCCCAATCCCTATTGCCCCTGTCCCCTTATAGGCTTACACACACAATCAACTGTCAGCTTAAGTTAAACACACACACAAACACATATAACTTGTATGCATATTTTTAATATCCACTTTTGTTTCTCTTTGTGAGACAATAAATACCGGCAAAAAACGGCTAAAAAAGTCGAAATGTTTTTATACAAACCGACAAAAATAAACACAAACTATTTTAAATGGTTATATTTGTGAATTCTGATCTGGAGGCAGACTCACAAAAAGTACAAAAGCGTATCAGCATAAGGGAAATATAGCTGGAAGTGTTTTTTTGTTTTGGACCTTATTTATAGCTTCACTTAGTTTAAACAAAGTTTAAGTGATCCTGATTAATAATAAGGAATATGCATATAAATTATATGAAAAAAATTCGCATAGTCTTGACAAAACGTAGGAAAACTTCCAATGACAGTAAGAAGTTGAAATGAAACTAAGGTACTAGGCTAAAAGTGCGCATGGCAACATCGATTATACAAAAACAAGAAAGGGGAACACACGCACAACAGGAATGTATGTTGCAGGTTCTTTCGGGTTTAAGAGTATAATTTTCATAGTCGGATAACTATCTACAAATGGCTGTAGCAAGCAAATCCACAACAACAATAAGCTTTCAACGGTTGCTGTACTTAACAATTATAATTTATGCATGAGTCAACAATTGGGCAAAGAAGTCGCCACCAAAAGGTGTGCTAGTAAACGGGCGTGGCAGGGAGCTATTTTCGATTGCAACTTCAATAACATGCTTGCACAACATGCTCAAGTTGTGGGCGTGGCACCGAACTGGTTAATTATCTTCAAACTTTTGAAATTTATGTAACGGCTTTCCATAGTGGGCAGAGTGGATGGCTTGGATGCTTGACAATTGATGTGCCTCAATAAATTTGGCAACAAATTTGTTGGCAGGGGGTGCAACAACTTCCACTACTCGACGTTCCCTCCCCCCCCCTGCTGTGCTGTCAATTTGGCAACCACAAACGCAGGTGGACAGAATGTGCTCAAAATCAATTGACACGTGTTGCACAGGGGCACGGACATGCCACCCGCCCCCGCCCCAGCCACAGAGATTTGGCTTGTCTGTTTGCGGTGTTCACTGATTTTGCCATTATGTGTCTGTGCTCCAAATGCCTCCTTGCCACCCACTCTCCGCCCCAGCCCAATAGCTCAGCCTGTCTCTGGCACTTTGATTACTCTGTCAGTTTGCCGGTTTGCATTTTAATTAACTTACATAAGCTTAATGAACTTTCTCAACAGTGCACATTCTGCCGAGGGTATTAATGTAGTTAAAAGTACTAGACACATGTGTGTGTATTCTTGGTCTTGCACTTAAATTTAATTTAAAAACAAATTAACTGAATAGTTGAAGATACCCTGTAAATGTTAATGTTTAAAGGTTGCGTTAAATTCAATGCTAAAATAAAATACACTACATTTACATGCCATAATTTGGTAAGTTGGCTGTCGCAAACAGTAAAACATAAATTAAAATGTCATTAAGTTTTGTGCTTTCCGCATTTTGTTGCTTTTGCTGCTTTGCTGCCATCCGCAAACTTTCGGCTGAACGTTGAACAGTTGAACAACATTAATTTTTATATTTTGCACTCCATGCAAACGCATTAACAGCACCGAAAACAAGACCATTTGAATTAAATATGAATTCATAACTAATTTATATCAAAAGCAGAAGAACCAGAAAAGAAAAATCGCAAAATCCTTTTAATACTTTTCAGTTTAGTGCAAAAGAAAAATAGTCGAATTAAAGGATTTTAGGTAATTTTATTCTTAATTTTATTTATTCGGTTTTAAATATCTTTAGAAATTTAAACGTAAGTCGGTTAACTTGGATGCAGTATCTTTAAGTCGTACACTTTTTTCCTCAACTGCACTTGCATTTTTTTGCTTTAGCTATGCTCCTTTGATGCCAGGACATACCATGATTTACTCCCTTTTTTGCATGGGGAACTCATTAAAAATGTTCATGTCAAAAATCAACGGAGATGCAAACCCACCCAAAGGAAGTCCTTTGAGCATGTCAAGGTGACTGAGCCTGTGGGCCACGGTCGGGGGGATGCAACTGCCACATGCACTTGAAGCAGCAGCAGCTAAGGGAAGTCGGGGAAACAGAAAAACACCAACACCGAGTTCTGAACCTGAATGCATTTCCTATTTTGCATTGTTTACTTAACTCGCCGAATGGGCGGTTGGGTTGTTTGTGTGGTAATAAGTCGTAAGTATTGGTGACAGCCCAAAATGTAACCCAGTATTAACAGAGAAGCACGCATAACGAAAAGAAAAACAAACGTTGCGTACAAATGGGTTACGAGTGCAAGGCTACGGAACTGCAGTTCTTCTCCCTCTGTCCGGCGAATGGCAAATGGAAAGGCATAAAAAGCGATTTATGGATTAAGAGCATGGCATGCAAATGGATGAACTCGACATGGCCTCAAAGGTTGATATGCTTTATAAAGCCTAGCGTGAACTTTGCCAAACACACACATCTACACACATCCACACTCGCATTGCTCATACGCCATGTGCGTCTAATTGGCAATGCTTTGGTTTTCCCATCTCTCCATACACAAGCTGTATATAAACATATATATAGTGTATCGTATATCGATCGAACTGATTGAGCTGTGTGTTTGTGTGTTTGTGTGTGTGTCTTGAAGGTTGGCGGACAGAAGTGCGATGTATAATTAGTGCGTGCTTTAATGCCAACCAGATTAGCTATTTATATGCTCACATTTCGCCATTTGTTGTGTCGGTTAACAATTAATCGTTGAATGGATTGGCTGCCTCTTTACTACTTGTTGTTGTATGGCAAATTGATGGTCATGTCGTATGGTTACAGCTGGTATACACTAATCCTTACACATTTGACCCTCTTGCCATTTCCATTGGCGTTGTTATAAGCAGATTAGTAGGTTGTGGTCTTGGCTTTGCCATTTTTAAACTTTGTGCCCAACACATATTTTAATCTTGTACTCAAATAATGTTACATATGAATATTACAAGAACAAGTTTATTTGTACTAGTTTCTTAACTTGAATCGAAAGAGCAATTAAGTGATTTTCGGGGGTTGAATAAGTCGAGGCTTACCGGGTAATTTGCAATCACACACACACACTCACATACGCACAGTGATAATCAAAGTGCAATTCATGTTTGCCATTATTATTGCAATTGTTGTTATTGTTGTGGTTGTGGTTCTTGTTATGGTTGGCCTGTGGTTCTGCCGCTTGTTTGTTGTTCTGTGGCAGATAGACAGTAAATTTGAAAACGCAAGCGATGCGACTAATCAGCATGTGCCCCGCGAGTTAATGAAGTGCGGCCAACAATTAGACAACTGGCGAGCCACGCCCACACCGAAATAATGTGTGCACACAGGAAGTTGACCTATTGGGCATCAGTTGGCTTTGTGCTAAATGCATCTGTCAACACGATGATTAAGTCCTTTAGACTGGGCTGTAAAACTTTAGTTTTGCTCTTCTACACATCATTTTTAATAACTTCTTGAATAAAAAACAAAACAATCATTTTAAAAAGCAATGGAGTTTGTCAATTTGCTGTGCCCTCTTGTTAAAGGTTGTCTATATATGTAGATTTTCCATTTTAAAATGCAAATGCAAATCATCCTCAATTTGAAGGCGATGCAAGTAAGCTGCAATCAATGAGAACATTATTTAGATACTAAGTTTTAAGTCAAGAGCTTACCAGCAAAAAAACAAGATACTATGATGAAAAATGTTAAAACATAGCGCGTCCATCTACAGCGATTTATATTTTCCCTGGGCAGTTCTAGATGCTCCAAACTACTTATATAGTCAATATTCGTTGACTGTGATTTCCATGGCCTGTCATCACTATCATGTTGCAACAGAATGTCGAGTTCTTCCTGTGTTATGGGTATGGGTTCCGACTGCAGATCGACGGGCACTCGCACACTTTTTATATGCGAGCGATTCGTTTTCTTAAAAATATCTAGAATCGTTTGGCTGTCAATCTGTTTGGTTGGCGTCGATTGAATGCATTGGATGGAGAAGCGATGACAATAATCCTGATCGCAATGGTAATCAAAATGGCTTAGGCTAATGTTTACCTCAGCAAAGTCATAGGGCTCAATGGAGCCACAATTGGGACTAGCAGTGTATTCACATTGTGCATTCGAACGTATCTTGTACAGCATCCTTGTGGAGGTGGGATTCATGACGGTGAGTAAACGCCTCTGCACCCTATCGTACGGCGCATAGAATGTCAACTTTTTCGGACTTACACTGAAGAGTTCCGAATTCAATTGGCGCGACATTTTAGCTTAGCCCTTAAATTTGATTTAGAATTGCCTTTGCAACTTTTATACATACGTTGTGCTATTGGAATGTTTTTGACAACATTTGCATATGCTGCCCCTTTTGCACAGAAATGACTGTTAAACATTTGCATTGCAATTTTTTGCATATGTGTACATTGATAAATATGACGATAATGTTACAGCCGTTTGAACAACTAAATCATTATGACAATTAGCTCGTTCAGTCAGCTGTCATACAATTTGAGTGTAAGTTGCATATAGAATGCAGCTCTCCAAAATGAAACAAAGCTATTGTTCAAGAAACCCTTTTTTGATATCATTGTAGAGATTTCTTAAAAAGCTAACACTGCACTCTAGCTGTCAAATTTTTATATAATTTTTTATGCAAATGTTTAATGACATTTCTAGTTATTGCATTTGATTAGTTAAGTTAATAATCAGGGCTTTTGGTTATTGCGTGCACAAACTTTGCAAAGTTCACCAAACCTCGATCATTGACGCGATTGACCAATAGTTCGTCCATTTCCGCTTGGGTCAGACGCTCGCCACAGTGGGTCAGGATGTGCCGAAGCCGGACCGCTGGTATGTGCCCAGTGTTGTTCTCATCTAAATATCGCAAGCCGGATATTAACTGTTCGTTATCTGCCGCCGATTCTATGCCAGTCCGTGACCTAATCCTCTCATAGATTGGCAGAAAGTCGTCAAAGGAGACGCGATCGTTGCCACAAGCACACAACTGTTGAATGTGCCTACGTATGCTTGCCTCACTGGGATTGGCGCCCAGTATGCGAAGACATTCACCCAGTTGTGAGTGTTGAATTTTGGCATCGCCGCGGTGGTCGAAAAGTAAAAAAATTCGACGTATTTTTTGGAGCTGAGCTGGTGAGTTGTCCCTGGCCATGTTGTATGATAGTTGACTGCTTGACAGATTGACGGATCTATGACAAAGTTGCGGTTGTTGGAGTGTTTGCGCTTATTGGGTACACATTTTCTACCCCGTTGCTACAAACTGCACAGCGATACTAGAATCCAATCGTTATGTGATTGCAAAAAACAAATGTATAGTTAATTTTAACATGTTGACAGTTAAAAACCTTTGAGAGTTTTCCATTTTTAGTTTCTCCAAATCAAGCATCAAAAATTTAAAAACAAAAGGTGGAACATTATGGTTAACCCGGAGAAATCAACACACACAACTTTCGCCCTAAGAAGAGGACTATGCCCATCGGTGCGCTTGGATGGCTCAACCATACCCAGCAGCATCACAGCCAAATATCTGGGACTGACGCTGGACAGAAGATTAACCTGGAGACCCCACATAGACATAAAAAGGAAATAGCTTGACAATAAACTAAAGAAGCACCTTTGGATACTGGGAAGAAGATCTTCAATGACACTACGTGTCAAGCTGCTGGTCTACAAAGTTGTTCTCAAACCCATCTGGACCTATGGCATATCCCGCTGGGGAACTGCTAGCTTTAGTAACCGCAACATTATTCAAAAGTTTCAGAACAAAGTCCTCAGAACAATATCCAATGCTCACATTTACCACTCAAACAGGGATATCCACAATGAGTTAGCGATACCTTGGGTAAACGACGAGATCGCCAGGCACAGCAAAGCTTACGTCGATCGTTTGGAAAGGCACGTCAACCCGCTTGCTATTAACTTGCTTGACAACAGCACCACCACCCGCCGACTAAGAAGACAGCACTCGCTGGATCAGCCTCTCCCCCCCCCCAAGCTTTAAAAGATACGCTCTTATATTGTTAAAGTATTTATAATGTAACTTGCTGATTGTCCTTTAGGATAGATTGCAAATATATATCAGAAGAGAAGAAAAAAAAAAATAAAAAAATTTATAAACATAGTAAACGCTTTGATTTGACACAACTGTTATATATCTTAAAATTCACGTTTATTCATTAAACAACTAGAGTTAGTCGAAACAGTATTGTTTGTACAATATTACAAATTTAAAATTTATAGTTAGTCAAAACGGTATTATTTGTACAATATTACAAATTTTAAATTTTTCGTCTTTCTATATTTTGTGTGTACAAAAATAAAATGTGTCTCTGCGAATCTGGAGCAGGTTTGGATAATTGCTGTTGCGCAATGAAAACCAAACAATGGGTTTTTGGCTTTTGGACAGTGGCACATTTCGTTATTACTTTGTTGTTCTGGGTCCTTCAACATTTTTTTTGGGTGTCTCGTTGGATCTATTACCTTACCATTGTGGTGGAAGTTTTTTATTTACTTGGCGGAATATGTTTATTACTTGGCGTTTGGAAGGTATGTTTATGCGATTTTTTATACCCCGAACCCACGAAATGGGTAAAGGGGGTATAATGTTTTTGTGCAAAAGTGTGTAACAGGCAGAAGGATGCATCTCCGACCCTATAAAGTATATATATTCTTGATCAGCATCAACAGCCGAGTCGATATAGCCGTGTCCGTCTGTCCGTCCGTCTGTCCGTATGTATGAACGCGTCGATCTCAGAGACTATAAGAGCTAGAGACTTCAGATTTTGCACATAAGCTCATCTAAGTCCTAGGCAGTACAAGTTTGTTTCCGATTGTCGATAACTATTTCCGTTTCTGATATACACATGTGATCGATAACATTTAAATATCGAATATCGAAAATAAAAAAATGGGGTTTGAAATAATGGGTAACGATAGAACTTTTCTGAAAATTTCGTCCAAATCGGTTGATAAACACCAGAGATATCGAAGATTGAAGTTTAGCCACAGATGCATACAGACGATGACTGTGCGCGTTAAATATTGGGTTCGGGGTATCTCCTATGCAAATGTGTGTAACAGGCAGAAGGAAGCATTTCCATTTCATGATCAGCATCAACAGCCAAGTCGATATAGCTATGTTCGTCTGTGTGTTTTAGAATTTTAATACAAAATAATAAAAGTTTGTGAAAATTTCACCGAAAACGTGTTTCACATTTTCGATATTAAAAATTGTATTGTTATCGATCACATGTTAGATTTATCGAAAATATAAAACAAACTTTTAGTGCCTAGGACTTAGATGAGCTTATGTGCAAAATCTGAAGTCTCTAGCTCTACAGTCTCTGAGATCGACGCGTTCATACATACGGACAGACGGACGGACAGACGGACACGGCTATATCGACTCGACTGTTGATGCTGATCAAGAATATACATACTTTAAAGGGTCGGAAATGCTACCTTCTGCCTGTTACATACATTGCATACAGACAATGACAATACGTGAAAAGTATTCGGTTCGGGGTATCTCCTAGTCGGGAAATCTCGACTAGAGCATTCTAACTTGTTTTTTTTAACACATATTTCTTATTTTCCAGAACATGGCCGGGGTATTTTTAGTTGGAATAATATTGAGCTCTTTTCTTCCGTATATGGCCTTAGGCACTTTCTATCTACCAAGTAAGCAATATAGAACAGTTTTTTCATTCCTTGTACCCAAAAGAAATGTGGCAATTGTATGTATGTATGTGCATCTATATGTGGTCCCTTTTATGTTGTTCACGATTTCGTGAACAGCAGCAGGAGAAAGTGATCAATACAAATTTTTTAAATTTTTATTATTTATTGTTTCGTTCTTATTGGGTGCAGTGTTTCTTTTTGCTAAGCGTTTTCGTTAATTATGGTTTATTTCTTTTCAGTTATGCAAATAATTTTCACCCTTACCGCTTGCAGATATTATCAAAAAATAAAATAAAAATTGTTCGTTAAAAATGAAATTTATTTATTTATTATTAAGCTAACTGATTAATTATTGCGCTGGCTAAGTGGCCTTCGGCTATGTGTGTTGTGTGGGGGTAATTCATACTTATATTATATTTACATTTATGTATTATTTTCATTATTTAAATATTTACATACCATAAATACATTGGATATCATTGGTAGGATTGAAGTTTTTATATGTTTTTTGTGGGGTAAGGGTTAGATATTAATTTTTAAATATAGTGATAGATGAATGTTTTAAGGAAGAATAGGATTTTGGAAAGGTTGATTGGGTTAAGGTTGCAGAGGAGGTCTAAGGGAGTGCAGGTCATGGGGGAAAGTGCAGGATGGTGTTGGGGTAGTGTTGGTGAGAAGCTTTGTATACTACTGCTACTCCATCATTAGTGTGTAGTTTGTAATTGTCTGGGTTAGGTATGGTGTTGGTGTATTGTAAGTGAGTTTCTTGGAGTGATATGATGTGTGGGGAGAATTATTTGATGAGGAGTTGGTTGTAATTGTTTGTGTAGCCTTTGATGTTCCATTGTAATATTTGAATGACATTTTTCGCATTTTGTGGCTTGTGATTAGATTGGTTTTAGTTTAAGTAAGATGTACCTTGGTTTTAGATAAGTTTAATTTAGGTTTAAGTTAAATTAAGGTAAGCTAAGGTTAAGGGTAAAATTAATTTCTCTTGTGTGTGGGTTTTGGGCTTGTATGTAGTCCACTTTTTCTGTAATTTTTATGGCTGTTATTTCTTGTTGGTGGTCGATGACTGGGCTGTTACTGCTTATTTTCGGGGAGTTGGTGTGTTCCAAAAGTCATTATTATGAGTCCCGTTTCTATAAGCGTAGTTTTGTTTTCTTTTGTGTTGGTGTTTGTTGATTGTTTTTTACTGTTAAATTTTGTGTTTTTAGTTCTTGTACAATTTCGGTTTCGCTTATGTTTCGCAATTCGTTGCTGGATATGACTTCCTTGGTGGAGTTTAGTGTTTTGTGTTCGATAACTGTGATTTCTATATTGTTATGGTCGGCTTTATGTATTATCGATGGTCGAGGTGTTGAACGAGCTTTGGAGAGTCGTGCTGGCGCCCGACACTCGATTAATGTAGGTTTGACAGGTGAACGGTGGGGAAGAGGAAGAGTGGCTTAGCCGTGATTTGGCAAAATTAAGCAGTGGCAAAAGCAGCAGTAGCAGTTAAAAATTTGACGGAAAATTAAACAGAATAAGGGGATAACATAGGATTCGCTGGACGTAGAGACAGGTATGGACAAAAGTGAGGTGAAGTGAATAGTGGAGGTCATTTTGTTGCATCGCTATTTTTCCGTGTACAGTTCAGGCGAACACCGGCAACTGCTGCACTTCATTCCGAGCGGCCGAGAACAGCCAGCGAGACCACCGTACGAGGGTTGGCCAACCCGTCTGGGTGGTCATCAGGTTTTTATTTCTCCCTGTTCATTTTAAATCAGCGCCTCTGCACCAGCTGACTACGCAGCCCCACAGCTGCTAGTGCTCCAGCGCCTGCGCGCACACACACGCACGCACGCATACCAACACCCAGCTCAGCCACAGGCACAGTGGGCCGCAGCCAAGTAAACAGCCGGCCAAAGTTGAATATATTTATTTATTTATTCAAACCCGCCCCATTATCATTACTGCCTGCCGTTTATTTAATTATTATTTATTATATCATTAGCAGTTAATTTATTATTTATTATTTATCTATAGTATTTATTTCTTTCTTTAGTTTTTGTTTAATGTTTATTTTGTTTTTCGTTTATTGATACCGAAGGTCTCATAGTATATTGGTTTTGTGCAATGTCCGTCATGGTGTCTGTCTGTCCGTCCGTCCGTATGAAAGCAACTTTTTTCGACACCCGTGAAGCTAGAGACTTGAAACTTTGCAATTATGTTTATCTATTGACGGTACAAATAAAGTGTCAAGATTGGGTTGCCACGCCTACTAGGAGGCTGGGAAATCGATAAATTCGATAACTGAAAACCGATAAAACCAAATATTTCTCACATTCTTACAGCTAGAGTTACCAAATTTTGCACGCAGATAGCTAGTCATGTCCCTGAAAAAACTGCATCAAAATTTTGGATGCCACGCCCACTTCTTCCGCCCCCATCCTCCCTGATCCTTAAAATTGGAAACGCCTATAGTTTTCACATTTTTTTGGCTAGAGCCACCAAATTTTGTGTCAAGATAGGTAATGACGTTCCCTAAAAAAATCCATCAAAATTTTGGATGCCACGCCCCCTGATTCCACCCCCATTCCCGCCTTTTCCTTGAAACTGAAAACGCCTATAGCTTTCACATTTTTTGGGCTAGAGCCAAGCAACTTTGTGTCGAGATAGGTAGTGAAGTTTTCCAAAAAACTGCATCAAAAATTTTGATGCCACGCCCACACCTTCCGGCCCCCACCCTCCGGCATTGTTAAAACGGTTATGCGTGTATCTTCCACATTTTTTGAGCTAGAGTCACCAAATTTGGTTGGAAGATATATGGTGACATCTACAAAAAATCGGAAATTTCGATATCTCTTACAGTTTTTAAGCTAGAGCCCCTAAATTCGGTAGAAAGATAGAAGAAAATTTTGGATGCCACGCCCACCCAAGCCACCCGCCTTATAAAATCTAAATCGGCTATATCTCTAACAGTTTTTGAGCTAGAGCCACCAAACTTGGTAGGAAGATAAATGGTGACAATTAAAAAGAGTTGATTCAAAAATTTGGATGCGACGCCTACCTCTGCCGCCCACCTTTTAAATTTGGAAGTTAAGTTATCTTCCACAGTTTTTGAGCTTAAGTCATCAAATTCGGTAACATGATAGCTGGCGATGTTTACCACCCGGCCCACTGCTTTGCAAGCAGACTCCCTACCATCCTTTCTTTTACTGGTATCAAAGTATTCCGCATTCGGTTGCGTCCGACTGCAACGTTTTCACTTGTTTTTTGATTATAAACGGTGATACATTGTCGAAATTGTTGTTGCCGTTTCATCTTATAGTTATGTATTTCGGTTCGCCTAGGTTTGTGTTGTTGGATTTTACTCCGTATGTATTTATGTCGGGTGGTTCGTGCATGTTTGTTATTGTTGTGCTGGTACCCTTTATAACTGTTAATGCTGTTTTTGTTGCTGTGTTCTTCTTTTACGTTTTGTGTTAGAAGCTTGTCTGTCTCGGTGGTGTTGGTTTTCTTATCTGATTGTCGCGGTTTATGGCTCTGTGGTAACACGTGGTACTGAAAAATTAATTTTAATTAGTTACTTTTGATATGTAGACTCCAAATTTTTTTCTAAATTTGAAAGTAACAGTTAGCAAAAATTCAAAAAACATAGTAAGTGAGTGCTTTGATTCGACACAACTAATATATTTACCAAATATATATTTAATTCATTCAAAAAACAAAATTGGTCGTATTCTTTCTAAATTTCAAGTAAAAATAAAAATATCAAAATGTGTCTGTGCGAATGTGGAGCGAGTATGGACGATTGCTGTTGCTCGCTGAAAGCCAAACAATGGTTTTTTGGCGGTTGGACCTTAGGTAATGCACTTATAATGTTTCTAGCTTATTGGTTTCGAGTAGTATTACTTGAATGGTGGTGGAGTTGGGTAGGTTATTTGCTTTATACCTTTCTCGTATTTCATGTAATTGGCGGACTCTTCATATTAATTGGCGTTTGGAAGGTAAGATACCAAGTCTGTATATTTAAGGCTTTATTTATTTATTATTTTTTTTTGTGTTTGTACCTAGAGTATTGCTTGTTGTTTAATGACTGGAATCGTGCTCAGCTCGTTTGTGCCTTTTTTCTGTTGTCCTTTTATACATCTACTAAGTAAGCAATATAACTGAATTTTTTCTACCTTGTACCCAAAAGACATGTAGCAAGTTTATGTAAGTGAATCTAGTTGTAGCCGACAAAATTCTATTGATTATCGGTCTTATTGGGTACTCAAAATGTTTTTGTCTAGCTCTCTTTATAACCTTTTTGTATTTCTTTTCAGTAATGCAAATTTTGTTTATAATCTGGGCCTGCAGATATTGCAACAAAATTCAAAATAAATAAAATAAAATATAAATAAATAAACTAAATACGGGCAATACAGAAATGGTCAAATTGAATTGTTAAATAAAATGCAAAGTTAAATCTCAAGCAAATTTTCACTGCCAACCAATTAGAAGAGGAGCACTTTTTACCAGTACCAGCGATCTTCATTAAGCGGTTTCATTAAGGAAACTAAGCGGTCTACGTGTGGCACTTCTCTTGAAAATACCGATATTTACGATAGTCCAGCAACGAGTATCATGCGTCAATTGATCGACTTTGGACCAGAGCTGGCACTATAATTGTATTTTAATTAAATAAAGAGCTGGGATTAAACCCTCAAATCGCCTTAATAGTAAACATATTCATATTAATTGCATTTTGCTTGTTAAACATTATTATAAATAAACAATCGCTTACCTTACTTGCGAGATTTGCATGGTTTATTCTGGGTAAAAAATAAAAATAATATATGAATTTCAAAGTTTTTATTTATTTACTTAGATTTACATATATCAAATGGCACAATTTTGTAGAGCTCAACAAAAAAGATTCGAGCTAACTGGCTGCCTTTGTCTTCCTTCTAATCGCACGGATTCTGTATTACTACAATAAGGAAATTATCATGCGGCATAAGCACTATCTCAAAGAAGCTTGTGCGCATGCGCATAGATAAAAACTCGTTGGTTGCATCCAAGTCCAAAATCACTTGGCGTGCTTTCTCAGTTAGCGTTCGCATTAGGCAAGCGTAGTGAACTGTTGTTTGGTTGTCCAATGTTGATTTGATGGCGATACCATCATTATCCACAATAAGTATACCCACGACATTCTTGATGTTTTGGAAGCGTTTAAGCATCTCTTCCACTTCAGCGGACATCTTTCAGCCGTGTTCTGATGCGTTAGATCGTCAAAAATACTTGATACTTAAAAACTGCTCGTACTTCTAATGTTTTTTGTATGAGTGGATTAATTTCTATGCCTTAAACAACAATGAAATTCGAGTAACTATAATTTTCTTAAACGCCTTCTTTGTTTACGTGTACTGATAAACTTTTATTATAACCTGCTGATCATTTCAATGAAAGACAGTTTTCAGCTATGTTGCCTGTGAATTTGGTAAGCATAAGCTTTATAACAAAAGCCGTTTAACTGTGTGTGTGTGTGTGTGAAATAAATTAAATTTTGTTGACGCTTGTTACACAGCTGCACAACTAGTTGTATAGACAACTTTCCATCCAAATTGCAAATAAATTGGCCAACATCAAGTTTTTTGCGGAAATTATGACACACTTCCGGCCAGCCAGCCAGTTCACAGGCCAGGCTGGCAACAAATAGCATAGACCAACTAAATAATGTTAATTGGTCTATGACAAATAGAAAGTCCATTTGGCATAGACTAATAAAAAAAACGTGCACTTTTGAAAATTAATTAAAAGTCATAAAACTCATAATGAAGTTACCCACACAGACAGTAAGAACGAGACAGCGACAGAAAAATGGAAAGCATGTTGCGTCACATGCAACGCAAGTAACGCCAAGAAGTCGCCGGACGTGGGATAAATTAAACTTTGAACATAGGTCAAAAAGTTGAAGATATGTTGTCTGTTTGCACATACACCTAAGTTTACAGTCGATACATGTAACAGACCTTTAGTAGATATCACTATATTAAGATCGATAAGTATTCTAAGCAACACTTTAAATCGACTAAGACTGTAATTGTACATTAACATAGCGTCAGTCTGTTTTGCGCGCTGTCGAGTGAAGACGAGATTAAAGAGAACAACTATTAAAAGACCAAATTTACTTCCACAACATTTAACTCAAAATTCATTGTGGTATAATTAAATCAATTCCTCACTTAAAATCGTCAAAATGCAATCTCATACTATGACACTGAAGAAAAGTGAATGAATGCTAAGAATCCTGTTCAAAAATTCACTTGAATAAGGAACAAGGCTATGTTCACATTTCCATTGCATACTTATTAGCGCTCGAAATTTCGCCAAAAATTATACTTGAAGCAATGAATACTAGTGTTATACAATATTTCGCACAATGCGTAAAAGATTTACTAATTTTATTAAACTTGTTTGCATTGTATGCAATGTCAAGACAGTTTCTTGCACATGTTAGGCGCTATGGCAGCAAAAAAATTTGTTAACAATTTACAAACGCGTGTTTTCCATCTTGTTTTCTAAATATGACATTAAAATTGAATTTTTCTTTACTGCTTGTTATTATTACATGCAGGCACAGAATTTCGAATATATAGTTAAGACAAATAAAATGTATAGAATCCAAGTATTTTTAAAAAAATAAAACGTTAAATGTTTTGTCCAGACTTAAATGTGATAAAGTTGGATTTTCGTTTGTTAAAAGTTTTCTCATTGTTTTATTTTTATGCCACATTGAATTATTTGCATTATGTTTGCGCTGCTCCATCTAACAGATTTCCCTTTATGTCTGCTTATTTTATCTCATTAATTTCAGATTCATTATTATTTATATTAGCTTTGACTTTTTACTATGTGATTAATTGATATTTAATTGTATTTTTTGTTTTGCGGCTTTGCAGATATGTATATATATATGACATATATTGTATGTACGTATATAAAAATTAGCTCTTTACACGATACATCTATCCACTTTCCAGCTACATACAAGTATACGTATTTGATCTTTGGTATAATTACATACCTTCAATGTATTTTTATTATTTACAAAAATTGAATAAAACTATTGTAAAGAGAACTAGAGTATCTGACAATCAAGTGACATATATTACTTCATTTCAAATTTGAGGCGACTTATTCAATACTTAATTCAATCATTTAAAATGTTTAGGTTGATCTGCAGAAAATTTTTTCATATATTTCATGCCAGCGGCAAGAGGTGTGAACAAACTGATGGGACACACGAATAAAATATATTTCATATAATTTATGCACATCGCAACCAACTGTAACTCATTTTGACTCAAATTTAAGCGTTAGCGGTGCTGTGAATCATGAAATGTTAATGTTAATCTGATTCACAATTTGCAATTAGTGCCAAAATATTCAAGTGTTGGCAACATTATCAATTACGAGTACCTTTGTTTGGTTGCCTGCTGCACATGTGTCGGCGTGTGTGTGTGAGGGTTGTTTTGTTTTGTGGGGTTGGAGTTCTTGTAATTTAATTTGAGATAAATTTAAATTATGATTGAACGCGTGGGAGCAACACGTGCGTGCACGATTTTAATTGAAATTTAATTAATTTAAGCATGTTGTGAGTGTTGGAGGAGCAACCAAGCGAAACTCTATTCATATTCACCATAATAAGTTCCAAACCGCCCGAATTCTATTCAAAAATCTGCTAAAATCTCTCGTGCGCTCTTTTGTCTCGTCTGTGTTCACTCCTCAATGCAATTTGATTTGCCAAAGATAAAGGTACTTAAATATAAGTACATCTTACAACAGCTAAACTCCTTACACACAAAAACACACACGCACAAAGCATCCATTGGCTGTGTGTTGGGTTGGCCGTAAGCTGATTTTGAGATATTTCCTTTGCCGCCCGCTTGAGTCGCTTCAGTTTCAATGTCATAAGCTAAATGCCCGGGGATACAATTTTAAATTAAATATTATAGCGTTTGGCTTTATGCAAACACCACTCCACACAAAAGGCCTGATAAATGTTCTCGCACACACAAACGAGTCAGTGTGTGGATTGTGTTTGTGTCTGCACATGTCACAATTTGTTGCTGTTGTCTCTTTGCTTTTGCATACTATTTAAATGTCTGTAAATTGAGGTCTGGCTTAATTTGGAATCAAGTTTGAAAAGAATTGAAAAAATTTGTTGATTTTCTGTAAATGTTTTTGCAACAGCATTTCGATTGCAATTATTCTCGATCTGTATATATATCATTTTTTATTGATTTGCAGCGTATGCAATTGATTGATGTATAAACATATATACGTAAATATAAATAAATGCCGTCCACTTATTTCGAAGCACTCCAAATTGCAGCCAGTTTTCCAAATATAACTCAACTGGTCGACCAAAACAGTTGAAAGGGCAACAAATAAATGCGAGCCTTGACTACAGCTAATATGCTTGACTTTAAGATACTCCTCTTAAAGAAAATAATGCTATTGATAAGGATAAATACGATTGCATGCGTATATACCCCTTGGCTTTTATATGCTGGGTATCGAAAGCCTTGGCATCACCTTTTTTTCAATCAACTAAAGAGCAGCTACTCGTGCCCTCCCCCAACTGTCGCCCCACCCATCTTTAACTCAACCTCATTGCAGACTCAATAAGCTGGCATTTTATTTGCATTTTTTCGTCACTTGATGTCTGCCTGGCTGCTTGCCCTATTCCCATCGCAGCTCACCATCATCGCATCTTTTGCCCAGCAACGATGCTTGCGAATATTTTGGCCGAGTTTTTTATTTTACTTAGTAGAACACGCGACGTTGTCGACGACAAATTCATCATCGTCTCAGCGCCCGTCTGTCAGGAGCGCTAAGGATACAATAAATGTCTTTCGTGGTCGGTGCGCAAAGCGTGTCCTTGCTGGGGACTCTCGGTCTCTGTCTGTGTGTCTGTGCTGTGGTTGTGGCACCCGCTGAGTGAAATACTCTGTTGGATTAATATGCAACAACGTTTTGCAATTTTTTGTCGCCCTTTTTTTGTTTGATTTTCTTTTGGTTTATTCATTTGCCTTTGGGCCTTACCACACCCTGTCTTCCCTACTTTCAGTACCCCAATCTCGAGCTCAGGCTCAGGTGCACTTTGCGATAACAAATTAAACAACTTTATGCAAGCGGCGCAAAAATACAAAATATATAAATGCGTTGGATTTTTGTTTGCCTTACGAATGGAGTGGCAGCCATGAACGACGAGTAAGGATGCAAACAGAATTATTTAAAAAAGAAAAACAGCATATATGTATACGTACATATATAGTACATCCGTTCCAGCTGCATCTGGAGACCTTTATTAGCAAAAGACCTTTTAATCAATACGAACAGATAGATAAGTGGTTGTGAGAATATTTTATGTTTCGGTTTTTGGCAGAGTTTCGGTAATCGAGTCATTGTTCTCCAGAGGTAATGGATGAAACATTTTGTTGTGCTCCGGCCACTCAATTGCACTGATTCTCTTGAGTTCTTCGTATGCCTGTTTGGCTAGCCAGTGGAATACGGGTGAGTTCCACTGTGTCTGCGTGGCAAGAACTTCATCACAGTTTCCATGTGTGCCCAGTATTTGAATTTGGTAGTAGCGGAACCACAAAAAGACCATGCCTCGCATTTTTTTCTTCCAAATTTCATTGGAAATATAACGTATACTATCCTCCAGTTGGGCAACACCTTCCGTGTCTAAATTCTCCAAGTAGTTCTCTTTCATTAGCTCAAATATGGTGCTCATTAGAAAAGGAAAGCTCGTTGATTTGCGCGAAAACAGCATGGGAATCAAAGATATATCCAACTCCGATCTGACTGGCAAAAATGAGTTGTTCCTCAAGTTAACGCCTTTAAACAATTCTAGTTGCTTGTCAATAGAAGCCTCACACAACTTGTAGTCATTCCACCAGTTGTTCCAGCCACTATATTTCATTTTCCTAAATTCATCACGTAGACGTCTACGCAATCTTGTTCCATCAATAAGTTTATAGTTCGGTGGAAGAGATATTCTAGCTGGCGGGCATAAGCTGGCCACCTCCTCCCCTCCCCCAATAACACAATTGTGTTTACGTTGAAAGAACTGTATGGCATAGGAATTCTCTTCCGGTTGTGGCAGTGGTTTTGTGTCGACTCGTATGTAAGGCATCTCAAAAGCACCAATATTAAATATTTGTTTCGGATTGTCCAGTTTGCGCCTCTTGGGCTGGTTGTTGAGGCTCGGCTTCTGGAGTTGGTTAGAAGCGCGTTTACCTTTTACAAAGTTGTTTTCGTAGCGTACCTTATATATAGCCTTCATGTTCTTGGCTTTGCGTGCTTGATATAGTTGGCGTCGATGGTAAGGTGCACGTTTTTTTTTATTTCCATTGCGATTGTTTAAATTGTTCGGACTTAAAGGTTGATTTTGGTTATTTCCGTTGCTGGGAGACGGATTGTGGATTGGTGGATTGTTGTTACTGTGCAAATTTAAATCAATGCAGTTCTGGTTCTCATTAGAAGAATTGTTGTTCATGTTCTGGCAGAAAACTTGACTATTCTCCCGATCTTCTCTTTCTCTTGCGTATATTTCCGTTTGATTTGGCAAATTACGTATCTCAACTCTCCGTTGCAGCTCTTCATACGACATGGGAGTTACATTCCGAGCCCGCTCATCTTCAGGGATCAAGTTTATGTTGTTGCGAAAAGGTAGCGACGATAAACGTTCCATTATGTCGCGGTTCTCGTTCAACACCAAGGCATCGATTGCAGCCAGACGACTTGGACCCAGTTGCATGCTTAGACGTGCCACACGCCGCTGAAACTGTCCCAAATTGAATCCGGGCAGATCCATGGTCTGGATAGCCAGCTCATTGGCCATACTTTCAACTAGCCCCAAGTTGAACAGCAGTTCGCGCCGCTCACTAAGCTGGTTGAAGTTATCCAACAATCTTTCACCACGAAGATCCAATCCACCACGGCGAGGCTAATATATATTGGATTTGTATTATGTTGTAGAATAGCTTAAATTCTAGCCTTAAAAATGTTGAAAAAAAAAACTCACCAATTCAGAAAACATGTCACGAAAATTATTTTGGCGCTGCATTTTATTTTATTTTTTTTTCGCTTTTTCAATTACTATACAAAAAAAAAAAAATTATTTTTGCGCTGCTTACAGTTTGGAGACTGAACAAGAAATAATGTTTCTTGATTTTCGTTAAACTTGGCCAGCGAATTTGGACAGCAATTCTCAAGTGCAACGCACACTTTATAAAACACAAATTTACGTACCTAGTGATGTTAAGAGCCATACACGTCAATCGATATATATTTCGATACATCGATATTTTGTATTTGCTAATAAATATTTTATTTTCAAAATATTTTAAGAACTCAAAGTTTGACTTTTAAGTGGATAAGCGAAAAGAAAAAAAATTTTGGAGCCCGCTTTCCGATTGGCCCTAATAAGCTTGGCAATAATTTATTACAATCACTCAAGTCAATGGCGAAATGGCAGCGGCGACAAAAAAAGAAAAAAAAAACAAGAGAACGTAACATAAAATATAAGTGAATCTATGCTCAGCAGAAAGGACGATACGAGAAGTGTATTTTAAAATTGCATCCCAGAGGATACAAAAAAAAACAAAATAAAAACAAAAGAACATTGCAATAAAATGTGCCACATGGGCAAACAATTGAAATAAATAAGATATAAAATGGAAATAAAAATACACCAAATGCCCCAAAAGAGACTCATCCTCCTACTTCTCTCTTTTTTTTTCTCTCTCTTCACATCATCTTTGCTTAATACACAGCTCTTTAACGGAACTTATGCATGTGAGATATTTGCGAATGCCTATTTATTTGGGCTTGGGCGCTGTAAATACGAGTAGTTACAGTAAAGCAACACCAATTGCGAAGACACAAAAACATCTGATGAGAGTGTTGCATACATTAAAGCCTCATATCGTTGGCTAGTTGCGTTTATCTGGCGTTTGTTGTGTTTGCCAGTGTGAGAGTGTGTGAGCACAATCTACAATCCGCTGACTTGGCGACACGACAACGCCTTCTCCTTGCAATTAAAGCAAACAACAGCGCAAACTAATCTCGAGGGTCTCGTAAACTCCGTGGGGCATTCCTGTGGGGCATACCATAGACCAGACCAGATGCCGGGACACCAGCCATCTAGCCAGCCAGCCAGTACAATAATAGTCACCAGCCTGTGGCATGCAATTGGAACTATGCACGAAATCTGCAAACGTTGGCGGAATCACTAAGCTGGCTTTCTAATTTCTATCTCAACTATTCGTCCTCTCTTCCTCTCTCTTCGTCTCTTATGCAGCATTTTGTGCACTGATGTCAAATCGGCTTTTTCCCCGTCAAATCTGGCTTTTTTGCAAACAAAAATCTGGCATTTGTTTTTGGAAAATCCGACTTGTTTTTTCTTTTTTAATACCAAATACCGATATCAGCACCAAATTGAATGTTGGGGCTTGTAAAAATACTGCTGGTACTGCATTCACAACTTTTCTTTAACTGTATTATTTTATTTTCGTTTTGATTGAGTTTTGCCAAAATACAACAGTTTTCTGACTGCAAGTACCCAGGCGAACAAAATGAGCAACAAGAACCTAATTAATAGTATTGCATACTTTTATAGTCAAAGTAAATGCTGCAGTATTCAGCTGCTACGCATGATTTTCATATTGCATTATTTTGCGCTGACCTTAATTCATGACTTTATTAATTGTCCTGCATACTTTTATATTTCTGTTCGCCTGGTACTTGCAGTAAAGATATCGGCAGCAATTTGGATGTTGATCGTTTAAAGAAATCATAAATCAAGTGCCAACTTTAAAAGTCCCAAAAAGCTTAATCCAAAATTGGCACAATGGGTTCCTACATCCCAATAAATGAAGAATCCATTGAACTCAATAAAATTAATGACATATTTAAAGAAAATAATGCATAAATTATTAAAAACCATCAGCTTTTTTTTCCAATAATTTGCGCTTGTTTTGGTCTCATTCAAAGCCAAAAACAGCTTTTCATCGTCATCAGAAGTTGACATCACTGATTCTGTGTACTTTGTTTATTCTTTGCTGCGATGCCAAAGTGTAAGAGGGTTAAGCGAATGAGAAGATGGGTTAAATTTGGCTTATCGCATGTGGAATGCTTCGCACAGAAGCCAGTTCTCGACTGCTCCAGCTTAATTTGCATATTAATTGAATGTCAAAAAAGGACCAAGGAAGACAACATAAGGCTGACTTTTGAGTGTTTCATATGAGCATAGAAATTGACTATAGTATAGACCGTATTCGGTCTGGTCACACGGTTCTAAATAAACAACGCATAGGTAAGTTTATTGAATATTTATCTTAAATTTGAATCACCAATAGGGGATTAGCTTAAACAAAAGTTGTTGTATGAAAACTTGTTTAAGATTGTTTGCTTGATGTCCGTATGAACTGAAAGTCATGTCAAAATGCATCAAATAAAACCTTGATTGACATTTAAAATGTTGTTAAGTATCTGCCAAAGATCCAAGTATGTAGGCATCGATGTGCCTGACCCTTGAATGCAAAAAAATAACAATGATATCGTTTCACCTTCTGGTCGTTTGCCTGCAGCCAAAAATAAAGCAACATTCGAGCAAGCGAAACTCATAAATCTTCAAGTGGCAGTTGTGTTTGGGTAGCTCCATTGCTCCTTTGACTCGGTTGCTCTATTCTATGCTAGGGAAAAAGAAAAATGCGGTAACCCGCTTATAACGCACTTCCAAGCCCAATCAGCTTGTGCAGCAGGAGCAGAAGCAGTCAAGAAGCAGCCGCATGTGAAACATCATCTGGAACCGCTGACGGTTGACACTGGCTGCTATGGCAACATACTACTCTGACATGCAGCTTTCAATGAAAATCGAGTTGCACTCGTTTTTCTGCCAGCCGTCACATGTCTCGTATGCCAGCTTCTAATTGGCAGCTGCACACAGCATGGACAATGCCACAATTGCCGGTAGGAACCAGGTGCATGTGCAGTAAAAGGAGCTGAAGATACACGACAAGCATATAATCTGAAGGTATTTCATATGCACTTGTTCTCATCTACCACTTTTACGCTTTGTGGGCACCAGCTGAATGCAGCTTTGGGTATACTTCCATCCTCAATCGTGTGCAGCACTGAGAAAAAAACAATGCCAATAAACACAAGCCCCTTATGGCCTAAAGCCCATCGGAAATGAGTGTGTTCAAAATATAAAGAGCATTTTATTATATTGTTGATGTCAGATGTGTTTTTTTTTTTTAACGTACACCCAAAAATACATACCTTTTCAGTCAAATCATCAATAAATCCCAAGTAATTATGTTAATCGATAAGTCTCAAGCTTACAAGCGGATCCGCAGTCGATTTGTCTTCTTTACTACTTTATGTATTTTTCTCAGTGCAACGAATAATTGTTGCCCAACTTTTGCCGCTTGACCGCTTGGCTGGCCGACAACACTTTACAATTTTGGACTTGGCTACTTAGTCGAGAGGCAAATATCAGCCTCAAACAAACATTTCAGTCCAATTGAGTCTGGACTGCTGCTCTGCAGCAGTTTCTTTTGTGCGTTGTCAGTCATTAAAGTTGCTCATGTGTCCTGTCATGCTGCTGCATCCTCAAGCCCAATAAGCCATATTTAACATGGGGTATATGCTTACTTATTCTTGTCACTGTAATAAATAATCATAGGGTATATCGTTGTCGCATTGTTGCGCCTACACATATTCTACTTGTTAAATGTTATATGCATACGCTGTTGGATCTATTCTGTTCTTTTATCCACCCCCTGCATCTCCTTAAGCTCTTCTTCATCCTAAGCCTGTGAAGGCTTGTGTCGGTTTCTGGTTCAGGTTTTGGTTCTGGCTCTGGTTCTGGTTGTGTCACTCGGTTTGACTTCAACATAAACACAATCAAATTTTGAATTTTGCCAACTTTTCTCATTTTGCCATTGAAACTGCACATGCTGTGAATTGCAATCAAATCGTAATTCGTTGAAACTAAAAATGTTTCTCCTGTATATTAAAATTAAGCTGCAATGCTGTGTTGGCTCATTTAATGAATATTTGTAGGGGAATGTGCTAAGATGTATGTATATGCTTAAGTCTAAGGCATGTCAATTAGGTGTTAAATATTTAGGGATTAAGCCAATGTGTTGCCTGCCAATTTGGCGCTGCCATGTTTTGGTGGCCAAAAGGCTTTCTGGCTTTTGGCAACGTCTGCAGCGCTGAAACCGCAGCAAGTGCAAACGCAGCTGCCTGCACATTTAGATACAAAATAGTTATACATTCGAATAGTCAGACATCTAGACAGGCATATGGATGTGGCAAGGATTGTGGCAAGCGCACGTCGCTGAGCCGGCATAGACTTGTCAGAGACCTCAAAGTGGTTGCTACTATTCACTTGCCTTTTGGCTGCATCAAAAGTTATGCAAATCTTTGTCTGTCAGGCAACCACTCCTCTCTCTCCCTCTCACTGCATCTCCCTTCATGCCTCTGGTGTTGTATGTTGACGAAATGACTCGAAATGTTTGCACAGTTTGCCACAAGTTTTGTGCTTCAGGAAATTAGCACGCAAATTACAACAACCAAACCCAAACGAAAACCCAACCCACTCGACCCACCCACAAACTAATTGGCTAGAAATGTGGGAAAATTCAAATTTTAACCGATCTGTTAAACAGCCAAGGCATTTTAATGCTACTGTTTTCAGTACAACTTGTCAATTAAAAAGGGCTTTAGATATATTCACAAAACGCTTGATGAAGCATTTTACCATACTTGGATTTAGTTCAAATCGATAACAAATCTTAAAGAAACTGGTACAGTTGCATGGTTAAGTATTCACTATACACTAACGTGCGTCTATGTGAGGCAAAAGCTTCAAGGGTATTTAACGCTTGAAAACATTCGACCGTCCGGGTTTGTCTAACAACATTTTCTGTTCATTCGTTTTTAAAATGTTTTTTTTTTTTTTTTTTTGCAACGCGTTCGAGCGCAAATAAGTCAACGATTGTGACCTTTGAGTGAACTGAAAATTTGTATTGAGAACACATCGAGGAATATCCACATACATATACATATGAACCGATTTGTAAAATACAACTAAATCGCACAAGGCTTTGAATGCTTTCTGCAAAATACTCAATCAAAAATACGAGCTACGCTCAAGTTGAAACACCCTTTTGAACATTAAGAAGTCTTTAAGATTTATAAAGCTCACTTCAACACTGAGCAGCTTTATGCTCTTTAAAATGCTTCCTCAACACAGTGAAATAAATAAAGCACCCAATCAAAGAGTATACAATGAAGTTAAGTCATTCAGCAAATTGTGTGACACGTGGCAAACCTCTTTTAAATTATCGCAAATTTATAAAACGCGTGGATAACCACAGACACGCACACACACACACACACACACACGCCACATACATAGGCACCCCAATTAGCTTGGTTCATTAAAATAAAGCAAATCGTTTAGCAAAATTTTTTAATTTGGTTTTCGGTTGACATTTAAATTGTGTCAACAAGATTAAACCGCTCACATTATAATGTGCAATTATCAACCCAATTTCTGAACAGTAATTATTAAAAAAAAAAAAAATATGTATCAAATTATCACCTTAATTATTCTGTCATCAAATCCATTAAACTTAAGCCTAACATACTGATGCATTACCAGATAACTCGTATCAATAGAGTATCTATCAGTCGGAATTCTTTATACAACATACGGCAGCTCCTTTTAAGGTGCTGCAAAGTTTTCGCTTTGGATCTGGCTCTCACTTAAATTGGCAAATCAATTTAGCATCTAAGCGCCACAAGTTTCCGGCTCATTCGGATGCCAGTCGAACACTCTCGCATCAAACTTGAGGCAAGAGTGGAGATAACTGATAAGTTAATGCCATGCTACAATAATACAAGTTGTATCGACTCTTTAAAGCTATACTACGTGCTTCTGAATATATCTGTGTCTGTATAAGTTACAAGTACTCCTTTAATGTTGTTATACCCTTTTGGATATTAAATGGGTAATGGGTGAAAATACATACGTACGAGTATCTGGTTAGATTCGTTGCCCATTTAATTTAGCATAAAAGCCAAGCTAGAGGTTTATGTGAGTCTGCTGCCAAAAACTTAACAGTCCTTGCCACACTTAAGAGGCGGGGAAAGTTCTTGTTTGCTGTTGCTTAAGGCCAAAGAGCTGCTGTTGAGTGTGGAGCGACTTGATGAACTGTAAATGAACTTTTTGTTTGAATTCGATTTAGTTTTATTGCTGCATTTCGCTTGGCAAACACATGTCTAATAGACTTGCCCAGCTGCAGCTTATGCTCAAAAGGCAAGCTGAAGTCCTGGTCAAGTCTGGCTATGCTGCTGTGTAAAGTTTTCTAGCTGGAAAGGGACACGTGTTTTTTCTATGTAAGTGCAATGTGTGTACATTGTCAGTATTGGTAGAGTGTGTGCATTCGATATCCATTTGCTAGCCATATAAATTGTAAAATAAAGCAGCATGAAAATGCAAATGATGGGGCATCCACAACATTGTTGCAGATGAGAGTCTGTTGCGGTTAGACACAGTTAAGATAAGATGACTTGAGTTACGTTCAGTTGATAGCTGAAGGACACAAAAAGCAATATCCCATTGTTTGACAGTAAATTGAGTTGAGTTGAGAACCAATAACAATAATATAAGGCAAAAAACTGTGTAGTTAAAGTCGAAATTTATAAGATATATCAATTAATTATAGAAATAAATAGAAACGGTAACATTGGTTAAAAACAATCTGCATTGTAGAATGTCATTTTAAGCTAGTTGTAATGCCCAATTAAAATACATTTCAATGTTCGCCTAAAAGTATGTTATCCAACCATAGCCTTCAACATTACCAATTTATTTTGCAAAGCTCATTGGCATTAATATTTTAGAGCACAGGCTTTTTACTTGACTAAGCGAGTTTCAAATTATTGACTATCGAAATAAATGCAAACATTGCTGCCAGCATCAATTATAGTAATTAAATGACTCATATAGCTTTTAATAACCTGAATAGCTCTCTTGTCGCAATTATTTTTTGTAATAGATTTCGTGTCTCTAACATGATGGCAGATTAAAACACATGACCTGATAATTAAAATCGAAACAAATTGTGCGTGAAATGTATCACATGCACTATGTCACAGTAATTAAGCTATTGATTCAAAATCATAGCACACAAACTTAGCTTTTAATGAAATCCAACTAAGGATTCTAAGACTTCAGATTTTTATTTTTTTTTATTTTACATTTCAATATGTGCTGACTATGAAGTACATCCAGCGATTAGAGAACCATAAGGGGAAGAAGACTGCGGCGACATCACCCAGTAGACCTTCCCACTAGGCAACTGTATTAGACTTTTGTAAATAATTAGCATTACCTAGCCTTTAGACATATAAGCATATTAGCATATAAGTTTAATTTAAGTTGTTGTATATAATAACAAAAAGAAAAAAAAAAATAGTCCACACCTTTCTAGCTTATCAGAATATATGAATCCACAGTCTTAAGGTCAACGGCTTGTAGATATTTATATTGACACTAGAAGACAAGCGGCGCAATTGTTAACAGTCCATAAATCACAGAAACGAGCGGCATCTTTATCAACTTGCGAATTGTTTTATGTTATAATCGAATCTGAATACAGTCTTGTCTGATTGTGCAAACTGATATCAGTGATGTACATAATGTGAAAAGCTTTTTATACTTTGAATCTTTGACCATCAATCAAAGTGGGAAATGCATTTGTCCCTTTCAAAATGTCTGTGGACTGTGCAACTCAATAGAGTAGGGAGAACGAGCACCCATACTCTGAAATGCATTGAGAAATATGCAGCTACTAAATTACAAGTGTCAACTCAACGCTCCTCCCTTCCCCCCTCCCTTCGCACTATACATTGTATATTGTGCATAGACGACGATGACGACAAAGCGTTTGACATAAGTTGAGATTTTTCAATGCTTTGCTCGACAGCGTTGAAAACGTGTTGAAAAAGGGTGGGGTATTTGGGATTTTGGGATTGGGTGGGATATTGGGCAGCAGCCATACAAAGGCTTAGATGTCCACCAGGGTATGAGTACATTGGTATTGGGGTCTGTTTGCTGTGAGGTACAAAGTCTGTAGCTGAGTGGGCCAACAAATGAATACAAAAGAATTTGTTCGAATGTGGCTAAGTGACGCTCAAGGTCTGTGCTGATTTTGCTGACCTGCCAATTCTCTCTGTGATTTCAGTGCATTTTTCAGCACGTTTCTTTCTATTTTTGTTGTCACGCATCTTATGCTAAACTGGCGCTAGTTTAATTGAATAACAACAACTTGCAACAGCGACATTTTCGCCATGCCTTTTGACTCATGTTTTCCGATAAGAGCGAAGGCATTGGAAATTGTTTGGCTACGTGCTCTGTTTTAAGCACACACACCCATTTCTACCGTTAGGTATGTAGCAAGTATGGATGGGTGTGGTCACGACCTTGCGTTGGCTAATAATTATGTCGAAGCTTTGTTCTACTTTTACATTTGCCATTTGTGAGTCAACCTGTCATCCGATTTTAACCCAATCTACCCTCTAGATATCTACGTAAGTCCGCTGTGCAAATGCAATACAAATGAGTCAGATATATTAAATAGATAGATAGCTGTGATATTTGTATTGGAATTGACATTCCATTATCTTTACCCTCATAAACTATTCCAGGTCAAGCCAAGAGTTTGGCTTTGCTCTTCGTTCAATGCATTTTATTTATTATTGCAGTTATCAGTTAACAACTCATTTCACTTCAACGATCCCACTAAGCATCCTTAACAGTTCAATTCAATAACAACATCATCATTATGCCCCAATGAGCAACAACAACAACAACATCAACAACTGCAAACAGAAAATAGAAAACAGAAAAGTTTGTCAGCTTAAAACTCATAAGCAAAACTTTGCTTGAGCCGAGCCAGAAAACTTATTTACTTTTAGATTACGTGTCTTCAAAGTTGGCAACGGCATTATACAATTTATATATGCACGTATTGCGTGCTATCCAAGATGAAATGTCTCGACCCGGCTCCGAGAGAGAGAACAAGGACACCAGGACAAGGCGCAGTAATAACGATGAGCTCGCTGCTCATCAAGGAGAATGTAATTACATTTTCACCTGATTCATGACAGTTTTGCATAACGAAAACGCCTCGTGCCATGGATATTGCGATTATTAATGAGGCAGGCGCGAACATCAGCCACAAAAGGCACAGCTCACAAGAAGATGACATCTCACAAAGCTTTTTGGTTGACATATGTATGGATCAGGATTGTGGGCTTGAATCCTGATGAACGACGACCTGCTACAAATGATAAAATTGCAATATTTATTTATTTTGTGTTGCGACAGGTTCTCGCTGCCGTTAAGATATCAAATTATTTACATAGTAGCATTTGCAATCATTATACGTTTATAAAGAACTTAACAGATGTGCGATTCTAGCGAAATCATTTAAGTTGAATCAACAAACGTCACGCAAAAAACAATAAACAGAAACCGCTGAAGCAACTTTTGTGCGGATGTGCAACATTTGCTGATAAGGAGATTAGTCAGCCGCTAAGGGAAGTTGCTCTAGTTAAGTTGCTCTCTTTGATGTTGCTTATCAGCTAATAAAGCGAAGCACATAAAACCCCAACGTTTACAGTTAAGACGGCTCAGTTTCATTTAAATAACGGCACAAGCACCCACACAACATGTGCGCTAAGAATATTGCAATTATAACACTGCTAATAGCTTTTCAAACAATATTGCAAGCCGCCTCAAGCGAAATGAGTGTTCAAGATGTAAGCATAATAAAATAAAGTGTAACAACAATATGTGGGTGCAATAATAATTAGTAATTATAAATAGTGAAGTTTTATGTGATTCAACCCGAGTTTAGTATATTAACAAAATTCCTTCCTTTGCAGTTTGAACAGGAAGTGCTTAAGGCCCATAATAACTTTAGAGCTCGACACAGTGCGCCTCCATTGCAACTAAATGGAAAGCTATCCGAGCTATCCACCGATTGGGCAAGGGTTAGCTCTCCTGCATTATCCCTTGGTATATCTTATTAATATCTCAATATCTGTGCAGCATTTGTTGGCCACCAATCACATGGAGCATCGACCAAACAGTGGATATGGTGAGAATATTTATATGGCATCTGGTGGTGGTCTCACTGGTACGGATGCAGTCACCGCCTGGTACAATGAGATCCGTGATTACGACTGGAATCATCCATCATTTCAAATGAGTACCGGTCACTTTACCCAAGTAGTATGGAAATCTTCAAGAGAGCTGGGCGTGGGATTTGCTAAACGGTAAGCATAAGAACGAGAATATTATAATTGGGATGGTATTAAAAAGCGCTATAATATATTTTTTAACAGTGACAACACTATTTACGTAGTTTGCAACTATAATCCACCTGGCAACTATATGAACCAGTTCCGCGAGAACGTTCTTCCACCGAAATAAAATCGCTACATAAACTTAACGCTCAAAGTATTACATTTGTTATATTTATTACATGACATTCCATTACTAATTTTTATTATTATAATAAACATTAAATTTGCAATCCAATCGAAATAAGTATTAATTATTTTTTACACTTTATTTATGTCAAAATCACTGTTAAGAATCACAAACAAATACAAATACACATTAAATATTTAATGAATAACTACTTACCAATTGTTAAGCTTAAGTGTATGCAACAAAAGTAAGGCAAAACCGATAAGAACAGAGTTTAAAAATTTGGTCTAAAAATAAATACACTTAATTTTAAGTCAAGATTTTTAAAATGTGTAATACAAAGTAAGATGTAGGAACAAAAACTAATTTAATAAAACTTTAGAGCTTCAGCTCATTCCTCAATGGTACAAAGCTTTTGACGTGCTTGGGAGCGTGCTCCTATACTGCTGCTAGAAAAGCCATTGGTGTGTGCCTTTGACGTGGCCAATTTGGCATCTGGGCCATCACAGACATCCACTTTGTTTAACAGTCGCTGCTTGGACTGCTGACGATGCACATGGATGCCAGATAGGCGCAAGCGTCGATAAAGCGAGATATATTTGCCAGCCGTTGTTGTTCTGGGCACAATGTACTTCTCACAGAAAGTGGTCTTGGCGCGGGCTGCCTCGCTCAACTGGGCATAGCCCAGAGCCTGCAGAAAGGCCAGCACAAAGGTATAACAATTGTGGCTGCTCTCCTCATAACAGGCAATGGACCAACGGGTTGACTGCCCACAAATCTAGGCGGGAGAAGAGTTTAGCTTAGACATTTGCATGAAATTCATATGTATATTGACTGGGAATGTGTACATACCTGCTGGAGCACCTCATCCCAGTAGTCGTGCCAATGCTCGGGCACATCGCCGACGAGCAGCGATTGCCACCAGTCGCGGGGATTATCTTCGCGCCGATGCCGCTGCAGTCCATCCCTATCGAATTCGACAATGTCGCCGGCGGATGTGGTCACCGCGATATGCAAATCAGTGGCGTTGCTGTAATCGCTGCGGAAACACAAACACCCCAAAAAACGCATCAGACACATTTTGCATATTCCAGACGACCAAAAAATAGATTAAAAATTCCAGACCAAAAACAAAAAATCAGAATGTATCTGGGATTATGCGAAAGCTGCAAGCATGGACACTGAGCTCTTCTAAAGCGAAAACGAACAAATTTTTTGTGTGTTGCGTTCAACAAGGGAACATACAAAAAATTGTTGTCATAGTGTAATAGAAGCCACAATGCTCTTCACTTACTTTTTAGTTTTAGACAAAGAAAAATCACCCAAAGCTTTCCAAGAGAATTTAATCATGGCAACCAAAAGTATGCTACATAAAAAAAAAGCGTTCCAACATTTTTGGCCTGTGATGAATTTTCTATTGACGCATTTAATATTAAGATAAGATACTAAGCATTAAGCATGCTCAATGACAATTTTATAAAACCCTTAAATGTAGCAAACTCGCATGCTTATAAAGTATCCCCCATTTACTCACTTGAGAAAGTCGCCTATGGAGGGACGCAGGACAATCGCACATGGATGCTGCGTGGCCCGCACAAACGGATAGGGTAACCGAAAGGGCAGCAGCCTCGAAATGGTCATTGTGCTGGTGCTGCTAGTGTTCCTGCTCCTGTTGCTTGCATCTCCTAAAGTGTCTGCAGCGGCACTCGCATCCGCATCCAGTTGCGCATTGCAATGGGGACAAGAGTGGGGCAAGGCGAAGCAGAAAACTTTCACGTTGCAGTGATGAAAACACAGAATGCCCGGATCTGAGGTAATTGTGGTTGTAGATGTTCTGCTTGTTGCTGCTGTTGTTGTTGTCGCCAACATGACTGTCCGCTTTTGGGAGTTCGTTGCCTTCTACCCGTATTATAATTGATACACTTTGTCTCTATTGTATGTGAGTGTTGTTGTGTTGTTGTTGTGGATACTTCTTTGGTAGGCCGAGTCGACTTGTGTTGTTGTTGCCCCTTTAGCTCTTGTGGTTACGCAGTCCTGCAATAAAACGAGCAATTCTTTGTAAATAAGCTGTACCAGACGAAATGTGGCCAAAGTTGTTTGTCCTGATTGTCTGCCGGACCTTGGGCCGACAAACAGCTTTTGCGGTTTCGGCCCTCACAGAGAATGGCTTAACCATTGTCATTATTATTGATGTTGTATCTCTCTAAAATACGAAAGCTCTCTTTATCTACACTCTGATTAGCTAGATTTGATTGATTTTTGTGCATTTTATGAATAAATTAAAGGACTTAAGTGGAAAGATTTAAAAATGGTTTTATTGATTTAAGTTATTTTAAAACCACCCCAGTAAAATCCATACTTAAAGGCTGCTAAAGGCATTTAGGACACTTGACAAAAATGTCATGTGTGTTTACCACATGCTTAACGCTGGCTAAAAAGCCGGCTAAGGTGAAAAAGGCCGAAAACGTAAACAAACCGGCAAAATAAAAACAAAACTCTCAGCGAATTCACCCCACGCGCAAACTCACCATCATCAAAACAATGCCAGCCAGAGAGTAAAGGCAAACGAGAGAGAGAGAGAGCAAGTGAAAGAGAGAGCGGCCGAAGGAACGCTTGCGAGAGTAAGAGAACAGCCCCAAGTTGCATTTCGTATGGCGTGTGTGTGTGTGTGTGTGTGGTTAAAAACGTAAACGTGCACACAGCTATCGTCAAAATATCCCAGACGTTGACGCTGACGCTGCGGGTTTTCGTGCAACGCATCAGCCCGAACCTCGAGGCGGAACCAGTTGACGGCGAGCCGTGCGAGCAGACGGTCGAGTTGTTGTCGCAAGTGGCAGCTAGCCCTTAGAACCGTGTGTTTGTGTGGCAAAACGGACTGTGACAAAAATACATATTCAATCATCATAATCATTATCGAAACAATATTATCATCATTATTGCTATCAACAACAATCTTGAGCAGTGTTGAGTGCATGCGTGTGTGAGGCGAACGGACAAAGGATTCGATTGCATCGACAGTTCCGATTGGGAGTGCCGTTAAGTGACAGCCTGTTAGGATATGCGGCATTATCCTGCCAAAACACAAACATAAACACAAGTCGCGCTTCTCGTCGTCGCAACCCGTCGCCAAGTGACGTGCAACATTTTGTTGTCCTGTTTGGGAGTGTCTGTGCGGGTGTGTGTGTGTGTGTGTGTATGTTTGTGTCACCACGTTGCGGTCGCTACGAGTCCTTAAAATACCCGCGCGCCCTCTCGCCTGTCCGTGTGTTTAGTGTGTAGTTTATGCGGTTTTCGCCTCCATCCCTTCGTGTTTTTTGTGTGGCAAGTGGCCGCCTTTGTTGCATGGCAACACTTGGCTAATCGATGAGGTGCCGAAAAAAAGGGACACACACATACGTATATGCAACAAGGATAACACAAGGATAATGACCTAAAACAGAACGTTTTGGTACGTAAATTGAACGCAAAACATTTGTTTAGCTGATAAGCCTAACGAGAAACGCATCTTAAATTTGGGCCATGTCTAACACATTCATGAGCGTTAACTGATTTTCAACCAATTTTCGGTGGCAGCTTTGCGGTTGTTGTTGCTGTACTTGTTGTTGTGTTTGTCAACATTGTCAGAAAAGTTAAATGTGAGATTTTTGTTTTTATCTCTAAAAAAGATATTCAAAGTTGGCAGCCACAAAAAAGCCCAACAGCAACATAATCTCAGACAAGTCAACACACCAAATGAACGCAAAATGTAAACGAGTATCTTACGACTAAAGGAATTGTCAAAAATAAGTTAAACAAGTTTATGACTTTGGTTTTATCGCGTAAATTAAAGTGTGAGTGTTTTGCTTTGACAAACTTCAAATCCAGAAACCACCCACTTAAAAAGATGACATTTTAAGTGAACAGTTTTTGATATGGGTTCAGTCAATATAAAATGCTTGGCAACAATTTGTTAGTTATCAGACAGAAAGCTAAAAAAAAATTCAAGCAGCTTGGATGACAAGATTTATTTATTTGAAGCTGATATATGAGCTCAAAATGTAAAATATGTAAAATTGGCATAAGAAGATACAATATTGTCAAAACCAGGACATATCTCGAAGGAAAAGAAAGAATAAACGTCAGCTTCTAGAAATTTATAGCGCATTTATTTATCTGTAACTAAACTTACGTAGGAATTTAAAAGTTCAGAGTTTTTAGAAATACGTAGCATACTTTTAAGGTTGCCAAATTAAATTTTTTCAGAAGAGCTTCTAAAAAAAAACACGTTTGAAAAATAACTTTCATTATTTAATTAGACTGATCAGAAATTCCGCTTTAGTTAAATAAATTGGTCAGAATTTGAATAAAAATTGCTGTAAAGCTTTTTATAACCAAATGTCGTCACTTAGATTTAATACTCAGTTTAGTGAATAAATTCCATTTGAGCAACACAAATTCCATTTGTGCAACAAGGAAGAATTAATAAATATTTTTACAGCTACTTCTCAGAGTAAAAATACATTTGATTTATTTTTAGCAAATTAAAAACACAAAATATGCACGTCATTTGTTTGTCGAAATTTATTTTGTACATTTTTTGTGTTTATTTTTTGAGTTTGAAGATTTTCAGCAGCTGCTTCATGACAAATGCAAAGTGAAAAGTTCAATTTGTTTTGGCTTTTGGCAAAATAAGAAAAACCCCCCGAATGCCAGAAGCACTCGTTAAGGAGGTAAAAAGAAAAGTAAACATTACAAACAACACAAAAAAAGTATAACTGTTATGCTGAGCAAAATATATATTTGAGAAATTGCATTTAGAGCATCACTTGACTCCTTCTTAAGAAAAAGAAGAAGAAAAACATTAAAGTGTATATTACCGAAGTTAAAACACTCTTACAGATATGTAAATGGGTAACTAAACTTTTTTTTTATTAAAATCCGACTTAAAGTTAAAGCGTATTAAACAAAAAATTGTTTCTTTTAACGTTGCACTTTTTATAGCGAAAATTTAAACGTCACACTTTTGGAAAGAGCATTGAAAAATGAGAGAAACAAACAAGCGACAAAACAAATACAATAAAGAATACGACAAGGACACAGCGCAAACTTAAAAAAAAAAAATCCTCTTTCCAGCTTGTTGTTTTTGTTGTTGTTGTTACAACGGTAGTAGCATCAAGAATTACAAACAACAAACTTGAAAAGCGAGCTCAGAAATCCAAACAAACTTTATCTCAATGTTGTTTGCGACTTGCGAATCAAACACGCCCTCTCTCTCTGCACTGTCTCCTCCTCACATACGCGCACAAACGCGCTCACATTTAGGTGCAGGAGACTTTTTATATGAAAGCAGTTGTCAGAAATGAAATTACAGCTTGCATCCTTTGGCCAAGGACTTCTCAAAACGAATTGTTTGCCCAGTGAAAACATGAAAAGGGCAGCAAGAAAGCAGGCACAAAAAAATAAGCAGAAAGCAAAGAATTTCACGCATTTTAGTGAATTTAATGAGATATTTGCACACACGCACAACTACAACAAGCTTGGCCAAGGAAAACGAAAAGTGCGCGCAAAAATTCTGAAATCAAATATTTATGCACAATGTCAAGCACAACCTGATGAAACATTCTGCCAAACGGCACTCGCACATATAAAAAATGCAAAGAATATAAAAGAAATACTAAAGCAACAGGAACTGTGAATCTGGCTGCCAAAAAACCCTTTGACACATGCTGCGACAAAAGCCAAACTACATTTACACCAAGCACAACGAACTGTTGTTGCCCTTAAAAGAGTAGCAAAAAGCTTTCAGCATGTTTTAATAGTAAGTAAATGTTTTATAGCTTTACAGTGGCCTGTATTCTTATTTCTTTGCAATCAGTGTTGGATACTTTGACAAATTAGGGTGACCATTTATATTTATAATAACAGCGCACATTATACTTATCGATAGTCACAGTGATCACTGATCAGTGTTGTAATACTTATTGAAACATTTTTTTTATTGTCTGGCAAGTTTCATTACCAAGTTCAGTAGCCCAACTGACTGCAATAAACTTGAAATATTTTGGAAAAGGGCAAGATATACAAGAGCAACTGCTGGCAGGACAGCCTGCAGAGACAAAAAAAAAAGCAAAAAGAGAGAAAGAGCAAGGACTTTAATGATGTCAAGCAACGGCGTCATGTCGGCAGCAGCAGCAGAAGGAAAAATTTCAGCTAAAAATTGCTCAAAATTATTATTGTCATCCGCCTTTTTTTTTTGTGCCTTTTGGTTGGTTGGTATTTTTTTTATTTTATTATTATTGTGCTACCTGGCGGCGCTGCAGGTGTGCTCAAATAAATAAGAAAAACAACCAAAAACAACAACAGCATCATGACCGGGCTGGAATGAAATAAGCCAAATTAACAACAAAGTTCTTCATGGACTCCCATGAAGTGCCTGAAGCAACTCCCAGAGCGAAGGCTCGAATGGGAATTAATTCAGAGACACCAGAAACGCGCTCAGGTGCGCTCCAAACGCATAACACATATGCCCCACAGAGACCAAGCTACACACCCCACCCCTCCCCATCAATTTACATGCCACGCCCCCACCCCCCCTACTATGGCCTACCCACATGCTGGGCAGCTTCCTATAAAGCCACGCTTTGAAGTTTTCGCATCCGCACTGAGCAACGCATTGCTGTCATTGTTGTTGTTGTTGTTGTTGTTGTTGTTGTTGCTGCTGCTGCTGCGACACACTCATTTCAAGTTGGTCGCACATTTGCAAAACAACAAACAAGCCCACATACGCACACACAAACATACACACACACATGCGTTGAGGGGCAAGCCAAACTCGCATAGCGTCGATTGCTTGGAGAATCTTCTCATTCTTTACTGCTGCGTCATCGTTGCTGCTACTGTTGTTGTTGTTGCTGGTGCTGCTGTTTAAATCATGTACAATTTGAAATTTAAAGCTCATATTGTGTTGTCACCCTCCGGGATCCCTCTGCTGTGCTGCCTTCTTCTTCTTCTTCTTCTTCATCATTCTGCCAAACACCTAATTTAGTTTAGTCTTTGTTGTCATTGAGTTAGCACTTGTGTGTATGCGTGTGTGTTTGGGTGTGTGCGTGTGTGTGGGAGTGTGTGTTCCGGGACTTGGAGCCTTCTGGTTGTGCTACGAGTGGGATTTTCATTGTGTGTGTGTGTGTGTGTGTGTGTTGTCATGTGAAAGTTTATACTTTAAGTATGTAATGAGGGGCAAACGAATCAAATTTAAAGTAATTTCATCAGATAGATTTGATTTTAAGATGAAGCGAATTGTCTCTGTGTGCAATATTGTGTCTAGACTTTTTATTGACGGTGATTTGTGTCATAATAAATAAGCATGGAAGCGATGAGCTTATGCAAAAATCAAGAAATAGATTTTAAGATATATCTTATCTTACCTTTGTATCAAGCCAATAAATGTTAAAATGCCTGTTGCTTTCTTAAATGTATATTTAAGAATAATAATGCAATGTTATGCAATGTAAAAGTATTTCACTGGTTATATATCTTATCACACTTTAAACACACTATCACCCCAAGCAGTTTTATTAACCTACACCGCCAAAAAGTCTCTTTTGTTATTGCTACAATTAATTTAGCTGCAAATGAAATGCTCTCAAGATTTCTGGCACCTGCCATTAAATCTGTGAGTTTGTTGCGACTATTTAGCACAGCTTAAACATATACTATATAGCAAACGTGGCAATCTTGGGTGCGCAGATTTGCGTGACGCCTCGTTTGACTTACGGACCATTTCAGAATTTAGCCACACAATTCCAAGTTGCCGCCATTCTACGCCCCACCCTCTTCCTATCAGTACAATATGCCATGCACAACCTCACCTCACAGTGACAAGGGTAAAACGCAAAGCCAACATGGCCAACAGCTGTGCGGGGCTTCTCAGCACACACACACACACACACACTCATACACCCACAAACTCACACACATAGATTTACAGTGCGCTGCGTATGTCTATGTCCCTTGTGTAACTTTTTTCATTTCGCTGGATTCTTAATTAAATTATGAATTATGCACAGTTAGTTAAATAGACGTTCGCTTGTTCGTACGCCGCTTTCTTTTCTGTTTTTTTTTTTCTAAGATACTCTGCAACAGCTCATACATAAATATATTTCTCAGGCTTTTTACGGCTTACATTGGAGACGGATTTGCTGTGCAAGAAGAACAACAACAGCAGCGAAAAAAAATAGAAATAAAATGTAAACAAAGCTTGATACTTTTTTTATGCATTTCTTTTTTATGCTGCGTTGGGGTCGTAAATGGCATTACTAACCCAAATACTTGTTATTGGCAAATGCACAAATACACACACAAGAGTTAGCAGGTGTCACCCACACACACACACACTCACACACACTCACAAGCATGTGTGTAAGTCGCTTATTTATTGCAGCGACCTCAAATGGGCACAGAAGTGAAAGTGTATTAAATTACCAACTTACTTTGTTGCGCCTTTCATATAAATACAATATATATATGTGTGTATGTTTTGTATCTCGTATTTGCACATAAAAAAAACTGTGATAATAAAAGCGCATCAAGTTATCGTTATTTATGACCACCTCATAGGTATATTAAATACAATTCGGAAGATAAAAAAATTGTTATTGTGACAACTGAAGTTCTTAAAGTTAAAATTAAATGAAGGAATTGCTAGGAAACATGTCCTCTAAGGATCCATATATTAGCTTCTTTTGTGCTATGTTTTAAATTACAAGCCACATAACTAATCAAGTTACCTTCAAAGGATGCACTGTGTCTAAGTGCAAGCCTAATTGGCAGCACATGGAAGCAACTCAGCTGAACATTGACAACAGCAGCAGCAACAACAACAACAAGAAGGGCATGCAACACAGTGGCGAGCAGCCGCGAACCAATTGCCAACATCATCAAAGTCAAACGCAGCCGCTGGCAGCAACAGCAACAGCAGCAACAACAACAACAACAGCAACTGCCACACACTTAAACCACAATTCTCGCCATGCAACAGTGGCAAAGGACATGCGGTTAACGGTGCCTATGCGAGTCTCAGCAGCAGTAGAAACAGCAACAGCAGCATCAGCTCATCCCACACACGCTTCTGTCCTGCTTCATACACACACACACACATATACACAGACCTGGTCAGGTCTGCATTTGGTCAGCTGCTGTCAGCAGCCAACAACAACAAGAAGAAGACTGTTTGGTGGTTTAATGTCGCCAGTCCCTTTACTCTTTTTGCTCGTCTTTGCTCTTGGCCAACTCTTAATTAACTTGCCTCATCGCGTTTGCTTGCCAACGAATTCCTTTGAGCGCGTTTTATTTTTACGCTGCCAGCACCAACAACAACAACAACAACGAAAGCCAAGTTAAACGCTTGACTTTTCCGAAAATGGTTTTTCATCAGCGTTGTGCGCACTTTGTAAGCTAATTTAATTGCAGCTACGTGATGTCGCTTAATCAGCCGAAAATATTGCAATTAGGGCATGGCAAACGCCTCCCAAAAAACACCCTTTCTTCTGGCTTCGAGCCAAGGGAGCAAGGGTAAATTAACATTAATTTTGCTGCTTATTGGAAATAGTTAGTAATTAAAAAATGTTTCCCCTCGGTAAACTTACATTAAATCTCATTAAACTAAATTGCATATTAATTAAATTATTTAATATTATTAGACAAAAGCTTTACCTAATGTGTTTGTAAATAACTTAATTTAAATTATAATTGTTTTATTTATTATATAGGAATATGTCAATTCATAGTAGGTTTACGAAATGTAATCATATTATATCTTGAGAGCCCAAATGTCTTTGTGCCGTACCGCCGCGGGGGACGAGGCACGGCTTGGTTTGGTGGCGAACCGCGTAGTTTTTGACGAGTCGTGACGCGCCGCCCCCATGCGTCTATAAACGTGACGAGTTAACAAGCTGTTGGGACTGGATGTTCGTTGGCGTTGTGTGGGCTGTGTTGTGTTGCCTGGGCGTGTCGAGCACGTTACGTATTGGTGCTGGCCCTAGTTATGGCGTGTCACTCGCGGTAGCGGTGCGCGGCGCATGTTGTTGGGCTGCTGGGGTGCTGTAAGATGGCGAGGCCTAACGCCCTAGCGCCGCTGCAGGCAACCGCGTGTGCACGCACCTGTTAACCTAGCTCGGCGGGCGCGTTCTTGTAGCCACAACCTATCAAATGCCTGTTTATGTAGGATGCCGTGGTACTATGGTGTGCCGGATGATGTACGGGATGCCACGTCGGGCGGCCTGAACATGGGCATTGGGATGATATCTTGTTGGTGTATTTAGTGGGAGTGTTAATTAAAAGGCCGGTCACCGGCGATCGCGGACCGTGTTTTGGGCGGTAGCTGCGTAGCGCGTGGTACGTATGTTCCGCTATTGTACACTAGGCGGCGTTATTCTGATACCCCATGCAAAGCGTACTGGCCGTGTTCGCTAGTTTTTGCAACGCCAGTGTTGGCGTAGTGGCATTTTTGGTAAGACCACTATTAAAATGGAACATTGATAACTATTGGGCTGCATGCGTTATTGCTGACGAGTGGCTATGCCTGAGCCGACTGTGCGTGTATAACGTCTGTTCTCCGAGCATGGGGAGTGGCGTATAGGGGTTGTGGTGTAACGTGCCCCGCCGTTGTACGTTGGTGTGGGGTTACGCGTCGTTGCGCGGTGAGTTGGGCGTACACTACTGTTTTGAAAAGCTACATTTGTGTGTTTGCCATAGTTGCCGTTAGTGTTGTATGGTTGTTTAATGGTTGGAGACAGGTGGTGTCGTCCCGCTGTTGTGTTGTGGTGGTGTTGTAATTGGTAAAGGGGAGGTTATAGCGTTGGTGCGGCCTGTTGGCGTTGATGCGTGGGGGCTGTACGGAGGACCCCCTGGATTTGTCCCGTTATGATTGGGGTTGGGATATGTACATTTGGCTGTTGGGAATATTGTTTTTGTCTGTTTTGGACCCCTTTTTTATTGGCGTGGCTCGGGGTGTTTTTCGCGCCCTGCGGCTGCCGGGTTTGGTCCATGTTGGGGTGGTGGGGTTTGGCGCACCGCGGGGGGTATGGACATGTGTGGCGTTGCACGATGGACTGCGCTGGCGGACCCGGCTTGTGCATGCACGCGTGAGGTGTGTGTAACTGGTGGCTGTCCGTGGTGTGTGTATGGATTGGCCTTGTTGGCTGGGTTTTGTGTTTTTTTTTTTTGTTTTCTTGTTTTTATTTTTTTTTTTTTCTTGTTTTTCCCTTTTTTTTTTTGTTTTTTTTTTTTTTTCTTTTGTTTTTTTTGTTCTCTTCCTAACTAAATTGCATAAAACAAAATTATTTAAGGCTGCAAAAAAACTTCGTTATTTTTTATTGCATACTTTGGGCCGCCCTGATAAATTTCTTTAAAGGTATTTGCAAATCAATTTAATTTACAAATATTTCTCTTGTGCTGGCATTTGAATCATACCTTTTTTGTAAGTTTTCTCACATCGAAATTATTTCTGATTGCATAACGTGCAAACAAATAAGTTTAATGGGAATGCAGTTTTTAAACCGATTATTTTCAATTGAAGCTAACAACACGGAACGTGGCAGAGACAACACAAAAATTTCAAATTACAGAGCTGCATATAAATTAACTTAATTTACTTTGTCAATTACATATACATTTACACATGCACGCGTACTAACTAACCACACTGTGTCACAGAAAAATATATATATTCGGTTAGGGCGTTTACTTTAGTTTGCAGCAATTTTAATTACAAACGTTAGCGCATACATAGTAGAAGCAAACCAATAGATAAATATGCCACGCCCACCACACAACAACAACAACAACAACGAAAAGGTAGAGGGGGGGGGAGGCAATAATAAACAGAGTGAGATGGAGCCAAAAACAACAAGAGTGCGAAAAAAAAGTGCATTTAAAGCTATAAAAACTTTTATTATCAGCACAAAAACTACAAGAACAACCGAAAAATTTGCGCAAATTTTTGGCTAGTCAAATGTAGTTGAGTTTGTTACGCTGTATGCAACATTTAGAGCACAGCTGCAACAGAAACACACCCACACACATTAATAGGAGTAGAGCACTGAAAGTCTTTGTATGTGTTGGTTGTTAGTTGGGGCTGCCTTGTATAATCGATGTATCCATGCCCGTTACCATATCGCCTTGTGCCTATCCCAAATTGCCAAACTACCCACCCACTGGCCCACCCCTTTTGTGGCCCCTTTTCTTTATGCTGCTTATGCTACATTCTGCCTGTGTGTGTGTGTATTTTGGCATTTTATTGGGTTTGCGGCGTGATTTTGCGGTACTCCTACAAAAAAGCCGACTTCGTAAAAGGCAATTGGTGCTGCTGCTGTGCACAACAACAATTTATGTAGCACATATATATATCTTTTTTTGGGCTGCTTGCCTTGGCATACAAGTTGTATTTTGTGCATTTATTGATTTTTGATAAATAAGCCCACACACACAGAAGAAAACGTTAAAGCTCAACAACAAAAGAAATACATACGAGAGGGAATGCGACCAACAAAATCTTATCAAGGAAAACTATTAAATACGAGTATTGTCATTAACATAGGAAACAATTGGGTAGTTCCAAGAGAATGTTAAAGATTTACTTAATATCTAACAACGCTTTACAGAAAAACCATCCTTAGCACCTTTCATCCATCTCCATTATATTTCACATTCAATGTTACTGACATTCACCTCAGTCTCAACTAAGCATCAAATCAATTGCAATGATGCGAATAATCCCCAATGGAAAACAACTAACCAAAATAAGTAGATGGTGCAGTAGCTACTTTCCCCCCTAAACGACAACAAGAAGAAGAAACAACAGTATAATTTGGAAGATAAATATTTTTATACATTTATATAAATCCAGTAGAACAGATTGCTTTAATAAATATTGGCCAAAGCGTAGGATATATAAACGTGTTTACACACTTAGGACGCGGCGCAACAAAAATGGGAAAAAGAAAATACACAAAAACCAAACACAGAAACAGAACACAAGCACTGCAAAAGAGCAGCAGCAACAGCAGCAGAAAAAGAGCAAATAAAATCAGCGGATGATATTTTTTTTTTTTTTTTTTTTGAGGAAAACACTTTTAAAACACATTTAGAAAACAGCAACGAAGAAAAAGCTATGTAAACGCCGAAAGGCAAACGTTTGGGTCAACTATCAAGGCAGATCCCCATTGTGAGAATTGGGTACTAAAGAGCGGGTAGCGGGGGGTGTTTGCAGAGGCTGTGGGTGCAGAAAGCTACTCGCCGTTATGGGCGCATTAAGTGAACGGAGCAAAAGTTCACGACAAGCCCGCAACGAGCCGCTTCTATGACCGTGTCGTATACGCAATATATGTGTGTGTGTGTGTGTGTGTGTGGAGCGCGCGTACTGGCACTTAATCTTCCAGCTGGCACAGATGCAGTGCAGGATATGCGGCTCATATATCTACGGGCTACGAGCTCTAGACTCAGACTAAACTTAAAGAATCCAAAATGTCCTGGCAGACAAAGAATGAAAGAAAGAAGGAAAGAATGCTTTGCGCCAGACGAGACAAAGCCTGGTGGCTTGTGGAAGCGTCACGATCCCGAACAGGTTTACCTAATCCATTAAAATATGGCCCAAAATTATTCACGGCTTAAGCTGGCTGCAAGAAAAGAAATGCCTTTAAATGGGAATGTTGAGAAATATTATCTTTAAATACTTTTCTTTCTTTAACTTGAACTTCTGATTGCTTTGCATAACCTAAACACTCATCCAAATGATTAGCTATACAAATTTATTATCAACGAGTACAGCAAATTGAATTTTCTCTGTTGCTTCAAGCAGGAAACGGGGTGGGGGAGGGAGTCCAGCTGGTCCAGCTGTCCAATGCATAGCATGAGTTATGAAAATTATTTGCGGCAACTGCGGTCGAGAAATTGCACATAATACGTCAAAGTCAGAAATTGATTTAAGTCAATTAATTTAAACGAGCCACAACAATAACAGGCCACGCCCTTCGACCCCCTCCTGCCTCCCCTGCCCCTGCCCACACTTCAGCCTCAAGTACGACACGCTTGTAAGAGCTGCCATTTTGTGGAGTCTACTTTTTTTTTTTTTTTTGGATGGCTCGAACATAATAAGCAATCGGAAGTGGTTGCCAGACACGTATTACTTGTAACAGAGACAGGGGGAGGGGAAGCGGGGATAGTGGTTACTTAGGGGCTGTGGCATAGAGCAATGTTTGTAACTGTATTTGTGCAGTGTAAACATGACGTCAGAGCGGAAAGTAAGAAAAGGTAAGGAAGTGAATTGTATTTACTCATATGTCTTGCACAGACAAGTTAATTATTTTATGGTGTGCGTGTTTATTTTTGGCCAAATCGATTTTCACACGCTCTAATATACACTCAATACAAACATGAATGTTGGCCATGTTTTCTACTCGAATAATAAAACACAGGCAGGGCTTGTTTGCCTTCACAGTTTCTCACAAATATTTGCGCAATGTTTGTCTGAATTAATTAACAACATTTTAAAGTGCCTGGTACAAAAGTCAACAAGGGGAATAGGAAGAGGCAGAAATGTAGAGGTAGAAGTTGCCTCAACTGATTTGCATTCTTTGGTCTCAGCATATTTCATGTTGATTCCTTCTTCTGCTCTCTCTGCTTTGCATAAGTTCAAAGACACAAAAATGCAAAACTGACTCCAGAAAATACAAACATAGGTATGTACAAAAAAACGTATACACAAGAAGATAGGGTTAATCTGCTATGTGACGAAGATTAAATACCCTTCATATATGAGATAAAGTCAAAAAATTATATATTTTAAAGAAAAAGTACAAAGAAAATGACTTAAGTTTTAAAGTTCTTAGTCTTCTTCTCTGCATCATATGTCCTGCAAGGGTATTTTGAAAAAAAGTTGATCCCATATATAAACAATGACATTTTAATTAAATTTATGTGCACAAATTTGCTGCACACTTACAACAATAACAGCAACAACTCTGCAGCAGTTACTTAAAAACGGATAAAAAAAAAAAAGGCAGCCCAACAACTCTCTCAGAAACTTGTTGAAGGCTTTTTTGTGTTGGCCAACAGTTTTTAGAATTGCATTTCTGCTGACGACATTTCAATGGTTTTTTTTTTTTAATTGTCTAATACTGGTAAAGTTTTGGCTTAACCAGTTTGTGTGGAATTTATTTAAAATGAATTTAAATAACAGACATTCAAGCCAAGGGCACAGAAACTGAAACTAGAATTTTTTAAAGGCAAACCGAGTAAAGCTTCTTTCTGTTTTAATCTTAACGTTTGTACTTAAGCTGAAGTATATGAGGCTTTGATGGCTTCTCCTTCTTCTTCAGCCTTCTCTCACACAAATGACATCTTTCTGCAATACATCATTAGCAACAGCTACGCTCCCAACCCAACTTAACTCAGCCAAATGCATCCTTCATCTTTCGCATTTCTTGCACAACCGTCACTCAAGAGTCAAGCACACCCACACACACACACACACATATACACATGCAACGATACAGCTGCAAGCCTGCTTATAATTACCCTGTAGATTACACATTTTACATAACAAGGCCCATTCATTAATGTCATCAAAAAGAGCAACAGCAGCAGGAGCTGAAGCTGAAGCTGCCATCGTCTGTAAATCTGCAACATTTTGTTGACACACCCACCGGACGGGCAAACGGACCACGTTAATGACACTCACTACCGCCCCTCCCTTCCGTACCCCACCCATTGCCCACAAAGTTGCATTTGTGCAAATGCCATAACGAAGAAAAAGGCAACAGAAATGGAGACGCAGACCGACAAAAACCAGAGGAACAAAAGCAGCAAGAACGTGCTCCTCCTGGGCCGATGCTGGTTGACGTTGCTTTTCAGCATGAGAACGCAACGATTAAAATGGCACACACACAACACACACACACCGAGTCACACTTTTGCGCTAGTTAAAATTTCCGAAAATTTGCCGCTGCAGGTGTAACCAATTTGATGCCATTCCAGGCTGCCGAGGCGAGTGGTTGCACTCGACACCACTCACCGAGCTTCTTGTTGTTCTCCTCCTCCTCGAGAATGTCACACAACAAAAAAGTTGAACGACGACAGGCAGCAACAACAGCTACAACAGCTTGTGTCTGCTACCTTTCTTACCATTCTCTCTCCACAACCTGGGTTGCATTGTATGGTTTGCTTGCAACGTGTTGATGCCGCAGTCCAGTGACTCATATGGGGCAACATTGGCCCAACCTTATCTTCATTTTGATGATCTATTGCAGCATCGTTGTGTTTTAGCTTTATGATTGTTCCTCTCTCTCTTTCTCTCTCTCTCTCTCTCTCGCTATCTCAGTCTCTTGGAGTGCAATTGTACTCATTGCCATAATCCAGAAGCATTATTACCCACTCGATGTTGTTGTACTCTGTACTTCATGCTGCTGTTGACTTTTTCCCCGAATGCAACATTCTACACATTACACATACGTCCCGTTGGCTGCTAACTTTTATTGCCTGCTCTTGCACCGTTAAGTCGGATTTATGTTGATGCGATACTGTCTCTCTATCTCTCTCTCTGTCTCCCCTATGGTTTTTTGGGTTCCACTCGGACTTTTGGCCAGTTTATTGGCCGGGACACATACGTTTTTGGCTACTAGCTGCCAGCGCCTTAATTGACGTGCACAGTTCGTTTCACAGTTTCAATTTTGAACTTATAATTCTCGCACTCTCTCTATCGGACAGCTTGTTCAGTTTCCTTTCTCTCTTTCTCTCTCTTCTCGCGTCTTTTGCGTGGCACATAAAAAATATTTATTCTGTGCTCGCAGTCGCAAACAAAAAGTTGTTAACTTTCTTTTTTTTATTCCACTGCAGCTTATCCAACACATGTGACTGGGATTTGACCGCTTCCCCATCCTGTTTCATTTATATTTAACTCCATTTTACTGTTCCGCACTGTCGTTCAGCTTTAATGGCCAAAACTAAGCATCTCGCACACACATGTCTGAAAAGTATGTGCAATGTGAACAAGTTGGGGATTCCATTTTGACACTTGATATGACGCTGGCAACACAAATAAAATGTTATAAAATGTTATGCCATATGCTTCAAACTGTGGATCAACTTTTTATGCGCTCAGTGTACATAAGATCCAGCTCTGGCATTGTAAGGATTATGGCATCAATTGAATGGGAACTGAGGACTTCAATTGTGGCTTTAGTTGCTTGCTGTTTTTGCTTTACAAATAATATAATCGCACTTTTTTCCCATTTTAATTGTTCTTTTCATTTTAATCTCTTTCAACTTATTTTTATGTGGTAAAAATAAGCTGTTAAAATATGTTCCTATCATAACCAGAAGCTTAAACTTGTAATTTTCAAGAGTTAATATAATATAGTCGACTGAAGGATGCCTTGCAAAACCAAAAAATTCCCTTTTTTCAAAAACAATTCAATAGACACAGTAATTTAAAAAAAGAAAAAAATCTTTAACATAATATTTTTTTCTGCACTTTCAACTTTAAAATACCCCATGCAATTATTTTTTATGAGCACTGGGTATTAAATGTAGCAACAGTTAAGTATTTTTTGTATACATATAATATGGCTGGCATTGTTACCAGTTTTTTCATTCTTTTTCTCTCGCCATTTTTTACTTGCAGTTTACAAATTGAAATCATGCAAAACGAAATTGCAGAAATAGGAAACCGAAACGGCAACGGAAGCAGAATAAGACCCACTAATAATACATAATAATAATAATAATAACAACAATAACAACAACAACAAGAAAAAAGAACTGTTGGCCATTGGCCAGTGTAAATGCAATGCGGCGTCGATGACTGCATCCACAATAATGTAGGGCAATAAGAAATGGAAATACAAAAAAAGTAGAAGCTGTCAAGTGGAAGTGAGGGGGAAGTAAACAATTGCGAAGCAAACAATGCGAAACAATAAAGCACTTAAGAGGATTCTCTTCTACAGACAGCCGGAACACGAATAGCAACAATCAAACGCGCCACGGGGCGTATGATTAACGCAAGATTAACACAGTCGAGAATATTTTATTATATAATTAAATATATATAAATGTGGGATCGCGCCATGGAGCGTGAGAAATTGAAACGGGAAATGTGCCGAAGGCGTGATTTCATTATTAATAAATGCATTAAATATGCTAAAGCACCAACAACAACAATAGCAACACTAACAACAACAGCAGCAGCAGCGATTGCAGCTGAAACAGGAACAACAACGCCGCTAACGGCAAACGGAACAACAACCACTGGGCCCATACTGGAAGTTGTGCTTAGCAGCTCAACCACGAAGCCATTAACGGACATGCAACGAAACCACCTGCTAAAGATGCCAACAACAACTCAATCAGCAACTCGAACAGCAACAACAACGACAAAAACAATAGCAACAACAACAACACAAAGCCTTGCACGAACTGTAAGGACATTGGCTGAGTGCTGGCCGAAGTCAGGACTGCTATTGACGCTCTGCCTCAGCTTGTGCCTGGTGGGCAGCAGCCAAGCGGGTTTCGCCTGCCTCAGCAATCCCTGTGTTTTTGGCGTCTGCATCGATGGCCTGAACAGGTGAGTGAGTCCTTCATCCTTCATCCTTGCAGCATCGACAGCAGCCATATGCTGGTGCTGCAACTTAGTTGAATCCTTGCATCCATTGCCTATTATCGCCCAGCCAATAAACCCCGTTCCACACATTTCGAGTGGGCAATAAACTTGCAGCCACTTGAGCGACAACAGCAGCAGCAGCAGCGGCAGAAGCTTCTGTTTGGCCATCGATAGCCTGCATAGGGCCAATATGTTGATGCCACCACTTAGCAGGCAAATGCATTTGCCACACACAGTTAATCCCAGGCATGCCACCCTCCTCCTCCAACGCGCCCTTTTTAAAATGAGGCCAAGCTGCGGCTGCATTGAGTGGCAGTTGAGTGGGTCGGGTGGCCATCGAGAAGTGGTTTCAATTGCATAGGCTGCGCATTATTAACTTACAGAGTGTCTAATGCATAGCATCCTTTAGCCGCACACTAAACTCTGTGATTAATGTAGCTTATCCAAGCCTGAGCCTCTTTAAATGTATGAAACAGTTGCGGCTTAAAGCCAAAAGCTTACTTAAAATGAGCTTAAACGGCATAAAGACATTCATAAGAATCACGGAAACGTTCTGATTTATCTGCTAATCTAGCTAATCTTCCGGCTTAGCTGCCCCCATAACTCAATTCAACGCAGTGGCAAATGCATCAGTTACTCAGACACTTAAGTACAAGCTTGTAGATATGTATGTAAGTGTAGTAAGTATTGCTCAATGCCAATTGCACAAACAAGCCAATTGCTGGCTGTCTTGCCACTCGCTTAGGTCCTGGCCAGACAACAACAAACTAAGTTACTGACATTTCATTTTCTTTTTGCCGCGATATATGCGGATAGGAATGTGAATTGTGAATGAGAATGTGGCTTTGGAGCGGAACCTGCCGCAAAGTCTTAAGGCTTATCAATGGCACGAGGCACCACCCAATCTCACAGTCTGTGAATTTGCTCCATAAAAAGCGTTTACGATATTTTTTACGATAGCTTCACGCAAAAAGCTGCAAGTCAAATGCAAGACTCAAGTCGACTTGAAATGTTTTCTAGCGCGCATTTCTTGACACAACCAACAGTTAGCGGAGGAGCAGGGAGTCTTGTGTTTGGTTGGATAGAAGTTTATGCGCCAGTTGGCAAAATTTATAGCTGCAATTAAATTTAACACGATTCCATGAGATTTAAACGGATTAACTGAATAGTTTGGCTAACATCTCAAGGAAGGGAAAAGGAAAGCGCAAAATTTGGCGACTCAAAGCTATCTCAGATACATTGATATTTTATTGGTTTATCGCGGTTTTATGTCTGACTAGTTTGCGACAGTTTATGAGTAATATCGTAAATATATAAGAGCTTTGAGTTGATAAATCTCATCAGTGAAGAAGTGCAATAGAATTTGCATTAACAATACTGTTACTTGTTGGAAAAGATTCTTTACAATTTCTACTAACTTAATTGATTGCTTACGATTAAACCTTTCAACCGTACTAGTGAAAGAAATGTTTAAAACCATTTTTCACTTACAAATTCAAGCAAATACAATTTCACTCTCTTTGTATTCCCATTGGCATTGAGAGAGGCAGAGGCTGATCCGAGTTGGACAAGCAGCATGGCAGCTAATGCGATGCCCCAATGCCATTTATCTACTCAGTGCAATTGTTTTTGGCATGCCAACAAATCAACAGGCCTCCAGGGTGAACAAGTCCATGTCAAAGGCAGCAAGCAGCAGGCAACAAAAGTTTTTGTTTTTTCCCCCTCTTTCTCAGCCCTTCCAAAACCCAAACCAATCATGCCTCTCATGTGCTTTTTCAAATCCCATCTCACGCCCCCTTCTGTACCTTCTGCACTCATCTACAGTTACACGATACAAATGCATCCTAATGTAATCCATAATAAAAGAGTGCACTCTCCCGCCGCCCTCCCCCGCCTCCTCCAATCCGACTACAAAAGTTCTTTAATTAAGCTGTGTTTCTGCTGTTGCAAACTTATCCTAGAGCGGGGGGCGGGGAGGCCAAGTCAGGAAACGTCTGCCATGTTGAGCCATGTCGGTGACAATCCCCTGACACTTTTGCATTTCCGTTACGTTACCGTTACCGTTACAGTTACAGTTGCCTTAGCCGTTACCGTTACTATTCCTGTTGCTGCCTCCTGGCCTGCCTGCTGCTTGCCTTTGCCGTTTCCGCTTCAATTTCAATTCACTCTTAGTAGGAAAAACCAATCCCAAATGGCTACCAAATATTTATTTCCACTACTCAAGCGTAATGTTTCGACTATGTTGGCCATGTTTATAGCACTCGCCTGGCCAGGCCACTGAGCAAAATACTCCTATGCCATGAGATAAAGATACATTTGTATCTACTACATTGTATATGCATCTCTGACAGTGTGTGGCCCACTTCAATTACGAACAAATGGTGTAAGAACTATGCATAAGTACACAGTGCCAAATTATTGTAGGTAGAAGTAGACCTTTCTTGATATACACTTTTGCCCTTTTTCTCAGTGTACTCAGTTACTCTCTATACCATATTGTGCTATTTGTAAACTATTTTTATCTAAAACGTTTTCTTGTTGTTTTTTTTTTTTTGTTTTCTTAACTTTTTTTCTACCTTTTCATTTATGGGTTTGCCTACAAAAACTTTGTTGCTGTGCTGAACGAACGTTTGATGCATCATTGACACACCGTTGCGCCCACACACCCTCTTCAACCCGCATGTCTCATGATAACAACAACAACAAATGAGTACAGCTCGTATTCGTGTTACTGCATTGACGGCTACACAGGGATCCAGTGCCAAACGAATTGGGACGAATGCTGGTCGGGCCCCTGTCAAAATGGTGGCACATGTGTGGATGGTGTTGCCTACTACAATTGTACGTGTCCGGAAGGATTTTCTGGTAAGTGTGTGCGGTTTATTTTTGTGCGCTATGTTACCAACACAGATACATAGTACGTATGTACATACAACAAATACATGTAAGTACTAAAACTCGCACAGCCCACTGAGCAGCCAGAGATTGTGGGTAGCTAGGGAATGAAGGGAGGAGCCGTCACATACCACGTGCAAAATGTATTTTTATTAAGCCAACAGCAAAAGGGAATGGGCTCCTAGCCACTCCAGCACGGAATGCACACAGACAGACAGATTGAGGGGGAGTAAAGTGGAGCTCCGATAGCTCCGACGCACGCCAAACGTATTTGTAAAATTTGCGGCAAGCCAGGGCACAAAACAAATAAAGAAAATAATGTACAATACACTTCTCTTTTTTTTTACTCATTTCCCGCATTCGCTCACATGTGTCTATTCTTCTTTTTAACGCCCCAGCAAGAACGCAAAAAAGGAAACCTAAAATTGAGAGCAAAAGAATGCACCTAAAGCAGCTAAGCCGAAATGTAGTTACACTTGCAGGGATTAAAAGTAAATAGGATTATAATTTATAAACAAATTTTAAATTATAGGCTATAGCTATGACTTTAGGCATTAGAGTGGAAAATTGCATAACGAACCAATATAAAAAAGTTTTTAAATTAAATTTATTAAATTATACTCAATCGGCTTTAGAACTTTTACAACGAACTTTATGAAAGTAGAAACGATGAAATCGATACAGTCTAGAGATTTATTGATACTTTTATGTAGGGTTTAAGGAAGTTTGATGTACTTGTTCAGGGAAAAACAGAGTTGCAAGTTTTCTGCACTATTCTTTATGCCCCGTCGCTAAGAACAATGAAGAAATTGCAGCGTGCAAATGTTTAAGGAGATGTCTAGCAACATAGTCAGGGAGATGCGGCGATGTGGGCGAACTAACTTTAATGTTGTCTATTGTGGTAGTCAATGTTGGGTGCTTAGCTTGCCACTTGCAACGTTCAAATTGTAGTATGACTCCCTGCATGTCCATCTGTGTGTGTGAGCGTGTGAGTGTGAGTGTGTACGTGTGTGCGGAAGTCTCAGCATGAATGTATCTAATGTTCATCCTTTTGGCTTCGTGTACTTTCCGTCCGTTACGTATGTACATATAAACACATTTACTTTTGCTACGTGTGTGAAGCACTTAGTAAAGGTCTCTCCACCAATGTGTGTGCGAGAGTGTGTGTGTGTGGGTGTGCATTTGGGGAGTATCTTACAGTTGACTTTATAAAATTTTGTGAAATTTATAGCCATCGTGTGTAGGTGTTATATGCATTACCCATCAACGCCAACTAATACCAAATACAAATTGCTACAAATTTGTGGTCGACGAAAGTTCCAAACTGATGTTTTTTTTTTCAGGGGGGAAGTTCAAAGTTGAGTAATTGACACATAGTTAGGATTAGCAGTTGACTGTGTGCTTGGCTATGAAAATTAATTGTTAGCTTTACACAATTTAAATAGTTGTCGCTTAAGCTAAATATGTGGCATGATTTTGTGGCAGAGCTAAAAAAAAAAACTATTTAATTTGTACAATTAAGCGAGTGAAAATGTGCATAAAGCTCCTTAATTGAGCGAATCTTTTTTAAAATCCACAATTAAGAAAAAATCCCATTTTAATAATTATGCAGTAATTATCTTTAATATTATGTACCCTAAAGTTTTCTATTTGTTCCGGCGCATTACTCATACGAACCGTTTGTCGCCATTTTCTGCGGTTTCCATTTCTATTTTTTTTTGTACAAAACAACAATTGCATTAAATTAGCATAAATAAAACAGTAGCGTAGCAGGAAGGAGTGCTTGAGTTGAGAGTGGTGGACTAAAAGATAGCCTGTACTCAGCTTTATATAAAACTTACTTTTCAGTTGAACAAAGTTTATGACTGAATCATACAACTCTTTTGGCAGGGCATACAAAAATAGATAAATTATGCAGAGCGTTGCCTTTGCCAGCGATTTTGAGTGGATCAAGCTGAAAAACAAATACAACAAAACCAGAAACTAAAGCGGCAGCTTTGAAAAAAAAAATATATATAAAAAATAAATAAAGCAAAAAATGCTGAATAAATTTAGCGCACAAATAATAAAAAAATATACAAAAATATGCTTTCTGTACGCAAAAGCCAGAAAAAAAATATACATATACATAGAGAAAGCGCGAAACGGCAGGAAATGAAGCAATAAACTATGCAGAAATATAAAAAAAAAAAAATATTAATACAAACAAAAAATGTCTATATACTATGAAATCAAAGGTTTTGAATGAATAGGATTTAAAAAGGTGAAAAAATGTTTTTAAAAAATAAATAAAAGTAACAATGTTCCAGTTTAAAATACTTAACTAGTTAACACCCTGTACCACAATTTTATATATGGTTTTCTTACACCTTTTCGTAGGTGAGGTGGGAAATAACAAGGAAAGCTAGGAATATATACTGAATCGATTCAATTATACCACTTTACAACTATTGCCTAACGCATAAAGGGTATAATAAAAGTGGGACAAGCCGATACAGCTGCAAAGCCAACTGTGCCAACACTCTAATTAATATTATGAGCGTGTTGTTTGTTTATTTATTTTTTTTTTACTCTACCCTTTTGACGTGCAGTTCGCCTTTCAGCTGCATTTTCACTACCATTCTCCGTTAGTCGTTTGTGCCCTTTGAGGTGGTCATCATTGGCAGCAAAGCAAACGCTCAGAGTAATAAGAACCCACAAGCCTCCCATTCTGCCCAAAAAAGTCGACTATGCTTTTTTTTGTTTGTGTCCCACTTACCGAATTTCCTGGTTTCTATCACAACGAGCAAAATGGTAACAAGTAAACCAAGTTAATGCATTGTTAGCTTTGCTTTTCTTTGAGCTGGTTTGGTTTTATGGTTTATCTCTTTGTTTCTCTAGCAGACTACGTTCGTATTTTAGGTTAATTAGTAGGATCACTTAATTGCATTCGATAGTAGCCTGAAATGAAAGAAATAATGGAATTAATATACATTTAAATACATTTTAAGTACATTTTGTGCTTAGTTGTCCGTTTCGAATATTATTTACGTCAAAATGTGACCAACAACAACAACAACAACAACAAAACAATACAATCTGCAGCTCATTGCACAACTCTAATGGCAAACAATCTTACAATGCTGCAGTTCTCAGAGGCATAACCTTGCTCCCTTTGCCACACACACACACACAAGCAGAGAATGCCTTTTATCATAAGTAAAGGCATCTCCTTGACTGGCGCTTTATGCAATCATTGCAGTCAGCAAGGGAGAGAGCATTACATACCAAAGAGTAAAAGGGAGCCAAAAGTGCTGAGGGGCATTCTCAGCGCGAAAACAATGCAAATTGCAGTTGGAAGCCATTGCCAGGCCTATTCACATTGAAATTCGCATTTTATATTCATGCACAAAAAAAAAGCAATGCTGCAAATCAACAATAAGAATGTTTTAAATATTATTTGCTCAGCTAAGACATACTCAGTAGCTACAACATAATATTTGTCCACTCTTTATTTGGTATACCCCACTCCACTGTTTCGAATGGGTATTAAAAAATTGCAGCATTGCAGTTTTATGTACACACAATTTTTTATGTTCATCTGCTTTACCTTTTGCTTAACTTTATTTCATTTGTATGTTTTTACCATACATTTTTGTGGCACCTCATTGTTTTTTTTTTCCTGTTCGTTTTTACCTTTATCATCATCAGGTATGAATATGAATATGAAAGTATGATTGGGTATGCGAATGTGTGCGCACACCTCCACTCCCCTGACTCTGCCCACCCCACAGTTTCACGTATTCAATGCACATTCATTCAATCAAACATGCATTTGGCTCAGCTGCTCATTCATTCATGCCTTCATTTCGCGTACCGACAGATTTTTGTCTTTTTGGCAGCCTTTTTTCTTCAGCTCCTTTTCGCCAATCGGCATTGCCTTTGTGCAATTTTTGCCTTACAGGGCGACAGCTTCAAGCGATTGCTCCATTTTTACTTAACTTACCCCTGCATTTCTTTTGTATTCATAACCATGAAGGCAAATACTATTTGGGACATTTAAATCGCATCGTTGGCAATGCAACTTTTAAAGTTGCCAGTGCGGGTGATTTATCGAGGGATTCGGCCAAAAAACAAATCGAAATTCATTGAATTTCACGTAGCTCAACGATTTGCATAAATTTTTTATTTCATTTGTTCAATGCGTGTTAGAAATGCAAACAGCAAGTAAGACACAGAGAGAGAGAGAGTGACATAGATAGAAAATGAGAGAAAGGACAGTAACGGTAATATGGCACATAATATTAAAATACATTTGTGGCTATCGAATTGTGCCCATTTTTAAAGCTAATCAATTGCCCTTAGGGGATTTAGTTTAGTTTTTGCAACATTTACTTTTCACTATTGCCGATATTTGAAAATGTGTGCGCATGGATATAAAATATTTAAAATATGGCATATTGATTTTATAATGGAAACTATTCAGTTTGTTGAACTTGCATGACACGTTTTTATCAGAGTGTGTGCTTGTGTGTGTGTTAATATTATTGGTATTTCGGATTAGCTAAATAAACGAAAATTGTCAAACATTTTTGTTGTCTGATGACATTATAAATGCATTCTTTCATACTTTAGTAGGTTAATTGTAAAATATACACATAATCACTGAACGTGCTATTTGCATGGCTTGTTTCAAGGATATTGAAAGCTATTTAGCAAATAAATTAAAAAGTGAGACCCCTCTTGTTGGTAATTAGTATTATTAGGTGTGCTGTTTAGGGAATCCAAGTTAAACACTACCCAAAAATAATAATTAGCTACAAAACTAATAATAGCTAATGAAAATCCAAACTAAAATCTAGTGCATAGATGGGTAGCTAAAGCTCTTTAATTAATTACAACACGCGCGGCATTGCAACACTCTCAAAAATCAATAGGGAGGCAGGAGTGGGAAAGAAGCTCTCTCATCGATGAGCTTGGTGGCTGGCTGCCAGAGCTGAAATGAGATTTTCTCACTCATAAATTTGCCCATTGAAGTTCAACACAATACTTTCTAATTTTACGCAACGTTGCAGGCATGTGATAGAAAATGTTCCACATGTATTTCAATGAAAATGCTGCAGGAGCTGCTTTCAATTCAATAGAAACTGTCAGGCAAAAAAAAAAAAGTAAAAACCAAGTGAGAATATTGCATTTGCAGGATGTAGTCGACTTCAAAAGGCATTGTTGGCAGGTTGATTAAATTAGTTGACTCTTTGGCACATGTTTAGCTCAATATTTAAAGAAGTAAACTCTTTTCCACTTTTGAAAACAGTGTGTGTTTGAAAAAGCAAAAAGAAATCTCAGCTACAAAATATAGTACAAAATTCAATTAATTAAAAGCTGTTAGACACACGGGCGCACATACGTAAGCGTTCACCTCTCTCTCTCTCTCTTCCTCTCTACACACAAATATGTAGTCGAACTGCAGATGCTGCAATTTGCCGTGAAAACGAGAAGAAGCTTGGCTCTCCTCTAGCTTGGCATTGTCCTGACGCTGCTCGGGAACTTCCAGCTGATGCCTTTCGTTGGCGCAGCGAAAAAAAAAAAAGTGCAGTTGAAAGCGCAACAATGCGGACCACAAAACATTCAAGTGGCGCTGCTGCTGGGTGATTCAACCCAACCACCCTGAACCCCATGCACAGTCCAAAGGATATGCGAAATTCCAATTGCTTGCTGACTGAGTGACATACTTGAATTGCTTTAGTAGCAGGGTTCAGCTCGGGCTTAAATTGTGTGTGCGGGGGGGTGTGGGGAGGGGATCGGGCTTGGATTTGGGTTTTCCGTGATTAGTTTGCCACAGCATTCACAGATGAGCTAAAGTGCATTTCATTGCTCACTGTCACGAGCGAGTATTTGCTTGCTACCCAAATCCAAGCCATGAAAACAGATTGCCTTTCGCCTGGATTAAGTGCGCATACAAATTGTGCTGAAATCACCAGCAAAAGTCCAGACCAAAGCTACAAACATTATTAAAATTCTATAAATTTAAGAAAGTGTAAAGCGAGTTTCAAATACTCATTAAAAATATACATAAATTTATGTATCATTTTAATACATTTGCCAACATCAAAGCGAAACCTCTCTAACCTTAACATTACGTATACGTATACGTATTGAGCCATTTATTAGAAATTGTTGCTCCTCAGTGGGTTAAATTGAGTTTCTTAATTATAACTGATATTTGAATTTTTGTGTGCTGCACTCGCTTCCAAATTATGCAGAGCTGTGCACTCATTCATTTATTTATACTCTTTTATGCATTTATTCTTGCGCTCTTTGAACACACCAACACACACACACACACACGTACTTCTCATGAACAAAGAACCGAGTCAAACTTAAAATGCAAACGAAATGTGAAATAAATTTAGCTCATGCTGAATTTATATGCGCTGCACTCATTAAAAATTTATAAATTGGGTATAATCAAGTTGTGGAAGTGTATGTAACATCAATTTATTCAAACTAAAACGATTTGTCATATACTGGAGACATTTTTTTATTCTTAAAAAGTTAGTATGTTAGTTCCACACTTTGGAACTGGGTATCTCATAGTCAGTCATTGCCGTATTTGCTTCTATTTATTTTATTTTTATTATTATAAACGATGTTGGCTTTTCCAAATGCATGTGCGAAGCACTCTCTGCTTTGCTTTGCATATAAAATTCAAATTTCAATTTGTACATCGACTACAAACACACATCCGGACTAAGAGAAAGCGGAGGCAAAATAGTTTGCTGTTCATTCTAATTGCGACATGGGGGCAGAACAAATGTTTGTACCTTGTTGAGCAAATGCTCACAGTTCGTTGGCAACAGCTAAAAAATAAAAACAAATGAAAGTCAGGTTTAAAGTTAAGGGAGAAAGTTCAACGTATGTGGTTTAGAGGAACGCATGAAAGAGTTACAAAAGAAAATATATTTGTTTGAAAGCTTTTCTTTAAAGCGTTGTATTTTTAAGAAAAATATTCTATAGGCAGAAAATCTAAGATTTCCATTTACCCTCATCCCAATCATTTCTTTTTATTTGATTTACATCTTCCACTTCCTATACCCAACGTGAATCCAACTGACTACCAATTTCAATGATTACATTCGTCTCAATTGTTGTCTCGCCTGTCACTTTGCAAATCCGACGCACATTTATCAATATTTTTACATGTTTGTAGCGCTTTCGTCGTCAATATTGAAGTGCTCTTTGGCTCTATGTATTCGGGGGGGAAAGTAAAGTTTTGATTAATGTTGCATTTCAAATATTTAGACATTCACCGACAGAAAAAAAAGAGATAAAATGCGGAAACACAAATGCCAAGAGCAAAATCCGTCCGAGAATTGTGTTGAAAATTGCGCATTCGACACAAAAAAGTGGGACACAACAACACGAAACAAAAAAAGAAACAAATAAAAACCGACAACAATCGAGGTATAGGCTGTAAGGTGCTGCGGTTAGAGGGAGGGGCCAAGCGGACATGGCAACCAGTGCCCGTCCATTAACCACCAAAAAAATGTGCGTCCAATTCGAAAAATTCATTCATAAAACATGCCGCCGATTGCGAACGCTGCGAGTATGCTGAGAGTGAAAATTTGAGCACCCAACAACACCGACCAACCCTCTTCTGCCACCATGAGCTGACCATTTAACACAGAACGAAAAACCGGCCCCTAGACTCCCTGTCTCTTGCCCCCTGCACTACCAAACCACAAGCCTAGATCCTGTTCACGCACATGCAGCAATAAAATGAAAATCGATTTTCGCTTTAACGACTTCACACATAACAAAAAATAAAAAAAAAAACAAGCGAAAAAAAAAACACACAGGGTGAAACTTCAAAAAGGCCTCGTGGCAGTCACTGAAACCACAAACGAAGCAAAAAACAATATGAAAAAAAATAAAAGAGATAGAGGAATGTAACGGCATTGCATAGAAAGAGTTGACCATTGACAAGTTGATTGGAGCGGGGGAGGTGCTATTCCAGGAGCTGCAGTTGCTTAAGTCAACCTCAATACCGCTTAACACCCCCTGCCGCAACACCCACCCACCCACACCCACACACAGCTAACCGCAAGTGCGTCGTTCGCCAGCATCGAAACTGGGTTAAGAATAGTAAGCAAACGAATAACGCAAAAAGAAAGAGCAAGAAAGAGCCAAAGAGAGAGAGAGAGAATTGCTTGACCACTTCCTGCATTTGTGCCTGAACTGGAGCGTAATGTGACATTTCATGTTGTGCCACTGGCAACAAAGGTACATTTTCCATTTCCATTTCCATTTGGCGCTGCCACTTTGACTGGGCCCCCTTTTGGCAAACGTGTCGTATGCTTAACGCAAAGTGAATTATTTTCTGAAAGCTTGCTTCGAATGATTGCTGCGAACATAAAGTGAATAAGCAAGGAAGAAAAAGCGAGGAAAAATTTGTAACAGAACCTTTAAGTAAAGAAAGCAGTAGTTTTTTCAATTATGACAAAGAAAAATAGAAGAAAGGTACAAAGTAAGACCTTATTATATTAATTGAAAAGTGAAAGCTTAAAAATAAAAAATTGTTCCACTTTAACTCAACCTTTTTCATGTTGTTTACTCCTTCAGCTTTTGCTCGCTCTGTCTTTATGCAGTCATAAAGTGCAGCAATTCGTAAACTGTTAAATTTTAATAGCGACAGTAAAGAAAATTGAAATGCGAGTATTTTAACAATTTCAAGTATTGCCTCATCAAATCATAAAGCAAGCGGACGGCACATAAACAAATTGAATTGCATTCGATCCATCCAACAACCTTCCGCGCGCCTGATTTAATGGATGGGCCCAGTGGCAGAGTGAAGCTGCTGTTGGAATGAAATACGAGCGTGGATTTGTACCATTCATTACTCACAAGCTGATAAATACGATTACGTTTTTGGCTCATTCTTTCTGTGTGTGTGTGTGTGTGTGTGTAAATATGTTTCATTAAAATCGCAATCGTCTCAATTTCGCCACGAACTCTCTTTTAATATTCTGGCTAACTTAAATTGACCCAGCTGAGATGTTTAAGAACTTCAGCAAATGTTAATAAATGAATTAGAAATTCGAGAAGGAATGTTCTATGAGAGCACACACACATACATAGATAGTATGTATATACGTAAGTTAAATGTTAAATAGCCCGCCCTGAGGTATGCAACGGAAATTTAACACCCATACTTGACTGCTTCTGTGGGCGTCGACTGATGTGGTCTAATCGAAAATCGTAAGAGCAGCGGTTTTATGTTTGTGGTCAATCACATGAATTCCACACACACACAAACACACAAGTATTCACACAGACAGAAGAGCCAAACATAAGCATCGTCATAAGGCAAACAAATGGCATCAGCTGGCAAGTGAGAGAAGAAGTGAAAGCCAGCTTAACTCATCATGTTGACTGGTTTGCACCCTGCAGTCAAGTTGTAATAAAAGCATGTTAAATAAAAGACGAGCGGGAGCAGAGAGAAGAGGGAGGTGGGATAAAGAGCAGTGTATGTGAAAGCTGCTGTTTAGTCGCCAAAGTTGCAAAGAGTATAACTTTAATTAAAACTTTAGCATTAGTTTATCTTGCTTTATGACTTGAACAACTGAAGAACAACTTAAGTTTAGTTTAACATGCATTATGAACTTTACAAATTAAGAGTAAGAGCATGTCTTTTTCAGCATGTACATAGTTAATCAAGCTTTAAGGTTAAAGTGAGACCTAATAAAGCCTTCAACTTTACTTACATTTTTGTATAGATCATCTCAAAGTCTATCAAGAGGACAGGTGCATTTTTTTCATGTTTTCTGTAGCTGTAGCTGCCTCTAGCTTGGTTTGTTCATTGTGTTGATTTAGTGCTTATGCAAATTTAATATTCGTTCGTCTGTTACGGAGTCGCCTCCCTTTACCCATTTGCATACACTAACATTACAGTTGCATTATAAACAAAGCACAAAAACACACAACACACATTCACATCAGATTTATATTTTTTTCGGGTGCTGGGCATTTATGAGTGTGCAGCTGCATAGTTACATTTTTATGTCCATCAGTTTATATTGTGTTATTTATGAGCACAAGTGATAAATTGTTGCTGTTGTACGTACTCCATTCTTGAGCACCTGCGAGAGAGCGCATGTTCTCTTGTGTTTTTGTATGTTTTTTCTTTCGATTAAATGCAATTTTCGTGCATTAAATTAAAAAGTTGTGCGCTATAATTTAGACAAAGTGCAAAAGAATTCGCTTGCTGCTCCAGCTCGTTGCAGGCTTTTTGACACTTTTGTTTCGACACTTTGAAGTGCTTTTGTACAAGTTCCTTGGCCGCGAGACGGACAGACAGACAGACAGACACAATTGCACAGACAGTTGAGAGATAGGCAAGCGAGCATGCGAAACTTTGGCATAAGAAAAACTTTTGCGCGCAAATTTTTTTCTTTGTTAGCCAACTTGTTGCCAAAAGTGCAAAAGAAAAGCCAAAAACTATGTCTAAAAGCGCGTACTTTCGGGCAGAAAGAGCAAAAGACCAGCCAAGGAACGCAGGCAAATAAATTTCAAAAAGTTCAGACAAAACATTTCGCTGGCAATAAATTTTGCTCAAGCACGCAGCATGAGCAGCTGAGAAAAAATCACTCATACGCACTGTTGCCAGTGCCACAAACAACACAAGAAAACTATAGCATACACAATAGGGCGCTTCTCAACACTACCAAAGCCTGGCGCTTTCCGCATGCTTTTGCTGCTTCGTCTGTCTGTCTGTCTGTCTGTTCGTCCGTCGTTTTGTCTGTGTGTTTGTTTACCCGTCAGTTACTGCCGCTGGCAACCACTGACTGAGAGCTCTCCTGGCGTTACTTTTCCTGTTACTTTTGCTTCACCTCGACGTCGACGCCGTTGCCGTCGTCTTAGTAGTTGTTGAGCAGAAAATTGAAAACTTCTTTCAAGCATTGTTCTTGTTGCTTGTTTGCAGCTCATGTTGTTTTCGTTCGTTGCTACAAATAACTGCCTTGAAGGGTATAACAACTGTGTCATGTGGCAGCATCGAACCTATCAACTATATTTCTTATGTAAACATACTTATATAAATATTTGATTGGCGACACGCGACGCATTTGTTTAGACAACTGTCTCGCAACCTTGACTAGCTCGTCTATTATGGGTGTGAATAATTTACCAGAAATTGAAAAGATGACACGTGCTTAAGCTGTGCTCTTAAATAAATATTATTAAAGGGCTATTTTTTAGTTATTTTTGGAAGATTGATATAAACTCAAAAGCTTAACAAGTTTGTTAATAAAACACACATATCCTCGAAATAACTTTCAAAGAGCATTTAATTTTATACTTGCTTTGGGTACACAAGTGTTAGCTCTTATTTCAATGCTTGACAGTCCTTCGTTAAAGTGTGAGAGTGTGTCTGTGTGTAAGCTGTGCATGTGTATACTTTTCAAATGTTTATATTGCATGCACCAAAATCAGCACTCGAAGGTTTGTTTTGATTGCCATTGATGCGCTTGTATCGAAAAAGTTGTTCGCTTTCCACTTGGTTGTACGTTGTCAGAGACAGACGAACAGATATACACAGATAGATTTGATTGTGAGAAAGAGAGGGCTCTTTCATTGCTTAATATAATGAAAAGTCATTCAATTGCACTTCGATTGTGTACACTTGTTCGTTACATGAAGTTGAAGTGAAGGATGGGAAAAAGAGCTGCAGAAAGTCAGAAAGGTTATTGCATTGCAACATTTTCAATGTTGGTTTTTTTGCCATTTTTTTTTTTTTTTTTGTTTAAGTAGTAGTAACTGAAGGAAAACGCTTTGAATGGAGTGTACTAATGCACAAATTGAAAAAGGGATATTTGGTTTTGTTTCAAATGTAGTTGGGAACGCAATAAAAGAAAGAGGACAACTTTGTAATTTAAGAAATGAAGTAAAATTAAGTTAAAGGGCTTACAGAAATGAACATTAATTCAGTGTGTCAATAAAAAAAGATGGTTACCATAAAATATGCATTGAAAATATTAAAGTCAAATCGTAAACAATGCAATGCAATACAATCAATAATATTTGCAAAAGCTTCAACTCTCAGCTATGTGGCCATAATCATATTAAATAACAAATATTGAGCCTGGCTTTTTCAGTCGCTCATAAAAATAACAAGTTTTATTTATGAGCCATTTACACGCCACACTGAAAGCGACAACTTTCAACCCAGATATATAAATTTTTAATTAAAAGGACTGAACAGGGAAATGCTTGCAAAGTTGACAGAGCCGAACATGAATGAAACGGGATGGCAACGGAACATGACGGAACAGTGAACAGAGAACGGAAAGCTGAACCCTGCGGTCCCATCAATTAACGTCACTTTCTCATCTCATGCTCTCTCTTTCTTTTTTCTTGTTTCGCTCACTTTCTGTCAACGCCGCGTCCGCCGAGCAGGGTCTAATTGTGAGGAAAATGTGGACGAATGCATGTCAAATCCATGTCAAAACGGCGGACTGTGTCGTGACCGTAACAATGGCTACACCTGCACCTGCCAGCCAGGTTATCTCGGTGCACATTGTGAGACTGATGTCGCCGTCTGTGACACGGGTAAGTCGAGCTCCCCTCTCCCTTTCCCTCTCCCTCTCCCACTATTGTAACCGGTTAGTATTGATAACCATTCGGGATTCTCGGTTAACCACAGGCACCGGTGCACGTTGCCAGAATGGCGGCGAGTGCGTTGAGGGTCCTGGACTGGAGTTCACTTGCGAGTGTGCAGCCGGTTGGCATGGCCGCATTTGTCAGACGGAGATCAATGAGTGCGCCTCGTCACCTTGTCAGAATGGCGGCGTCTGTGTAGATAAACTGGCTGCCTATGCCTGCGCCTGCCCCATGGGCTACACGGGCGTCAACTGTGAGGAGGAGATACTCATCTGTGCGGACAATCCTTGCCAGAACAATGCCCTCTGCCTCATGGAGGAGAACATTCCCACATGCTATTGTGTGCCCGACTATCATGGCGAGAAGTGTGAGTTCCAGTACGATGAATGCCAGCTAGGACCGCGTTGCATGAACGGTGGCGTCTGCATCGATGGCGTCGATACCTTCTCCTGCTCCTGCCCCCCACTGCTGACGGGCATGCTGTGCGAGTGTCTGATGGTGGGTGAGGAGTCTCTCGACTGCAACTACACGGCACCAGCAACACCTGCACCACCGCCAGTGGCTACGCCAGCCACACCGCTCTCCACAACGTCGGCACCACCCACTGTGCTGCCGGCTACGCCGCCAGAGACGACACTGGCACCACCACTGACCACGACACCAGCTGGAGAGCTCTCATCCTCTTCATCGGAGGAGGAGCCAGTGGTGGAGGTTAAGGTAACGGCAGCACCACCGGAGAGTGACAGTCAAAGCGTAGTCAAGGAAGCTACAACACTGCGACCGGAGGTCGTACCAGAGCCACCAATGACAGCTGTGCCCACTACACCGCCAGCTGGTGGTTCCTCCTCATCCTCTTCCTCCGAGGAAGGTCACAGCATCTACACCACCTTGCCACCAGTGCCCGCTCCTGGCGTCACCATCTCCTCCGCCTCCTCCTCGGGCGAGAGTTCATCGGAGGTGGTTACCTTCGAGGAGTACACAACGGTCAAACGCTTTGATGTTAGCGGCAGCAGTGGTAGCAGCGAGGAAGGTACCACCACAATGCGTCCCACTGCACCACCACCACCGAGCATCACAATCGCAGTCGATTATGCCTCCTCCGGTAGTTCCGAGTCGGTAGAGCAACCCATACATGTCACCACACCAGGCAGCATTTTCGTGCATCGCGTAACCACATTTGAGACAAGCATCTCGGTGGATTACGGGCCAACACCAACGCCCTACTTTCCACCGGAGACTACAATGCGTGCTACCAGGCCACCACCGGAGGAAACCACACGTCATTTGTGGACCGAAGTGCCGACGACAGCGGCTCCCTTCTTCACGGAATACCCAGCAGAGGTGCTCATCACCACCCATCGCACCAGCGCCGGTAGGTTCACCACAGTGCAACCACAAACGCATGAGGAGACGACCACAGCACCACTGGACTACGAGCCCCCGATTGTGGTTACCATACTGGAGGGTAATGCAACAACAGAGCTGCCACAGCCACAAACCACGCATGCAACCACAGCAGTACCAATGGAAAGGGAGCCCAGCACCACGCTTCTACCACCAGCAATAACCATGCCCGTGCCTGTGGATATAACAACCGCACAGACGCTGACAACAGAGGATTTGCTGGGTGGACCGCCGGTGCCACCACTGATGACCATCGAACCACCCAGGGAGACAACCATGGTGCCAGCAGTAATTACTCCAGCACCCACGCCCATGCCCACGGAACCACCACCCACGATTCCACCCAGCCAACCTGCCGTCACAGTGCCACCAACACCACCCTCCACACAGTCGGCTCAGACATTGCCACCACCCACACCACCGGGACAGCCAGAGTTGCCAACGCAGACAAAGCCACCGGTCACCGAGAGTAGCGAGGAAACTGAGGGTGCCAACACGGTAGCTACCGGCAGTGGTGGTGGTGGTGGTGGTGCAGGTGGCGCTGGTGGGGCAGAGGAAAAAACTGGCGATGTCGATTGCATTAAACTTGGCTGCTACAATGGCGGCACCTGTGTAACCACCTCAGAGGGTTCTCGGGTAAGTAGACACTCCGTCCTGCCACTCGCCCCACTCTCGTTGCTTTATTAGGTCAGACCCACCACTAGCCATCGATAAAGTAGAAATAAACCAAAGTTAACTTCCACAATTTTCAACCCCATTGAGCGGCTAATTGGCCATGGCGCATAGCGTGTGGGGCCGACCACTGTTGCATTAACCATTCCCTCCCTCCTCCGACCCTGCCTGCCTCTTTGCACTTGGCTGTTTACCTATTGGCAAAGTCATTAAATGGGCAAGTGTGCTTAAATTACCTTGGCAATAGGTAAACAAGAGTTACCACTAAATTAAAACTAGCGCAAATATTGAAGTAACAACTTTTAGGACTTCAAAATACCCTGTCGTTCCAAAACGACAAAGAAATTCTCCGAAAAAGTGTTTCTAACTATTAACAGATTAGAAATCAACGAGAAGAGGACTGTTCAAATCTTTAATGAATTCTTTTTGCTAAACTCAAACTTAGTTAACTGATACTTCCTTTATGCATTTTTAATTTGGCGCAGGGCATGCTAATTATCATGGTGCTTAATCATTATTGTTATGCATAACAATTATAATTATGACAAGCATCAACCACAATTAATTTCCAAATGATAAAGTTTTTGAATGAATTTGAGTCTGAGCTTTTCCACAACTTCAAATTGAATAGTTATCTCGCAAATATACAAATCTTATAGTTGTGCAACAGAAAGATACTTTACTCACTAAGCTAAATGGGAAAACAGAGTGTTGCACGTAGATTGGGAGCCACACACACAAATTGACAAATCGAAATTGCAAACAAACAAACAAATACATCTCAAGATCCACACTCACATAGAGAAATCATATGCAGATTTCATGTGCCTAGGCCTATGCATAAATAATCATGCATGTAGTTTGTCGGGCAACTAGATGTGGCACAGTGGCAAGGGCAAGGGGCATTAACAGAGAACAATATACATACATAGAGAGCCTGCAACATTTGTAAGCTGCTTACTTAGGTTGCTTCAAGCCAAGACAGAACATAGAGCTTTTGGCCAAAAACACAGGCCAACAACAGCTGTGTGAGGAGTTACATTAGGACAAGTCAAATTCCAACACTGGCAATCTAAATTATACTCAACAACAATAACATTATACATATGTAGATACATATAGCCCGAGGATTTTCATTAAATTCCGAGTAGAGTATGAATATGTGCGAAAATTAAAGTGAACTGAGTATAGATTGTGATATGACATTGACGAACAAGGGAGCTGACTAAGGGCATGATTAGCTTATGATATTTATTGGAAAAGCTACATAATAAGTAGACAAAAGTTAGTTTCAAGAGAAACATTTTTCTACAGAGAGTTCTTAAAACAAAGCAATTATTTATTACTGACAAACATAAAGAAAGATTTAAAGGTAGATATTTTAATTTTTGATTTCTACATTTGTGGAACACACAGCACAATTTACCTTTATCTTTCATTTTACTGCAATTTCCTGTCAGAAACTTTTCCAAAGTGAAACCAAACTAGCTGTCTATTTCAAGCTCTCTCATGCCATCATTAAAGCGGCAATTGCTTTTGCAACTGAATAGTTAAGAATCCTGTTGCCAGTTACGTTCAAATTTCAGGTAAAATCAGACAAAATAGTAAAGCCTGCAAAATTTATTTTACAACAGCAAAGCCACAAAAGCGTTCCCCCTAAGAGGCAGAGAAGCTAGAAGACAAAAAGGCTGGGTGGGCTGCAGACTAGCTGTAAAGTATGCCTATTCAACTATTTATGAAAATACTTGCGGTAATTTTTGCCAAAACGAAAGTTTTTTTTCGATTAGAGTTTTGAGGCTGCAACAACAACAATGGCATATTAAATTTGTGTATGGCAAAGTAATGCATTATTTAAATTAGCTATAAGAAAATACGGGGAGAGTTTTAACAAGAATTCAAGTAATAATTTCCGACTTTCCATTTTATATTTAGTTTTAGGGATTGAAAACCAGAACATTATAATTTAAAGCATAACTACTTTGGGCATAGTTTCTTGGCCAACTTTCTAGAAAAGTTTTAACTTATGATTTTTTTTTCCACATACTATACTTTGACAAGTTAACTTACCCATAACTCCGTCAGCAAAGAACACGAGTTCAGATCTCCAAAGTGCACCTTTGAAACTCTACCTCTCATAAAACTGCAAAAACACGCACAAACACGCACACTCAGGAAACAGGAAAAAATTTAATTTTCATAACATATTTAACACTCGAGTGAGTGACACTAGACCGCAGCACATGACTGAGAAATGCAGAGAAACCAGAGACCAAAAGCAGAGCAATAAACGAAGAAGTTAACCAAACATAAATGACAGGTGTTAGAGTGGGTGGGAGAATTAATTCAAAGAGCAAATGCCACTTTATTGTTGCCAAGTAATTTAACTAACTGTGAAAACAAACACATAAGAGAGTTTGTTGTATTTTTTCTGTGCATTTTCAGACAGACACTCATGCATATTAATATATGTATGTGTATATAGATGGAACGAGAGCACAGACAAACAGTTAGACAGACACTTACATATGTCAGCTGTCATTTCGCTTACGCAAACGGAGAGACGGAAGGAAGGAGAGACAACTTATGAAAAAGCATATTTTTAACGTGTGTCTAGTCAAAGAAAGAGAGAGAGAGAGAGAGAGAGTGTTTGTGAGATAGAGAGAGAGAGAGGGGTGCACGCAAAGTGGCATTCGCACTCAGCGAAAGTCACTCGTAAAGTGGCATTAAGCACATTTCAAGTGTCAGCCGCTGAGTTTTGGGTTTTTGCAAATGTTTGCATGGCTTTTGGCTCCCCCCAAAACTACCTCTTTGCTTCTTCTTCTTCTTCTCTCACTTTTCTCATACTCGTTTCAGTGTTTATGCTGCTGGCAAATTCAACGCCAAAAGTTGACGCCACTAATGAAAACTTCGTTGAGCCCTTTTAAACGCTCACCGCATCCCTGCGTGTCCTTTGCTTGCACATACATATCTCTGAATGTCTCCCCATGGTCTCGCCTCCTCTACTCTCAGCTCAGTGTCATAATGCGTTCTGAGTGTCGCATCTGCACTTCACTCATTTGCACATCCTTTCATCATTTGCTTGTTGACATTCAAAGGCACGTTACAATTAGTTGGATAGCCCGCATTGCTCGTAATGCAGCTATCAAGTGTGTCTGAATGTAAATCTGGCTAAGTTCAAGGATAGAAGAGGAAGTTTGACATTTATATATCAGCAATAGCAGCAAACTATATTCCCGTAGTTAATTAAGTCACATTTATGTCGATATTCTCTTTTTAATGGCGCCATTAAACTTAAACAACTTAAGCTATGCATTAATTAAAATGTTTTCCGTTAGCTGTAGGAAAAAGTTTGATATAATTGAAAGCTGCGACAAGCTGCTTTTTTTAAGATCTACTTTAATCCCGACGCTAAGGTCATACAACAAAAAAGCAGCTTCATTTAGCTAACGCTAAATCAAAAAAGTGCGGGTTAAAAATTCTGCAACATACTCGTACACTTCAAATAATTGTTATGAGAGCGTACAGCAACTGCAAGTGTTAGGGGGTTTCCGTTTTTTATTTTTCCATGCCCGGGAAAAGCTGATGTATGGAAAGTTTTCGCATAACGGAATGCATGCAAAAATGGCGTGTGCGCAACAAAAATGAAAATGAAAAAAAGTGGTAGTAGTAGTAGTCGTAGTACTTGTAGTATGTAGCTACACAATTTGTTGTCCCTTGGGGGCATGTGTGGCATACAACCTGACCCTGCAAAGCGAGCGCAACCTCCCGCTGCGGAACCTTTACGCCACCCCTACAGCTGAAACATCAGGCGTTGATTTTTTGTATAATGCTTTTCCTCAGCACAAAATACAAAATGAAAACAACAAGATTGGATGCTGTGAGTGGGGATTTTTGAAGGGTACTTCCGTAACGTTATATGTATACCCAATCCTTTGACTGGCTGTGTTATGCAGGCATGTGCATGATTTGCCCAACAGGCCATTATTATTCGAGCTAGCTGCGAGGCACGCAACAAGCAACATTGGATGCTCATTATTTCAATGGGTTGTGAGGGGTAGAATTAAAAATTATGCGTTATGCCCTTAGACCTATTTTTAGCCGGAAAGATTGAAAGTTCGACACTAATGGGCTATGCTTGATGCTGTTCTCATGTAACGACATTAAATTTAATGATAATATAACATTGATACAAAAGTAGTGCAGACAGTCACAGATATTACATCATTTATAGTTATATAATAAGTCGGGGGAGCGAAACAACTACAGCCAAACTGGCGTAAATATGCCAAAATGCATGTGCACTGAAGCTAAAGCAAATTGCAACAATTTTAATTTATTTTTGCGCACGCCAAACAAAGTTTTACGCCAAAAGACTCCGACAAGAGTCGTGCAAGGCGGACAAGCTAGCGAACGAGTCCTTTCAATAAGCAGTTGCAGCTCCAACAACAACAGCAACAACAGCAGCAACAAAAATGCCAATAAATTGAAAAGCAATATGAATTAACTTTTTGGCTCGCTGCTTGCCTGCTGCAGCTTTGTCCTGCTGCGTCATTGTCCTGGTTTTAATAATTTATGCCCCACCAAGGGACACTTAAAGTGCAACTCCCAGCAAGAACAGCCAGCACAACAGCACCCAAAAACTTTCGTTACAACTTTTGCAACAGTAGCCTAAGGAGACCGAGAAGGAGAGAGAGGCAGAAAGAGCAGCCCACAGACGACCCTATCAAATTGAACAAATGAAGTGCAAGGCAACTGGGGCCAGCGGACTGTGTGTAGGGCCAAACTATTAACTGGCGACAGTCTCAAGGAGCTTCTGTAAGTAAGGTCGCGTGGGTGTGGGTGGAAGAAGACAACGCACCTAATGGAACTTGGTCATATGTTTAACAAAATATGAAAAAACCGTAGCACTTTCAAGGAGTCATTCACATGCTTGAACACACTATAATGCTAATTTTAGCAAAAGTTTTGTCTTGTTTTATGCTCAAAGCACAAATGTGAATGAAGAACTTGTAGTTTTGAAAATGGAAAGTGAAGAATAATGTACGAAATGTTTGTATTCTTAGAATATTAACTTTAAGCGTAAAAGTTGCCTAAATGTAGTTTGGAACACACTCTTTCATAGTTAAAAGTGCATAACAGTGCAAGAAAAAAGTATATTTAAATAAAGTGTTTATAAATAAGAGACATTTTTATATTCAAATTTGTAGTAATAGTTCCACTTACCCTTTGTCAATTTAAGTATATAACAAAGATCTCTTCTTTATGAGCACTTCAAATAATTATTTGTTAGTTTTTGAGTCAACACCTTTATACACTTGAAAAAGTGTATATAAATCAAGCTGAGTTGATATAGCCATGTCCGTCTCTCCGTCTATCCGTCTGTTGGTATGTCAACAAAGCCCTCAGTTTTAGAGCTATCGAGCTGAAACTTTGGACCAGATCGAACAACTATATCATATAGATGCCACACAAATACAAGACATTTGATATGATCTAGGTATGAAAAAGGAGGATTTTCAAGTGTATATAGCTTCCTTCCTTGTTTAAAGTTAAATTAACTATTTTAATAGTTGATTTTCGTGCGGTTTTTTGTTTCCGGGTGTTACTGAGGGAAACCTTAGCGAATCCATAAGAATGTTAAATTGTACATATTTTTGAAAAGCATTTACCATAGCATACTTTTTTTATTAAAAAGCCAAAAGTGTTTTTTCTGTCAGAATTCCTTTAAACGTTTTTCCGGATCTTCATGTCTTCTTTAACTTTCTTTTGCCAATAATATACTGCATAAACTAATTCTTCTTTCTTTTATTTTCACTAGTGCGTTTGCCGTTTCGATCGCCAGGGTCCACTCTGCGAACTGCCAATCGTCATCCGCAATGCTGCATTCTCCGGCGACTCGTACGTGTCGCACCGCATCTACAAGGATATACCACAAAACGAAGTTTTAGATGCCGTACTACCCATGCATATACAGCTTAAGGTGCGCACACGTGCCACCAACGGACTGATCATGCTGGCCGCCGCCCAAGGCACCAAGGGTGGCCACTATATGGCCCTGTTCCTGCAGAAGGGACTCATGCAGTTCCAGTTCTCGTGCGGACTGCAAACGATGCTGCTGAGCGAACTGGAAACGCCTGTGAATACTGGCCACGAAATTACCATTCGAGCTGAGTAAGTGATACGCCCCGCCACGGAATGCAATTATGTGGTTTACACTGGGTGAGGAGGTCGTGGTGAAGGGTCTTGGTGCCCCCACTTTGATAGAAGGGAGGTCGGCACGTTAATTAACTTTTTAAATTGCGCCTGACACGAGTGTCGAGTGTCCAGAGTCGAGTGCTGGCCATCTAGCATCTAGCCGGTTGGTCAGCCGGCGGGTCAGCATGTGGGTCATTGCCATTGCAAAGGGAGAGAGAGAGGGAGAGAAGAAGAAGCAGGATGCCTGGGAGAATGGCCATTAAAGTTGCCTTATGTCGATTTCCATGCCGTTTGCCCACCACAAAATTATAATGCTTCAAGTGTAGAATAAATTTCGCTGTTTCCGCCTTCATTTTTGTCCTGCGGCTCCCGCATTTGCTCCCTTGCTTTGCTTCACATCTGACTGCTCCTTGTGCACGCGGCACATTGGACGATCCTTGGCTTCGCATTCATGCGTAATTAGTTGGCGTAGTTGGTTTTTGGCTGAAATTTAATTTGCCGCATTTTCTGCGCTCGCAAACGGAAACGGAAGTTGAATGGCTGCAATGGACCCCCCAACGAGAGAAAGGAAGAGAGAGATATGTAGCTTGGGGAAGGAAGCAGCAAATGTGGGACATGCCACAGCGAGCGAAATGCGGGGCTCGTGCGTAATTAATCGTTTAACTAACAGTTTCTGGAATTGCAGCACTTTCAACTAAGAAATGTTATGGCGTAAAAGACAATTGCGATAACAAAGGCATAGAGAGAGTTTAGCGCGTTTCCCCAAAAACCCTAAACCGAGGGCGCCGGCTTCCACAAACATCTTGGATTATTTATGCGGCAGATAAGCTAGACATAAGTTGGGCAAATATCTATGGGGAAGAATCCACTTAGCGCGATGAGATGCAAGAGAATATTATACAAGTGTTTGCACTTGCACACTTTGTGAGCTTACTTGCCCAAGAGCATTTAGTTTTTCAAGTCTTCTTTATGTCGTATTCTTGAACGTTTAGCGGGCTTAGCTGTTTAGCTATTAAGTTGATGGAAGCATTTCTGAGTCGTCTCTTGATGTGTTTAATGGACAAAAGTCAGCTTTGATTGGCATGTATCCTATTTCATTTGTTACTGATTATTCAGATTGATTTGAACTTTAAGAAGTAGCCTTCCGCATTAAGAGCTTATCTTATATTCCCTGTGATAACTTTAGCCACAAAACCAACTCGTCTCCTGTTTGTTTACCAACTCATTTGTACTTGCAGCTACAATTTGCACCTCAAAGAAACACCTTATGCCACAATCCAAAACCGAGACCTATAAACACACACTCACACACAATTACATATCCAAGAACAGAACTCCTATGTAAGATCATATTCATTTTTGCGGTAATTCGCAAGTTTACAATTCAGTCGAGTGCAATTACTTAGGACCAGGACTATCCGTTTGATGATGGGATGGGGGTGGGCAGCATATGGAAAATGACCAAGTAATCATTTTATAAAATCAACAAGCAAACAAATATATATTCCCTTAACGCAGCAGCAGCGACGAGTGGCATAAACAGTACATTAAGGAATAAATATATCAGACAAATAGGTCGGCTGACCTCCCCAAAAAGCAAACAAATACTACTTGACCGGCTTAAGAGTGGATGAGAGAATAAAAAAGACAGAGAGCGAGTAAAACACATCAGACTGGCCTATATAAATAATTTACTGCTGAAGTGAGATGGCAATAGTAATGGGCATTTTATATATATATGTATATATAAAGTATGTAGAAGATATCTCTGTCCTGTTTTTATGACTATCGAATCGACCACAAATTTACTTTTTAGCACTTGGTCCCAGCTCGGGGCATGCTCATGTGGCACAAAACTGGGTCCGCCACTGGATTTACGAGCAACAAATTTATGTTTGTTGCCTATTTTTATTTGCCTTGCGTGCTTAATGGCCATGCCACCATCAGAACAACGCTTCACTAACCACCCGCCGGCCTAAACTCTGCTACTCCCACTCTTTAAGTCCTTTGCCCAGAAGCGTTTTAGCGTCTCCCAGTCGCGACAATGGCAATGAACGCTGCCAGACCTTCAATGAACTAGTTCCTGGCACACATACAGTTATGATTGTCGTGCGGTGAAAGTCCTTTTTCAACTTTTGCTATTGCTGTCGCGTTTACTGCCAAGGGGCACTGGATTTTCCCTGAGCTGTGTTGAGCCTAATGAGCCTAATGCTCCACACAATTGACATTTTACTTAAGGATTTGGTCAGAAGTCCGTGTAATTAGAAAGCAATAACAATTACCGTTAGAAGCTCTTACAATTACGGAGCTTTTTCTTGAAGCGCCCTTTGCTCTTAATCCATTTCGTTTCATTTCGTTTCATTCCTTTCCATTTCGTTTTATGCAAATCAAATTAAGTGCAATAATTACCGCAACTTTTCCGCCATTCTTAAAGCATGTTATGAAAGAGAAAAACTGATGGAATTTAATTGACCGCATCAATAATGGAAATTGAATTTATTGTTGAATCAACCACAGCTAATTAAACCAGAAAACAAACAATCTAGAAGGCATCGCAAGCCTTTGCAAATATCTTTCAAGTAGTTCACTAATTATGAGTTTGTTGGCATTGACTGCGGCTAACTGTGAGAGCTTGAGAAGGCCAATTCAAAATGAATTCTGAAGTAGAATAAAACCATTAATTATAGACCCAACTACAGCAAGGGCAGCTGCAGCTGACTGCACTTACCTTCCAGTATTTATGCTCTTAAAAGCAATTTATTGCATCCTTTTTGTGTTGTGTCCTTAGACGTTCAACGAGTATTCAATGTTTGAAAACAATATTTTACAGTAAAAACTCAACCCAATTAGTTTTACTTTTTTTTGTACCTCACACGAGACACATTTATCTTAACAAATTTCCCTGTACCATAAAAAAATCGAGCCCTACAAATTAACTTTAAAAAAAACCCGTATCAATAAAATTTGGTGTCCAATTGCTCTCTCGTTTTTCGTATTTAATGTCAACATTCAAATGTAATGAACGAACTGAGATATGAATCCCCAAGTTTCAATATTGAACAGAATACTACAACACAAAAAAAAAGGGAACAAAGAAATAAAATCAGAAACACTTTGGCAAAAGCGTTGAACAAGAGGCATTCAAATAACGGCAGGTGACATTCGCTCTACAAAAAAATTCCAGACCCAAACAACAACAAACTAAAAAAAAAAAAAAAGCATCCTTTGATGGGGTCGAAAAAAAATGTTGGAATCGGGTTTTGGCTCTGTGACAGGCGGAGCAAAAATTTGACAGTCGATTGACATTACAGGCAATTGGTGTTGCACAGTGGATCAATGGTTATAAAAAATGTATGGGAACTGAGCAATAGAAAGCATAAAATAAATTGTTTGTCACATTTATGATAGTTAAAGTGCAAACAGAATAATATAAAACGCGTATAAAACAGTCTTTAATAAGTTTTTACTTGCCGTTTTTTTTTTTTGGCTACTATTGGCCACCGTGCATGCACAGGGGTTAAAGTTGGGGGAGCATAAAAGGTCAGTTGGGTGAATAAAATAAAAAAAAACAGAGTGATGCGGGGGTTTATGAGGCATCTTTGTGCGGGCGTCATAAATATTTGCACGCTTCGGCATGTTGAAAATAACTTTTTCTTCTTTTATTTCTATATACTACATATATACTTTTTTTATATATGCTAATACCCTATTAGCAATAGAGTAGGAGAGTATATAAGTTAAATGTGACATTTTAAAAGTACAGTAGCAAAGTTTTAGTAGAAAAAATCTTCCACAGCAATAAATTTTAGATTCACGATTGCTAAATAACATCTCCACTATAAAACACTTTAAGCAGAGTACTTCTCAGTCGGTTTAATCATTTCTTTACTCCATGGTTTTTGTGTTGAATACCCCACGCAGCAAATGGCAGCGCAAAAAGTTGCCCGCAGTGTGCGGCATATTAAATATTTTATATGTGCACTACCGACAGGACAACCAAATGGGGACTAAGGCTGTCAGGGGGTGGAGGGGGCGGTTGTCAGGGGGAAGGTGTTGAAGGTAGAACTTTTATCGTTGCTCATCCCCGCAATCGCGTGTACTTTCAGATTGGACTTCAGCCGCAATTATACGCACTGCAATGCCTCGCTGCTCGTCAACGACACGTTGGCCATGTCCGGGGATCAGCCGACATGGCTGAAACTGTTGCCGCCACGTTTGCACACGCCGGAGGTCATACTGAACACTTGGCTGCATTTGGGCGGCGCACCCCAGGCACCAATTGGCCTCATTATCGAACTGCCGCCGGCCCAAAGCGGCACCGGTTTCACCGGCTGCCTTCATACCCTTCGCATCAATGGCAAGCCGCGAGAAATATTCGGGTAAGTTCATCTCCTACACTTAAGGCTATGGGGGGTTTTAGTCGACCGACAGTTAGCGGCCTAATGAACAGCGCACGCAATCAACGCTGCCACTTAAATGTTTATGCCGCACATACGCAACTGGCTGGTGGCGCCACAAAGTTGCAGGTACGTCTGGATAAAAGCTCAATGAAAATGCAGTAAAAGCAGCGAAGAGGATTGAATGGATGTGAAAATGAAATGAAAGAAAGCTTAAGAAGTTCCGTTAAAGAAAAGAAGAAAGAAGTATACATCAAAAAATAGCATAAATAATTAAAGGTTAAGAAGAGAAACAAGAAAATTATAGGATACATATTTTCACTATATCAAAAAGTTAAGAACAAGCCAGTTCAATTGCCATTACGCTTAACTCTTTGACAATTTAAGGCGGTTAGCGGAAGAAGGCAAACAAAAATGTCAACATTAAAAATACATTAAGGATTTAACCAATTTCATCACATTGAAAGCGATTGAACTAAACTGAACTAAACTGAACTGAAGAAGCTGAACAGATTGAATGAGAACGAGGAGTAGAAGAGCAACAAACGGAAGCCATTTGTCAGCGTATTAAAACGCGTTCACAAACAGCTGGTCAAAAGGACAGTCGAACAGATAGGGGCGGGGAACTAGTACCATGGGAACAAGCAATAGTAATGGGTGAAAATGACATGCAGACAGCTGTGCGGAATGTCGAGAGAAGGAAGTGGGGTTGGGGAGAATGGCCCAAACAATTGACATGCGAATTAGGCGGGGTCATGAAATTAGAGATGACACTAACCAGCACATTTCAACATTGTGCCCCCCCTCCCTCCCTCCCTACACTTGTAATCATATTAGCGATGCACTGGATGGCTTTGGCATAACGGAATGCGGCTCATTGGCGTGTTTGTCGAGTCCATGCCGCAATGGCGCCGCCTGCATCAAGATCGAAACGAATGAGCTGGACGAGAACGGTGACAAGGCCGAGAAGTGGAAATGCAAATGCCCCACCGGCTATATGGGGCCAACATGCGAGATATCCGTTTGCGAGGACAATCCCTGTCAGTATGGTGGCACATGCGTACAATTTCCGGGCAGCGGCTATCTCTGCCTCTGTCCGCTGGGCAAGCACGGACACTATTGCGAGCACAGTAAGTTTGTAAAATTCAATCAACGGAATTTTCCTCTTTCAACAACTTTTCGGTTTTTCCTTTGCAGATCTCGAGGTTGCACTGCCTTCCTTTTCGGGCAGCGTTAATGGACTCAGCTCGTTTGTGGCTTATACGGTGCCCATTCCACTCGAGTACTCGTTGGAGCTGAGCTTTAAGATCTTGCCACAGACCATGTCACAAATCTCGCTGCTCGCCTTCCTCGGTCAATCGGGTTATCATGATGAGAAGAGCGATCATCTGGCCGTTAGCTTCATACAGGGCTATATAATGCTGACCTGGAATCTGGGCGCCGGTCCACGTCGCATCTTCACACAGAAACCCATCGATTTTCGACTGGATGCCCCACGTGTGCCCTACGAGATCAAGGTGGGTCGCATCGGTCGCCAGGCCTGGCTATCGGTCGATGGCAAGTTCAACATAACGGGTCGATCTCCGGGCAGCGTCAGCCGCATGGATGTGCTTCCCATACTGTATCTGGGTGGGCATGAGATTGCCAACTTCAATACACTGCCGCACGATCTGCCTTTGCACTCTGGCTTCCAGGGCTGCATCTACGATGTGCAGTTGAAGGCTGGCCAGGTGACGGTGCCCCTGCAGGAGACGCGTGGCGTTCGCGGTCGTGGTGTGGGGCAGTGTGGCACGCGTGAGTGCCACAGACATGCCTGCCAGCACGACGGAGCTTGTCTACAGCACGGAGCAACCTTCACGTAAGTTGGATCATTCTTGTTAAGGTTCAAGTAACCTCTTAATTAATATTTTCCCATAGGTGCATTTGTCAGGAGGGCTGGTATGGTCCTCTCTGTGCACAGGCCACAAACCCCTGCGATTCCTTCAATAACAAATGCTACGAGGAGGCAACTTGTGTGCCCCTAGTCAATGGTTACGAATGCGACTGTCCGGTGGGACGCACCGGCAAGAATTGTGAGGAAGGTGAGCTCGTATACTGTTTCCCTTAAAAGATATTGCACTAACCAAACTTTACTTTAGAAATACGTTCACTTAGCGATGTCTCACTGACCGGTCGTCGTTCGTATCTGGCCGTACGTTGGCCCTATTTTTATGACAATAGCGACAAGTTGGGCGCCAAGAGATCTCAGATGGTTAGCTATCGCAACTTTACCAAGAAGCTGATGCCGCCAAAGCCCATCTCAACGCCCAGCACACATTTTGTGATGAAGCTGCTCAATGAGGTGGAGAAGCAGCGCAGCTTCTCACCAGTGCCGTTGATGGGTTCCAAGACGTTCGAGGAACATCATCGTGTGCAGTTCTTCTTCATTGAATTCCAGTTGCGTCCACTCTCCGAACGTGGATTGCTTCTCTACTTCGGCACTCTGAACAACAACCTGGACAAGAAGATTGGATTTGTTTCTCTGTCGTTGCAGGGTGGCGTTGTTGAGTTCCGCATCTCGGGACCCACCAATCATGTCACAGTTGTGAGAAGTGTTCGCATGCTGGCGATTGGCGAGTGGCACAAGATCAAGATGGCTCAACGTGGACGCTGGCTAACCCTTTGGGTGGAGGGTAGCGCCTCCTCGGCCTTGGCACCCTCCGCCGAGGTGCTGGTCGAACCCGATTCGTTGCTCTACATTGGCGGCCTGAAGGATGTTTCCAAGCTGCCGCACAATGCCATCTCCGGCTTCCCGATACCCTTCCGTGGTTGTGTTCGGGGTCTTGTCGTCAGCGGAACTCGCATCGTACTCAACGAAACGAATATCGTGGGTGAGTAAAGGATTGAAGTTCTACCAACATCGAAATACTAATTTATGAACTTATAAAAATTCCATTTCAGAATCCCGCAACATTCGGGATTGTGATGGCACTGCCTGCGGTGGGGATTCCTGTGAGTCCGGTGGTCATTGCTGGCTGGATGAGAAGCTGCAGCCGCACTGCATCTGTCCGGACTATGCCAAGGGCGATCGTTGCGAATACTCGGAGACATGCAAGCTGATACCGTGCAAGAACAATGGACGTTGTTTGCGCAGCGGACGCTGCTCCTGTCCCAATGGCTGGGGCGGATTTTATTGTGAGATTGGTAAGTTGTGGTTCAGTAACCTCCAAGCGTGTTTAATTGAAAGTTTTTGGAGAAGCGCGATAGAAAATATCTTTTTTTTTATACATATCTTTATAATTGCCAACTCGTGTGTCGGTTTGTCATTTCCGGAGGGGGAAGCGGAGTTGCGGGGGGTTAAGATAATTCGTCATCGAATTAGTCAAGCAACAGATATTTAGTTAGTGCTTAATGTCCGTGACAATAACAAAAACAAAAACATCTACAACAACAACAGTAGCTGGGCAACAATGAAAGGCATAAATCATTTCACTTGAAAATCTTTAGCAAAACGAGTTTCATAAATCTCCAGAGCCACAAGTTGAAGTTCAATGTGTCAGCAAAGTAAAAGTTCGTTTTTTTTACACAGAAGCTACGCAAAGATCTTAAAACGTCAGATAACCGATTTTATCTTGGATAGAAATTGCTTTAATGTGAGGTTTTTTCAAACAAGTTTTCAGTTTCGAATGCTAAAAGCAAATGATACCAGGGAAAAAAAGAGAACACAGATCTAACACAGCATTATTATTATAATAATTAGATATATCTAAAGAGAGGGGGAGCTAATGATGAAAACAAAACCATTAACAGCACCACGAATCTTACGGTTCAGCGCCCAGTCGGGTCAAAAAGTGGAAAAAAAAAACTCACCCAGAAATTAGCAATCTAAAGTTTGTGAAAAAACATTAAAAATAATTTGCATTATTTGAGTTGAACGTGCTTTAATAATAGAACAAAAAAATCATTGGAAATTCGACCTATTTACATAGATTGGTGAATAAACAATGCAAAGTATAGAAAATACAACAAACTAGAGCGGAAGCTGTGTGGAATAAATAAATAAAAAAAAAGTGTTATATAAGCAGCAAACAATAAATAGTTAAAGCAAATTAATAATCTTTAGAAAATACATAGTCAATAGTTTTAAAATGCAATTATCTGTTTATCACTATGTATGGGATATTATTCAAGATGAGCTATGGATATTATCTCTCAATGCAATTATGTTGCAGCTGTGAGTTTTATGACTTTTTGTACTGTGGCCAGGCTGGATTATTGAACTGCCAGTTGGCAACTAAAATCAGCTGTCTGGCAGCCTTTCACTTATTAGCAAAGTGAATTAACATGCCACTAATAACAATAAGCCATAAAAAAAGCAAAGCTGGTGAAAACAACACGAAACAACAAGTGCAATCAAGTCGGAGTGGCAGCAGCCAGCAAATGAAAGAAAACAAAACGCAAATTCATAACAAGAATCAAAAGTCAAAGCATAAAAACAAGATGTAGACAACAGATTGGAGTCAGAGGCAGCCCAAAGAAGCGGCAAACGAGATCAGGGACTTGCAGACGCTCTCAAAAGCAAATGGTATAATGAGCTAACACATCTGATAATGATGGTAACACAACCGAACAAAGTATCTACAAGACTTCTACGAACTTGAAATACACTATGCAATTTGTTGGTACACTGGCACACATTTAAGTTTACACCGATTTTATTGTTAACCTACATTATGACCAAGAATACACTTAAACATTGTTCAGTACGAAATGTCTTTAAATGTGTTACACATTTTATGACATAATTTTAATACCCTCAACAATGGTTATGTTAATAATGATGTTGATTGCATTGCAGCAACACTTTTTTGCCGATGCTGTAATTCAATTATACGTTTGTACATGCAATATGTTTAATGCAATTTTAATGCAGCTCCCTCTCTAAACTTGCATCTCTGTTTGCAGCACTGAGCAAGCCGACAACGCCAAGCTTCCGGGGCAACAGTTACCTGATCTTGCCGCCACCTCGCATCCCAATGAAAGACAAGCGTCGAGGGCCTTCGCTCTATGTGCGACCGCGCGAAGCCATACAAATCTCTTTGAACTTCTCTACCATCGAGCCGGACGGTCTGCTGCTCTGGAGCCAACATAGTCAGCTGAAATTCCTAGGTCTGGGCCTAGAGAATGGCCATCTGAAGTTGGCCAGCAATCTGCTGGGCAGCAACAATGATACGGTACACGCACCGGCTAGCGGTTTCATTGCCGATGGCGCCTGGCATGGCACCAGTGTGCTCCTGGATCGCAATCGGCTTGAGTTGCAGCTGGATGGTGAGGTGATATTCACTGAGAGATTGCCCGAGCTTGGGCGGCGTTCATCAACAGCAACACCGACAGCAACATCTTTGCAGCGGCAGCGATCAGGCAGCAAGGAGCTTACGATTAGCTACGAGGATATTTTCTATTTGGGTAAGTTTCGTGGCAGTGTTGCAAAATGTCCCTATAAAAGGGACCAATTTGCAGGGGATTTAATATTGGCGGCAAGCAGTGTTGTATTTTAACAGCACTGTTGTGTTCAATTTTATTCATTTCTTGTGTTCGTGTGTTTGCCTAATTAGTTAAAAATAATCAGTTTGCAAACTTACCTTCGTGTAATTTATAAATACTGATTTTTGTTGTTGCACGTCTGTCAGTCAATTCTCCTTTTGCACTCGCGATGCGCGCTTCACTAAAACTCAGCTTAATTGATTGCTCAAATTTAGCTATTAATGGTACACCGGTCTACGGTGTCGAAAGTACGAGTGTGCACACGAAATACTGTAGGCAAGAGTAAGACAGCTGCGAACTTTCGTCACTGCATGTGATTTATAAGGCGGGGGAGAATCATTGCCTTAAGAGTTACTTAATTCTCCACACTGTGCAATGCTAAAGTAAAATACTTTTCAAGTATACATGACAGGAGCTTGCACATTATTTAATTAATTTACCACCGACAGCGTTTTCACGTATTACAATAAATAAACAACCGCAGTACATGCGCCGCGTATGCAGAAGCATAAACAATTACTAAGCCTTAGTTAATAGAGATGAGCTTCGGCTCAAGCCATAATATCGATTGTAAATATCGCTGTTAACCTGTTGCTTATATCGATATGTTACAGGTGTGCACATGAACAGAGCACTGTTAACGCACAGCTTCGGTTTGTTTTGTTTAAGGAAAATGTAATGATATGTTCATTTTTTTTTTCTTCAACAGGTGGATTCCCCAATCAAGACTCTGTAAGCAAACGGACGCAAGGTCGCTTTTTCGAGCCATTTAAGGGCTGCCTACAGGACATACAGTTTGGAGCAGAGCCGAATGCCGTTATAAGCGATTTCTCGGCGTACCAAGGCGAGAATATTGGCTCTTGTGATTTGTACGGTGATGAGCCGATTGTTCTATAAATTGACAGACGAATCAAAAATTTAAAAAAGCTTAGAGACGAAAAAAACTTGTGTAACCTATTATTCGTATATTTATGTGAATTGCAGTTAAATAATTGCAGACGAAAAATCAAGTTAAACTGTAAACCGAAATCTAGCAGTTAAGTTAAGTTTTAAGTGAATTTATATCAGCAGAGGCCCCCTTCAAAAGGATTGAAAGTATACAGATGGGGTCCTAGCTATATGGAGCAAACGAAATGGAACGTAATTTTGTAAATTTTATAGAAATAACTGACAAAAAAAAAAGGAGAAAAAAAACACAAAACTTTTAGATTAAAAATTTAAATCATTCAATGGAAATGATATCAAAAATGTGGTTTATCAATAAATCGAAAAAGAACTAAGAAATACTTGAACAAAATTGTAGTTTAGGATCTAAATCTAGAAAAAATACCAGATACTTCTCTTACGTAAGTGATATTTAATGTGGAATAATGATAAACATGAAATGAATGAAAAAGCGGAACATTTCGAAATTATCAACTTTTAACTGATATGTATGTACAATATATTGTTTTGTTGAGAAAGTTTTTGTTATGCAAGTGTTAGCATTTGTGTTATATATTAATGTATATCTGTAACTTATGTGTTCTGTACCAAATCTTCTATATACTGCCCTATAACAATTTCTGCCATTTTGATTTGTTCAATTTTTGGATAAAACTCAAATTTATTTAGGTTTAATATTGTTTTCCTGTTATTACTTTACGTTAAACAAGCATAATGCTACTCAAATTGAAGCCATTTAGTTGCCTTGTAGTAATTTAGTGTATAACTCTCGCTATAATTTATTGTTTTTCAAAAAACTACTCAAAAACTTTGACTCTTCAAACAAATTATAAAAATTATACAATACAACAAAAATATTATTCTTATAAAAATGAAATCAAGTAGCGAAATAATATTAAAAATATATGTATATCGAAATATATATATATATATACATATATACAATACTTTATTATACAAATAAATTGCAAGAGTAACAAAATAATGACAGCAAGAAAAAAATGTAACCAAAACTAAATTAAGTATATACTAATAATTTTGAGTTATTATTTCAAAATAAAAAATAGAATGAGTTAATAAGAGCAATATGCTTCTAACATTGTTATCTTTTTACAATAATTATGGGTAAGTTTTTACATTTAACTCTTAATATGTTTATAAATGGCGCTGTGAGACTTCCTAAAATGTGATTTGTATGAAACTATAGAGGAACCTTTTCACAGGGCCTTCGAGCTGCCTTGTGCGATTTAAAGCAACAGCACAAACAGGTATTGGTTTCCTTGTCTTTAGAATCATGTTCCGGCTTACTTAACTTTGAGCGTTTTTGATCTTTTTGACGCTGTTCTCGCTGGGCATATATAGCTTTAGCTAAACAAAATATAAATAGGAGTCAAATACTGTTTATTTATGTTCATTGTTTGTCTACTAACCCATCTCCATGAAACAATTATTCACATTTAAGCCGCTCACTGGAGATGTCTCCAGATATATGAGATTATTATGAATAGCATATTCCTCAGCTTCGAATTTTGTGACTTCACGCACTGCCTCCATATCCGCTTTATTACCAGCTATAACAATCACCAGCTCTGAAGAAACCTTTAAATAGATGATTACGCATTTTAGTTACTGTGTAGGGATTAGTAAGATGTTTATAAAAACATCATAGACTCACGTTATCTCGAAGTTCTATAACCCAATTCTGTGCTTCCTCAAAGCTTTTTCGATCTTGAATATCGAATACAACAATAGCTCCTTTACAATGACTATAGTATGTGCTTAGCAGCTCCCTAAAGCTAAACTCAAAATAAACTATTAGGATAAAAAACTCCGTGTTAGGGTATTTATAACTCACCGTTTCTGGCCTGAGGTATCAAATATTTTAAGCTTGACGACTCCATCAACAAGGCAAACTGTTTTCACTTGAAACTCCGCACCAACTGTGGCCATCGGCTCCGATAACGTTGGCGCCTTATCCGTTAAAAAACGCATTAGTAGAGAAGATTTGCCCACTGCAGCATTTCCAAGCATTATGATATGAAATGTACCTTTCGGTCGCCACGTTGAAAATCGCCTCATGCTGCCAGGTCTGAACTCCTCGATGTTATAAAGCGAACTAATAAAAAGAATTTCCAGCAAACCTATATATAATATATGTTTTGTAGGTATTGGTCCCAGAGAAGCTTAATTGAAGTCATTTATAGATGATTCAACGTGTCATCGTCATATTTCTTGCTCGGGTTTTGCACTCTCTGAATTGCTGATAAGCCTGAAACAACTTTCAGGATAAACAAATAACTAAATGCATGCGTTATTAAAACCGACTTGCATGAATGAGTGCATTAGGAAAAACAGTTTACATATACGTACGCATGAAACTTGGCTTTTGGACGTTCAAGAAATAGATACTTTAGCAAATATGGCATGATAGTAAGATGTTTTTAAGGGAAAAAATGAATCATAAGCGGATTCTTCCATTTGTATCATATTACAATTTTTGTTGAAATGATTCATTAGGATAACAAACTAGATTTTACCGATATGGAATTTTCTGGTTACAAGCATGATAAAGTTTATTTATTTTTTTTCCATTTTACATTATTTGACAGCTGCAACAAGAGCCTGAGTCTGAATTTGGCTGCTCGTGACTTGATCTGGACCTGAGTTCATCAGCTAAACATCAAAAAGCAATCAATATTATATCAAATATTTAAATATTATTTTCACTAACCAATTGCAACAAAAATTTTGCGAACATTTTGACCCGTTTTGGCAGAGGTCTCCATAAATATATAGCCATGCTGTCGCGCATACAAATGCAGCTCGTTCGAACTCATGCACAAATCATCCAACAAATCGGTCTTATTGGCGGCAATGGCTATAACCAAATCCTCGGGTAGCTAAAGCACAAAGGAAATTGTATAAGCTGAACATTTTTGTTTGTTGTAGAGTACAAACCTGTTTGCGTATCTCCCTAATCCAATCCTTGGCGCACACAAAACTATCCTCATCATGCACATCATAGACTATTAGTGCAGCCTGAGCATCTTTATAATACATGTGCGCTAAACTATGCCACCTATCCGTAACAAAATGATATTATATGCCATAAGCTTCCATATTGAATACTAACCTTTCCTCACCAGCCACTTCCCAGGTATCGAATTTGAACGACAGGTCCAGATTTAAGCTAGAAAATGAGGCAACTAGCGTATTTTCCTTAACATTCAGATAGCTTCCTTGTGTGTAGTAGGTAACCAGCGATGATTTGCCCACCGATGCAGCGCCTAATATAACCAGTTTGTAGCGCTTTATCGCCCAGGGCATGGTTTCCCTGAATTTAGCTGGAGCCGTATTGGCTCTTCTAAGTTTTTGCAATTTTACTTTTTCATTTGTAGAGCTCATTTCTAGACTTATCAACTCAAACTAAACTTAACTGCAAGCTTTATTAGCTGTGAGCATATATCCTCATTAAAGCTCTTTGTTATTAATATAAATAATAATGGATACGTTTGATGACAAATCCTGAATGAGTATACCTTATACTTTCGCTGCAATTTATTAACAAATGCTCTTCGAATATGTTGATTATAGCTCCTTTTATTAAAATGGAACTTTCTTTTTGCTTAAAAGTTTGAAACTGTGAACTACAAAAGCCCATACAATTTTGAATTCGATTGTTATATATATATATATGTATATATATACGATTTTTTATTATAAATGTTAAATTTAAATACATACATACAACATAAAAATTTTAAATTGGAAAAAATACACACACATCTGTTAGGCGTCCGTTTTTTTTCTCTCAAGCTTATTCATTGTTGTTTCTGTTGTTGTTTGTTATTTTATGTTTTGTTGCTTTTGCTTGGTTGATCGCTGGTTGATATATTTATATTTATATATTTATAGTAAGTAGATAAGAAATCAAGAACAATTTGTGAATCGAGATAAACAAATGTGAGACTATGGTAAAGTATTTTTCAAGATTTATTTTCATTCTTATTGGTGTTGTTGTTGACGACTTCACTTTATCGACTTAGGCTTCATCTTATTTAGCATAATGTGTTTCGATAATTGTTTGCTTTTATGATAGGGGTAGCATTAAATCTTTGATTGCTAGAATGTGAAATAAAAAAGCTAAACTTAAATGGAACCAAAAATTTATAACTATGAATAATATTTTTCCATTTGTAGTTTTTTTTTTTTTTTCGTTTTTTTGTATTTTCATTTTTCATATGTGTATATATATATAATTTATATAAATTGCAACTATCACACGTGCCCATCGCAGCCTGACAGCCGGATAAGCACACACATTGCCACAGATCGAGGACGAGCGAATCTTCGGCTGCTGATCGGATCTGAACTGAACTAAACTGAACTGATCTTCGGTTTGTTTTTCTTCTTGTTGTTGTTGTTGTTCTGTTTTTGTATTTTGTTGTGTTTTCTTGGAACGCTGCTGAGAACAACTGCAACTGGAATTTCTCTGGTTTTGACACCCATTTCGGTTTTTCAAACTTACATGAAATGTTTAGCTTTACAAACATATTTAGCATGTTACTTAGGTTTTTTTGTTTTAATTTTTATACTCTCATTTTTTTATACAATTCAATTTTAAACATTTCTACGACACGACGTGAACTCTCGAAAACATTTCTCCGCTGTTATTTAAGTTTATTATTATTATAATTATTTAGAATGCGTCATTTAAATGGTACGCATCTGGTTGAGATGAAACTGGAGGAGGTGGAGCTCTCTAAGTGGCGGTTATGAACTATGGGACCATAGATAGAAATATGTTAGGAGCGCTTCTTTTGTTTCTTTTTTTTTATATAAATTTTCGCTTGATTTTAACGGGGCTATGTGGTTTTTATTTAAACTAACTTTTGCTTTTACGTGTTTGTTTGTTGGTTTGTTGTTTCATTTAATTTAATTTATAATTAATATTATCTTTATGTTCCGTTTTGTTTTTTTTTTTTTTGCTTCATCATCATCATTAATTATGAAAATTAAATTGTTTGCCCTTATGAGCCGGCTTTAGTTTTAAATTTTAAATAATTTTTTATTTATAATTATCAGCATAAACTTTTCAAATCTCTCGTTGGAAATTTTATTTTCTGCAATGACAAAAAGCAATAGATTTATAATCTAATTAATTTTACTGTTGGGCACACACACACACCTACAAAAAGACATCACTTGCAGCAGTTGTTCGTCGTTTGAGTTGGTTCGTTTCCATTTGGCTTTATAACAGATCCTTGATTGTTGTCGTTCTTGGGTAGTTTCTTAGCTGCAAAGTATAAATAGCAATTACTAGACAATTCAATTGTTTATCCAATTAGGTTTCCACTTACCAATTGCCAAGAAGATATCATTGACATTCATGCCGGTCTTCGCTGACGTTTCCATGAACAACAAGCCATTCTCCTCTGCATATTGCTTCGCCTCATCGAACTCCACAACGCGAATGTTCGACAAATCCGCCTTATTGCCAGCCAACGCAATGACAATGTTCGGTGAGGCCTGAAACACAAAATTCATAAAAGAGTTAGTAAAACATTAGAGGAAAATAAGCTCAACATTTTTAAATCTAATCATAAAAATTATTAAATGGACTTGGAAAAACCTTCTTCTGGCCTCGATTTGACTCAAATGCAATGGGGCATTAACAATGACGAAAACGATGGTTGAGTTCAATGCACGAGACAGTTTAATAATTGTAAAGCACGAGCACGCAAAACAATGCGAATTGCGTTTTTATGTGAATATTCTGCACGTTATCCACTTGAAAATACATTGAACTTGAAGGCCGTCAATGAGAAAAGAGCCCCATTTTACTTGTAATTGAGATCGCTTAACTCACTTGTTTATGCAGTTCCTTGACCCAGGTCTTTGCACGCTGAAAACTGTCCTGATTTTGTATGTCATAGACAACGATGGCGGCCTGCGCCCCTCTATAGTACATGGGAGCTAAGCTGTGATACCTGCAACCAAATAGAGTTAGATATTCAGTTTATTTTATAAAGTTATATATTAACTTACCGCTCCTGGCCAGCTGTATCCCAGATCTCGAACTTCACCACTGTATCCTCTATGCAAATGGTTTGTGTCAGGAAGGCCGCACCTATCGTGCTCTCCTGATATTCATGGAACTGGCCCTTGACAAAGCGCAGCACCAGCGACGATTTACCCACCGCCGATTCACCAAGTAGCACCAACTTGAACTGGCAACTTTTATTCTGCGATGTACCGTTGGGGCGTTGTGCGGCTCCAGAGCTGGATCCCCCGCTGCGTGGTGTTGTTGCCATTTTGTTGTGTTGTTGTTTGTTTTGTTTTTGCTGTTGCTGGTTGCTGTTGCTACTGCTGATTGCGTTTACAATTTACAAAAATTTGCTGATGTGATGTGTTTTCGGACGGTCAAAGAATACTCCTTAAATTTTCTCTATCTTCCACTTGCACTCTCGCTCTCGGTTAGCGTGTGTGTGTAATCTAAAAAAAAAAACCAAAAGGACAATAAATGTTTTTACTGTGTGATTATTTGTGAGCATTTTGCGGCTGATAAAAAACGTCATTGGCCGCGTGGCGCCTTCATTTGCATTAGCGCTAATCGAAATTAATTAAACATGTTCTTATATCAACAAAACTGAGCGCCAGAGAGAGAAAGAGCTGATTTGAGTAACGCCCCATTAAAATAACGCGCTAGAAAAGTTAGTTTTATAAAAATATAATATAAACGAGAAAACGAATAATCATATTTAAAGCGTTTCTTTTTGTTTTACGTGCGTGATGTAAATATGAACCAGTAAACAGAACTCTTTGCAAGGCCGAAATCTTATCGCACATACATTTATAGTGCACATCTTTAAATAAATACATATATGCAAGCGAACAAACATTCATATATACATATATCGTTGTTATGAACAGCTCATAACTTAAATTACTTATATGCTAACTGAGCGACAAAGTTCAATGTCAAGAATGTGTGAGGAAGATATGCTTGAATGCGGGGAAACATCAAACACACACTCACAAAGTCACGCTAACAAAGTTAATTGCAAATTACACTAATCACAACAGCAACAAGGAAAGCAAACAGCAACAAATAGGGGAAACAACTAAAAATACTTCAAACACGAGCAACAACAACAACAACAAAAATGCGAAACCTTAGAAATGTTTAGGCGCAATTATTGTTTTTTCGCAGTGCTTGCTGTTAGTGCTGTTGGCAACCACAAAAAGGGTTTAAACGTCTTTGCTCATCTGGTTAGATTTTTATTTTTGTGCAAGCGCTCCCATAAAACAAAACACACACAAACATACTCAGACAAATGCAGGCTGTTATCGTTATCGTTATCTTATCAGCACAGTGAGTGCTTTACAAACATAGTATGTAAAGTCAACAATTCGAATGCTAGGGCTACTATAAAAATTTCAGATAAATTATTTTATGACGGAGCTATAAAATAGATACTTTAGGAATTAAAATATGAATTTTTTCAAATGTAGGAATGGCAACACTAACAAACACGTATTCCTCTCTGTGAAGTATATAATTTCAAAACTCAGCGTTGCCAGCTGAGAGAAAGCGAATACCGCGAACAATGATAGCGAGAGCAAGTTCAGAGAAACCTCTACGACAAACACTGTTATCAAACATGTTATTATGAATCATTACTTTTTGCACATTTAGCATGCTTTAAGGTTGAGTTCTAAGCTACGACAAATCTAGTAGCCAACCCGCATTTATGTTTTAATAAATGTCAACTACTCCCACTCCTCCCTTTACAATTAATTCACAGCACAATGCTGAATAGTACAGAGAGATCTGTTCACAGACAAGCCGACAGCTTTGGAAGAGAGCAAAAAGTACAGATCTCGCTGGTGAGAACAAGCTCGAAGCGGATATAGAGGGGACGGGGATGTGGGCGGTCACTGGAATGTGCGACACAAGAGCGCGATAAAAATCAATGCAAAATGAATTATGCAGTTATAAGACGAAAACGAAGCGGAAGGCAGCCAGGAAGAAGCAGTGCAGAGAAAGTGAAATGTCATTATTGTTTGTTGTTTGTGTTGTAGCATTATTAAATTAGGCATCCGCCTCCTAAAGTCGAAGAAAACAACGCAACAAATATGTATGCAGTCGACGCCAATCGTTGGAAAACTTGCTGCACAAGCATTTTGCGTTTTCTATTGTTTGCCGTTTGAGACTCGTTTGAGGTTTTGGCGCTTTCGAGCAAAGTACACACCTAACACAAACACACAGAGATAGCTACACAAATCGAGTTGTCAAGAGCGACTTACACAAATACACTTATATGTCGCTATTCACGATTTACGTTACTCTCTCGGTCACTCTCAATCGGCTCCATGTAAAAAGTGTTCAATTGACTTGTTATTTAATCTCAGTGTTATGACGTCGTTGTGTTTTTATCAGATTTGAGTTATAGACAACTTATTTGAGTTGTTTTTTAATTCGCACAGCTGCAAAATTGCTTCACATTTGAATTGTTCAAAAGATCACATGACTTTAAATGTCAGATATTGTAAAAACATCACCAATATTGCTAACTTCTTAAGCAAATAGAAAAATATACACATACATAAATACCAAATTTCAACACAGCTGGATAACAAGCAAATTATTAATAAAATAAATATAACTTCGATGGTAACAAACTAAACAATATTAACAACTGCCAACGACGAGCAGAAAATAAAAACCGCCGGGCGACCGACCCCTTCAGGGAAAATTCAATAAAAAATAAAACAACGGTACGACGACCAGTCAGGAAATTACCGTAGGCAACACTTGAACAGCTGACGATGCGTCATTCACACAGAAAACAGAACGGCTGACACACACACCATCACACATGCAAGCACACAAAGAGAACAAGTGGCAAAGGGTAGAAGAAGAGAGCGCAACAATACGCACACCATCAACTCGGGCCATTGACATAGAAACGTTTTTATTTAATGATCATTTAACACTTATTTTCTCTCAATTTGTTTTATACCAAATGCAAAGTTTGTAATAACGATACAGCCACATATTCCTTTGACATTTTTGCAGAGTCTTAGGGTGTACCTATTTTTGTAACCAGCATAGTGTTGCCTAAAGTCAACAAGTGTAATTAATACAAAAATTTCCATGCGTAGTTATTTGAAATATGACAAAAACACCAGAATTCAAAATGCAGAAAAATGTGCCACTATAAAGTCCACTATTGGTCTCAAACACGTCGACAAATATTATTTTTGCGCTTTGAGCTGCGTAAGCGTTTTTAAAAGTTGGATACATAAACAGAAGAAGAGTAAAATATCCGATTTGTTTACATTACGAAGAGGCTTTAGACTTCTTTCTTAACAGGGTGAAAAAACAAGAGGAAGGCAGCATGAAGTGGGGGCGTTGTGGCTGGCAAGACGATAAGCGACGATTGTAGATAAATCCGTAGTCACAAACACACACATACGTGTACACTCACAGCTCCACATTTTAAGACGCAAAAAGAATGAACAAAGCATCAGGTATGCAGGGCAGGTTAAGTGCCGTCAGACTTAGCTGATTGCTAGACTGGACCCTCTCATTGTCGCACACCTGTAATTGTATTATTCACAGTTATATGGCCCTTCGGTTATCATGTGAAAACAAACGCACATTTATTGTGCTATTTGTTGCCACTGTGCGCTGCAGTTAAACACCAACACAAATGGAGGCAACTAGTACTGTCTTCTTTTTGCACACGCTTTTGCATGCAACGCACCCAAATTCAGGGCCAGCTATCGCACTCGCTTACTCACAAGCCGAGCGCAGCAGTTGAATGTGTGCGTGTTTGTGGGGCGAATTGATTGCTGCTCGCGCTCTCTTTCTCTCTGCTCGGCTCGCCCGCTATCGATGACGATTGTAATGGTGGACATGAAAATTTTTACACAACTTTCTTAATTAATGGAAAACAACAGCCTTCTGTGTACAAGCATTTATCTGCTCACGCTTTTCGTTACGCACTTTGATGTTAGCTACAACTTTTGCACACTTTTCTGCTGCCACATACACTCTTTGTTTGTGTTTGCCTGTGATTTACGATTTCTTATTTGCGTTTTCGAACGTAGCGCAGTCACGGATACTTGGAAACAAACGCACGCAGACAGAGATAGACAGCGACTGAATCTGTCCCCACGACTCTCTCAGCAGTTTGCAGTTCTTGTTTTTGTCAATTTCGAGGCGTTAAATGAAATGACTGGCGTGACTGGCACTTTATCAGGCGCCGTTTATATTTTGGGTGAAGTCGCGATTTGTATTACTTTAACCAATATATTTTTTTGCAATTATTGACTTGATTATTGCTGAACTTGAATCCACTTACATTTTTATTTAGTGATGTAAAAAAACATCGAAACATTATTATATCGATATTTGCCGCAACGCAAAACAATTTTTCATTCGATAACATCGAAAAGGTGTTACCATTTTATAACGGAACTCCACATGAAGTTTTTATAACCAACTCACACACAAGAATATTATAAAGCTATTAAACTTGAAAATTCAACCCGTTCAGGATAACAAAATTTGAAATTACTTAATTTAAGATTTGATGATAAGCAAGCAACACAAATTAAAATGAGCTTTTATCTTCATTATAATTAAGTTACTATCGAAAAAGGTACCAGAAAAGAACTTTCTTCAAATTCGTAATATCTATTTCAAAACCAAAGTGCTATCGATAGTAGCAGCATTCAACTTTGCGTGCCGTCAATCAGCGTTTTGTTATTACGTTATCTTCAAGAAACTACGTCACCGTCACCCAATATAACCATGTAATTTGGGATTTTATTATGAGTTTGGTCACACCAAAATTACCATTTTGAGTATTTTGTGAATGGCAGTAAATGGTAATAACATTGCGAGACAAGAAGTGAAAATGTCAATCAAAAATCAGAAAATTTAAGATTACATTAAACAATCTACGCAAAGTATCAAATGTTCGGTTAAGCGATCGTGTGAACAAAATTGCATTGATTCTTTTTTTTTATATATTAACATCAACCGCGTCCTGTTGCGAACACCCCTGCACACACACTAACAAACACACAGCAATTGACATTTGTGATCTGTGCAGCGCCTCCTTTACTCTCGCACGCATACACAGACACGCAAACACTGCGGACTGCGGTCTCCCCGTTCCGTCGCCGTTGTCGTAGTTTTCACAGCTGCAACGCAAATTCGAAAAAGGAGTTCGCAAATTTGCAAGTGTCCCGACAAAGCGCAGTTAAATCGCATCGTACTAAATAAACTTATAAAAGGTGCATAAATTATTGATTTAACTGATTTATTTTTTAAGTTTTAATAGTTTCTCACTATAGTATTTAGTTTATTCAATTTTCACAAGCTGTTGCACATACAGTGTATGGGTGTATAATAATAAAATAGCATTTTTTCACTAATCCTGGATGTTTTTTGCACGTGGCGATTGGGCGTGTCTTCCACATATTTTAATAAGAACATATATAAAATATATGTGTATGTATGGAATTTTCCTGTAACACAAATCCGATTCATAACTATATATACATACATAAATAAGAAGTTCATTTTGTTTATACGACTACAGATCATATTCCCACTCGATAACTATTTTATCATGAAATCTGATGCCGCTTTAAATAATTATGTTGTTTATAACCAAGCCAGAGGAACTTCAAACTAAATCAATATACGCGCATAAAGCATACATACACATATTTTTCTTGATAGTTTTGTACTTTCGATTCCTTGCTTTACTTATACTCTCTTTGTTATTCCCCTTTGTAGATGGAGCCTAAGCAACAACTACTTTTAACTGGCTGGCTTAAGAAGTAAGCTGCAACTGGGTGAGCCTCTTGGGGCGGTCATGAGGAGCATGTTCCGTCCGATCAAGAAGATTTTCACGTACATTCAGAAAAATGCCAGCAACGGAACAATGTTTGGCACCACAACAAGCATAACAAAGCCGGAGGATGAAGGCGCCGCCGCGAGCACCAGTGGCATTCACCTCGAGCAGGAGGAGGATAAGGCGGAGCAAGAACTACAACTGGATGATGAGGATATTGAGCGTCAAATAAAAACATCAATTATTGATGCAAGCAAGGTGCATGCAGCCAAAGCGAAACTTGTGCTGCCCCTGCAACTGCAGCTGGACGATGAGCTTGCGGACTTTGCGCACGAGCCTGTTGGGCTAACGAAGGTGGTTTTTGGACAGGAGGAGGAGGAGGAGGACGACGATGATGATCTGGATGAACAGTTTCTGGAGCTGGAGAACTTTCCTAACAATGAGATTATTGTACTAGGCGATCAAGATCTTAACTCATCGCTTGCCTCCGACAACATATCCGAGGATCCGCTGGCCATAGACGACTTTGGGCAAAAGGAGGCCGACGACGAGGAGGAGGAGGCTGACAGCAGCGGCGACTTGATGTGGCTCAAACTGGACACACCAACTACTATAAATAGCAGCGTTCTTCCCGTCCCAGGCTGCAGAAGCTCTTTGACAGCTTCGACTGCGACAGCAGCCACACCCGTTAAGCCACCCACCAGGCGAAGAGAGGAGGAGCTGCGCAGCGATGGTGGCTCCGATTCGGGTCTGGGCAGTGAAAATGATAGACACAACACAACAACGACATTGGCAAGTGTGCAAAAGCCTCTGCGTTCGAATTTGAAGCGTCGCTTGGATGATGACGCCATGGAGCTGGCCTTGCTGCCCATCTCCAGCTGCTCCAATACACAGAAGCGCCCAAAGCGTAGCATCAATTTTGATAGCGTTAAGATCTACTATTTTCCCCGGCAGCAGGGCTTCGGCTGTGTTCCCACTGCCGGCGGCTGTACGCTGGGCATGGGCGCCCGGCACATTGCCTTCAAGACCTTGACGCTGGCGGAGCACGCATCGGAGCTGCGGCGTGCCCATCGCAGCCAAAACCAGGAGCTGCACCAGCAGCATCAGCAGCAACAACAGCAGCTGCAAGCGCGAGGTTCCAGCAGCGACGACAGCGAGGAGTCCGAAGAGGATTATCTGAGCGAGGGCAGCGGCTCCGATGCGGACGATGGCACCAACGGCTTCCTGCAGCCGGTGACGCCCAAGCAGCGACGTGTTCTGCTCAAGGCGGCCGGCGTGCGCAAGATCGATGCCAGCGAGAAGATCGATTGCCGGGACATACGCAACTCGCGCGAAGTGTGCGGCTGCTCTTGCCGCGAATTCTGCGACCCGGAGACATGCGCCTGCAGCCAAGCGGGCATCAAGTGTCAGGTGGATCGCGCCATGTTCCCCTGCGGTTGCACGCGCGAAGCCTGCGGCAACACCGTGGGTCGCGTGGAGTTCAATCCGACGCGGGTGCGCACTCACTACATACACACTGTGATGCGCCTGGACATGGAGCAGCGTCAGAGCCAGGGACAGTCGTCGGCGAACAGCGGCAGCAGCAACGGTTTGGTCTACGGCAGCAGCAGCGTCTCCGGCAACAGCTCTCCAGGCGTCGTCTCACCCTCCGCAGCTGCTGCCGCCTCCGCGCACTGCTTCTTCATGCAGCCGCAGTCGAACTACAGCTCCGGCTATGCCTCGCCAGCTTACACGCCCGAGGCAAGCGTCAGCTTCTACCAACAGCAACAGCCACAGGCGTCACCTGGCTCCAGCGGCACGGCGCAGCAAGCTGGCTATGCCACAATTTATCCACAGCTGGATAGCCTTGATGCTGGCCTATTTGCCAGCGGTAGCAATGCCACGCCCTCCTACGGTGAGCTGCTAACGCCCACGTTCCATCAGACCCTCGGCTATGGCAGCCCTCAGGTGAGTTTGCCTACAAATACAAAAATGCAATTTAATACTACTTTCACTTGAATTGCAGCTCAACTCTTACGGCTTCCATCAACAGACAGCTGCAACTGCTGGAAGCATTGCGTCGCCCGTTGGATTTAGCTCGTGTGCGGTGCCATCGGTGCCGCCATTCGGCATTGCCACAACCACCGCCTCGAATGTGACGCAGTATCAGCATGTGAATGCGTTAGAAACCACCGCCGCCGCCGCCACAATGATTAGCAGCAGCAGCAGCAATAGCAGCATATCCATCACGGCCAGCAGCTGTGCCACTGGCCTGGCACGTCTCGGAGCCGCTGGACCCGTTGACTTCATCAGCCTGAATGCGCCCGTTAACACTTCGTCGCGTTTGTCACAGATCAATGATCTGTTGCAGCACAATCGTAATACCACCGTCGCTTTGGTTGCCGTCTCCGAGGGCTATGCAGCTGTGCGCAACAGCAACAGCAGCACCACCAGCACGAACAATACCAGCACCACCATTGACTCAATTGACACGCCACCCATTGTGGAGGAGGCGCAGCGCAGCTGTATGACCTTTGAGGGGCTGCCACCGCCGCTAGTTAATCCCACGCCAATTGTTGCCGTTCTCGAGCAGCCGCACAAACAGCTACTGGCGGTGTCCACACCGCCGCAGCCACGCCAGCCACTGGATGTCAGCGCCAGTCTGACTGAATCCTTATCGAGAAACTAAGGCAACTAAAGCTCCCGGGATCGAACAATTGGATTAGTTTTTATAGCAATTTTACACAGCAGAAGACTTAATTACATTTAAGTGGGTCGGAATCAAAAAACGAAACAAAAATGCGTGTCTACAAATTATCAGATTTGTTTTTCGGGAACGCTGCACTGCGTCCCCACACTTCTTCCTCGCCTCTGACGTACACAACCGTACTCATCAGGAGCGGCGGGCGTTCCATGTGCATTATCATTGTGATCATAATGCCTGCTCGCCTTGTATAAATCAGTTTTAATTGTTAACATTTTAATTACTTAGCCTTAAGTATATAATGTAATTTTAGACACTTCGTTGCTTAAGTTGGCATCTTAAATAATTCGCATATAATTTTTTTTCTGCAACTACAAAGCAAAATCAACATTGTAATAATCTATTCTATAGCGAAGAAAAATCACCAGCAACTTCCTTATGTCTAGCGTTGTCTCAACGAATTTAAACCAGCTGAGCCTTGAACAATTCATGAAATTCTTTTAAATTATAACTTACTGTTTCTGATTTAAATATTTTGACTCAATAATCAATTTTAATTTATTTGTATGTGTTGCTTTTACTTCAAGTTCATAAAAAAAAATTTCTTTTAATTCCCAAGACAATTTCTGTCGTTTATGTTGCCAGCGTTTCTACTAAGTATTCAATTAGTTATTAAGTTTTCGATTATGACTCTAGCCGATTAACCCACATAAATCAACGACAGCAGCAAAAAAAAACAACAACAACAACAAGAAATATACATGAAATAGTTATAAATAATGTATGCAACAATGATTACAAAGAAAAGCAGATGAGTAAAAATATACAAATAAAAGAAGTAAAGAAAAGCATAAGATGAACTAAATAAAAGTAAAAAGTAATTGCAATTATTTAAATAAATATTGAATATAAAACATCAGTTTCCTATTCTATGTATTAGTTATTACAAATTGTATAACATTGTATATTTGGTTAAAAACTCTCTCTACGCTTCTCTGCCAAGCACATCATCATAGTTGACTCCAATTTGAAGACGTATCTGATCCGTTAATGCAATCAGTTCCAGACTTTCTCCATGCGTGTACTTAGGACTCTCCAGAAGACGTTTCTCAATGCACTTGCGCACCTCCTCTGCCTCGTAGCGCAGCCCACACGAATTGGTATAGTGAAAATCGAACTTGGCATTGGGCAGCGGCCAGAACTCGGGCGGATTGTTGGAACGTGTCAGCTGCGTGCAGCACCAATAATTGGAAAGCTTAAAGTGTGGGCGAAAGTCACTGATTACAAAACTGGTTTGAAATGGGTAAGTTCTGCGATAAGCTCACCTTAATCTCGCCTTTGGTGCCCACAATAATCGCATCATTCTCCAGAAACTCTTGACCCGTGACAATTGCCATCAGACGACGATTTTCACCATAGTCCACCAGAAGTTCAGTTTGTACATCAACGCGATCTGCATTCAGCTGAGTGCCACTTGGAATGATTTTCACGGGCGCCGTGCCAAAGATAAACTGTCCCAGCTGCAGTGCATAAATGCCCAAATCCATGGTAATGGAACCACCCAGAGCACGGCTGGCAACGCGCTCCTCATTGGCCAAACGGAAACCGTGCTGCAACTTGACCAGCTTCACCTCGCCAATGCAATCGCTGAGCAGCAGTTCACGCAGACGCTCATAGCTGGGAAAGAAGCGGCTCCACATGCCTGCAGAGTGTGAGGAATTATCGTCTTTCAAATAAGTTACAGCTTACCCTCCATGAAGAAGAGGCCACGCTGCTCCGCCAGAGCATAGAGCTCCCGTGCATGTTTTAGGCCCAGGCAAAGTGGCGTCTCGCACAGCACATGCTTGCCCCTTGACAGCATGAGACAAACGACAGCATAGTGATAGGGATTCAGGGTGCCCACGTACACAACGTCCACCTCACGGTCCAGAGAGAGCGCCTCAAAGCCATCGTAGTAGCGGGGTATCTGATTACGTTGTGCAAACTCCTGGGCACGTGATCCCTCCACATCTGCCACGGCGAGCACAGCATGCCGTGATTCTTCAATTGTGCCCAGTGCAGTGACAAAGTCCTGGGTTATCCTTCCAGCTGCTGCAATGCCCCAATTAAGTGTTTGACTCTGCATAGTTTTGCGTGCTGTCTGCTCGAAGTCGTTGGCATAACTGTTTGTAGGCGGATCTGGAACTCGGGTGCGCCAAGTGGCCAACCTTATCAGAGCCTAGCATCTGCATTGACTGCAATTTTTTGTCATTGCATTCTCTACTGATAACATGGGCCATAACACGGGCTGCTCGTTCTCACAGCTCTTATACAAATACTTATGTACAAACCTACAAACATGTATGTGCATTGCAAATATGTGTTTTTAATATAAAGTACATTGTATATTTTCCCGATTAGCTTTTCATTCTATACAATAAGGGGTTAATCAGTTCACTTTGCCAAAAAGGTTGCTTATTTAAATCAGTTTGTTGTTGTAAAAATAATTATTTAAAATCATCTTGAAGTCACATGTCTTACTTATCAAATCTTATCGCTTAAATGACGAGCCCCTTTTTTTGTAAGTGATAACAAATTTCCGATCCAAACAGAAACCGTATATTGTTACATAACTAAGGTCAATAGGTTTTGTCAAGAAGGCAAACAAGCTGCTAAAATATTCAATAGTATACTAAAACTTGACCTACACAAAGTCAAAACATGTAAATTCCATTTCCTATTTTGTAATCAAACTATTACTTATTGTTTTAAGTGCTTACTTTACAGGTTTTTAATTGTGATAAGATAAAACGTATATGCCATTTCATTATTATAAAATCATTTTTAAATACATATTTCTTTATTCCTCATCATATTTGTTTAGCACACCGATCTGCTTCCTGATCGTATCCTCAATTTCGGCAAAAAGCAAACTATCCGCATAGCTGACAATCTTGTTCTCCAACTCGCCAGCGAGTATGGATTGACGCACTGCCTCCGCCTCGTAACGCATGCACTCCGAGTTGCCATAGTTGGTGGCATACTTGCCCTTGGGTGGCAGCCACTCCTTTTCCTTGCCATCAATGTCGATTATCTTGTTGGGGGACCAGAAGTCAATCAACTAGAAATAAATAAAATTGATCAGTCAAATGCTTTGTCTATAAGGTTCGTGTTCGTTTTTTGTTGAAATCGGATTTTGACGTCATAAAAACACTTGAGGTTTAATCACTTGCCGGCAACGTGAACAGTTATCATAATTGTGACCAAACAGAGGAAGAGAGTCGATTCAAAGTGAGCGTTCTTATACTAACCGTTACTTGTCCTTTTGTGCCCTTGATGATTGCCTTGTTGTCCAGCTTTTCTTTTGAGGAGATGCGCATCTTTGCAGTACGGCCACCGCTATAGATGAGAGTGGTGCTCACATCATCATCGATGCCCTCGCTATTTGTTTGGCCAGTGGATTCGATTTTCTTAGGTGGCTCCTGGAAGGCCCACTGCGATACTTGTATGGTGTAAATGCCAAGATCGTAAACGACTCCGCCACCCAATTCACGTTTTCTGAAAGGAATAATACAAATTTCACTAGTTTCTTTTAACCTTGAAGTTTTCCACTTACTGAAGACGCTCCACAGCTGCTAGGGGAAAACCAAAGCTAACATTCACTTCTTTGATCTCGCCGAGGGCACCGGTTTGGATCAGCTGGCGCACATGCTGATAGGAAGGAAAGAAACGCGACCAGACGGCTTCCATGAAGAAGCGCTTGTTGGCCTTGGCTGCAGCCAACATTTCCTCCACCTGTTTTTTGTTCATTGCCAGCGGTTTCTCGCACAGCACATGCTTGCCATGCTTCAGCATTAACAGGGAGACCTCATAGTGCTGTGGATTCAGCACACCAATGTAGACAACATCTGCAAGGGGATTCAGGATTAACAATCAATTGGCAGCTTGATATAAAAGAAACTCACCAACATTTTTGTCCTTGGCCAGCTCCTCATAGCTGCCATAGGCATTTGGTATCTCGTGCTTCTTGGCAAACTCCGCAGCACGCTCTTGTGCCCTTGCAGCCACCGCAACCACCTTGTGATCACTGGCTGGCAATGTACTTAGAGCAATAACAAAATCCTCGCTAATCTTGCCAGCGGATGCGATGCCCCAACGTATAAGTTTGCCCGACGACATGTTGAACGTTTCTAATTAGGCCTGCGAATGAGTTCTTTATTAAATATATAAACGTCTAGCAACTGTTTTAAGTCTGCGTGTTGCTATCAGTAGGGAGAGAGAGAGAGAAAAAGAGAGAGCCAGGTAGAGAGATTCCCGATAAGGTTACCACTTCACTGGATGCCCTTTGCAGAGGGTATAAAAGCTGACCTTCCCACTGTGGTTTGTTGGTTTGGAGTTTCCAAAAGGTTTCGTTAACCTTTTTAATGACAATTATAATGTGATACTTGTAACGCACATACAAACATTGTTTTATTAGAGTATTTACTGAACGAGCCCCTGCCTCAATCAAGCAAGTGTATCTATTCTACCTATAAACTCATTTGTTATTCTGACTCACTCACACACACACACACACACACTGTGCACATATTTACGTAAGTATATATACAGAAAACACTACAGATTGTGTATTGATAGCGCGTTAGTTTTTATATACATACATATGTTTACAAATGCAACAGGTGCAATGCAAGGCGTTTTATTGCTAATTCAGAAATAAATATGCAAATGGTAATGCATGCAAACATTGTTTAAGCTTACCTTACACTTGAACAGGTAGCACTGTCTTTCTAACAAAAACTTTCCGTCCTGTTGTATAAATGCGAAGCGGCGAAGATATTGCAAACGACAACAATCAAAAGTTTATTCTGTACTTTAACAGTGGCATAGCAGAATTAATATTAAGCAATATTACTTTTAATCTGTGACAACTTATATAAATCGCAAGTTTTGTAATTATAGCGCAATTTTGTTAAATTAATAAGGTAAATTAAGTTTCCTAGATTTAATGTTTTCTTTCCAATAGGAACACAATTGAATAAACCGCTGTTGATAGCATGTCATTCGCATGTTAACGTAGCATCAAACTTAACGAACCTATGCAGCAATTGCTCCACACTTGACAATCTGCCCACTTAATAGATGTTCAGCAGCCCTGGCTGTGGTTCTGTGCGCGTTGCAAGTAAACTTTTGACTGCCTTGTTTTCTTAACTTTTCGCCCATCTGTGCGATAAAAAATCAAAGTTATTGCACGGCAATACGCATTGCGCAACACATACGGCTGGTGTGAACGTAGCAATTTGCTAAAACGCGTTTATAAACATGTCAGAGCGCTCCAAAGGTGACGTGTCGTCGCGCGTCAACAACAATGCAAATCGGATAGTAAAAAATCCACTGCTCAGCGCTTCTGTGACTGGATTAAGCTATGATGACTATCCCAATAAGCCGCTCCTGCTACCAGCTGCGCCACCCGTGGTGCATGCACCGCCCCCGCAGCCAACGACCGCTCTCATCGCTGGCATTCTCAATCGCGGTAAGTGTGTCAGCAACGCGAGAGGTGGAGTGACAGAGAGAAACAAAGAGGGAGAGAGAAATTGTAATACCGAATTTAGGCCGCAGTTCAATTGACACTTGTTGCTTCTTTTTTGATTGCTGTGTTTTGTGATAAGCGTTAACAGTTTCTGGTACAGTGGCCGCTTACATATATTTTAAACAGCCATGAACCAAAATTGAATAGTGTTTAAGTCATACTTTATTTTTTGGAGTAACAACTATAATTTGAATTGGCAATGCTTCAATTGGCACAATGTTTTAAAACTTTCTTAACCTATTCCATGCTACGTGTAGAGTGAGAGCGATATGTAGGCATGTCAAGAGTCACCTTGCGCCGCTTACAACACCACACAATGCTCCACACGAGCAACACAATGAGCAGCAGCAGCAGGATCGCGCCCAGGCTAATGGCCGCAATAGCTGCCTCTGTCAGGACCACATCCCTCACATCAATGTTAATGCTGCGCTGATTGCCCGCCGCATCGAAGGCAGTGATGGCCACCTTTGGTTCACAGCAGGAGGCCATATAGGTGGCCTTCAGTGGCTCTGTCGTTCCCGCAGTGTAGTAATTGCGATAAAAGAGACCCTCCGGTGGTGTTGTTTGCAGACGCAACATGCCCGACTGCCAGTCCTGTGCGGTTATGTCCAGTGTCCAGAAACGATCCCCACAGCTCTGGCCATCCGTTGGACACATAGTCGCAACGATTGCCAAACTCCCAGGCAAGAGTGGGACCAGTGAAATCCTTCATAATAAACACATTGGCATTAGTCTGTTTTGTAATGTCATTTGAATATAAACAAGAAGACAAACCTGTGCTTCAATACTGGATGTCACCTTCAAGCTAACCGCCAATGTGGCCGTCTCGGCTCCATAGCTTGTAAAAGTGATCCTGTCGGTCGTTCCCGAAGGTGTTCCAGCAGGCACCAAGACAGTCAGACGCACAATACTCGTCTCGCGTGCTCGCAAATAGAAACTGCAAAAGAGATATGATTTGAGTTTGATCCACAAGTACTCAACCATTTTGTACTCACCTCGTTGGGTTGAGCTGCACAAGGAAACGACGCTCATCCGTCACCTGCACCGTTTGATAAACGCGCTCTGCCCTCATATTCGTTACCTCAAAGAGCAGTGTGGACATTTGTCCTGCAGTTGCCAACAGCTGAGACTGCGTGCTGAGTTCAACTTTGGTGCCGCAACGTTGCTGCAACATGGCATTCAAGCTGGCACGTTGCGATGTGCCAGTGGCAGCTGCGGACTTGGTCTGGTTAAGGCTTGTCGCCGGCTGCACCACCTCCGTTTCCGAGAAGGTTTCCACTTCGCTTTTGGGCGAGTCCACATCGCTTTCCAGCTTCTCCCGCGTGTTTGGAAACTGTAGCTTGGCCAGCCGTTCCACTGTCACCACAGGGCTCTCTTTGCGTCTATTTGAATAGTAGCTATCAATGCGTTGAATTATATCACCTGCAATTGTTAACGATTTACGCATCAAAATCTTTCTTTTTCCCCTCGTGTCACGACACGCTCTCAACACTGATTTAAGTTCTACACGTTTTGTTGTTTTTGGCAGCAGAATTGTACGGATGGGATGCTTGGTTGGTTGATTGGTTGGTTCGTTGGCGTCAACAATCAACAGAATGACGCTTTGTTGTCGCCTTCAAGGTTGATACGGTTATCAGTTAGGCAGGCCCCTTATCACCAAAGCACAGAGTACCAGTTAGCTGGGAGCGCATCTTATTTAAATTTTCTTTCTATTTAGTTTTAAGCGACAAGCGCGGTCGCCGTGTTGCTCTTTACACTTATTGATTTGCTGTGTTAATAAACAACTCACCTAGAAAAACGTCAGCTTTCCGTTCGGCGCGTATAAAAACATTGTATTCGTCATAAGGCGATTGTGGCGTCAATTGCAGCTTGAGGATTGTTGCCTTGCGCAGTTTGTTAAGCGGTACGTAGGCGTCAAGTTCATCGTTGCTCGCATTTCGTGTATCGTTAGTAGACTTGAATTTAACCAGTTTTTTTTAAATTGATGTCTATGCAAAAATAAAATGCACACAAAAACAAATTAACAGGTGCTTTTTGCCATTCACTGTACACGCGCTCACAGCTGTTTGCGTTGAGCGTTGCCAGACTATCTTCACACACATTGTGTAAAAAAAATAATTATTGAAGTACATTAAGTGAATAAAATAAATGACTACACATTATTGCAGTTACACATGCAGCCAATTGTGCAAGCCGTTATCATTCACAGCAATTATTAAAAAAAAACAAAACACATAGGCAACAGCATGCGCGCTGGCAACTCTGTGACTGTTGTGTATGTTATGCAGCAGCTGCTTTGTGGTTTGTGTTTTTGCTGTTTGTTGTGAAAGACAGGTACTTCTGCTAAATACTTAACATAAAAACCATTGTTTCGCATTGTGAAATCAAACAAATTATTAAACAATTACATGCTACCAAAGTGTTGCTAAAGCCTCGTTAATTTCGTCTCAAAAACCACTTGCCATTTGACATGGCCTGCGGCGTAATATTGTAAATTTCGATTCGTGTGCATCATCAACAGTCGCAGTCGATTTTGCTCATGCCACTTTTGAACTTGGCCATGGCAGTGGACAAATGCATGCTGATCGACTTGTGTGTATGTATGAACATATACATTTGTTTATATATAATTGACTATTGCTGCAACGCCGTAATTTTGGCAACAATTAAATAATCATTTACAGTGTGCATGTGTGTATGTGTTAAATGTTTTGGTCATTTCCTTATTTAAATGTGCCCTAATAGGTTGCCTATTGGTTTTACAAAGTGTGGTATGCAATATTTTCTATGTTGCGGCAGGCAAAGCGCTAGCAACTTCAATTGATTTGTTCAAAAAAAGCGATGCTTGTGTGCGTGCATGTGTGTGTGTGAGTGCGGACTTTCAACGCTAACACTTTTAACGTAAGCGAAATAACTTCCGCAAGCTCTTTTATAACTGTGTTTGCGTACTTATTTATGATTAGAAAGCAGTGCAAATATTTGATGTAAAACTTTGTAGTGTGGTATATTAATAAACAACAATCAATAAAGGAATCTGTAATTGCTTCAAAGGGTAGCTTCTTTTAAATACGTTTTTTTTTTATCAGTCTGTCAATCTACGCTACCTACTTTTAAACTTATGATAGAAAGTGTTATAAATGAGCTAAAAAAAAATTTTCTCATTCCGAAATTGCCTTTTCTTATCAGTGTAGGGTATGTAAGCTTCTACAGGCTGAAGTAAGCTTTTATTAACATATTACTATTTTTTCGAAAAATAATCTACTAACATAAAGGCTATTGCGATAAGCTGCCATTCACAATGGAATCTGTGCTGCGAATGACAATTCGTAAATTTTTGAGTCATTATTGCCTTTTTGTCTGACCGCATAATTTGTGTAATCTGTCTATAATATAGAGAAAATTGTGAACTTTACTCGCCACGACGTGGCCATAGACGTTTGCAGTATGATTAATTCAAGAGTCCGGCTATTAAGTTTGAAACCAATTTGATAGCAATTACCTATAAGGGTACACGTAAAATATGATTAGTAAACAGTAACAATTTGTGCTGAATAGCTGAAAGTTGAGTTAGCCAAGTGAAAATAAGTGCATAACAAATAGTACGAATCTTTGATATACTTACGCGTAAAACAAAACACAAAACAAAGGACAATAAGTGCAAAATCGAGTTAAACTTGTGCTGAGGATTGCTTAGGAACTATATATTTAAAAGTAGTTATAAGCCGTGTGTGTATAATCTCTAGTTGTTGTATTTATTGTAGACCCTTAAAGCTAAACATTTATTACTTTATTTGTGTAAAACATAAACATATACAAATATGTGTATCTGGTAAATATATATTTGAAGAAATTCTTTTGTACTACAAGTTATTGTTACGTTTTAAGCATTAAGCTAGTGTTTATGTTAAGGAAAGCGTTGGAGAAGTTACTTTAGGGTTTTTGGCTATATATGTATGTACATAAAAAATATCAGTATGGAATAGGGTAAGGCGGATTGGTTAGTTAATATAGAACTTATAGCTAAACACATATAAATAAAAACAGTTGACTCTTGAGACATTTTACAACACTGGCATTAGTAAGAGATAGAACGATATAGCGTGAATGAGTTAAATTAACATAAGTAGTATGAATATATATATATAGTTAGCTACAAAACGACTTAAATCAAAGCTAGCCTAGGCGTGGCCATACAAAAAAAATGCGTATGTGCCACTAAATTGAAGATCCCTTATTGTTGAACCCGTACACGCTGAACTCTCATACAACACTACTTCTAGTATGAGGTTCAACCCTGTTTATCTAATTTCTGCTGCTGCTGCTGCTTCTTCTTCTTCTTCCTCTTCTTAAAATCCAACTACATACTTGGTTAGTATTTAAAAAGAGTGAAATAGCATATTTGTGATGTGGGTTAATGGTTGAACTAACCACCATTGGGCGTTGCCAGTGTGGCACGTCGCATATTGGCGTCGATGCGCACATGCAGACTGGATAGCGTCGTATCCACTGGTAGATCCAACTCCTGGGAGCCCTGATATGCATCCGAAACGAGCGTTAGCTGCAAATTAGAGATTTGAGAAGAGGTTTAGCTATTTAATGGTTGTTGTTGCTTGGAATGTCTAGTTTCCTTTCTATAAACAAATTTGCCCTTCACTTTTCTTTCCATAACCTAGTTTTGCACAAAGATGCAACATCATCGGCAACAACAACAACAACAAGTCGCTTCGTGCTCTTGAGCACCTGCCCGTAAGGTAATCCAAGCTGCTATTTGCGTCTCACTTGGTTGCTTGGGCAACACTTGTTGCTGTATCTGCTGTTGCTATTGCGGTTGATGTTATTGTTTTTGTTTGCTGCTACTTTCAATTTCAACACTTGGCAGCAGGCTGGCTAGCTTTAAAACTGCCTTTTAATTACACTAATAACACAACGTTGTTGTTGTTGGCTCTTTACCGTATTGCCCGCTATGTGCTGTCCATGCTCTGTGCTCACAATGTGTATGATTTCGCCGCCCGAACGTATGGCCACCTCGCCGAGTATGCCACCCACAGCCTCTTCGGTTTCATTCTCAGTCGCCGAACGTTCACCGTACCACAACATAAACAACTGCAAAAAAATAACAAAAGAGAAAGATGAAAAGCACAACCAGTTAAGAGTGGGAGCAAGTAACAAAATCAATATGCATTCCATTTATGTGAGCTGGAAGCTTTCAATAAGCTTATTCGCATGCCGTTAAAGCTCTTTGTGTTTACTTACGCGTATGCGCTTCTTTAGTAGTGTAATTGCTGCATCTTGAACCATTTCGGTGTGCGGCGGTACCACAGCTGTTGAGATAAAGATGGCGCTGTCATAAGGCACCAGTTCGGCCGCTTGTAACACGCCCACAAACGCATTGCCGCCCTCGTGCTCTTTGGTGCTGTTTAAGCCCGCAATAAATTCGCGTGTGTTATTGAAACTAAAAGCAGATGGCACACCTGAAAAGAACAGATTTCGATAAGCGGTAAATTTGCAATGCTGCTTAACATATTTGTTGTAAAGCTTTTCTTCTACTCACCAGACTCATTCAGCGTGACGAGCACAATTTTGATGTTAATATTCTTGTCCTGCAGCGCATCAATAAACAGTCGTTTGGCCTGATCCAGTGATGCCGCCGATGGATCCACAATCACCGCCAACGGCATACGTATATAAACATCCTTGATATAGTTGCGCAACTGATCAGCGGGCAGTAATTCAGGCTTGGCCAGATGTATATGCTTCGATTGTTTGCGTGGCGCCGGCGTCGTCGTCGTTGTTGTTGTTGTTGTTGTTGACGTGGTTGTTGTAGTAGATGGTGTTGTTGTTGTTGTTGGCGTTGTGCTAACCACTGGCGGAGCATTTGTGGATGGCGTTTGAATGGGCCAACCACCAAAGCCGGCAAAACCACCAAAACGTGCCTCCAACACAGGGAGCGGTGCCTCCGTTGTTGTTGATGCCTTTACAGCGGTCGTGGTTCGATGCTCGACGCTGTCCACCTGTTCCTCATCGTAGTACTCATCGGAGCTGGGCTTAAACGGCTTGGCTCTGTTCTGTGTGGGCAGCTGCTGAACATGCGCCTGTGGCTGAGCTGGCTCCTCTTTCGGTTCACTCATGGGCCGCGTTTGGTGCTCCATCAACGTATCCTCCTCAGCATAGTCACCGCTGTCCACTTGGGGATACCTTTCCGCCTTGGCTTTGCGCACATACTCCGGCACTGTGGTCGTTGTGGCTGGCTCCTTGTGCTCTTCGTGGTGCTCCTCGTCCTGCATCTCATCGTAGTACTCCTGCTGTGAGCTCTTCACTGGCTTGTCTGCTTTTGTATCCTTTTTCGCATCCTCCATCACCTCAGCTCCTGTATTCTCATCATACTCTGCGGTGGGAGCAACTTCAGCGGCAGCAGTTGTGGGCGCCTCAGTGGTCACTCTATCTGTGGTTGACTGCTGCTCCATGGACTCCAGTTCGTTCACCATCTGTACGGGCAGTGAATTCTCATCGGCTTCAATGCTGTTGCGATGCTGTTGGGTTTCCGACTCAGCTTCGCTCTCCTGTTGCGACGGATCGTAGATGTCGTCACTGCTGCTGTCACCTTCGCTGCCATAATCCTCGTCCTTGCACTCCACTGGAGCCTGCAGCAGCGTCAGCAGCAGCAGACCCAGCAGGCAGAGACTCGTCCGCAGTATCATTGAGATGCTATCTGTTTTGGGGTGGTTTCTTTACTCTTCTGCCTTACGTCTCCCTTGAATCTATCAGCATCCAAATCAATCTGCAAGCAACAAACAAAAATAAATGTCATAAATCAAACATGTTTTTGAAAGCTACCAAATGCGAGTTTTGATTGATTGCCGCTCATTAAATTGACGCAATTATTATAACTATTTATATACATTTTTTTTTTGTTAAATTACCGTTGTTTTCATAGTTTCGACACTTTCGCAATGCGAAAAAGTGAAATGTGTTTACAATTATCCTATTATTCTGCCATTAAACTCATTTTAAATAATTATCGATAATGGTCCAAAATGTTTTATGTTTTAGCGAATTTTCGCTAGTTCTAATTATAGAGACAATTAGAGAGAGGGAGAGTAAAAATATGGGACTAATGGGAATTATTAATGAAGCCCCATTATAGAATGTGAAATTAAAATTGTGGGAATTTTATGTGGTTAATTTTTGTAAATAATTTAATTTAAATATTTGTGGGGGAAGTCCATTTAATTTATTATTTATTTGCTGTATAACTGCAATACAGTTACTATCATCAATTACTTTAGTAAGCCACTCTTCAACCCACCGTAAAAATAATACGTGGTATTTAATAGTCTACCAACTCACAAAATTGCTGTTAATAAACTCTAGTTATGTGGGGGCAAAAAAATATAAAAAACAATCCGCTTACTACGCACATTTTTCAGCGTGAAACTTGATAAACTCCAAGCGAGATAATTTCCAAAAGTCATGTTCATGAACATGAGTCAATGTAAAACCAAAAATACTTTAACAATGTACAAGAAAACAAAACAAAAGAAAGACAACTAAAACAACAAATAAAATGCAGTGTTAACACAATTTTAATGCTAGTGAAAAGTTTTCTTTGCCAAAAATGAAAATAGCTCGAAACGGCAGCTAAAAAAAACCTCAAAACCCGTCAATAAATTGAGTAGCGTATTAGAAACATGTATAAAAAGATAAAAAAAAAACACAAACAAATCAAAGATATGGTCAAGGTTTTTTTGGCTGTAGTATTTGATTTTAGCTTTTATCTAAACCTGCTGCTGCAGCTGAGGAAAACGAAGAGCAGCCGACGACGACGCTTGAGACGTTGACATTAGCAAATGATTAAAACGTGAGACGCACAAATGCAGCTAAAGAAACAAAAGCAACAACCAAGCCACAACATTGACAGCTACTTTATGAAGACATGTATTTATTAGGCCCCAAAGAGCCAAAGCTAAAACCATAATTAAATAAAACTGAAATGCCTGCACTCGATTAAACCTGACAATTTTATGGCTTTCAATGCGCCGTAATCATAAAAACTTGAGGAATTTTTATGCTTAAACTTTACAGGGTATCTTTAAACCTTCGCAATTTGCCAATGTTGTTTCGCTCAATTTGATCAAGTTTTAACATTCAATTAACTAAATGCAATTAGCACTTGGATTGCGCGTCATGCAAACAACATCTTTTAGATATACCTTTTATTTATTTCTTTTTATTTACTTTTATTATTATATATTTTGTGATCAATGCATTTTGCGTCTTGTTTGAATAACAAATTAGCAACAAATCAATTTGAATGATTGATTTCTTGGCTCTTCAGTTTTTTTTGTTGTGTTGTGTGTGTGTGTCTCGTGATGTGTGCAACAACGTGCTCAACTCATCCTAACAGCTGTCATTAATTAACAACATGCAAAAAAAAAAAAAAGAAGAAACATATAATAAAACAAAAAAAATGTATAATATAAAAGAGATCCACAAAACTGAAATGTTAAGCCGTTTTCGTAAACACATGTGGAAATTAATTGAGTTAAAATATTCTGCGTTCGTTTTTTGATGCGCACGCAGCGTTTTTTTATTTTTTCGACTTCGAAAATTAATTTGTACATTTATCAGGCGTTGCAAGGTCAATGCGCATTTTTTTGGTAGCCGGTTCGATAGAAAAGAGACAGAATTTGAGGCCTGGCTGTTGCCATGACATAAAAACTAATCGAGAATTAAGAACTTGCAGTTGACATTTTTATAAAGTTATTCAAGTGGAATGCAGTTCCGCTTTTTAATTGTTGATAAATCTTCACTTCTTTCATTCATGAATCCAAAGCAACTTATCTAAAGTATTTTATACCACTTGTGCTGCATTTCTGCACGTAGTGCTTGACTAGAAAACTAAACTAATCTGTTGTCAGCAAAAGGTGCTTAACTGATTACAATGACTATTATTCTTACACATTTTTAGTCGTCGTTTTTAGGCGTGAAATAACTTGCTTACATTGCTAATTGTTAGTCACGCAACTCATTTTGACACTTGCAAACAATGTTATGGGCACAGATATGATTATTAAAATTGCATACGGCTGGATGAACTAGCTAATCATTGACACAACTTTATTAAACAAGTTTTAAGCGGTCTTTACGATTAGATATGTATATAATTATTTCTTGAGAATTAAATTTGTTGAGCTTGGCTTTTATTGCATAGTGTTTTACATCTTAAACACATCTCCACTGAGTAAACCACATTTGTATCTGGCAAAACAATTAAGTTTACGTGCCATCACAAAAAAAGACCACAAAACCTTCAAATCTTTCCATCACTCAAATGAGACGTGCTTATTTTAATTAACAACAACGACCAGAAAGATCATCATCAAGATCTTAACTCTCTTGACATCAATCAGATAGAATTTAATATTTTTCACTTTTCGATTGCAGTTGACGTGTTGATTGTTAATTCTACCAGCGAACGCAACAAACTGAACAAATCGAAATGAATCGCGTTGAGTTGAAGTGTGAGATCAGACTGTAATTTGTTATTTGTTTGTTATTATTTATAGGCAATTTAATTTTTAATTTAAGAAAGAGAACAGCACAGGTTACAAAACTGGCTGCGGCAGTTTCAGTTCATCATCAATCAGTAGCGGCAGGTGATATTTTCAAAATGCCATATAAACAAATTAGAAACGCGCAATTATTCGAGTTCCCTGTGTTGTATTCTCTCTGGCCAGGTGGGTGGTTTTGTGGGGGCACCAGAGGGGGCGGGTAATGTTATTCACATAGCGCGTAAGCATTTGAGATATGCGCTATGATTTTTATATCACTTGCTGCCTGCTTTTTTTTATAGCCCGACAAATTAATGAAATATAATTGCAAAAATTATAAATTCAAATTTCGTTTTAGTTGACTTTTGCTATACCCTTAACCTAAAGGCTGAAAAGGGGTATAGCAATAGAATATACTCTACAACACTAGTCAAACATTCACAAAATATGTTAGGAAGGCTAAGATCATAAATTAATTCTGTTTTTGTTGAACTTTCTAACTTTCTCACCAACAACTTTTTACAGGGCATTTTCTAGTTAATCACTCTACAATACTTTGTTGCTGGTTTTCTAGCCAAATTGCGTTTGTTTCTGAAACGCAAACAACACAAATTGCAATGGCAATAATAAAAAATACACTCAATTTGTGGCAGTTCTAGTATATAGACGGCATTTTTGACCCTTCAGACAAAACCCACGCGCCAACTTTTCAAACAGCATTAGCATTTACGTAGTTATTGTTGATATTTCTTGACATTGAAAACGCAGTTAATTTTGTAAATGATTTGTTTTGTTTGATCATCATTGACTTATTTCATTGTATTACTTTTGCGTCTGTGATTTATATTCTGACATTTGGCATTTTAAGCACAAAATTCTTTAAGGTCTTTTTGTTGTTATTAATATTGGTTCCACTTGCCTTTTGGTGCGACTTCTTGTTGACGTGGCGAGCTGGACGCTTAAAATTGCATATATTAGCAATAAATTGCGAGTATTAATAAATAGTTAAGTTTGTTCAAAGTATGGATAGTTGAAACTGGGTGCTGGCAAACAAATGACTTAGGCAACGAACTTGTTTATCAGCCGGATTTTTCTTTCTGTACTTTGTATTGAATTTGTTTAATATGTAAAACGCCTGCACTTTATTTATGTATTTTGCGCACTTCTTTGCATTGTTCATGAATTAACTCGATTATGCAAAGCAATACTTGCACTTTATGCACTTTTTTGATTACAGACAGGCCCAAAAAATATATATTAAACACGCACACACCGAAAAAACTCAATATTCAACGTGCTTCGTTTGTTGTTGTTGTTATTGTTGTTGTACTTGTATATTGATTAACCCGTTTAAATGATTTTTGCTCTTGTTGGTGGCTTGTTGTATTATGTTCATTTAGTTGAGACACACACGTTGCGTATAGTTGTTGTTACTCTTACGGTTGCTGGTTAAGCTTGAGCTGTTTCCAACACTTGCGGCCGCGACAACGTCTCAAATGAAACTGAAAGCAGACACACAGAAACGGGGCGACCAACGAACAAACCAAAACCAACTCAGCACAACACCACAACACAACACACAACAGCGCTCAGTGTTCAGTGTTCAGTTTTCAACTCAACTTGTCTCGATCAGCGCTGTCGACGCTGACGCTTACAGCCGCAGCAGCAGCAGAAACAGCGCTCAGTTTCATTCGCTCTATTTTAGCTGGAATCTTAAGAGCGTGATGCTGATAAAGTGGCAATGTGCTGGCCCCCAAACTTGAATAGGCGCCATGTGTAGTATTTATTAGATATATTTGAATATGTGTTGGTGGCTTGAAATTATAGCAAGTAAGAACTATCTCTGTATGGCTGATTAACTGATAGATACCCAGCCAGAGTTGCTTGCACTTTGACCTTTTTGTTTATTTAAGTACAAAACAAAAGATCAAAATTCCTATCCTAAAGATTATAATAATAATGTGCAAGGCAAACTCAGGTCTCTCACTCTTAGTAGGAAGTTCGATTACCCAGCGAGGCGCCGAAAATGGAGCGTGTAGCGAATTTTTAAACGTTGCTTGCTCCGTTCACCTCATAAAACTCATAAATATGCTCAATATGGATTTGCCTATCAATAAAAACGTACTAAGACTTAATAAATACATGCGGAACTTAAAGTTTTATAGCCCAACAATCGAAATGATTAATGGCTTTCAGCTATGAAATTAAACTTTCTTTGTGACTACATTCTTTAAAACATTTCTTTAACACAAACTTGCTTTTTGGCTTGTTCATTGTGTTGGCGTCTCAAGGTTCTTTCAATGTTGCGCTTAAAACTATAGCGTTAACATAATAAACAGCAACAACGATATTTGCATTCTTTGGTATTTCACGAGACATTTAGTCGTTATATTTTATTTTTAATATATTTCACATGAGTCTCGCACATTTTGAATTACATTGTTGTCGCTTATATAAGATTATAAATATGGCAACAACAAAATTATTTATATGTCTACGTCTCATGAAAATTTTTTTTTTTTTTGGCAAAACGTTACCCGGCTGTAGTTGTTTATATTGTATTTTGATCATAAAATCGTGTGTGTTATGACCTACGTGCGTTGCTCAGAGTTTCCTCAATGTGGCTCACAAGTTTGTTGTTGTTTGCGGCTTTGAATTTGTGGTTCGTTGAATTATAAATTGCAACATTTAGGTTTGTTTTTATATGTGTGACAAACATACAACTGCAACTGAATATAACCAGAGCATGGCAAAGAACCCATTTTAAATCAAATCAAATTAGAGGTGTTATAAAAGTTCTTAAAGAACTTTTTGATGTCAAATATAATCTATTTTAAACAGCTTTAAAATAGATATTTTTACATACTTCTTCTAGCTTACCAGATCTCGTAATTTTGTTAAAACTCTTACCCAATACTTTTAAGAGCTTACAAATTATATAACGTTATTTATTCCAACTTCATTTACTTAATAATTTATTTCATTTATTCCTTTTTATACCCTGAACCCATTAAATGGGTAAAAAGGGTATAATGGTTTTGTGCAAAAGTATGCAACAGGCAGAAGATAGCATCTCCGACCATATAAAGTATATATATTCTTGATCAGCATCAACAACCGAGTAGATATAGCCGTGTCCGTCTATCTGTCTGTCCGTCTGTATGAACGCGTCGATCTCAGAGACTATAAGAGCTAAAGACTTCAGATTTTGAACTTAAGCTCATCTAAGCCCTAGGGAGTAAAAGTTTGTTTCCGATTTTCGAAGTTTTTGAATCGGTTGAAGTTTAGTCACAGATGCATACATACAATTACTGTACGCTTTATGTCCAGGGTAGAGCTTTCTTACTTGTTGCTTTATGTAAATTTTAAATTTATTTTGGTGTTTTTGGCGTCCACTTTCAATAAATTCACTTATTGCACAATTTGCGTTGAGAATTTATGCGGCTCACGCAATTTTCATGTATATCGCGGTTTCGTTATAAATTTGCTTAATTTTGGAGTTGTATTCGTATTTACACAACACTTTGTATTATTTCTTTTTTTTTTCAAAAATATCAAATTGTTAATTTCGTGATCACTCTCACATAAAGAAATATGTATGTAACTTCGATTAACGCCTAATGTTTGATTATGAATCTGATTTTGATTGAAACACACTTTTAAAGTCACATTTTCTTATGTTTTGTGGTGCTAATTAATATAATAAATTTACCAACTTGTTGCGTTGTGAGCTCCTAAAAGCGAAACTCGATTTCTAAACTGCAGCAAGTCACGATTATATGGTGGAAGTAAAGGTTTATCCGTTAGTATCCTTGCGTTGGATACTTGATACAATACTTCTACACGAGCTAACGATCGGCGCGATACTAAAACAAAGTTCCCTAATTACACGCCCTTTTGTAGTCACAGTTAATCAAGTCGAACTTTAGTTGTAGTTGTTGTTAATGTGTACTTATGTGGCTCATAAATTGTTTAAATATTTAACAATTGGTTGCAAACGGACATAGAGACAATGCGTTTTAAACGTTGCAAACACGCCGCACCCTCTTCTGACATAGTATTTATTATTGATAAGATTATAGAGCGCTCAGGCCTAAGAATCTACATTGGAATTTCCAGGCCTCAAATGCGTCACAAGGCCAACTTCAACTGGGAGTGGACTTTGTTTTTGGGATGGGGTGGCCCTTAGCTGCTAATCAGGCATTTGCGGGAATAACCCCGCTGACAGAGTGAGAAATTCTCGAAAACCCATTTCACTTGAATTTGCAGCTACCTGAGTTTGTTGCCTAAGTCTTTTGTTTTGAGCCTGTGTCGCATTTGTTATGAGCTTAACAACATCTTTATTATGCTTGTGGAGTAGATTTGAACATGAATTCCAAACATAAAATTCTTTTAAAAATCGCTTTAGATTTGTCAAAGTTATGACAGTGAGATATTGCGAAAAATGCTTGTCAATCTTGCTGATAGATGAACCTTATTATTTCATATTCTAGCAATGTCATAATAATTCAAATTGGCTTTTATAAATGTTCTTAAGACCACTTGCAAATATTCGCTTAAATAACCCAAGTGTAGAAACGTTTCAACAACATCAACAAACAAGAAGAAAGACAAAAAAAATAATGAAAAGACATTGTTTTTTTTTGTTTTGGGCCTCTTGTGTTGGCTATAGAAAAATCGTGCATTTTATTTATATCATCGTTTTGCCGCTGGCAGACAAACCGTCTCGAGCATCAAGCAGCAGTTCCAAGCACGCATTTTTATTGAGTCTTATTTTTTTTGTTTTGATTTCATTTTGCTCTGGTTTTTTTTGGGCATTTCATAGCCGGAGGGTTCAATGCCAAAAATGCCAAGCTGGTGTTTATTTATCTTTTCTTTTTTTTTTTTTTTTCCTTTTTTGGGTCCCACATTTTTGGCATGCGACCTGCACGAGCCTTTTGCCAGCGCTTTGAAAGCCCAAATTGTTGGCAATCTTTTCGGGGCATCTTTATTGGTTGTGTGTTGTGGTGTGTTGTTGTGGTATCCTGCAAATGATTTCATGGTCTCTTGACGTGCTTATGTGGGCCTTAATTGTTTTATTTGAGTGCCATTATGTGCAGGCACTTGGATCAGACGACAGAGGCGGGTATATATATATTTTTTGTTGGAGTTTGTGTTGTCTTAAGTGTTTATGCTGCCTGCCTCGATACGTTTATGATCGTTATGATGTCATGCCAAAGCGAATTCCTCTTCATTTCTGTGCGCTGTCTTTATTAGTTTTATTTTATTTTATGCTTTATGTGCGGCTCGGGCCATATTTGAAATACGTTGTTCTACTTTTCTGATGTGCTTAGACTTTTGCGGTTAGACAATCGTTTATTTGCTTTAACAATTTGTCAGAAATGCGTCATTGTCATTGCGGCCTTTTGTAAATATTTGACTAACTAAAAAATAAAAAGCTACACACTTATATACACATTTACGTCTAAAAGACAAAACTGGAAATTTGTGCCTGTTATTTAATGACTTGGTGTGCCAAACAAATCGTTTTTCAATACAGTATATAGCTTAGCTTTGTTTTAAGTTGTTTGCTGTTGTTGTTAGTGTTGTTGTTGTTGTTGACTTTAGTCACTTTATGAAGTTACATTAGCCAAACAATTGCTGACACCTCGAAAAGTGTCAGCACATTGCGAGAGACGCCAACGCCGAAAAACAAACCCCAACAAGCGACAATGTCAAGTGCCTTGGGTATATATTTATATAGAGTATATGGAAACATGGCATAATAATGAACTTACCTCACAAAAAGTGCTAAAAAGAAAAGAGTTGTCATCTGTGAAATGTTATTTTGTTTCTGTCTGTTAAAATGTGCAACATTTTATTTATGACCCATATATATGTACAGTAAATTATCTTTGTGAGGTTTGCGCCACTTGACAAATGGCTTTTAGTTATTTCTTGCCCGTCAATATGTACATTCGTATTTTTTTTTTTTTTAATAATCTCCATAAATATTGTATATTTATTGCTTAGTATTTCCTTTATGTTATTTCTATTAATAATTTTAATTAATTGATTCTGTTTAAAATGCAAATCTTTGCCAAGTCATATTCCGTTATGTAAACTTGTTATAATATTTGTTTTTCACGTTTTACAATTATTAAACTATTAAAATCTTATAAGCAAGCTAAAGTGCTTCCCATTGCCTTATGAATTATTTAAAAAATAATTGGCCTATAAATGTTATTGATAATATCTTAGAAGAAAGGCAATTTAAACGATTATCACAAAGTGGGTTGTGTTTGTATCAAATCTATCTTACACATTAGATATTTTCATTAGCCAATCTAAGCACTAAACTGTGATATATGAGCTGCTCTAAATGATCTCAGATTGCACTTATCTCTCATAGCAATTCGAGCATAAATATTAACGAGCACAAATTGCATTGCTTGGAATACTTGCACATTGGATTACAGCAGCAACTTCAACTAGGTGTTAAAGCCCGCCAAAGGCCTTCGCAGCACACAGTTCACAGTCCGAATCACGTTTTATGATCGAGGTAAATTCTTGGTAGCGCCGCTTACCCAGACAAATGGCACGTTTGCCAAACCCCAAGCCCTCAGCCAGCTTCATCTGCTCGTCTCTGCAATGACTTTCTTTTAAACCTAACGAAGACGACTCTACAACTTCTTCTTCAACTAAAATGTCATGACATTTGAGCTTTAGCTAATGCCAATATTTGGCTTTTTATGATACTTGGACCAGCACACGAACATAAATATTGTATTCGTTAGATCTTATACTCAAACAGCTGTCTGTTATCTTTAATCTCTTAACTAATAATAATATAGGTTTGCCTTTGTTCTGCTCTGAAGCTAATCACTAGAAAACAACTAGTTTGATTAGCATATATTGTGAAACAGAGCGCAAGTTGGAATTTTATATATCTAGATGACTTCCGCAAAACTGGAAATTGATTTAATTTATTATCTACTTTTTTACAGAGCCCAAAACGCTTGTGACCGTTGGACAACCATCGAGCATTGACGATAGCGAAACACTTGACGAGATTAACTTGAATGCCAGCGGCAGTGACGATTCCGCAACAGCGAACGCATCCACAAATCCATATCAACGTGCAGCGGATGCCAATGCAAATCCTCTGCTAGAACCGACGCCCACTACAGATTCATTGCTTAGCCAGGCGGCATCTTCGTTTGGAGCTCTGCCCTCGGTGGCCTCCAACGTGTTCTCCACATTCTCGAAGCGCATCTACGCAGGCACTCGGGAGGCAGACGAGTCGACGCCAACGCAGCCTCAATTGGATATACAGCCCACTTATATACAGCAGGCGGGTCAAGTGGCACCACCGCCCGCGCCCTTCTACGCGGCACCACCAAGTGTCTTGGGCGACGCGGCGCCAGAGCCACCGAAATTCTATGCGCCCGCAGAGCTACCCAGCATAGGAGCTAGCTCTCTGCCCCCGGCAGCATCAACTGGACAGAACACTTATCGCATCAGTGCCAAGAAGAAGCTATACGCACCCATACCTGGTCTCTCCGAGCAACAGCAACAGCAGCATCATCAGCAGCCTGTGCCAGCTGTTGCTGCTCCCTTCCAAACACCACCATATCCAGCACCACAGCCAGTGGCTGCATTTGAGCCACCTGCACCAGCCGTTCAAGAGGAGCGCAAATCGGGAGTTGGTGGTCTCTTCTCGCTCACCAGTCTAGTGCCCACTGGTGTGCTGCAGAACATCTCGGGCTTAGTGCAATCAGCCACAGGCAGAACCAACGAGCCAACACCGGCTCCAATCAACTACAACGCACCACATTCAGCTGCCAATCCAGCTGAGTACTTTGACATCACCACTGGTCCAACAAACTATTTTACGCCAGCATCAGGAGCTCCAGCTGTTGCTCCCAACTATTTTGTGCCCACTGAAGCACCATCCACAGTCGGAGGTCTCTTTAATCCGTCCGCAGTTACTTCAGCTCCTCCTCCGGCAATTGGAGGTTACTTTACGCCAGCTTCACAACCAGCAACATTTGGATTTCCACCAGCAATCAATCAGCCACCAACTGTTGCTCAACAACCAGCAGTCTATCCGCCGCCAACTGCTGCTCAACCAGCAACTGTTGCTTATCCTCCAGCAGTAGCTCCAGCACCAGCAGTAGCTCCACCACCAGCAGCTGCTTATCCTCCAGCAGTAGCTCCACCACCAACTGTTGCTCATCCTCCAACTTTAGCTGAGAGCGCTCCCGTTGTAGGACCACCTCCAGCTGCAGCAGCAGCAGCAGTTCCGCCACCAGCTAGTGGACAAGCATCTTACCGCCTACAAAAGGGCACACGGCTCTACAAGAGCCCATTGACAGCGCAGGAAACAGCAGCAGCAGCAGCAACAACACCTTTTGGCTACTTTGCACCTGGAGCTACATTTAATCCTTTTGGGGGAACACAGGCAACAGCAGCTCCTACCCAGGAAGTGACACCCTTTCCACCTGGACCATCAGCGCCTTCTCTTTTCGCACCACAAACAAATACAGGAACAGACACCAGCCAGGCAGGACCTTCGTTAAGCGCCTCCCTTTTTGCGCCAGTCTCGCTACCAACATCTACAGTTCAGGAAGCTTCTTTAGTTCAGAGCTCCCAGTTTCCACCACCAACTGTTAGCTCTCACTTTGCGCCAAAGCCGCAGACCCCAGAACCAAGCATCTCCCAAGCTCCAAGCCAAGAAGTTTCTCTATTTGCTGCACCACCAACAAATACTTCAACTTCATCAGCGTTCATTCAGGAAGTTCCGATATTTGGCACTTCGCAGCCTCTATATACACCAGGACCAGCAACTTCGCTTTTCACTCCCCACCTGATTACTGGACCGGGACCCAAGTCGGAAACAAATCAAGAAGTTCCCTTGTTCGTCGCACCACCAACTACTGCAGCAGCAACAAGCTCATCAACGGAGGCAATCTATCCAGCTGGATTTAAATCGGCATTCTTCCCAGAGCCACAGCCTACAGATCCTATATCTAAGCCAAGTCAGGAAATTCCTCTATTTCCTACAGCTGAAGCACCACAAGGAGTATCCCTGTTTACTCCAGGACAAACAACCTCGCTTTTTACGCCAGAAGCTTTACAGGAATTTGGTGCAGCACCAAAACCAGAAGAAACTTCCGAAGTTTCAACATCTTCTGTTCAGGAGGGACTTCCATTGTATCCACCAGCACAAACAGCACCTTGCACTGTAACCACTGACCTGGATCAAGGAATTCCATTGTTTGTGCCTGTACCAACAGCACCAGATGGTGAGGAGAATCAAGGCGTAGCCCTTTACCCACCGGGACCAACTGAAACAGCAGATCTGGTAGCCAGCTCGACTTCAACAACAACGAGCGATTCACAGGCAATTTTTAGCGCCACCAGCTTATTTGCACCGCCTGCAGCAGCTGAAGTACAACAGGAAGCTTCAGTGCCATCTGCGATTACTGGACCGCAGCCACCTCAATCCACAACAGGATTTAGCACAAGCGACCTATTTGCGCAGAATTCGCAGCTGCCCAGCGTTGCGTTAACCACTCAGACAACAACCACATTTTTCAATCCCTTTGAGCAGACGATAACAACACCATTGCCCCAGGATCTTTTGCCACCGCCCATAGGATTTGTGGCACCGAGCACTCAAGCAGACGCCAACGTTCTCTTTGAGGCACAGACCATCGAGCCAGTGCTGTCAGAAACAGACAAGGAACCAGAGACCGCTAAAGCGCCAGCACCACTTCTACCACCACCACCAAGCAGCAAGCAGTTAGACAACTTGCCACAGGGAAATCCGTTCCGCAGAAACAGCGAAGTAGTTGCCACATCTTCAGCAGCAATTGTCCCTACGCCATTGCAGAGCTTCTTTACGCCAGCAGCCAGCAGCAGCGATTTCAACTTCTTTGCCGCACCACAGCAGACAACCCAGCAGGCGACAAGTGGCCAATTTCCAGAGTTGCCGCCACAACTTGACGTTGCACCACCTGCCCTAGCACAGGAGCCGCCTGTCAGCGATATATCCTCGATCCATTCAACGAACGCACTTGGCTTTGAGCAACTTATCAGCGATTCTCAGCAAGCAACACAGCAAACTCAAAATTCAACTGGAAATATCTATCAAAATTCCACTGTTAATACGTTCTCTGGCTATTTTGGTGGTTCGTTAGAGGCAGCAGTGCCAGACGCACAGCCACAGCAGCAGGAGCAGCCACAACTAACTGGCTGCAACTCGGCCAATTTCTTTGATCACTTTGCTGCCGGTGGCCAGGGACAGGAGGATCAACGCATACAGAACTTTTTCAACAATCCGCCGCTGCAGGAACAGCCAGCAGCACCCGGGGAACTTAAGTACGATATTGTGCACAGCGGCCTGCCAAGCAAACGCTTTGAGGAACGCTCACAGACCTCTGTCTCGAACCAGGTCGAACCACCCTCTTCTGCCTGCTCGGAGTTCTCCACAGTTGCGCCCGCAAACGTCAGCCCTACAGCCGCACAGCAGCCAGCGCGTCAGGCCGAATATCTACTTCAATTGCATCAGGGTGAACTGCCCGAAGAGATACTGCAACAGCTGAGAATGGCCAACGAAAAGGGTCAGGCCATAGCGCCACCAACCGAGGCAATTGTAAGTTAACAATTAAGCAAGCTTCATCTTTGTATATAACATTTTATGCTTCAGATTTACACGCCCGTTTTGCCTCATTGGTTTTATAAACGCATTGTGGATGGAAAATATTTGTGGACACCATTTAGTCACTACGACTCGGCGCTGCTGGAAACCAGCCTGAACAGCGGTAAGTATCCAAGCTAAACTTCACTAGATTTGATAATAAAATGCTTAATTATATAATTCCTATAGATGACACCGATTCGTCTTGCATTGTTGCCGTGGAAGGCGGTCGCTATGACGTCAACATTAAAGAGCGCACAAAGGTACCCGTCTTTTGGGATGGGAAGGCGACTGAGGTGCGTCGCTGTTCATGGTTCTACAAAGGCGTGGATGGCAAGTATGTGCCGTATGCCGAGGACACCGCAGTGGCATTAGAGATTGAATATAAACACGCCACAGAGACAAACGAATGGCATAAGAAGATACCATTGGCCAATGGGGAACAGGTCACAATGCATGGTCCCAGCGTCATTGTGCACTTTATGCCACCAGCAAATGCCGATACCTGGGGCGGCAGCGTGCAGAGTTCCACTCGGCCGCTGGTCGTCAAGCGGGATCTGAATGATTTTAAAATACAGCAGGGCGAATCTCAGCGCGTGGATCATTTGTTGTTCATGGTGCATGGCGTTGGCTCCGCTTGTGATTTGAAAATGCGTAATGTCGAGGAAGTTGGTAAGTGTGAAGTTAACTACCAAATTCCATTGAAGGCTCTCTAACCATTCCATTTGCTTGCAGTTAATGATTTTCGTAATATTGCACAACAACTCGTGCAATCACACTACAAGAACTCCACGGACATGGGATTGGTTGGTCGCGTCGAAGTGTTGCCCATTGAATGGCATGGACAGTTGCATTCCGAGGAGCTGGGCATTGATGAGAAGCTCAAGTCCATTACACTGGAGTCCATACCGCGATTGCGCAACTTTACAAACGACACGCTGCTCGATGTGCTCTTTTATACCAGTCCCAAGTACTGTCAAAAGATCATGAACACTGTAGCAGATGCATTGAATGAAACCTATCTTAAATATCGCATGCGACATCCCGAGTTCAACGGCGGCGTCTCTTTGGCTGGTCACAGTCTGGGCTCGCTGATTCTGTTTGATCTACTGTGCCATCAGGAGTCACTTAAGGAGAGCGATGAGGAAAATAAGGTGAGATGATTCAAATCTTATTTAACTAGTAATACACAAAGTAACATTGAAGCTTTCCTTTTGCCAGGAGAACCCCGATCAGTTGCCACAAAAGCAGGGCCCCGAATCTAGCCAGGTGCAACTGCTCAACAATGATCAAACGCAGCAAAAGCAGGTCAGCTATGCAATGGGCCAAGGATCATCGGGCACGGGACAGCCTGTAATCAACTATACACAGTTGATTTTCCATCCCAAGAAGTTCTTTGCCTTGGGGTCGCCTATTGGCATGTTTGTAACGATACGCGGCATCGATAAGCTGGGTCTCGACTTCCGGCTACCCACATGTCCAGGCTTTTACAACATATTCCATCCCTTCGACCCGGTTGCGTATCGCATAGAAGCGCTCGTCAATCCGGATATGAAAGGCATTCGCCCTGTGCTGATACCACATCATAAGGGTCGCAAACGCATGCATCTGGAGCTTAAGGAGACCATGACACGCGTTGGTGCAGACATTAAGCAAAGGTTCATGGACACATTTAAGACCACGCTTGACAGTGTCAATTTCCTGGCCACCGTCACCAAGGTCAAAAAGGAGGCAGAGGAATCTCTTGAAAAGGAGGTGCGCTCTGTAAGTTAAAAACACTGCAATATCAAAATACACGCTAACCAATTTTAAAGAGCTCTTCACAGCTATTCCAAAAAGAAGACCAGGATCAGTTAACTGTGGCGACCACTTCAGCGCATACACGCAACCGCACCGACTCCGAGTCCACGACAACTTCCGATCCGGAATTTATTGAACTTGACTTTCCACTAGGTAAACTAAACGATTCGAAGCGTCTTGATTATGTGCTGCAAGAGGCACCATTGGAATTCATTAACGAGTATATCTTCGCCATAAGCAGCCACGTTTGTTACTGGTTAGTAATTGATCTCAATAGGCTTTGAATACTTATCTATAATAATTCCTTTTCAAATGCAGGGGCTCCGAGGACACTATTTTGTTTGTGATGAAGGAAATTTATGCTGGTTTGGGCATAAGCACCGATAGTCAAGTACCACAGCAATCGTTGATCATTGAGAGACCTAGCTCACGAAATAACAGTGTCAGTCAGTCGCTGTTGCCGATGTGAGTTTGGGATACACTGTTTTAGCTCGTCTACATCTATGACACGTTATTATTACAAATATTTAGAGACAATTAATTTACCTATGTTATTTGTTAGCAAAATCGTACAAAGAATTTTTAAAATGTGCAACTCTAACTTGGTTATCGGTTTTGAACAAATTAAGAAGTCATTTATTGTCGAAAATCTAATGAAAACAATCCGCAAACGAACTCTTTTGGGAGCTTTAAAAAGTTGATGTCTATATATATATTTACAAACATGCACTATTTACTGCATATAAATTATATGATGTTGTTCTTTTTGTAATAATGCGTTTATAATATGACTTTGTAATTTGTGTAAATGTATTCGATATAAAATTGTACGTCTATTAGTATCAAATAAAAACTTGTAACTTCAGCACATTAAGTACTATAATTTGTTTTTTAAATGCCTATCATCGGAATATTCGCCGTTAAATAAGTATCGCAAATATTGGAGATGTGTAAGAAAAACAATCGGTTGCAGGTGTACCAGTGCTGTAAAAAGCATTTCAATCTGCTTGCACTAATCGGTATCGGACGACCACCACAACTAATCGCTCGACTACCACCAATTCATTCATTACTTTCTATTTGTTGTAAATATTTATAAAAATGCAATAATCGAGCAGAAAACCAATCCAAAACAGTCCAAAATGAGGCAGTAAAGTGTAAGCAACGTTTTGTGTATATTGTTGAACCCAAAAAATAGCACAATTGTGTATTTTCCACCTGCTAAGTGCGCGCACAAGGACGGGGCTCGAGCTGTCTTCGACGTCGTCTTTTCGCTCTAATTTCCTAGTGCCAAAAAAGATAAATAAAAAAAACTGTCGCGCGCTTATAAAGAACACCTGCTGCAAGAGCCACTTAGCAAAAAAAAAAACCAAAAAGGCCAAGACGATGACGAAGGCGACTATGAAAATTCATCAGGTGAGCAGAAAACTCAGTGAGTGAACAACAGCAACAACAACAATTTGCAGCGCTTCAGTGACTATCAAACGCCACTTGCTCGCTCGCTTGCCCAAATATGTGTGTGCCAGTGAGAGTATATGCAGTTGTATCTGTTGTTGTTCTTGTTGCTATTGTTATTGAGGCTGTTGTTTTTAGATGCAATGGTCAGAGCTTATCTGTTTTTGGCGCTTGTGTATTTTTCAGCTATAAAATATGTACATACAAGTATTTAAAACATTTATGTTTGTAGTGGTAACGGAAACTGGGAATACGAGAATACTCAAATACTCACACAAAGCTCGGACAAAGCACAAACTGAAAAGATAATCATACAAAATACATGCCAAACTTTTACACTTATCGCAACTTTGCCGCCAAAGCTCAAAGCCTCAAAGCGGAACAAACAAACTATGAGTTGGCTACGTACGAGTCCATTGCGTCAGAGTCTCACACGCAACAGTGGCAACAACTCGGGCGGTAGTGGAAACTCTGGCAGCAGTTTTGCAACGCGTCAACGACCGATAGACGCTGCCACAGACTGTGATCCGCGCGCCTGCTACGATAGCTTTTGTAAGCACTGGCAGCAGGCGCATGAAATTATCCAGCATGCGGGTCCGCCCACTCACGATGATGTCCTGGGCGTGGTGTCACATCTGGATTATATGGTAACGCTGCTGCTGGTGGAGCTGCATCATTGCAACAAGGTTTCGTTGCCCACAGCGGATGCTGCACCGCCGGCAGCACCCTGCCTGGAATATTTGCTCAGCGAGAATCTGCTGGACAAGCTGTACGAGTGGGCAACCAGCACAGGCCGCTATGCGAATGCTGTGCGTCTGGAGCAACTGAAACTGTACGAGCTGCTTGTCAGTCACTCACGGCACCAACTGTTATGTCACGAGCCGTTTTTGCGGCCCCTGCTCAAGATACTTGCGTCCAGCCAGGGTGAGATCTTTCCGCCCGATCTGGAGAAACGACTTGTAATCCTGCTGAATCAGCTGTGTGTGGTGCTCATGCAGAATGTCCATCTGCTGGATTTGTTCTTCTTTTCGGCCCAGACCCAGGTGCAGGAGCAAATACAAAATGGCAGCTTGGCCGCACCCAAAAGTGGCACTACATCCAAGTGAGTGGCAAATGAATTCACTTTGATTTAATACGTATAACTGTTAACAATAATATGTTTTATTTCACGTCCCCAGCTTTATCATCTTCTCGCTGCTTATACCGTACGTGCATCGGGAGGGCAGTTTGGGTCACCAGGCGCGCGATGCTCTTTTGTTGTGCATGGCGCTATCGCAGAAGAACTCAAACATTGGCCACTACATTGCACAATACTCGTCCATTTGCCCGCTGCTAGTTACCGGCCTCGGGGGCTTGTACTCACGTCTGCCCAACAGTATCGAAATCAGTGCTATTGACTGGCATCGCATCACGCCAGACGATGTCACCGAGATACCAGAGCTAACGTTGTTCATGAATGCCCTGGAGTTCTGTAATGCAGTGGTGCAGGTGGCGCACGAGATGATAAAGCAGCAATTGCTAGACTTTATGTACCAGGGTTTTATTGTACCGGTGCTTGGACCGGCCATACTTCAGGTAAGTTTCAGCCTGCTCTTACGTAAAAACTTGTCTTCGATGCATTTCTGTGGTGTTGGTTGCAAAAGTTGTCACTTGTCCCTGGTGCTCTTGTGTCAGTGTGTGTGTGTGTTTGCTTATTACTTATATACATATATTACTACGTTTATACGCAATCTGATATTTGTTTGAACTTATTTTATTTTTCCAAAGCCTAGAAATATTTCCTTTTGAACTGATTATTATTTTTCGCGATATCTATGCGGCATAAACGTAGTGTTTAGTTTGTGTGCTATCCATTTTTCTTTTTGGGTCGACCCCAAGCTAACCAAACACCTCGCCTCGAAATGTCGAAACAACTTTTTGCGCTCCAATTCGCAGACACTGAAGGGCAAACATTTTCAGACGAACATCGATTCACAAATCTCGGCCATGTCCTATCTGGATTTGATACTGCGCTCCATTACTGAACCTGGGCTGATGCGTGCCTTTGTCAAGTTTCTGCTCGACACGGAAAAGTTTGACGGGGAACGCATACTGGATGCACTCGTGGAGCGTCTGCATTCGCCTGATGCTAATCTGTGCATGGTGACAATGGCTCTGTTTGATACGCTGCTGGGCTTGCACTGCGAGGATTTGATGTTGGAGCTGTTACTCAAGTATATGCTGCCGGGGAAGCATGTGCCCATCTCGCATCGCCACAAGATCAACAAAATCGACCCGTATCTCAACACTACTGAGTTCTTTCTGGAACTTACGCCGGATGTGATGAAGCGTGCTCGAGATCTGGCGCGACCCAAGAGTGTGCACGAGATGATTGAGCCAGGAGCAGCGCTATCATCCACAATGCTGCCAAGCTTGCCCTCACCTGTAATGAGCAAAACCATTGGGGCCAACTGGAACTACTACGGCCACTACACAGGCGACAGTTTATATGCCAACATCCAGGCATATCTCTTTGAGGCACACTCACGCATTGCTCAATGCCAGCGGGACTGTGGCAAGTGGGCGAATAACTATCGCTATCAAAAATGGCCACGCCAGGGCCAGACACGTGCTACATCCCATGCCTTGGAGCTAGCAAAGCAATTCTTTGCCGAATTCGGTACAGCTGCTCCAGTGGCAGTGGCGTCAGTTGCCAGCGAGTCAGGCGAGAAGCAGCTGGATAGTCTTCAATCCATTGGTGAATCCAGCGGCTACGAGTCATTCAAATGGCGGCCTGCCGATGAGGATGGCGATGGCAACGATGTGACCACAGTAACAGCAACAAGTGACGAAAATCTGGAGCACAACAACAGCAGTAATCACAACAACAGCAGCAGCATTAGCAGTGGACGTCGTGATTCTTGGCGCATCTCGCACAGCACACGCAACGAGCTCTTGCTTACTGATTTAGATTTCTCGGAGGATTTGTTTGCGCAGGGGACCGTAAACTTAGGTGAGTTGAATGTGGAGTACTTTAATAATGCAAATCGTTAAATGGATTTCTATATCTAGGTCCCTTTCTCAATGCCATTTGGGGCAAACTGCAAACCTTTACGAGCAACTCGCTGTACGTCAATCTGCATTTAACAGGTCTTATCACGCGACTTGCCTGGTATCCATTGCCGCTCATCCATTCGTTGCTGTTACGTTCCGACATTGCGATCACATCAGACACGCCCTCGTTCCATCAAGTGCTGCGCATGCTTAAACAGCAAATTGATGCGGAACTGCCTGTGGCCGAGAACTCACTGGAGATCATCGATGTGGCACGTTCGTCTCTAATTGATCGCGAGTTTCGTTTGATCAATGCACGCAAGGTTACCGACAATTCATCACACCATCAGCAGAATCAGCAACAGCAGCTTCAACACTCGGCCAACTCCACACAGCAGCAGCAGCAGCAACAGGCGCAGCAGCGTTCCACATATGCAACGCTGTCGGCGGCAACTCCAATGCATGCGTCACCAACTAGCGCCTATGATCCCTTTCGACGCAGCGATAATAAGCGACGCAGCATTAGTGCATCCATATCGAACATGTTCAGCCGCAAATCCACATCGTCCACAGCAGCGCCGAATGCGAATCCAGGTAGGTGTTGCTTGGCCAGCTTTAAATTTTAACAATATTGCACTCTTTTTTCTTTTTACAACAAACAAAACAAATTCACAAAGAATAAAAAAAAAAACAAATCGCAGCAGCGGATGGTGGAATAATGCCGGTTTTGGGATCTTAACTCACACACACACACACATACACACACTTTTAAATACATAATAATAGGGGTGATTCCACTTGCTATTAGTGGAATCCACCTATTAAACAACACAACCATCACACATTACATTTGTAGATTTTGTACAATGTCTGCAGATGTCGTTGCTTATAATGAATTTGTCTCTCTTTTTTTATTGTTTATTTTTTTATCGATACGAACAATTTTCTACTACGAAAATCTTAGCTTCATCTGGCTTATCACAAATTTACGCATTCTTCACCGGTAAATATTTCACGCTTAAGTAAAAGTTCTATAAATATATTAAAGTTAAATAACCGTAAAACAACCCTACTAAAAATCCATTTAAAAACGTATATATATAATTGTTAGCTATTAAAGCTGTTGAGTAGATTGCCGCCACCTGTAGCTTTGTACATACATAAATATTGCTTCTAACTGTGCTCACTTTTAACCATTTATCGTAATTGCTGTTCTTGTTGCAGTTTGTCCCATAAAAATCATTTATACATAAGATAAAACTAATAAAACCTGGAAACTTTCAGGTGCCGCTTCCACACTTGTGGGTGGCAATAACGGAGATATAAATGGTCGCGGTGCTGCACAGGAGAGCCCCAGAGGAAACACATGTGAGACGAGTCTGAGCACAACGCCGCGACAAGACGCACAAACGACAGCAGCGAGCAGCACCAATAGCTCCATTGGTGGCTCCTCACAGACATTATCTGCAACCCACTCGTCAAGCACGCTGCATGGCGTGGAGAGTGGTTTACAGACGGGCAGCTTTAACTCGGAGCCAGCGTCCCTGGACTCCGTGGCCTCGATGGGCATCATAGCAAATACCAGCGGCACAGAGCGCTCTCGTGATTTGGCCTTGTGTGCGGTGCTGCTGGATGAATGGCTCAAGGAACTGGCAGCTATTGCGCTGGAACAGAGCGTTGTGCTGGTCACTGAGCAATTGCTTTGACAACGGACGGGCATTTATGCGAAACGCAATGGTTTTAGAATTTGTTGACGATTATTTATTTAACCAGTTCAATTATTTTTAATGATACCTTTTATTTGCTGTTAAATTATCAATATTGTGTTAGTGTTTATGTATTTTAATCAATTTGTACGAACAAAGTTGCACTTGAACAGATTTTTCGTCAAAACGAAAAAAGCTAAAATTCAACACTCGTTAATCTATTTAGATCTTAAGTTTGAAATTGTAAACAATATCGTTGCTAGCTAACAAACAGACAATTTTCAAGTGTTCAAATGTAAAAAAAATTATTCTAATTACAAGCAATAGGCGTATTACATATTATACTTATTTACATTAACATATACACCACATAATTAGAACGAGGAAGAAAAATTATACACCACAGCGTACCATTTAAATATGAACATATGTATGTACTATTCATATGTCTATTTTTGCAATATATATATATTATGCTTTTATGTATATACAACATGAAATTATAAAAAGTTTTTAACTAACGTAAAAGTATTAAACTTGGTCCAATTAATGAAAGCTGCACACTCAAATTCAAAAGTGTTTTTAATTGTGATATATGAATATTTGTTTTTGTAACTGCAAATTTTAAACTTCTTGGTTGGGCGCTTAGCTAAGCAAATACCAGGCAGTCATATATCGGCACCAGATTTGGATGTTGAAAAAAATACTGCTGGTACTGCAATCACATACTGCAGTATTTTATTTTCGTTTTGTTTGAGTTTTGCAAAACACCAGTTTTCTGAAAAATCCATTGAACTCAATCTCAATCAACCAATATATGATAAACTTAAAGAAAATAAAGAAAATATTAAAAAAAAAAACCATCAGCTTTTTTTCTAATTATTTGTTTTTGGTCTCATTTAAAGCCAAAAACAGCTTTTCATCGTCATCAAAAATTTGACATCACTGCATAACATCGATAACATAAACAGTGCTGCAAAAGACAAACTCATTATCTGCTTCTAGTTATATTGTGAAATAATATAAGAAGTAAATAAATTGGTGTGGAAATAAAACACAAACACACTTATAGTACAAACATGCATAAAATGCTGGGCCGCTTGCAGGCTCACGTGCTACGACCAAATGCCACACTGGCAATTGTTGTGCGACAGGGATCAACCGCTGAGGCGGCAGCAAAAGTAGCGGCTACATCAAAAGGTAAGACCTTCAGTTATGTGTGTCATTACATGTCGTTTTATAATTTGTTGTCGTTCTAGAATTTCGAGAGCGCCAGGTGCGTTTCAACATCAAAAATGAACAAACACAAGGCCGGCCCTTGTATTTGGATGCACAGGCCACAACGCCAATGGATCCGCGTGTTCTAGATGCCATGCTGCCTTATCTAACAAACTTATATGGCAATCCGCATTCACGCACCCACGCCTACGGCTGGGAAACAGAGAATGCCATGGAGAAGGCACGCGGGCAAGTGGCGAAACTAATTGGCGCTGATCCCAAGGAGATTATCTTTACATCTGGCGCAACAGAGTCAAACAATATCGCTGTGAAGGGTGTTGCACGCTTTTATGGCACCAACAAAAAGCATGTGATTACCACACAAACGGAACATAAGTGTGTATTGGACTCTTGCCGTGCGCTGGAGAACGAAGGCTATCGGGTAACCTATTTGCCCGTTAAGGCCAATGGCATCATTGACCTGCAGCAGTTGGAGCAGGCAATGACACCAGACACATCACTCGTTTCCATTATGACCATAAATAACGAAATTGGAGTTCATCAGCCCATCCCGGAGATTGGCAAGCTGTGCCGCTCGCGCAAGGTCTTCTTTCACACGGATGCGGCACAAGCAGTGGGAAAAATACCCCTAGATGTTAACTCCATGAATATTGATTTGATGTCCATATCGGGACATAAGATCTATGGACCCAAAGGCGTAGGCGCTTTATATGTGCGACGCCGGCCGCGTGTGCGCCTTGAACCCATCCAGAGTGGAGGTGGCCAGGAGCGTGGTCTGCGCAGTGGCACTGTGCCCGCCCCTTTGGTAGTGGGTCTGGGTACAGCGGCGGAGCTGGCATTGCAGGAAATGGATTACGATAAAAAGTGGGTGGATTTCCTATCTAAGCGCCTAATGGACAAATTGTCAAGCGCTCTGTCGCATGTGATACGCAATGGAGATCCCGTAGACACCTACAATGGATGCCTTAATTTATCCTTTGCCTACGTTGAGGGCGAATCGCTGTTGATGGCACTCAAGGATGTGGCGCTCAGCAGTGGCTCTGCCTGCACCTCAGCATCGCTAGAACCGTCGTATGTATTGCGTGCTATTGGCTCTGATGAGGACCTGGCACACAGCTCCATACGCTTTGGCATTGGACGTTTCACCACTATTGAGGAGGTCGACTATACGGCCAACAAGTGCATCAAGCACGTGGAAAGATTGCGCGAAATGTCGCCTCTGTGGGAAATGGTGCAGGAGGGCATCGATCTAAAGTCCATACAATGGTCACAGCACTAGATTTACTGTTCCATTTAATGTTGATTGTTGCGAATAATTAAAGTATATAAGCGCGTAGCAAACGAGTTAACTGCAGACAAGCGTATTTAAAGGGGAGGGCATTTACTTTTGTAGCCAACGTGTCCCAAAACCATGCCACAAATTGAGTGAAATTTTAACAATTATTTTGGGTTCTTATACGACCCTAGTTAGTTACTTTCGAGTCTTTCAACAGTTTTCAGCTATTTTTACAATAAAAGTAGAGTATAGCGCAGTCAGCAAACTCCGATGGAAACGTTTGTAATTGTTTTAAGTTGTTTTTTTTTTTTTACACAGAAACCACTTAAATATTAGCTTAGCTTAATGTCAAGTTAAGGTTACTGAATTGGGAATTTACTTAACAATACAAAGAGCAAATGCAAAGCGAATGTAAATTGCATTGCTGTGCAAGTGATTTTTTTTTCTTGTTTTGTTTTTTGCTTGTTTTGCCCGATTGGGTTCAAAGTTCAGTTGGCTTTCTTTTTGGGGTCACCACCCAAGATCTTGCGGCGCAGTGTGAACATGTGCAGGTACAGTTGTGGAAAGATGGGAATGTAGGCCAGCATAACAGACCAGAGCAGTAGATAGTAGGAGAAAGTGGCATTCCATTTGTTTGGCATCTCGACGCTCCAGACGCTGTGCTCCTTGGCATACCGCTGTGCCCACCAGAAGCACAATAGCTCACCAGTGACGCCAATGGGGTAGAGGGCAATGAAGGTGGTGTAGCGCAGGAAGACGACAAACTTTGGCACAACTTTGATAATATTAAGGGCATAGAAACCATAGCGGATGATCTCTGTGATTGCCCAGGCTAACAAGGCAATTGGCAGGCCCGGAGACAGTTTGCCAGTAGGTGTGGCCATCACAACGCCAACGACGACCATCATGCGGCTGAACACTTGGAAGGTGGTGACCACCGGATTTGACTTGACCAATCCAAAAACCGCATTCAGGATCTCCACAAAGGCGGCATTCTGGAAAATAATCACTGCGAGGCGTGTGTAATCCCACAGTGTGATTTGTGCACGAAATTCGGGACCTTCCAACACATAGTAGTTGACCAGCTGATATAGTATATAGCTCCAGCCGCCCACTTGCACTGCATTGTAGCCAAACAGATAAAGTTTGGTCAATGTCGAAGGCTCTTTCGAGGGCGCTTTGATCGGTTTGGCTGCTGTCTTTGCGGACATTTTGAACAATCTGTGAACTTTCACCTTGTCGCAAGCTTATTACATATGCTTTTCATTAACTAATCACTCTCTAACTCACTCGCGCAACAGTTTCAACAGATAGGACCACTTTCACCTGTCGTCTTGCTGAATGTTGTTTGTGGTATTTTTGCCAACACGGCCACACGAAATTGGGCACGATATCGATAGGTGTAAGTAACATATGTATGTGTATCGATATTGTTGAGCAACAGCTGCTCTGTTAAAAGTAAACATCAGTAAAAAACAAAAACCAAACACTGTTAGCTGGTTAACTTAATTTAAAGCGTCATTCGCTCAGGTTTTTTTTTATTTAACTCGACTTTTTTCACTAACAATTTTTTTTATCAGGCGGTTATGCTTCAAGTTGCACTACCAAAATAAATTTTTCAATACTTGGCAAAACTAAGAAACAAGTCTGCAGCAGTTGTAGCAACAAATTACTGCGCGCTGTTAGAGACTTTTTAGCACATGTTAAAGTGCTTGAGAGCCCAAACAGCTGGTTTGGCGAGTAGTTTCTATACGTTGCTGGTCGCCTGGCAAAAACCGAACCGAAAACCGAACGTGTCTGAAAAGTCTGGCACGGTCTGTGCACATGGGTCGGACACACACCTGCCAGCACATGTGGGGCGATTCTTTCCCCAACTTTATTCAATTTGTTGCCGCTGCCGTTTAATTTTATGCGCCGCTGGCCCGGCTTTTGTAGCTTCTGAAGCGATGGCTGGTATGCTGATCACAGTAATGCAAGCCACACAAAAATTTCCCATGAATTTTGACTGAGCAAAAATGTTGTTGCTTACTAATTGGTTGGCTTCAAATGGGGGTGGTTAATCGATTTAAACGCAGGAAATGCAGTTAAGCTTTTTACATAAACTGCACACGTTCTATGTATGTACATGTGTATATGTTTTCACACGTATAAGCGCTTCTGCATTCCGAGCTTGATGCGCAATGGCAATTTTTGTAATCAACACGTGTGGGCGGAGGCCTAACAACCACGCCTTCCGTACAAATTAATTTGCAAGAACAGTTCTCCAGGCTCAGGCAAGCTGTTATCATCCAGTTAACCTTATCAACAACTGGCATCGACCGAGTCGACCGAGGGTTGCGACGTGGTGACGGACGAACACAATTGGACTAGTTTAGACAGCGCCCACAAAAAGGCCGATTGGACAAAGCAGGAAAAACGAGACCCCGCCAAAAGTGAATTCCCTCTTTTTTACCAAGCGAACAGGAAAAATAGCTAAACGATATCTCAGCACATTTAACACTGGTGGAGAAGGTGCGGCTAAGTTGTGTGTGCGAGCGAGATGGCAGCTGTTACAGTGGCAGGGGTTTGGTTCAATTGCCATGTGACTGGTCGTCATTGTATGTGTGTGTGCGCGCGCGCGTGCCTGCGTTTGTTTGTGTGAGTGACTGAATGAATGCGCTGCTGTTTGCTCTTTTGCTGAGTGCTACTACGATGAGTTACTGTCGTTTAAAACGATTATTACTGGCAGTCATTCTCGTTAATTGTTTGTGTAATGTCAACTAAGTTGCATTGCATTTGTTCTCCATGGGCAAGCATGTGTTTCGTTGCAAGGCAACTCAAACAGGTTGTCGCCCTTTGTATGTATATGTGTGGTTTAGAGTGTGAAAGATAAATTTGTTTGTTAATACATGTGCATGTGTGTGTGTGTGCTTTAACTAATTGGGGGGCTTGACTACCACGACACGGCATTATCATTTGCAAGTCACGCTAACGCCCCACAGATGGCGCTCAGACAAATTGCAAAATTTCCCTGGCCAAGCCCGACAATTACATTCAACAAACAGGCTGAATACGCCCACAAATGCGCCCGGACATGCCCCCAGCAACTTGCCAAGCGTTACAAAACAACACTAACAAACTCTGCAACAACAACCACAGTAGATGTTGGGTAAAAAACAGAAGTAGCAGCAGCAGCGACATGTTTGTTTGAATTTCTAACGCAAACAACAGAGCTCTTCGCACCCCCTCTCCATTCGGCACACAGACACACACATGTTGCAGCAGTCGCACGAACATTTTGCGCAAATTTGAGTAGTCATTTTGTTTGCTCACATCACAGGCCAACAGAAAAGACGCCAACAATTGCGACTACAACTATGAGACCGAACGATAAGATGGCTGTGACTGTGACTGTGACTGTGACTGTTGTTGTGTCTACGCTGTTTTTTATATGACTGGGGGGCTGGCTGACTAGAAATTGAAATTGAAATTGATTGCAATGGCGCCTTATAATCATGGCCCCCGGCAGCGGAAGCGACACATTGGGGGCCCGGACATTTTGTTTTGTGCCCGTCATTTTGCTTATTGCACAAAACTTAGCTAGGCTCGCAGCAAACGTGAACCAGTGCTCAAGCGGCCAAAATGCCGCCGCCGGCAACCACACAACCACAACTAAACTAGCATTAACTAGCGGGCTGCACAACGCACAACAACTACTACAACTTACAACAAACAAACAAAGCAACTAGCAAAAAAAAACATCTATTATTGTGGGCGTTCAACGTTTTCCCACATGCATACTAACAGGCAAACAGAATGCTCAGTTGGAGCTCATCGTTGTCACAGTCACAGCTGCTGCTGTTGTTGCGTGCCCCAACAAAAAAAAATAAAAGATAAAAGCCAAACTACACACACACACATACATATTTATATGCATACTATACTGTGTATGCGTGATTGTGAAGAAGCTGCCAATGGCGAGAACCAGTTTGTGTGCGTGTTGTCGTTGTTGTTGTTGTTGGAGCTGCTCCAACGCTTCTTTTTGCATGTGGTCAGTGTGTGGTCAGCATTTAATGATTGCCTTGATTTTTTTCTCTCAAAGTCACCCTACTGCTTTAGCAGAAGCACACACCAGGCGCTTAGTACATAAATGTAGGTACATTTATCTGTCAATAACTTAAGAACGCTAACTATAAAGTTAACACAGATACAGCACATATCTCAAGGCAAGCCAAGTGTAAGAGATTAGTGATTCAAATAATAATACTACAATAGTTTTGTTATTATGAGTACAATAATGATTTTTTAAAAGTTCTTACACACACACAAAACATAAGAACTTTTTGACAAACGTACGATAGCAATAAACATTTGCTATTAAAATTCCATGCTTCGAATAATCACTCAAGTGTCCAACTCGTTACCTGTGTGAATATTCCCACTTGCCGTTATCATCATCGATAATCAACATGTCCCAACGAGTCCCATGTCCGTGTCAGAATACATGGGAGCTGTTTGTATTTACGATTTACGCTGCTGCCGCTGCCGCTGTCGACGCCTCAGTTTTGAGTGGCATTGGGGGCCATTGAGCTACTTGTTGCTTGACTGTGTGCGCCTGTTCACCAAACTGGATTTTGGGGCCTGACTGACCGCACAATTAATACGGGACGGACATGCATATTGTACATAGCATATTACGTATCCGCCTGGCGGTTGTGACACTCGCGTGATTTTTTTTCGGTGTTGCAGCCGGCACCGGCAAAAAAAATTGTGGTGTGAATAACCCCGCTGCTGTGTGTTGAGTGTGGTTAGTTACCGTTAGCGGAGCGACAATTAGCGAGTAACCTTAACCTTAGCTTCCAAAAAAGCTCAAATCACAACCTGTGCTATGAGGCGCCCAAAAATTCGGAGCAAGTGTCTGCGGCTGCCAAAATGCGTTGGTTGCCCCCAAAATACCCAAAACAGCAAGAGTTCATTTGAATTTGTTGCCACGCATCGAGTGAATTGTATACGACCCCCCCTCTCCACCTCACCACAACCAACATCGTCGTACTCCAAACACAACGAAAACTTGTTCCAAGTTGTGTATTTCAATGCCAGCCGAAAAATTATATCAGTCAGCTGCTTATGTCATCAACTTTGTGCTCAAACCGGCAAAAGCCTTCGCCAAAAGTTTGCTTTGACCCACTGCCAGCCGAAAAGTTTGCGAAATTTCGCAATTCGCACAAAATCCTTGGGTTTCAAGGTGCGTCCTTCACTTGGCAATGAGAACGGCCTCAAATTACGGTCAAGGCGAAACCGACTGAGAACGAGAACGAGTCGTTAGCCTTGTGTTCTGACAAGTGCGCTACACAAGCTCAAGTGCGGCATATCTACATAATAAATGGATATGACAGTTGAAAATATATAAGATATGATTATTATGAATCAAAGTTTATACTGTAACATAGGAATTGTGAAGTTAGATTTGTTAAAGCTAAGAATTTCAATATAGTTCGCATATAAAGTAGTTAAGAAGTTCCGTTTTTGTGTATATCGTAATATCGCACTGACGGGGTAGTAGGGCGCACAAGGTTTCGCTCGGCTACGGATACACAACACAACAATGCAACAACAACAATATGACAATATACGCGAACACAAACAAATAAGCATACACAATATATACACAACAAAAACAAAAAAAATATATTCTTGTTCTTGACGATGGTGTGTCATGTGTACGATATTTTCTGGCCGCCTAATGAAAATGTTGCTGTTCTTGTTTTTTGTTGCTGCAGCACACGTTTGTTGTACAAACAACCAACACACAAAAATCCTGTCAGTCGTCAACACTTCGTCGTGAAGGTGGGTCATTGTGAAATGACAGCGCCGAACCAACCAGGCGCACAACACCGCACAGCAGCGACAGCAAACACATGCAACGCGCAAGCGAGATGACGCGCATGACTAACGAGCACAGCACTAGTGTCGTCTCGCTCTGGCGCAGTGGCCCTGTGCGTCGTGCTGGGCGCCGGTGCGCATTTTTGCGTTTGAAAGAAACAGGTCGAAGCACGCAAAAGACCCGCGGAAATGGAAATCGCTGCTAGTCGGCTTCGAGGCACGTGTTCAAAACAGTTGCGCGCTGCTGAGTGCTGTGCACCTGTTACTTAGTGTCATATTTCGCACAAAAGTTCGTTCGTATTTTTCTGCTACAATTTACGATTTAGACGAGAGAGCGAGCGAGAGCGAGTGAACGAACCGCGCGCGCTCCGCCCAGAGACGTTGGAATTTGAATTTGAATCCCCCAGACAACTGAACAAGAACCAAATTTGTGTTGGTTGTGTGCCTGAGTAATTTAAGCCGTACAAAAATGTCTTAAGATGCGGATAAGCACAGTTAATCCGGGCTAAGCAGGGGCTCGAAGACACTGCGACACTTTTAATCACCTTAATTAAATTCCACGCCCTTCAGTTAAGGAGCACTATAAAAATGCCATTGCCCAGCGTCTGAGGTGTCAGCCAAAAGGCTGGACGTCAATGGAGAGCATGTGCCTCTACCAAAAATAATCAATTTATAAAGTTCAAGTCCAAGTCCTGACGAAATGGTTCTCAGCGGCCAGGAGGAATTGGTTGGGCCGCCATCGTTTGCAAGTTATTTGAACGACAGCCTTGGGGATGCAGCTGGCGCTGTGTTGCCTTTGGGCCACGATTATCCGGCGGAATATCAGCATCTGGTGCATGCTCATTGGCGTGGATTTCGTTCACCTCCAATTTATCATCGTGCCGGCATTTACATGGCCTTCATTTGTCTTCTAACCCTCAATGTGTTTGGCAATGGTCTGGTTATCTGGATATTCTCAACGTAAGTGATGATTTTAATAACTGATCCTTTTAAAATAACATTTTCTTTACTATTTTTACACAGCTCCAAGTCCCTGCGTACTCCCTCAAACTTGTTAATTCTAAATCTGGCCATTTTTGATCTGTTCATGGCTGTGAATATGCCGCATTATTTACTCAACGCTTCTGTGGGTTATATAGTGGGTGGAGATCTAGGATGTGACATCTATGCGTGTTGTGGTGGCATCTCGGGCATGGGTGCTTCAATAACGAATGCATTTATTGCTTTTGATCGCTATAAGACCATTTCGAACCCGATTGATGGACGTCTAAGCTATGGACAGATTATTCTGTGTATTATATTCACTTGGTTCTGGGCAACGCCATTTTCAGTGCTGCCCTTGTTTCAAATCTGGGGACACAATTTACCAGGTGAGACCTAGAATGCTACAATTTAGTTACACCATTAACATAATTATATATATTTTTTTTAGAGGGATTCCTGACCACTTGCAGCTTTGATTACTTAACGAATACGGAAGAGAATCGCTTGTTTGTGCGTAGCATATTCGTTTGGTCGTATGCCATACCGATGACCATGATTCTCATCTCGTATTATAAACTATTCACCCATGTGCGCACTCATGAGAGAATGCTGGCGGATCAGGCCAAAAGGATGAATGTGAAGTCCCTTTCGGCCAATGCCAACAACGAATCGATGAGTGTGGAGCTGAGGATTGCAAAGGCAGCACTGATAATCTATATGCTTTTTGTGATTGCCTGGACTCCGTACTCTGTGGTCTCATTGATTGGTTGCTTTGGTGAGCAACAGTTGATAACGCCATTTCTCTCCATGCTGCCGATGTTGGCCTGTAAGTCGGTGTCGTGCCTGGATCCCTGGGTGTACGCCACAAGCCATCCCAAGTATCGTTTGGAATTGGAGAGACGCCTTCCCTGGCTGGGCATACGGGAGAGACAATACTATAATTCTGGCTCAACGGCCGGACCGGATAGTGTGGCCAGTGTAAGTGGCGATACTCTGGCAATGAGTGTGCAAAACTAAAGGATTTGACTTCGATATGCATATACATATACAATATTTATTAAGTAGTTGATACAAAAATATTACGATCTAAATCGTATAAGCACTGAACTACAAAGAGTTCCAAAAATACACAAACCAAAAAAAGATGGCATTCAAAAATCAGCTGTGCTGTTTGCTTTGAGTCATTTAAATCAAGGGATGTTTAAGGACACATATCTCTTACTCGTTAAGGTAAATTTCTTGTGGACATTGTCCATCGTCTTTTTAAACATGTCCAATCAATGGACAGCGGTTTCAACCACCACTCACACGCACATCGAATGTTGAAAAGGCAATTGAAATTTTCTCACTTCTCATTCGACAAAAACATCGCGACTGCGCCACTTGACTGGGGGCCTCAACGGCAGAGCACTGCAGAGCAGCAGCAGCTGTGATGGAAGTTGAAAAAGTTGCGCTTCTTTGTTGCTTGCGCACATCCAACCAATCCGCTTGGCCAACAGCAGCGTTTCAATTCAGCGAATGTTCCACACGGTAACAGGCGAACAGAGCGTTTAGCAGCCGTTTACAACATTTCTACACAAAGGTTGAAAGCGTGATTGGCTGAGAAAGCGCAGCCAGCGAGTGATTGGATTGTGTGCCTGTATCTATGGTATGTGTGTATCAATCTGTGTGTGTGCTCGCACTAGCAATAGAAAGGTGAAAGGAAGGAGGGGGGTGGCGCAGCAGCACTCACTTGTGCGCCAGCAACATATTCAGTTCAGTCATATATTTAGTAGACTCCAGCGTCGTCGTCGTCGTCGTCGACCAACCAACGAACCAACCAAGCCAACCCAACCCGACCACACCACACCACACCACACCAAACACGAGACTCGTCGAATTCGAGACGCTGCTCATCGTGCTGGGGCCGGGGCTTCTTCTTGCTCTTTAAGAAACAACAAACATTTTTACTAGGTCTGCATGAGATTTAGCAGCATGCTCCTCACACAGCACGATTAGATTTTCAATGAAAACTCAATAGAAATTATGTTAGAAACCTAGCAACAGGTGCGAGTGAGATGAATATACCGTGTAGACAAATGTGAATAGAAACGTTGAGTGTGTGCGTGTGCTCGTGTGTGTGTGTTATTGTGATTTTTTTTTTGTGTTTTTGTGTGTGGGGATTAGAGAGATGTTTCTGCCGTAGCTGGGGCCTGGGCTGCTGCTGCATTCGTTTGATGTGCTCTGTGCTCCTCATTGTCGGATAATCCAATTTGCGCACTCAATTGAAAACGTTTTCACACAATACGCGAGTGAGTATGTAAGAAACACACGCTAATGGGTCTTTTGTGCTCGTACGATTCGAAGCCACTTTGCGGTCGCCTTCGGTCGTTTCCCTTATTGTGTGTATGGTGAGACTGGCGACTTGTTGCATGTAATAATAATAATAACGAACGAAACGGTATCTCGTAGCTGTTTAGTGGATGATTAAACTGAATTTAATCGTTTGCGAACAGGCGCACAGCACTCGACGACCGGCCGGCTGCAGTTTATATTTCGAAATTAAAACGATTTCAAATTGCCGCCTACCAAGCGACGTTGCTGGCACAGCTGTTGTCTCGCTTGCACTGCACGACGAGAGTTGTTGCCAGTTGCCAATTTGCACGGGTGGCTGTTAGCTGCGTTGATTGGACTGCGCTGCTCAGGGGAGGCAGAAAAACCTTAGCAAACACACACTCATCAAATGCCTGTTGTTCACTTGAACAAACTCGCTGATGTTCATTATATCGTAGAAGTTGTACACTTGTTTGCGCATGACTCTTTGCAACTGGGCACAAATGTTTATTTACTTTTAGCTCGCTCTCGCTTGCACACTTCACTTTCACACAATCTACCGGCTTACTTCCACTCACTACAATCGCTATTCTCTTGCTCTTTCGCTTGCTGTTAGTGTTGCCCATTAATCGTCTTGCTATTATTTTGGCAATCCTAATATGTAATGCCAATTCATGGGGTGGGCGCCTGTTAACTAGCAGGCGACGAGCGCGCCAAAAAATTAACATGACGAAAATCGATAAGCAGACATCAAAAACGCTCGCTACGCCCATTTCTGTTGCTCTGTTAGCATTTGAACGTTAAAAATTCGATTTTATAGAATGCAGCAACGCCCACAAAGGCCACAACAATAAAGGCGGCGGTGTTCGACAGCCCCGCTTCAGCCTCAGAGACTGAAAGAGAGAGAGTTTTCGTACATACCGCGCGTTTGTTGTGGTTCTCCATTTCAAGTTGGGGTAATCGTAGGTAACAGCGGCGTCGAGTTCGACTGCCTATGTAGCTAACAGACCAGCAGCTACGCATTCTGCGCGCCTCTTAGTTATTATGTCAGATCTGCAATGCGCGACTATAAAATACGTAGCCGGCCTCTGAGAATTTATTGACTCGCCGCCCCCGGCAACGGGTGTGAGTTATAAAATTGATGGCATAAACTGTCATGAATTTATAAATATGAGCGGGCCACACTGGTGGGGCATACGTTTGCCTTTTGTCAACTGCTGGGCGCCTGCTGCTAATTTTCGCTTGTATGTTGGTAACATTGTCATTTCGAGTACTGTCTCTCGCCGCGAGTGCGGCCGCAGCTGCTGCTGCTGCTACTCTGGCAACGCCGCTGTTGCCGTTCATTCGCACCTGCAGGCAGCTGCAGTGCGCATGTTAAATAAAACAGTCTGCCATGTAAGAACAACATTTTGTACGTATGTGTAGCCGCTGATAATAATTTGTGGAGCTCGAACAAACTAAACAATTTGTTTGGCGGCAACCTCAACCTCAACATTCTTGCGGTCTCGTGGCAATGTTGTCGGGCTGCCAGATTCGATCGCTGGACGCCACGCCACAGTATGTTGGCCCTGGTGTGCGCTCTGGCAACTCTGCTGCCGCTGCTACTTGTGCTGCTCACTCCAAATGCCTTGGCATTCCAAGCATAACAATGCCGTCTGCTTTACGCTGTTAGCCTGTTCGGGCAAGTAAGTGAAATTTCATGCAAAACCATTCTTCGGAAATTTCAAATTCCCCACATACTTTTGTGTCGCCGCGATACGTATTTTTTTGTTTGTGTGTTTTTTATAAATTGCGTGATTATGACGTTTGAGTTTGATGTGTGTTTGTGATACGCGGCATTTGTTTTTGACACTGTGACTGGGTAAAGTGTTTTGTGCTTGTTGTAGTTTTTGAGCGTTGTTATCTATTGTCACAAAGTGAGGAATGAACTTGACCTACCTCTCATTTATTACCCTTTTCTTTATCTATTTAAAATTTCTTGCTTTTTGTTCTGTTGCTTTTAATCTAGCAAAGTGTTTACAAAATAATGTTGGATACCCTATTTATATAAGCCAGAACATAATTAATATCCCTGCATACTTTTAGCTTTCACTTTACCCCTTTTAAACCTGTCGTATTCCATGCCGAACCACATTCAACAGGTGCTTGCAGCATGTTAGCAGCCATCGTCTTGCAACATGCAACATTGCTCAAGGCCAACTTCTTTCAACTTGGAACAGCACAAAAGTATCGCGCTCTTATTTCTTACCAATGGAATTGCATTAACGCATGGATGCTTGTCGCGACGACTCCTTAAATTCAAGGTGAATTATTTAGAAGATGCCTCCCAATTGCAATCTGGTGGTGCATCTGGTACATGAAGCCGGTAGATGCACTGGAGGCACACGCGTTGGGTGCTGTTGGGTTTTTGGGTGGAGTTGCTCCAACTTGTGAGTTAGACGCACTATTGTCCTCTGTAAATCCTCATTGTAACAAGCGCACAGAATCATTGTCTTACGCATACGTTGCCCAGACTCTCCCGCAAAGTGCATATAGCGACAACAATAAAAATCAGCAAAAAAAAAGACCCAATGCAAAAAGTTGCCATAAAAAAGAGAAGCCACGCGAAATGTCGTCGCATCGCTGAAAGTCGCTTTTGCCAGGCGTCGCCCAAAAATAAATGCAATGCGGTCTCCATCTACTTAGTATACATCCTACACACACACTCGCACAAACACACACACACACACGCTTCCAGCATACACAAACACATGCACAGTAGTTGCCTTCGAAATCACAACTCGTTGATTAAGACAGCGTCCCAAGTTCATTGGCCGAACTCAAGGCGTTGTTGTCGTCGTCGCAACGTGCAAGAGGAAATTGAGAAAAAATGTACAAATAAAACACCAAAAGGCTAAAAATAAAACGACTCCAGATTGAATGTTTCTCTAAACTTCTGTGCTCCCATAACATGTTTCAGTTGTGCTCTGGTTTCGGGGACACAGCTTAAAGCGAAGTTAAATTTGCATTTAAATAGTTGATTTATATAATACAAACACATATATATATATATAGTACCTCTACCAAAATAATATAGAAACAATATTGCTTAAGTCTAATACTTGAATTAAACATTTTGGTGTGGAATTGTGTATATTTGTGTGTGCATCTAGCACTTGTCCTAAGCTGATCTTAACTAAAACTTCGAATGTTCCGATTGAGTATTTGCTGCATTAAAATAATATTTGGTGCGATTAAAATTATAACTCTTGCTACCTGACCAATATCTAATCTCTATATACGTATTTAAATTTGTCTCAATATGGTAGATGCACTTGGCTAGCAGATCAATGAAATATTTCCACTCTCGTTGCCGGCAAGAAAGGCTCGATTGAGGGGCAGCACAGCGAGGGAGGTGAGAACGCCACGAAACGTCTCGGAGCGCAGTTTTGTAACGGTATCCAAAGCATGTGAGTTGGCCACATCCGCATAGACGCCCACACGATTTCCAGTGGTCGCATAGACCAGCGAGGAGCCAACGCTTTGCAGAAAATGTGCGGGTTCCGGTGGAGGTCTAAAAAGGAAGGGTAAGTGTAAACATAAAATTTTAATGCAGAAAATTTGTAAAGCCAAACTAACTTCAGTTGATAGCGCAGAATGCCGTCGACGGCATGCCAGACGGCCAGACTGTGATCCAGCGCCGAACTAATGAGCAATTGATCACTTGGTGCAGTCAGCTGGAGTAGATCACACTCCATGGGTCGCCAGGAGTTGATCACGGTGCCAGTGCGTGTGTCCAGCTGCATAATGCCGCCGGAGGAGAGGCCAGCGGCTAGCCAGTTGCCAGATGGAGCCACCGCCAGGCAGCGAACTGTGGCGTTGGGCAGGGCGGCATGACAAACCCGCCACTCATTCACATACTGCATGGTGCGGGCATCGATAATCCGCACCGTGGACTCGGCAGTGCCAGCAACGACCAGGGGAGAATGCGAGGGCAAGCATTTGACAACGGTGACTGCACTGTGCCTGGGTGCATCCAGTATGCCCAGTGGTCTGCCAATGAACGGATCCCATAGATGCACGCCGGAATCACAGGAGACAACATAACGCAGGGACTCAAGGAAACTGAGCGAGTTAATGGATTTCTTGTGCGCCGTGTAGGTGAACTGGCAAGCGGTGCTCTTGCGTCCATCGCCCTCGCTGCGCAGCGACCACAACTTGACTGTTTTGTCCTTGGAGGCGGACACAAAGCTATTCTCGTTCTCCAGCGCATAGATTGCACGCACCGAGTTCGTGTGACCCACAAAGGATTGCAGACGAATCTGCTTGAGATTTAGTGCCTGGTTATCCTTGTCGCCGCGTGTAGTCTCATGCCGCCAATAGGCCAACCAGTTGCCTTTAAGATGCCGTGTGCTGGGCATATGATCCAGCTTGTAGGCAACCATATCGAGCAGCTCCATGCTGCTGCTGGCCACCTGAAGGCGATTGCCAACGATTTGGGTGCCAAAACTATTCGCTGCCGTCTCGCAGGGCGCATCCGTCACATCCACTGGACTAACCACTGCCGAGGACTGTCTATGCTGTGCCTTGTCCTGTCCAGCAACGGGCTGTTCGTGCTCGTGGCACAGTGTGAGCACAAACTCCATGTTGCTCAGTGTGCGCTGCATGATGGACTCGCCGAGGAAGCGCAGAAAGGCCAGGTAGGCGGTATGTGCCAGCTCCGGTCCAAATACATCGCGCAGCTCCTCGAGAGCACGTTGCTGCTGTGCCGGACCGCCACTGAGGGACAGATTGGCCAGATGACAGCTAAAATCGTTGGGCAGCCCAAAGGCCTTATTGAAGATCAGGAAGAAGGGCGACAGCAGCGACTGGCACAGATGCTCCCGCGTCATATCCGAGCCCAGACGCACACTCAGCGCATAGCAGGCGTCCAGGAATTTGCGCGCCAACAGCGAACGTCCCAAATAGCCACTGGGCATTAGAAGATTGGTGGAGCTGAGCAAACGGAGAATGGGCAACAGAATCGCATCGAGCAGTATGTGCTGCAGATGATCCATTATGCTGGCATCCATCAAGCACGGCAACATGTACTTGACCAACTGCAGCGAACTGATTATGGCTCCCTCCAAGCTGCCCGTCATGCGCTTCGAACAGAGTCCAATCAGTTCACTGATGTGCGGAAAATACTGCAGCAGGAGAAAGTTTTCGCCATAGAGTGCTGAAAAACACTTAGAATTTAGTATTTGAATACAATAATAAATGATCTGACTCACCAGCAATGGACATGAGGCACTCCAACACTCGGGCAGCGCTGCGATCGCCCACAACTCGAGCATTCGCAATGCTAAAGTAATTGAGATTGGAGGCATCCGCTGATTGGTCGCCCGGCGAGCTAACGACCTCCATCTCGGGCAGCAGATTCTCCTGGCCCACATAGCAGAGGGAGAGCAGTTTGAGCAGATTGCGGGTTATGTGCCGGGCAGTGAGCACGGGACCCAAGCGATGCGACAGCCAGACGAGACTCTCGGCACTCATCTCGCTGATGCGATTGTTTTGCAGTGCTTTGGCCTCCGAGATGCGCGATATGACCGATGCCTGCAGTGAGTCAGAGCCCTCGGTCTCAGCTTGGAGTGGGGCAGAATCCGTTGCATCATTTATTGTTGTTGGCTGCAGCGCTGGTGACCTGGCTGATTAGCTCGAAGCTATCGACGCTCTTGCGGGAGCCAATGTCACAATCGATGGCGCTTAGCTGGAAGCTGCGTCTTATGCTGCTCGCTGGTATCTCGATTGTGGGTGAACGTGGTCCAATCAGTGGCGGTGGCATTGTGGGCGGCGGTGTCTGACCCTGACTCAGCAGGGATAGCTTATCTGGAGATAGCTTGGCGCCATACATCAGCTCATTGATGGCCAGTTTGTCCGGCGAACTGCCATCGGATTCACGTGCCTCCTCCGCAATGGCCGTGGACGAGGGCCGCATGTCAAAGGAGTCTATCGATTTGTTCTCCTGATCCTCCTCAAACGTAAAGAGCTCCTCCACATCTGGCTTGGACTCCGGTTGCAACAGCGCCGATGTCGTTGTCTCCTCGGCTGCATAGCTGAGATTCTTGCTGGTGCGTCGACTTCCACCACTGTGATAGTGATAGCCATTGCCCTGCTCCGGCTCCTTGTAGCCACCAACTGCTTCGATCAGAGGCGCTATAAAATGCTGCAGAAAGCAACGCAAGCCAAAGCGCACAATCAACCGGAGCAGGAAGCTATGATGATACAGCTTGACGGATTTGCGCGACTTGAAGGAGCTGCTCGAGGAGAAGCGCAGGTGGCCAGCATTGTTGCTACTGCTGCTACCGCTGCTGTTCGAGGGATCATCCGATAGGGCGCTGCTCTCCACATCGTACAGCTTGAGCAGCGGGCGCAGCAAATGCTGTTGGGTCTGCGTAATGCCCAGAGCTTGAGCCAGCGGATCAAAGAGATTCCAGGCAGTCAGTATAGAGGTGCGCTCATCCTGCAGCAGATCGATGATATGCGGCAGGATCAGCTCCACCGGAGCAAACTGTTCGTAGGCATAGGAGAGCGGCTCCAGCAGACGACGCAGATGAGCACACGAGGACATCACCTTGCACTCGGCAATCTTGCGCTCGAAGAGCACACGCTGACGATCCAGCTCGGTGTAGCGGGCACACTCGCTGCCACCATTACAGTTCAGATGTGTGTGCAGCTCGAGCAGCTCAAAGTTGAGTTGGAATGCGTGCAGGGAGCGCACAAATGCATAGACTGCCATGTAGTGGCTGGGAAATGGAAGCAGCGCATAGGTGAACATAGGCTCCAGCAGTTGGGCAGCACTCGTTGGCATGGGCAGTCCCTGGGCGGGCACACTAGTCTCCAGCTGCAGCAGCAGACGCACCACATGACGCACCGGCTTGGGCAGCTCCTGGCTGTGCAGCCGGACGAGCGTGCGGCAGGCATTTAAACGACATTCGAAACTTGCACTTGGTCCATTGCTGGTCAGCAGAGGTCGCAAACGCTGCATGGCAAACAGCTCCACGTGGAGACAGCCCAGGACAAGGAGTTCCCGCTCCCGACACTCGCTCAGCAGCTGCTGCAGACTGTGCCGACGACGTGGTGGCGCCACCAGTAGATTCTTGGACTTGGTGTGCACGGCTGCATCGAAGGCAAAGAGTTGATTTGTGAAGGAATGTTCCGCCGAGTTGTGCTCGAACAGCAGATCGCTGCTAATCATTTTCTCCTCGGGATTGGGCGTGGCACGCTGGTGTGGAAAGGTGCGTGCATAGAAGGTTTCCAGTGTCTCCAGTTGGTGCAGCAACAGCGCCGGATTGTAATGCTCCGGCAACTCAATAAAGTTGGTCATGTGATAGAAATTGGCGCTTGATCCGGCTGATTGCTCATCACTCGGACGCAGCGACATTCGTGGCGAGCTGTTCTCAAAGCTAGCGTTGCTGCTACTGCCGGCTATGCTGGATGCGTGCAGGTTCTCGCTGCTCCTGGCCAGACGCTTCTTCCCGCTGCTGCTGCTGCTGTAGCCGCTGCTGTTGCCGTAGAGCTGGGATAGCCTGGGTGCACTTTTATTAAACCAGGACGAGGCATAGCGACGTGGCGGATGTGCTTGGGTGAACAGCTGCACGATGCCACGCTGACTCAGATTGCTATGCTGATCCACCAGGCTGAGACAAACGTTTTTCGACTTGATGGCCGCCTTGCCGCTTAGTTTGTAGCTGTAAAAAACACAAATAAAAAATCAAAGAAACAATAATAAAATATTTAAAGCTCACCCAAAATTCAAATCAATCCAATGATGCAGTCGCTCACTGACATACTGCGACTCCAAGGCTTCGCGATGCTTGCATATGAAGTCTTCGGGGCATGTGGCCCAGGCGGGCAATTCCAGATCTGGCAAATCCTCGTGTATGCTCTTAAATATCATTGGATCCGAGTAGAACTCGGGTATGCACTCATCTGGCGTCCATTCCTGCAGACGCTGTATGGACACTGGATACTCGGCTGGCACCCAAATGGGTCGCACGTGTGCGCACAAAATGGACTGAGGCGTACGCCTGGCCATGTACACAAAGTACGTAATCTCGGAGAGAAAATCGGTTACATGATGCGGCACCTGCATCTGCTCCACAGGCGTCACAGTTTCAGCCGGCGCATGCTGGCTGGGATGTGTGTACATGAGATCTAGATGGATGTCGCCCTTGTTCAGGCGATATTTACTCCGGGTCAAATCACGCCAGTTGAGTCCGTTGCGGGCAGTAAAGTCCGTCACCCAGGGCATAATGTGGTGATGGGCGGCATTGGTGAGACTCCTGCCGCAGGCATTGTTCAGTATGGTGAGATAGTCAAAGTTGGACAGCTGCCCGTTGCACCACATTTCGCAATATTCACGTAGATTAAATTGAGCCGGATCGTAGGCCAGCTTGAGATCGATGGTGCTGCTCGAGGGCAGCTGTTCTGGTGACTCTGGCAGCTCCGGGCAGCTTAGCGGCGACATGTCCACCGTTGCCGACTGCTCACCTTGGAGAAGATTGCACTGCAGACGCGGCATGACCTGCAGCCAGAGATTCTCACGAAGCATCACATGATGCAATCGCAGATCACCGAGAAAGAGACCCTGTGCCTCCAAATGCCTCGAAAGCTGCAGCAGCTGATAGATTATAAATAGCGTCTTATTGTAGCCCCGACCCAATAGTGCGGGACTGTACGTGATGCAGTCATACAGGCTGCACTCCAGCGCAGGCGGATAATGGAATACGCAGTAGTGTGTGCTCGTCTCAATGGCCACCAGAGCGGGCAGCACATTTGCATGACAGTCGCCAGCCAAATCCGCATCGGCATCGGCACCGGTATCGCCATCGCTCTCCTGTTGACACTGAAGCACAGGACAGTTGTAGATGCGTTGGATGAGCTCCCGCAGCACCAAATCATGTGGTTGGAAGCCAACGTTGCACTGTGGCAGCTGTTTGGACTGCGTTGAGGCAGAGCTTGACCTGCACTGTTTGACATGGGCACCCGCGTACTTCTTGTAGGCTGTCTCCCACAGCTGCTTGAAGTTGAGATGTGCCACATTGGAAACGGCCTGTGAATAGCTCAAGGGGAACTGTAAATTGTGTCCGACAGTGCTGTGGCAAGGAAGAGGATAGACTTTGCGCTGTGGCTGCTTGCTGAACGTTTGCACCAGTATTCGCGTCCAAGGATGCTCCAGTTGTCCTGTGGGATGTGCCCGTCTGTCCAGCTGGGGCCAGTGTGTGAATTGTGTCAATTTGCGTTGTCGTTCCAGCGACTGCAGCCAGGCCTTGTCACAGATAAGCTTGTGAAGGCCCTCGTCTGACTCACGCACAACATGTTGCGGATTAATACCGATTTCTAGCCATATTGCGTCGTCGCTATCACCCATGTCTAAGTCTTCTACATCCGCCTCCAACTATAAAGTTAGTCCCAGCACAAAAACAAAACCAAGTGTGCAAATTTAGAGATGGTCTAAAGTTGTTAGTTCAATACACGAAAGGCTGCGCTCACGAGCCAGCACGCATTTTGTAAACAAACATAAAATAATCTTACAGGTGGAACTTATAAATGTATTATTCTATTTAATGTTTATGCAATAGACTACCTAAAAATAAATTTTCATTCTTTTAAAATTTAAATCATGCATATAATTATATATACTTTGCATATCACAACTGAATTTGACACGGTTTCATCTCTCTTGCAAAACAGTCGGTGGTTGTTTTTCAACACTCTCAGCTGTAAGAATAAAGTGACCATTCGCTGAAAATACCACAATTGCAAATCGATTATTTTTTGTTTACCGATTAGTCTTAGAGCGGCGACTTAAATAAGTACATTTGAATTTGAATGAGGTTTCCGTTGCTGAGAAATGTAGCTCGCACTTACGTAAAAGAAAAGGCAGGTGGTACTTTCACATCTTAACTACCAGTCAAAGGTAAAACTGCTAATTGTTAGACATTTAGAAAACTGTTTGTTGACAGGTCAACGGCCAAGCAATGTGCTGTTTATGTGTGTCGAGTTCAAAAGGCCGGCGGCATCAACAATGCTGTGAAAACACTTGATATTCAGCTTGTTGAATGGTCGCATATACCAATGTCATGTTGTTGTTATTTTAAAGAACAGCGCAAAGAAAAACATATTATTCTACAATATTAATTAGACAGTAGGTAATCTGAGTTCATGAATTGCCAGACGCAGCATTGAACTTATATATTTTCTCTTTCATCTCTGTTATCAGCACATTTCGGATTTTGTTTACTCTAGCTCATGATGGAAAGACTCATGACTCTTGCTTACTATATGCAAAAAATGACAATAAATTCAGTTATACTTATTATCAATTCCAACAAAACAGTCTATAAACCCATTTCAAACACTTTTGAGACAATTCAATTTTGGAACCTGTTTCAAGTGTATTTCAGAAAATCATTTATGTCTATTAGTACTTGAATTTTTAAGAAATAAATTTTCCACAAATTTGCAAAGTTTATTAATTTACACTATTTAACTTGTTGCTCCATATTTCTAAGCGGTTATTCCCATGACTTCTACAATGCCGCAATCTTCGTGTAAGCCTAATCTTATCAATAAGTTTCTGAGTACTCGGACTCACCGGATTCTATGCTACTATTTATTTGCTTTTTGCCTTGGCGGCAACTAAAAGAGCGGTTCGACAATCGGAAAAACAATAATTACAGCTGCCCGAAAGGTCAAGGTGTTCCATTGCTTGAGTATTTGTCTTTGTGTGTTTTTTGATTCTTTTTTTTTTTTGTAATTTTTTCACACATATTTTTTGCTGTTTTTGTTGTCGCCCGAGACTAGAAATGTTAGCTACTATTGCGATTATGGCAAGTCTATGGAGAGAGTAGGTCATATACACAGTTAAAAGCACTTAATAGACAGGCTTCATAAATACCCGTTTTCAAGGCATACTCACTTACCAAATACGCTACAGTTTCATCAGGCAAAACAACTTGATATGTTATGTATCTCTCGTTTTGGTAGCCTGTTTACTTCCGTTCTTATAAATTGCCGCGCTAAATGTATAAAAATAAATATTGTTTTTTTAAAAAATGTTGTGCATCAGACACATGCGTCTCGGCTTGGGCTCCAGCCTCGGTGCAGTGGGGGATCCAGCTTTATTAGGAAACACTCGAGCAAATATTTAAAAATGCCACAATTAAATGTTTAATTCACTTGACAGCCGGACAGTGCGAATAAACGTATTTACGTGCGAAAGTTTTTTTTACAGCATTTCACACTTTTATAATAATTATACGGATTTGCAAGCACACAAAAGTTTTTGTTTATATATTGTATACAAATAATATTTACATAAGCAGGCCTCCTGATTGTTGTTTTTTATTATTTCTTTATCATAATTAATGTACTTGTAAAATAATATTGTACGGAGAGTACTCGTATATATAATTAGGGCGTTTATAAAAGTTTTTAAAAACACTTTGGGAAATTTTACAATAATCGAGTGTGTATTTTTAAATATAGAATTTATAAAGCTATTGAACCATTAATGAGCTGCTCGAGCAATTAAGATACTTATTAAGATATAACTAATTTCGATGACACACCTACAACATTTTATTATGGCCAAGTGTGAATTGAAAGCGTGCGACTTCAATAAATTGAGTCACATGCTGCCAAGATTTACTATATACATACTTATATCGGATATATGTATATTGTATCCCGTTTTCAGAAATCTGAAATCTTATCTGCTATAGCCTTTTAAAAGGTATAACGCTTGCGCCTTTGGTACAAAAGTCGTTGAAATGTCGCTGGCGTTATAAAGATTAGACTGTATTATACCATTAGTACCGTTGTAAATGCTATATTTAAGATAGCAAAGTTGCTCCGTTTATGACTTGTACATAAGTTAGATAATGCCAGCCCAAGGAATATTACCTAAGGCTAAAAACAGAAATAAAACAAGAAACAAAGAACTCGAAAAAAATAAAATAACCCAACATAAATTGCAGGGTAAAGATCAAAACACATTGGCCGACTCCAGCGCAGACACACACACACACACACCATTACACTAATACACACAGCTATCGTTGCCAAGTAACTTGACAGCCTTCAATACGTTGGCGCCCCTGGAGATCACTCAACTTGGCCAACTCAACTCTTTAGAGATTGAGCCGCAGCCAGGCACTTGATCCACTCCAGCCAAAAGTAGTTCAAGTCTCGTGACGATATTTCATGACTACTACACAACTAATACGACTACTAACACCACGTTTAGTGCATATCAAATAGTTAGTCAGCAAGCTAACAACTAATACTGACAAGAACCTGCGGTTGCGGTTAATTTCCCTGCCTGGGTGACCCTCAAAGTGTCAAAAGCTGTGTTTTAAGTGCTCAAACAATTTATAGCCACTTTTTTTTTCGATTCGATTATTTAACTATCTATTAACTGGTTTTTTGTCATTGTTAATACTAGCCAAGATTAGTATCTTGAATTACGTTCGTTCTGATAATGATATAAAACTTACATGAGCTTTCGTAGTACTGTTACATCGATATGCATAAGTTAAAAATGGCAATTGTTGAAAATTAAATAAAAAAATACCCGAGTAAGGAAAAGAATGTGATATAAAAAGTACAATAAAGCACTAGACTTAATATTTTGCATACAAGTTGTTGGAAACTCCAATTTTGCCAGTTATACTGTTTAAATTTAACCACACTAGTTAAGTTGTGAAAGCCCTATTTGTAGGGAAAAAACTAATAAATTTCAAATGTTTTTGTATTTATATATGCATATTATATGTAGGAACGCGCTCAATTGAAATATATTGATAAATAATTTGAGTTTTTGTGCCTTAGCAATAATAAATTCCTTTACATATAAGATCATCCCCTTTTTTTTACGCTCAAGGTCAGGAACTTTGTTTATCTTTGAACTCGATTCAAGCTGTTCGATATTGGCCTTGAAAGAGTAACACATAAAGAGTGGGAGGCGAATCGTTCCTTAATTAAGATCATTATTGCTCACACCCAGCAGCACACACAACAGAGGAACATGTGCTTCAACTGCTCCCTCTATCCCTGTCTCAATATAATGGAAGTGCGTTTCGTTGTTGACACTTGAGCATGTGATTGTAATTTCCCTTACAGAAGATAATTTAGTACAAATTCTTATGACAGGGTCTACAGCTTGTCCTGTTGCTGATATGCATCACAAGTTGTCATGACAAAAGGGCGTCTTCCAAGAGGGGATTATTAAAGCGTTGGCATGCCTTTCAGTTTTGGTTTTAATTGACCCAAACAGTGTGGCGCCTATTGGTACGCAGTTTGAGTTCCAGTTTGATCAATACAGAGGTCACAGTCCGCACTCTACTGATTGACAAAAGTCTTGTCGCGCATACCATAAATAGACATCCATCCCAGGCATCCCATGAAGGCATTTCATTTCGTACGCTTCAATTAATTTGTACGAATAAATAACGCAAAATACTCGCAAATGCAAGTTAGATATTGTTGTTGTTGCTGCTGCTGCTGCTGCTGCTGCTGCTGCTGTTGTTGACTTAAATACACACATACACATTTATAGACGTACCAGTTCAAGCCGGAAATGTTTTTGGTCAGGGACATTTGGAGTGCGGTTCAAGCCGGATTTTTGGCATTACATGGAAACATTTGCATGCTGTTTTCAATACACTTGCAAGGGGAATTACCCGTTTTGTAAAAGTGATTTTTACACATTTTTTTCTCTATTGTTATTCTATATAATATGAATTTATGTACAGAAAGTGCTTGAAAAGTAAGCAAGAGTATTTAAACTTCGTCTTTCGTAACTTTAATTTCTTACTATTATTTGGCATAATTTTCCATTAATATATGTTGTGAAAACATTTCAATTTCAATTGCAGACATCCATGATATGATATAGTCGCTGTGGTTCAATTAAAAAAACAAAGAGTCGCAACATCAAAATTGAAGATCAGAGCACACATAGTAGCTCCAAACTGTCTATCCATCTGTCTGTCTGTTAGGAATCGGATTGTATCACATGCGTGGGAGATGATATGGGGAGAGATGAGATGAGATCTGATGCGAATGGTGCGCACATTAATTTAAGCTGTCGACATTCATTAAAACTTAACGGTATTCTTGGGTGCTGATAGCATTAACCATTAATTAATGGCCGCTTGTTATTAATTAATATATATTATATAGATTGCCAAAACAAAGTCATGGTCTGTTTTGACTACTAGTACTTATAATGCTTAGTACCTACACTTATATACAAGTACTATTGTGTACTACAGAGCTCTTGATTATCAGCCCTGTTGAGTTCAATTGTACATTTGCTCTGCAGTCTGGCTGGACAAAGTGTGCCATTGATAATAGCAAAAAATATCAAAATAAACAACAAGAAAAAGTTCACTGATAAACCTGGAATGCCCATATAGATTCAGAGAATATACAATTTAATAAATTACTAAACTGTGCCCAAGTTGAATTTGCTTAGTTTTCAGTTTCTATAATCTAAAACCGATTGTTAACACACATAGTTGCGGTCATAAACATATATACTATATTTTATGGACATTCAAGATGGAATAAGATAGACTTTTTTGTTAGAAAAAGTGTTACGTATTCATCTGTTTATCTGTCTTTGGAATACATATCACGTTTCTACTATTACAATTAACAGCTGGCAATGATCATTCATTAAGATCGCCGCTCATTTAGTTTGGGCATTTGTTAGCTGTTAGCTCAGGTTACACACATCTGCCAGCTACTACTAGTAGTAACTACTAATTTTTTTTTATATAATTTAAGTACGTAAATTCATTTATCACAATTCAACCGCATTAAACCGCAATTGTTAACGCAAATGCAGAACAATTTTAATAAACAAAACGTGCAACCGTTTTTGGCTAGAATTTTTTAATGCATATAATCTACTTGAATAATATGTATTATGTATATATGTATAGTATATAGCGTGCTGAGTCGAGAAATAGTTAAGCCATTCACTTTAGCACCCGCCTAGAATCAGCTGCTGCTCCTCCTTCTACCCCTTCTCCTCTAAGAACCCACTTAGCATTACTTAATTGCATTGCACAAAAACAAAAACTCACTTCTAACAACTTTCGGCTAAGTTTTTTTTTAAACAAAAAAAATTTAAGATAGATCAGAAAAGACATGTTGAATACTCTATAAACAAATTCGAAGGTTTTGTTCATTGATTATTTTACTTTATTCTAATCTGTCAAAAATTGTAATTATGATTTATTGTTATGTATAATCTTTAAACTATTATGTACATAGTATATTTAATTTAAATTTCAACATACTTCGTTGTTTATAGAGTAGTTCACAAAGACAATAGCCGCATTTTTTTATGGTTTGATGAATGTTTGCTACAGTTAAGTAAATAATAAATGAGCTAGTACACGCTTAGTTTTTTTCTAGTACCTGTTGAGCGTGTACGATTAGCTTATGATTCACTTGCGAAAAAAAACCGTTAAGTCTTCAATACAGTTCCGAATCGAAAGTCATATAAATAAAACCGAAGTCACATGAAATGTTTAAAAAAAATAACTAAGTCCCTTGGACACGAACGCTTAAAGCTTGTGAAAGACGATTTTGCGACGACGACGAGGACGGGCCATTTGGTCAGATAGCGAATTTTATGATTGGGTCTCTATAAACTACATACAAACATATTAGCTCGTACATTTGTATGTATAAAGCTTGCGACTCCTTGACGCAGCGCTGTGACGTTCGATGATCGGCGCTGACAGCGACGCCAGCAGCAGCAACAACTCCAACGACAACAGCAGAGGCAGAGCAGCAACTGAGCAGCAGCAGCAGCAGCAGCAGCTGCGGCGCTTATCTGTTCGCATATAAACTAAAGTCAGTGGAAATAATTTCTCATTTGAAATTTAACAGCCGACGTGCGCGGTAGGCAGAACAAAAAAAAGCGCGAAGATCGTGTGGTGTAAAAACCGCTAAAACAAGTAACGAAACAAAATTATATGTAAAAAGAAAGAGAAGAAGCAGACGTCAACCCACAAGAAGTGCGTGATTCCAGTGTGCGTTTTCATTGCACATTCCAGTCTCGTGCGCGGTCCGCAGTACGATTTAAGCTTTCGTTGCGTGCGGTTCTTCGCCACTGTCTCTCTCCCACTCTCCGTCTCTGTCCATCTTTCACTTTCGCTGTCAGTCCTGCTGTTGCGCGTGCGCCAAAAGTGAAAAGTTGAAAAAGTGTAACCAACAAGGATCTTAGTGTGAGATTGTGTGTGTTTGTGTGTGGCAAGTGTAACCGCAGTTGTTTCCTGCACACCACCGATTATCCCAATTAGTAACCGTGGCGAAGGAATTGGCCAACTTGTTAACGTTGCAAGAGAACAGAGCCGAGATGACACAACAACCACAATGGGGCATAAATTTATCAAAGTGTAAGTGCAATAAGAATTCACGGTGTGTAAGTTTTGTGTTTGTGTGAGTGTGTGTGTTTGCGTGTGCTTAGAGTGTTGTGCTTTGAATTGTGAATATAAAATCAAATTCAAATCGTATTTCGAATTCGTTGAACTCTGGGCTCAATAATGTTTTCAATTGTTTTAATTATTGTTTAACCGACATTGACCGACAACAGCAACAAACTTAAGTATAAAGTGTACATAGCTTTAAAGCGTATACATATGTATGTATGTATGCATGTATGTACATACATAAATCTTACGATAAACAATGACAAAATGTTTTTATTTCTCTGCATTTGCACTTCCGATTCTTCGGTATTTTGTTGTTGTTTATTTCGTACATGCTTTGGTTACGGATATTAAAATGTTTGTTCTGTTTGTTATATTTTGTTAACTTTTTGTTTAACTTAATTATGCCAGGCACGCTTCACATAATCATCAATAATCTTACGGTCTATCGCCTTCGCGATCAAACAAATTTGCATGTGAATTAAGAAAGGCGCGATGATGACGAAGAAGCTCGGAACAAGTCGAAAACATAGCGTCAAAAAAAAAAAAAATATATATATATATACGGCTTGACTCAGACAGTTCTTGTTATTCCGTCCGCTCTCTACGCATGTTTGTAGGGTGTTCTTCCCATTGCTAAATGGCCCATCGATTTTGAAAGTCTTTTTGTCATATTTATAGTTGAGCATATATCCCACAGGCCAGACGGGTCTTTACCTTAGATGCCACCTAGCAAGTTTTTTGTTTTTACGGGTAATTTATTGATGGATTTATAACCATGATGCCAAACAAAATAACAGAACGTGTTCTCATTAATTCTTGAGTATTTCTTTTTAATATCACAATGGAATAAAACAGGCTACTCGTCTTTATATACATATAAAAATAACAAATCTGATTAAATGTGCAAAATATAATACGACGCCAGACAAATTGTGAACGGAGATATCATTGAAAATGTCTACCAGAGAACTGAAAATATATAAATAGTTTTTAAAAGCCGGCCCATTCCATAAAGTATTTATAAGAGTGTGGAAGAATTGTGTCGCAAAATGTCAACATATATATAATTTTTTTTTACATGGAACTTCATTCATTTAAAAAAAGCCGGCTATAAGAATAATTGTTTCTTCTTTTCATTGCGGCTAGCGGTAGCTTGACCTCCTTATAAGTAGAGCCCAAAGCTCATTTCCTTTCCATTGTTTTTGGGCAAGGTCAATGCAATATAAGAATTGTTTTTCTTTCTCTCTTTTTGTCGCATTCGTTTTATAATACTAAGTATTTAATTCTTGGGCAAGCTTTTCTTTTGTAAGAACATAAGTATCGTATATAAATATATGCGAGAAAAGAAAATGTTGTAACGATTTCGAACCGGAATTTATTTATGTTGATTTACTCATGTGCCTGTTATTTGTCATATGCAAATGTTTTTGTTGTTATTTGCGAAGTAAATAAAGAAAACAAAATACCGCTTCATAATAATAATAAAAATAATTTTTAGTTTTGGTTTTTTGTTTTTGGTTTTTGGTTTTTTGCTGTAAACGTGAGTTAGGTACTTAAATATTTGTGGAATTGAATGGGTCTCTTGACACTTATGACTGGCAATCATCCATCATGTGTCAGCAGCTTATGGGTTTATCATTAGGCGTAGGACCGATTCTTGGATTCTGTTGAGCCGCTGCTTATATAAGTATTATGTGTGATTCAACTACACTTTCACTGGCTGTCCCTGTGATTTACATTCGCATTTGCTTGGACTCTGTGAACTTTCAATGTAAAAAACTTTTCCATACCAATGTGGATCGATGTACGCATATCTTGAATATATAAGTACTTTAGCCTCGTGCTAAATTTTCGCAAGAACAATTGCGAATAAGTATGAGCATGTATTATCTGGCTTAAGAAATTGTGTAAAAATAATGATGTCGTATAGCCCGATTACAAGTCGTCTGTCTGATAAAAAAAAAAATCAAAAAAAAACAGTCAACACTTTTCTGATATCTCGGAAGCAATTATCATTTCAGTGAACGTAAAGTGAAGTAAAACTCATAATTTAAACCGATTACCCACTTAAAATGCAGTTACTAACAAAATACCCAAGCACAAGTTTGTAGTTCCTCCAGGAAATGTATTACTCACAATTCATATTAATCGGTTATTATTATAGCAATTATTGAGCTTATCGCTTATCACAAATTCTTAATGGTTTCGGCATTACATTATGCTACCATAACTTGACTATCGCCCAATCACTTAAGTTGATTTAATACCACCCGAACGAGCCGAGTTGAGTAAATTACGACCACACTCGATGATATGATTAGCAAGCCCCATTTACATATATTTATAGTATTAGGTAGTGTGAGTATTCTGTGTCGGATGCCGCCTTATCGATGATAACATATTTTGCGAATCGTGCTGCTTATAAATTTAGTGTGAAATGTCGGCTGTCGGCTTTTGGTTAAAGTATTTGTTAAATAAAATGGCAAATATTGGGACATCATTAAATTGTCAGCTCCACTGCAAGTACGTAAATAATATATTAATGAATGTTAATTTATAGATTCAATAGAATTGGCCGTCAGTGACGTCGGTGAAGCACTTTTATAAATCAAAAGTATCTTCTTTTTATACAACACACAAATTAACATAATAATAAGCAGATGTTTTTATTTAAAACTGGGTCCGGAATCTAGAGTTTTGGGTTGGGATTGAAACTGCTGATGAGTGAAGCGTGGATAATTATTGTTGCGACAATCAGAATATCAACAATGATCTCTTCATTTTTTATTTTTTTTTTTTTGCTCTAATAATGCTTTCATGAATTGGGTTTTGCGCTAGAATCAGATTGTTAGCTCTATTATATTAATGTGTTAATAAACTTGTTGTTGAAATCACTTTTGGCATGGTTTAAGTACGGACATGTTAAACTTATTTTTATTTAACACAATTTTGAGTCGAGACAAAAATAAAACAACTTTATTTACATGAATTCAACCTTCAAATGTTTTGACATTTCAATATACAAAAGAATTAAGGAACTTCAGTGGCCAAAAATTCTCTAAATTGACAAATCAACATTGAATTCCAAAAGCAATTTATAAGGCTACAATTGCTGTAGCTGTTGTTGGTTTAGGGCCCCAAAATAAAAATGTAGCTCAAGTACAGTTTTAATTGCCGAGCAACTAACGGTTTATGATCGACCATCAGCTGTTGTCGTTTAAACTTTAAAGTATGGAATTTTAGCACGGAACCTTATCACGGATCTTTGGCAATATCAATTAACAAATTATGATACTAAAAGCAATAAACATAAATAATTTCCAAATGTACCCATAAACTAGAAGCCATAATTCATAGGAAAATTAGACTATAAATTCATAAGTATGCATTTTTTCTAAGGGGGGATTTTCTAAACAAAATGTTCACGTGCTGGGAATAGATTCGTTTCAAACTAATTGATAAGAAACAAAATATATATATATATATGGAGACAACAGCGAGCAATCAAATGCAATTTGCCATTTATTAGCACAAATTGATTTGTAAATTGAATAACTTTCAAATTGTTTATTTGCATGTTAATAACTTAGATACTTTTAATTCAATTTAGTTTATCGCACAAAGACAATGAGTTTATTCGTTTGCCAACCACAAATTCCGTTTGACGTCAATTGGTTTTATTATTTTGTTAATCACGGATTATGTTCTCTCTAACCGGAAACAGATTTTATACTACCACAACGTGTGATATTGGCCATCATGGGCTTCCTGGCCATCCTGAATGCCTACACGATGCGCGTCTGTCTCTCCCAAGCCATCACGGTCCTTGTGATAAAGAAGAACAACACTGAGACCGAGGATGGCGGACAAGCGATCTGTGATGCGGATGATTTGGATGAGGGCGGCGCGGCGAGCGGTGGCCAATTTGAATGGTCCGAGGAGTTGCAGGGTCTGATCCTTTCCTCCTTCTACATTGGTTACATTGTCACCCACGTGCCTGGTGGTCTTCTGGCCGAGAAGTTTGGCGGCAAGTGGACCCTGGCTCTGGGCATTCTCTCCACGGCTGTCTTCACCATGCTCACACCGCTGGCCATCGATTTGGGTGGCTCCGACTGGCTGATCATTACCCGTGTGCTGATGGGTCTTGGCGAAGGTACAACATTCCCTGCCCTGAGTGTGCTGCTGGCTGCTTGGGTTCCGGCCAATGAACGTGGCAAACTGGGCGCTTTAGTGCTGGGTGGTGGTCAAGTGGGCACCATTATGGGTAACTTACTATCCGGCGTCTTCCTCGACTCCTACGAGTGGCCATTTGTGTTCTACTTCTTTGGCGGTCTTGGCGTTGTCTGGTTCGTCATCTTTGTAAGTTTTCCTATTCAAATGAAATGAGCTTGAAATAACACAAGTTTTCCATCTCTTTTTATATGTAGGTCTTCCTGTGCTTCAGCGATCCCAGCAGCCATCCCTTCATCAAGCCCAGCGAACGCGAGTATCTGGTCAAGGAGATCGGCACCATTGGACGCAATGAGAACCTGCCACCTACACCATGGAAGGCCATCCTCACCAATCTGCCCATGTTCGCGTTGGTTTCCGCTCAAATCGGTCACGATTGGGGCTTCTATATCATGGTGACGGATCTGCCCAAGTACATGGCCGATGTGCTGCAGTTCTCCATCAAGGCCAACGGCCTTTACTCCTCCCTGCCCTACGTGATGATGTGGATCGTGTCCGTGGGCAGTGGCTTCGTCGCCGATTGGATGATCCGTCGTGGCATTATGAATACGACAAATACCCGCAAGGTGATGACAGGATTGGCTGCCTTTGGACCTGCCATCTTCATGGTGGGCGCCTCGTATGCTGGCTGTGATCGCACCCTGGTCGTGGTGCTCTTCACCATCTGCATGGGTCTGATGGGCGCCTACTATGCGGGCATGAAGCTCAGTCCCCTGGACATGAGTCCCAACTATGCTGGCACTCTGATGGCCATCACAAACGGCATTGGAGCAATTACGGGCGTGATTACGCCCTATCTGGTGGGTGTGATGACACCAAATGCCACGCTACTTGAATGGCGCTTAGTGTTCTGGGTGGCCTTTGGAGTACTGTTCATCACTGCCATTGTCTACTGCCTGTGGGCATCCGGAGAGATTCAACCCTTCAACGATGCGCCCATTCAGCCACGCAGCGTTGACTTCGAAGCCGAGGAACGCAAGCCGGAGCACAAGATGAAGACTCTGCAGCATAGCTCCTAGAGTCTTTGTAGCCACCAAGTGCCATATATATTTTTATGTACATTGTAATTGAGGGAAGCCCATGAAGACATTGTTATTAATGTATATGTGTATTTGTACATCCTTGCGATCATCTATTGCAATTGCTAGTTTTATAGTATGCCAAATTCGTCGGCTCCCCAGTGCGCTGTCTAACTAAGTATGTAAATTAATCGATAAGCTATAAGCTGCAGTTCCTTTAATCCTTAATCCCTAGATCCCTTGCACAATTCAGCGAATTTATTTACTTAATGTATTTGCCTGTTATACGTATCCCATCGCCCTCTGCAGCAATTTACTCTCTTAATTATTATTTAGTATTTAATCGAAACGAAATTCAATTTTAGGCTAGCGAAAAAAAAAAACCAAACAGCAAAAAAAGAAAGAAAGTATGTACCTAATTTGTATTTTCAAAATGTAAAAAGAATCCAGTTTATTTTAATTGTTGATCAATGTGTAATGCATGTGTTTTTAACGCTATCGTTAAGGCATAACTGTTTTTATAATGTTAGTCCAAATAAAGTGCATAAACAAATTAAAAGTCGACTTGTATATTGCAAAGAAATAATTCATTGAAATCAATGTTTAGATTTGACTAAATAAATACTTTTATAAATCTTTATAAATGTTACCAATACAAAGAAAACTGCGTGAACTCTTTGATTGTAAGTACCAGAAGATATGGAAATATATTTTTTTTCCTGATTTAAATTGATAAAAACAGATCTAAGGGTAACACAGCGTTTAGTTGTTTGTTACTTTAGCTTTTTGGCCATTATCAATGCTTGTGCGGTCCGTTTGTGTTTGGATTTCTCACTTAAGCGTATAGTTAAGGATTGCAGTAAGTTGGCCCACACAATTCAGGCACAAATTCCTGTGGAAAATAAACTTGATATCAGTTCTATTAAAAGTCGAAAACCCATAAGAAATGTTCCTATACGCCCCAGACAGAGGGGCGGTAGGCATAAGCCAACAAAACAGCCGGAACAGCAGCAAATAAGTTTGACCCCAAGTGCGGTAATAACCACATCAAACATCTCCGATGTCTGGACCAAGGAGGTGCAAGTTTTGGTCACCGTTTCCTTCTATGCCGGCTATATGCTCACCCACATTCCCGGTGGCCGTATATCGGAACGTTATGGAGCCAAGTGGATCCTAGGCGCCTCTATTTTACTCGCTGGCATTCTCACAATGTTTACGCCAATAATTGTGCGCAATGGTGGTCCCAATGCTCTGATGTTTCTCCGCCTCTTAATTGGTATTTGTGAAGGACCCACTTTTCCAGCGGTTAGCGCATTGTTGGCCCAATGGGTGCCGGAGAATGAGCGCGGTCTCTTGTGCAGTTGTGTGCTAAGTGGTGGCGAGATTGGCGTTGTATTCATTCATCTTGTCAGTGGATTTGCGCTCGAGGATCATGATTGGGCTTTGGCCTTCTATGTGGTTGGCTGTGGTGCGATGCTGTGGTTCGTCGGCTTTGTCTTCGTTTGCTACAGCTGCCCGGCTGACTCGCCTTATATACGGCTCGGCGAGCTGCACTACATTGGAAGCCAGGTGAGCGTAACGCCAATGACTCAGGATGCATTTGAAAATGAGCGTGCGCCTTGGAGCAGCATGCTGATGAGTGCACCCACCTGGGCGCTGATAGCGTCCAATATGCAGCACAATTGGAGTCAGCAGGAGTTTGCCAGGGAACTGGAGCAGCTGCTGGAAACCAAAGGCGAATCCATGTGGCAGGAACTGGAGGCCAGTTTGCAGTTGACGGCGCCACATTTGTACAACTGGTTGGCCTCGATCTCTTACGGATCGCTGAGTGACTACCTCGTTGAAAGGGGAATATTAGATCGAACGCAGACGCGTCGTCTCATGACCTGGCTGGTCTGTATTGGTGCCTCCATGTATCTGGTGAATGATAGAGAGGATGTGGCGCGTGTCTGGAGCGTTGTGGCCTTTGGTGCCTTTTACGCGGGCATTAAGCTGCTTCCATTGGATATGAGTCCCAATTTTGCTGGCACTTTGATGGGCATCTCCAATGGGCTTGGTTCTTTGCCTGGCCTGATGATGCCACTGTTGCAGCAACTGGAATCCGAGTATGCCATTGTGGGCAGCATTCGTGCAGCAGTGTGGTTAATCTGTGCCGGCTATATATCGGCCGATGTGCAGTCCTATAATCAGTTGCCCAGACGCAGCTGAAATGTTGTTAAATTGTTGTAATTACAAAAGTTGTATATTGAATTAAAACCTAGACTAACAGTTAACTATTTGTATAGTTTTGACTTAGGCAATACTATAATAGATTTATATATATATATAGATAATAGGTATACATATATGTTTCATAATACACAAAAATATGCTTAACAAGACGTCAAAGTTTCATTTTCATTGCTAAAACTAGGAGCACAATAACTATAACTGGGATGATAGGATTTTTTTAAATGATTGGGAAAGGGTTATTGTTTCTTTTTCTTTTAACTTAGATAGCACAACGTTTGTAGATCATCTAAATGCTGTGGCTGTGGCTGGTCCATCCAATCCGTTCATCTACTGCGCAAGGTAACCCGACTGGGCCATTGCTGACACGGAATTCATGTCGATGCCCAACTTGCGGGTGACATTGATTTGAGCTAGTGCCGCATTACGCAACGAGTAGACATGCACCAGCTCCGCCTGGCTCTTTGCATAGAGGAGCGCCTTCTCAAACAGATCAACAGCACGCTGCAATTGTGCCCGCTGCACCTCCACGGTGCCCAGTGTCTCGTAGGCCAGCTCACACTTGGGATCCACCTCGATGGCACGATTCAGGAGCTTGACAGCTGCTTCAATATCACCTTTCCACTGCAGCGTCATGATGGCCTGATGCACCAGCAGTGCAGGATTGGCGGGCGCACGCTTCATGGCCATGTCGTAGAAATGCTGTGCCTGGGGGAATTGCTGTTGATCGGCCAGAACCTGGGCCATCAGGCTGTAGCACTCCACACAGTCGGGAAACTTTTCAATGGCCTTCTCAAAGTCTTGTATGACGCGCTCCAGGCGCTTCTGATCGCCGGACATGAGTGACAGTCGATACTCGGCATAGCACTTTTGGACAGTGGCAATCGCATGATCGGGTGCCAGGCGAACTGCTTTCTCGAACTCCAGCAGTGCCTCGTCGATTTGTTCAAGCAGCAGCAAGATCTGCGCCCGCTGATGATACACATCCGGGTTGTTGGGCGTCAGTTTCTCGGCCTCTGCAAAGTCAGTCAATCCTTGCTCACGTTCCTCCGTCTGTATAAAGAGTGCAGCACGTTTGATGTACGCATAGGCACGCAGAGTCGCATCCGCATCCTCTGTAAATGGATTACAATTGTTATTATGTACAGTTGATAACTTTGCAATCTCTTACCATTGGCGATAATGGCATCAAAGTCTGGCTTGCTGTCTGCAAAGGAGCCGCAGAGTAAATGGAATGTGCCACGCATTAGCAGCGCCTCCACCTTGTACTGTGATTCTGCTTCGGATGATTCAATTTCCTCAGTGCATGCCGCAATGATTTCATCATATTTCTGCTCATCGAATGCTTGTTTGGCGCGCAGGAAGCCACGAGGCGGCGTATCTGGCAGAGCTGGCATGCTCATCGTTTGCAGCGGATCGGCTATAAAGGAACGCATATAGGTGACAATGAAGCTAGACGAGGGCACGACAGGCACACGATCCCGCAGACCCTTCTCGGCGTCCAGGCGGCCTGTCTCTTTAAGCACACGGTCGGCGAACATGATGGTGTTGTTGTTCTGGAACATCTCGAGAATGCAGGTGGCAGTCACATCGTCCAAACATTCAATCATGTCCTTGGTGGCCTCATGAGCGCGTGCGCGTCTATAGTAGGCCTTGGCATAGCGCGGATTATACTCCAAGGACAGCGAGCAGTCCTCCTTGACCTTGTTCCACTTCTTTAGCATTTCGTAGGAGGCGGCACGGTTCTGATAGAAGATTGCCAAATCTGTGCGATGCTCAATGGGACACTTGTCGATTGCCTTGTCATAGAAACTGATTGCCTCATCGTATTTGGCATTGCGATAGCAATTGTTGCCCTCCGTCTTGTAGTTGTTGGCCTCCTTGAGCGGCGACAGCTGCTCTCCCAGCTCGGCGTTCTTCTTCTTGAGTTCCAGCTCGGAATCGGTAGCTGTGCCATCTATGCTCAGCGTTTGCTTTTCAATCTTGCCCTTCTGGCGCGACTTGCTCGCATCCTTGGACTTATTTGACTGCTTGGTAGTCTTCGCCTCATCCGGGGAGCTGCTGCTGCTCCGATTGTACACATACATGCCCAGTCCAATACAGAGGGGCGTGCCCAGTATTAAGGCCACCTGCCATTTGTTCAGCTTCACAGAGTTCATGTTGAGGAACGTTGCCATTTTCTGCAGTGTGTGTGTGCTTAATGTGCTGCAAATAGAGGTGGAACATTGTGTAATAGTTGAAGAGGTAGGCGGGCGCCTTCTTATCACTCGAATAGCTCAAAGCGCGAATAGCTAAATGCTAAATGCCGGGCGGGCAGCAACATTTGTCACTTACTGTTCACAGTTGCCCCTTTCCCCTTATTGATTTTTTGGACGATTGGTGAGTGGCGCTTTGGCGGTAAAATACTCACGTTTGTTTTATAATTTAACACTGCAATGAATTTTGCAAATCTGTACAGTTTGTTTACTGCTTTTTAGTGAAAAGTAAATAGAAATTAATAATACGGATTACAACTAGCTTGCTTAGGAGAAATAGAACACACTGTATGGAACAGTGGCGTAACAGTTGAACTTCTGAACGACTCACAGGCACATGTGACAGCTGGCCAAGCCGTACAGAAGCTCGCTGGTATAGTAAGAGAGCGCTTTCATAGACTGGTAAACTAACAGTTTTAATAACAGCACAAGCTCGCGTTAGGCCATTAAACATAAATTCTTAAAAGACTTTAGCAGGTAATTCTGGTAAAGAATTGAATTTGTTTTAAATCTATCAAAATGCTTGAAAATTGTCATAAAATTAGGTTCTTCATAATTGCCGGATGATAAAAAATATGTTTAAGTATAATTTTCCGTTAAAGGACAGAACACTTCCGCCTAGAATTACAAATGCCATATATGTACATACGTATTTACACATATAGTCATATTACATTGGAGTTTAATTAAAACAAAGGAAACATGTGGTTGGCGATCGTCGCAAGGCGTTGAGTGCAAATGAGTTCATCTAAAAGGCTATAAATATGCACTTAGCACTTATACAAACAAGCCCACACAGTGGGGGAGGGAGATGCAGTCAGACGTTACATGAATAACAAAGCTTTCGTGTATTTGTGTGAGTGGCTGCATTTGGGCTCCACTTCCAATGCAGCGCTGCAATTACTCTCATTGAAATGTCAATACTTTTCAAGTTGGTTTTGTTTTCTTTTTATTTTATAAGTTAGATCTAAAGCAAACTTCATAATTTGAAACGCACTTAGCATAAAATTAAAATTATAAGTCCGTAAGTGTATATTTGTATGTATGGTTAGCTTAGGAAATTATAACTATTCAATACGTTATTCCAGTGTAGATTTTTTTTCTTGTATTTTGTTTTCCAGCGCCAGCCGACAGTGCCAGCTGCCGCCAAAGCAGCTTCTCTTTTCTTCCACACTCTTTTCCTTCAGGCTGCGTTTGACTTGCTTTGATTTTCAATTTCTACCTTTGCTCTTTTCGTTTGTCTTCTATATGTTTTTTTTTTGTATCTTCTTTTCTTTTTCACACGCTCCTGCTCAAATATTTGTATGTGTTGGTGTCCCTGCCTTGGCTTGCCTTGGACATCAGTTTTTCATAGTCTTCTTGTTGTTGTTGGTGTTCATCAACTTGGTTAAAATTTTTCGCGAGTGGCCAGACGGGTCAAAGTGGTTGGTGTGCACACTGGCCTCCTTCTTGGAGCGCTGCTTGCCGCTGTGGCCGGAAAAGATGTGTTTGCCATGGTCAAAGTTGTAGTGCTCGTATTCGTCAAAGTGTGCCTCAGACATGTTGCTTATTCTTGTATTTGAGATCTTTCTTATGTAGAGAGTTGTAATTGAGGGCTTCTTATGTTTCTTTCTTTCTCTTTGTAGGTTCTTTTGGCTTTTTTTTTTTAAATTTATTTTTGGTTTATGCGTTACTTCCACAGGTCCTCGACGTCTCCGCAGCAAAACACGAATGGAAATTGAACTCGTTATCGTGGCAGACACCTGGTTTTATACCCGACAAAAGCTTTTTCTCGCACCGTTGTTTAACTCTGAGAGTGAACGCACAGCTGCTCTCACTCTCACTTCCCTCTTTTGAGCAAACACAGACCCCCTGCGGGAAATATGATGCGTTATTAAATATGTACTACCAAAATACTTAAAACATTTATACAATTAAGTCACCGAAATTATCTGGACTACCACAAACAAACAAACAAAAAACACCTTTTATGGATTTTTTTAAATTTTGCTTTAGCCTAGCTTTCAAACGATTTCTGAATGAAAGTAAAGAAAAGCGCCTATAGCTTGTTCGATAAATTTTTTTTCTTTAGCCTACTGTTTGTTAAATTGTTGCTCAACATGTTTAAGCTCTGGAAGTTTCGATGCCATTCACCATTGGGGGCGTCAGATGTTCTGCTCACTCTCTCTTTGTGCGCGAAAAGTTCTTTGGAGAGACAACTAAAAGCTTTTCACAATTATTGCTGCGCAATTTAATTTTTTTGTTTTTTGTTTACAAAATGCGCGGTAAACAAAAAACAAAAAAGCAATGACAACGTCAAACATATTTTTGCCTCGCCTATTTAAATTATTTCAAATGGTTTTCATAACACACACGTTTTTCAATGTATTTGAATGCAAATGTATGCAGTTGTGCTTATATAAGGCCACGTTGCCAACCCTTTCGGCACAGTCGTTCGGAGTACGTATTTCCAGTTGCATCAACACAGGTAGAGAGAACACATGTTGCTTTCCCAACCCATTGCCACCAAAAATTTTCCGTTACAAATATAATGTACGTAAACATAATGACTTGATGGCCTCAAGCAACAGGGCAGACGTGATTCCGTGCACATACATATTTATATATGTGCGTATATATACATAAGAACGAAGGCCTGTCTATGCGTCAAGTTGTAATCCCCTGTCCGTCGACCCAGTTTCCCCCTAATTTTCAATAGGTTTATGTTTAGAAAAGAAGCTTTTTATTTGATTACTTGCCCATTTAATTATACACATAAGCGATATTGTTTATGTATCAGACTTGCCGGTGATAAGGTTCGAACGGTGTTATCAGCTGTTCGTTCTATTGTGTAAGGCCAGACATGTTAGTCACCCAAACAACTCGGGGTTTCTCGCAAAGTTCGATGTGCTTCACAAAATTCGAGAAACTACGCCATAAAAGTTTCACGAAGCTTTTCAAGACAAGCTAGTAAAGTTTATTTGGCCAAGATCAGCGAACCATTATAAAATGCTACTAGGCTGAAAAAAAAGCTCAGCAATAACAAACGGTTATTGTTTAGGTTGTTGTATGCGCTAAGTTGAAGTGCGTTTGACTTCATGATGTGTGTCTTGACTAGCGCTGTGCAAAAGCTGCTTGATATTAAAATAAAAAGGTTCATTTATTTATCCAAGCAATTCTATACTCGGCAAACAGTTTGCTCTTTTTCTTGAAGCCCTGTCTCCTCAAACCTCTCGTCAAGCATATCTTTAATTTGACCGCTCAAATTGGCCATCAGTCGACTTTCGCTGTGATTAAAAAGTGGGCTCTCCGTGCATCCTTGCAGGATGCACTTGCGCATTTCCTCTGCCTCGTAGCACAAGCCAATGCGATGGCTATAATGTGTCGTCTTATCCGTTTTGGGCAACTCAAACTTAAAGCACGTATTGTCAAAAGTCAAAGACGTCGGACACCACGGATTGTTCAACTGTATGAAATTGAAACTAGAAGCTGTTTTAAAATCATATATTCGACCTACCTTCACACTGCCGCTGCTGCCACGTATAATGGCCGTGTTGCACAGTTCCTGTTCAGCACTGAGCAAGAAGCGAGCGTATCGATTGTTCTTAAAGATAAGGTCAATACCGGCCATCACATCGGTGCCATCAGCGTTGTGCCTGCCCGCTACGCTCACTCGCTCAGGTACTTCCTGGTATATCCATAGAGCCAACTGTATACCATAAGGAGCCAAGTCCCTGATCACACCAGCATACATGCTCTCCGCTCTCGGCAGTTGCCAACCCAATGTGCACTCAACCATATAAATACTGCCCAGCGTTTTGCGCATAATCTTACTTCGCAGAAAATTATAGGCAGGGGTGCAGCGTGGCCAGAAGCCCTCCATAAGGAACAGGCCACGTGCCTGCGCCTTATCCGTCAGCTGGACCACCTGCTCCTCAGCCATGCACAGCGGCTGTTCGCACATCACGTGCTTATCATGGTTTAACATAAGATGGCACAGCTCATAGTGCTTGGGATTCATTGGTGAAATGTAAACGGCATCTGTTAATTAACATGTTAGATAATGTGAATGGTAGAAAAACATAGAGTGGTGAATAACACTCACCCACATCCGGACAACGTGCCAGATCCTCGAAACTGGTAAAGACATTTGGCACACTATGCTTGTCGGCAAACTCTAGAGCCACTGAACGATATGTGGACATGCAGGAGTTGACGCTGTGCAGCTTTGGGGGCAAAACACTCAAAGCTGTGACAAAGTCCTCGGCCATCAAGTTAACTGGCGCAATGCCCCAACGTATTGTCCTATTCCTTTCCGATTCCTTCGGCTCAATTTCAGAACTGTCTTTAACTTGACTTGAATGGGTGCAATGCAGCTGTAAGGGGCGACAATACAACTGTGCAGCTGGCACCAGAGCTGTGTTCGGTAGAGGGAAGAAGGAGAGGTGAGATTAACAGAGATTACTTGCTAGCACCTTATAGAGTGAAAACTACGATTGAAGAGCGAGCGTCAAGCGTAAAACGCATTTCATTCATACAAAATCGCAATTGCATGTGGCTTGTATTATTTTGTATCTTTTATTTTTTCCACGAATTGGCGAAATTGCGGGTGTTGGTGTTAGTGTTGTTGTTGTTGTTTGTTTGTTGTTTGTGTGCTTGTGTGTTGTATTCCCAACTGGTTACTGGTCACTTGGCCAGTCGGAGAGGGAGTGTTGGAGTCGAAGTCAAAGTCGAAGTCGAAGTCGGACTGCCCATCTACGTCGAAACGAAGACGACGATCGCATTATGTGGCACTGTTTAGTGCGCGCCAGTCTCAGTTCCTCCATAATTAGTCATATTTGTTTAGCATCAAAACTTGTGAATGACTGTGAACGCTGCGACTGTGTGGATCAGTGCCTCTTTCGACAGTCAGAGATGAGCACGTGATAATACGTTCCATATTATGCTAACAAACACTGTTTATAGCAGTTATATGAGTGCAATAAGAGCCAGCTAGAAAGGCGAGCTATACGTAAAGTAAATATGAGTGCTTCGGCTTAAAATAACATAGTAGTTAAGTTAACTGCATTTAAAGTTTTAGGTTTATAGTTTATCCTAACGGACTTGGATTGAATTGTCATAAATTCCACCACTTAATTTTAAGAATTAAACTTTATCTTATAGTTTGCAAAAGCTTTTTAGCTATTGTAAGTCGTGCGTGTTAGGTGCGTGCTAGAAACACGTTGCCAGCTCGATTAGCTGGGGCAACTGTGGCCTGGTCCTGGCCAACTAAGGCGCTGCACGTTGACGGCCATTAGGCGGCGCACTTTACGCTTTACGCTCATACACTGCGTTCTGTCCGCGCTGGCTTTTCACTTTCTTTTAGAAACCGACGCACATACATACATACGTACTGAGTTGTTGTTGCTTTTGTTGTACGTTTGTTTGTTTGTTTATTTCACTTTTCAATAATTCGAATTTCGAATGCGTGCAACAATGTAGCCAAAGTCTCGAGTCTTTGCCGGCCGTAGGCAAGCAAAGCTAAATTTGTTTATCTAATTAGCCATGCAGCCGGGCGACAAGCAACAACATTTCACCTGCTACGGATTGGTGTTTTCGCCAGCGCAATTAGCATGCAAGACCAGCCCCATAAATCGAAACTGCCCTAAAACCCAAATGAAAGTGTTCTACGCCCGGAAATTGTGTGGGTGAAATTACGAACATTAAGCTAGTGAAAGGTTGCCTAATGCCAAAGCAACAAAAAAAAATATATATATGTATATATGTATGTAGTATATTTTGTGGTGCGTGTGTCGTCGTGATGACTCTTTCCACGACAACATGTTCATTATAAAGCTGCAACACAGCACAGCACAGCACAGCGCATGGAAGAAAGAAAAGGAAAGAAAACAAATCAAATTTGCATGCTGGCAACATAAATCGTATCGCAAAATATTTAACAAGTCAGCAGCAACAGTTGAAATCAATAAATTTATTGATACAAGGACGATGGCCGTGCAACATGCAACGCACACGCAACACGCGCTAATTAGAGCAGGGGGTGCAACAGAGACAGTGACAGAGAAGAGAGAGAGAGAGAGAGGGGGGAGAGGTAAGCAACTTGACTGCACAAATTTATTTCACTAGCAAAAAAAGCCGACAAAAGGCTGTGGGGCAAGGCGGGTGGCGGGGAGTGGAGGTGGGTGTTTGTATGTGGGCGTGTCAGTCAGTCAATGTCAAAACTTGCATTCTTTTGTGAAAGTCATCGTTTCGTCAAGTTCGTTGCCTAAGTCTTTTGTTTTTTTTTGCTTTCTTCAGTTGGCGAATTTTATTTTTTGACATTTCTGCAACATTTCGCTTTAATTAACACATCAAGCTAATGAGCCGCCCCAAAACTGAGGAGGAACTAACAACAGTATTGTAGGATTGTTATTTCTCAGTAATCCCCAAGTTGTTGTTGTTGTTGTTGTTGTTAGTGGTAAGCGCTTTTAATGGCCTTACAAGTTTTATGCATGTCTCAAGACGTTTACAAAACTTTTCGCAAATACGCACACGCCCAAGCAGCAGCAGCAGCAGCAACAACAACAAGAAATCGACAATAGTCATGGGCCTGGCAGCGGCATCATGACTGGACTGTCACAGTCTTGGCCACTGACAGACAATTGTTGTTGTTATGTTTGCCTTAAGCTGTAAACACATTTTTCAATTTTCAGCGCCAAAAGAAATGTTTATTCAGTCAAATGCCAAAAGATTTGCTTTTTATGCAACACACAGACAACAAAACATGCCAATTGTTACTGTGCAACAAAAGCGAAAGTTGATCAAACATTGACCGCCCAGGTAGCAGCAACAACAACAACAACAACAGAACTAACTTCTTGGCAATTGAAAAAAAACAAAAAGTTGTGAGAATTTCTTTAACACTTGTCTTGTAGTAAACAAATATTTTAAAGCCTCTTAAACTTTTTATGGCAACTAACAATAGAAAAACTTTGTTGAATAGAGATATATTCGACTTAACATTTTATTGAAGAGTTTATATTCAACTGTAAAATTGTCCACAGCTTGTTGGAGTATTTGATAATCCCCGCATAGAGTGGCAACTTCATGGTCAGTCTGGCCAGTCAGTCATTCAGTTAGTCAGTCAGTTAGTCAGCAACATGTTGCAGTGAAAAGTGAGTCTGCTGCAGCAGCAGATGAAGAAGGAGCAACAACAACAACTTAAGCAACAGCAATGCCAAAGTCAATGCTTAAGCTAAAGCAACAAAAGCGAAAAGACGACAACTTTGCTTGCCGGCAAACAGCAACAGCAACAGCGACTGCGACGTCAGCAGCGACTGCGGCGCACATACATAAATATATTGATTCGCTTTGGTCACTCAGCAAGCAACAACGAAAGCAGCGACGCCGACGTCGACTGCAGCAGCGACAAGTGCAGCTGGCAATGGCAAAGTAAACGCCGCTCAGCTTTTTTCTTCTGCTGTGTGTCGTCTGGGGAAGGGAGAGGGGGGTAGAGGGGCTGTCTAGAGTCTGAGTCTGGCCACTTGTCTGGTTCGTTGTACCGCAGCAGCGACGCTGGCAGCGCAGCAGTGTTGACGCTTCTTTCAGAGCCGTTTCGAATTTGAGTTTTGGCCAACACAACGCGAAATCAGTTAACAAACGGACGCGTTTTGAAACGGATGCGCCGCAGCAAAGCACTCACAGCCAAGAGCAGCAAAATTTCCTGCTCCTCCACACACACACACACACACACACACACACACACACGAAAGTGCGAATGACTCTTCGGTGTGTTCGGTGTAGCACCCAAATAGTCTCGTCGTGTGGCACGTCGCAACATCGTCGGGTTGGCCATCGTTTAAAAGTGAAATTCACTGAATGAAATGAAATGAAATGTTTGCCAGACCCAAGCAAATGGGAATGGGAATGGGATAGCGTTAAAGCCGCCGTTTTTATTATTATTATTCACTTGTGACAATTGGCAGCCAAAGACATCAAAGGAAATGACTGCAAATTAGTTAAACGCGCAGTGATTAACATAACAAACAACAAACAGAAAGAAAAAGGATTATACGACTGTGGTAGACTCCATAAAGATTTACAGTGAATTGAGTGTTGTGTTTGACTTTTTAGTGCCCGCGTTGTATGGTACGTATTAAATAAAAAGATGATGTAAGATCGGTTATAGATTTGTTAAGAAAGTGTGCTACAGCTTCGAAGTGCAAAGATTATTATATTTTAAAAATATACTTATGCTGGCAAAAGTAAAAGAGATTCTTTTTCTAACAAGAACTTTAAACTAACATTTTTTATGGTGTCTGCTCGTTAAGTTTGGTTTGAATCTATTTATTTTTTAATTTTACGTAAAATACAATTAATAGCTGACAGTTTATCTAAACATAAAGTCCTTAGAAAAGGAAAACAATTTTTGAGGAACTTGTGAAGACAAAAACTACAAACTGTTAAAAAAGCATTTTATTTAGAGAAATCTAAATGAAACAATATCAACAAATGAGAAAATGTTTGTTATTGAGTAATTATTTATATAAAATTAAATTTTCTTCATATATTTTTACTGATTCCGATTTCCTACCAATTCTAGTATAAGCTTAAACAAAATTCTTCTGTCCTTTGTAACATTATCCATTATCTTTTTCTTTGATTCTGTGGTTCTTGAGCTTAACTTTTGCTTAACTCCACACCAGCTGTCAACTTTTGTAAGTGAACTCTCAGTTTTTCTCAGTCGGATGTTGCACTCTCAGCGAAATCGAATGTGCGGTCCCGCTATTTGCACAAAGAATTAAGACGCACTGCTCATCAACAACTTACAGCAGCTGCGTCAAGTTGCAAACAACAACAACAACAACAACAGCAACAGCAAAGAAAATACACACATCACTCATACGCTGCGTTGACAGCGCTAAGCGCCAAATGTTCGCATTGAAGTTGAAGGAAAAGGAGACAATGCCAAACACTTGCAACTGTCGATTTTTCCACACACAACAACCTAAGTGTGTGTGTATGTGTGTGTTTGTTTGTTTATGTGTATTTATCTTTCACTTAAAGTGAAGATGACATTCTTTAAATGAAATTAACTGCCGGCAGCAAAAGCAACAACAAATAAATAAAAGAAGAAAAAACTACGGCTGTAAGTTGCTGCTACTGCAAATGTTGCTGCTGCTTTGGCTGCAATTAGTATTTGTCTTTGCTAATACGCTGCCATGTTGGTATGCATCCCCAGTTTCCATGTTGCTGTTGACCAGTTGTTGTTGTTGTTGTTGTTGTTGTTGCTTGTGGTCGCTTTTTATGTCACGCATAAAAAGTGTCGCACACTTGAATGAATCTTTTGGCATTGCCTCTGCTTGTCACTTAGTTTGCCAAGCTGTTGTTGTTGCTGTTGCGCTTGTTTGTCTATCTGTTTGTTTGTTTGTTGTTGTTGTTGTTGTTCATGCATTTACAGTCGCCTCATTGGCTTAAGCGTTCACTTAACAGCAGCCGTCACTTTGCATGCCGCGCAGCGCGAATTCAATCGCGCTTTTTTCCCATTTATTTTTGGGTTGGGCCTCACTGCGCTTTTTAGCGTTAAAAGATGCAGTTGCAGATAGTTTAAAAGTGTATTGAAAGTGTATGTGTACATTGAAAGCAACTACAAAACAAGAGACATAAAAAAATACCCCACACATCGAACACATTGCAGTCAATCTACAATGTTTGATAAGACAGTTTTTACATTTATATTATCTGCACTCAGAAAAAAACGTAGTACAAATAAGCATATACATGTTAAATTTAACTACTTTCGGGTATTATTTAGCATTAATAACGAATTTGTTTTTATAGAAATAAACTGAAATAACTTTCAAAAAGGTAAAAGAAAGTTTGTTTTTATAAAAAGTGACTAAAAGTGCAAGAAACGCGTGTATTCAAATAAAGTGAATACAAACAAAATATATTTTTAAATTCAAAATAACAAGTAGGTTTTATGGGTGTTTAATAATTGTTATTTACCACTAAACCTTTTAGTAGACACAAAATATGCGTACAATACATCATTTATATTCCACCAAAATCAGTCGAGCTTACTTGAATTTTTGAGAATCGAGGAGTAGAGCAGTGTCTTAATACTCGTTAATTTTAAAGTAAGGAAGCGTAAACACAACGTAACGTTAGCATAACGTTACGTAAACATAACGTAACGACTTGCTTTGCGATTTTAAGGGGAACTTGCCGCTACTCGTTACTTGTGTATGCTTCGCAAAGGTGCTGAGGCGCCCTGCTGCGTTAACATCGCCACTTCTTGTTACCAGTCTAATTACATTATTAGTCTATGGTGGGAGTCATTTACCCGAGTTTCATTAAATGTAGATCTATCTGAGTAATTGCTTAGTTGTTGTTTAGCATAATATGTTAGATCATCAACAACTACAACTACAACAACAACTCGAGCAACTTCCTTCACTTGATGTGCGGCTTGTTAAACTAAAACTCGTTTAACTTGGCCAACTTACTCACAGCACATTCATGTAAACATAATAAAATCCAATTAAATAACACAAAAGTTATGCATAATTAAATGTGTATTATGCAAAACAAACTGTAAATGCGGTTAACACGAGCATTAAATAACTAACAAAACGAAACGTGTGAAAAATGCAACTAGGCCTAATTAGGTAATGAAATGCCTAGCTGAAAACTTATTTATTTAATCAGAAGTGAAAGGAAAGAAAACATAAATAAGCTGTTTACTTTTAGGTTGTTTCCTTAGAATTAAGAATGTTTTTCAGTACGTTATATAGCATCTTCCAGTCTTTCCCTTTCAACTATAGCAATCTGTGATTAACTACTATTCTTATTGCTTATAATTACCGCCAATTCTGGTGCATGCCACACTTCCCCTGCCCGTTATAAAACAATTTGCTAGCATCGGTGACTTCTTTTTTGATGATGTCGGTGAATTTTATTTGATTTTAATTGCCGGTCGTGCTGAGATGTTTGCCATTTAATGGCTTTATTTATGCGTGTAGTAATCACGTTAATTTTTACGATTGCCGCCAAACGGCCGCCGTGCAACATCAGCAGCAGCAGCAGCTGCAGCAACAACAGCAACCATGCGTGGAGCTTCAAAATAAATGCAAATTTTTGTTGTTGTTGTTGCCGATGTTCCAAAATCGAAACATTGTGCACAAGTTTCACTTTCGTTGGGATCGCGTCCGTTGTTGACAACACAGCGCAGCGGAACGAAACCGCTCAAAAGCCGCACGTAACCCTAAAGACATGCCCCAAAAAATGCCGATTCGTGGAGCAGCCTTTAAGGGGGACCACCCAAAACAGACAGAAGACAGGCACACAGTCTTAATAAAGTCGCGAATGCGATATGTTTTTAATAAAGTTGTCAGTTATAAGTTGTGTGCGTTCCTTTTTCTTACTTTCTGAGAGACAGTTAAGTAACGACTTAAAACAAACTTGGAAGGGTATTTTATAAAAAATTTTAAGCAAAATAACGATTCATAAGCCCTATTTTTAATTTGGTATCAACCTTTTTACTTATGACTGGAAGAATTGAGAACAATTGTTTGATAGGAAGGGTTTTGATTTTAGCCTTTTTTTCAGTATACCAAGTTTGTTACCTAAGTCTTTCGTTTTTTATCCTTATTTTCATAACAAATCGAATATTTAATGGTAAACATAGGATATTTGATATTAAATACTACTATAAAAAACCACAGCCAAGCTTTTTTTAAGGTTTGTTGCCTAAGTCTTTAACTTGCAATACGGAAAAAAAAGTTGATTAAATAATCTGTAAAAAGCATAATAAGCATAATTTTTTATTTACATTTGCAGATAACCCGCACCGTTTCACGATGATTAGCGAACGCCACAAAACCCTCAATTTGGTAACAATATTATGTTGCTGGCTCTGCCTGCAAGCCGCATGCCCCGCCACCCGTGCGGCTGATGAGGTGTTCGAGGTCTTGCCACAAACAGCAATGGCAACAGCAACAGCAACAACAACAACGATGGCGAAGAGTGGCAGTCATCAGGATGAAGTGAATGGCTTGGCATTTGTAACGCCCAATGCAACTACAGGTAAGAGATAGAGAGGGGGAAGGGGGGGGGGGTACTTGGGAGCTGATGTGAGCTGCCAATGAACCGCATGAAATGCCGCAAATATGAAAGATTTGCACTTTGATTTTGTTTTAACCGCCAAATGCCGACATAATTGACACGACCACATGATCGACAAGACGAGACGTGAAGCGACGAGACACCTGTTTGTTTGCTCTGCTCCAGGAGTGGTAGAGCTGACGAGATGGGGGGATGGGGGGAGGGGACTATTTTAATGGCCAGCATTAGGAGATCCAAACAATTTTAACGCAATCATGCGCGGTATTTTAATGTGGTGCAGCAAATGAAAGTGAAAACGACTTTGGGACTGAACCAAAAAAAAAAAACAAAAAACAAACTGCCAGCAATTATGCAAGGATAAATGGGGATACCAAGCAACTCTTTCCAGCGTAGGTTGAGCATAGTTTGCCGCCCCTAGAGGCATTTAATCTCAGGCAATTTATAAAACCGCTCTCCTGAGCAAAACAAAACATAAAAAAACCAATTGAGCCACAAATCGAAAATTGCCATCAGAAAATGCATGAGTTGCCACATTTCCGCCAAAAAAAAAAAAAAACAGAAATTCCAAAATTCACCAAAAAAGTCCAAGTACCAATCCTCACGTCAAATGGAAAGCGATTTGTCTGACTTGTAGCTAATAACTTATAAGGCTGGCTACCTCCAAGATCCGAGACTAGGAGACTCTTCCAAACTCCTAGCTTAGACACAGCCTGCCACTCAACGTTTTGTCGACATCGTCGTCGTCGTCATCGTCATCGTCATCATCATCACCGCCGCCCCGTTGATCAGTCAATCAAGTCAAAGCGAACATGGACCCGCTGTTTCTTGTGTTTGTTGTGTTGATGGCCCCCAGTGATCTGGCAGTGATCTTCCAGGTGATTGCCATGTGGCATATTCAGGTGGGCGCCTCCAGCCAGCGGTCAATAACTTGAACTGTGACTTTAGTATTATGGGATTGTGATTTCCACTCGCTTTGTTCATGCTTTTCTATATGATTGGATTTGAGTTGACTTTAGCCACAAGCAACGATTTCAGATTCAATTATCTATTTACACACTTAAAACAACTTCATCACGAATAGGGAATTAGTAGAAACGTAAGTTAACTTAGCTAAAGTTTGAAAATATATAATATATTTGTTAGTCAAGGTTAAATAACCTTCTTTGTATTTTTCTCACTTCTCCCGATCTTATAAAACCACACAATGAGTTTTTTCCCCAGGTTCTTCACTAATGGTAGAGATTTCCTTACGTATCGTGTTACCCACTCATTTGTGGAGTTGTGTCTCCGCCTTGTGGCAACAAAAACATTTGTTAACACTTTAACGAGTTATGATCTTGGTTCACCACCCCACCCAACCCCCCTCTCCGCTGCTGGCCAGTTTTAAATGGGGAGCAATTAAAGCTAGACACAAACACGTTCAATTTAATTGATGCAACGCTCTCTTTATATGCATTTTCAGCACCGCGACTAGATCCCAACAACAACAACGAGTGGCGACCACTTGGCCATGGGGATCCACTGCAGAAAGATCCCACCTATGACTACAGTCCGCCAGCCTTGGATCGGGTGCGCTACTGGGCGGAGAATAATCTGAACAGCAGTCAGGATGCTAGACAAAAACTTCCCGCGGAACTCTTACGCAACAAGACCAAGAGTGAGATTCTATTGCTGGGCGTGGCAGGGGAAAGGGAACGTTCCAGATCGAAGCAGCAACAGCAGCAGCAGCAGCCGCAGCCTTTATCCTATCAGCAGCAGGTGAAATATGCGCCCATACGTAGGAGCTATTATGCTCCCCAGCAGCAACAACAACAACAACAGATGATGCAACACATGCCACATACACATCTGATGCCACCACCCATGATGATGAAGGGCATGGCTCATGTGGAGTATCGACATGGTGGTGGCATGATGAGCTCCTCACCCAGCAGCTCCTCGTATATGAGCATGAAGCCAGGAGTCAGCTCCACCCATTACTATAGCAGTCCCTCCACAGCGAGCAGTGCATCCTGGTTGACCCACTCCTCTGTGCCTGCACGCCTGAGCTATACGGATCCCCATCTGCAGGAGTCCATGCAGCACTATAGCTTCTCCCGACCACAGACCTCGGTGAGCTATGCACCCAACTCCATACATCCGCACTCCATGGGACCCAAGCAGGTGCCGCGCAAGCCCTGGCTCCATGAGCTGCTGCAGAAGGAGCTGGTGAAGCCCACCCTGAAGCAGCGCATGAAGCCAACGATGCCTGCCACCAAGTATCTAATGGGCACCACCAAGCCACAGCCGATGATGAGCTCCTACAGTAGCTCCTCCACCTATCCACCGATCATGAACTATAAGCCCGTGACCTTTGTGCCCGGTCCGCCTACCATAGCCACGCCCACCACAAGCAGCACGCGTCCAGACCTATATATAACGCCCACAACCGAGAACTACGGCTTCCAGCCCATGTTCCTCACCTCCAGCTCCAGTGCACCAACCTCAACCACAACGACCTCAACAACAACTTCACTGCCCCCCATTTATCACCGTCCCGAGACGCCCACAACGATGAGCAGCAGCACCCGCCTCCTAATCCCACAGATGAGCAACCTGAAGCAACGACCCACAGTCGCACCTGCACCGGAACTGACCACAGATGCACTATTCTCACATTACAAACAGCCGCCGAAGCCACTGCTGGGACCCATGTATCTCATTATCGAGGGTCACTCCAAGGTGAAGACCTATGGTCAGAACGAATTGGATCCGCATAGTCCCAAAATAGTGCCGGTCATCTCGAAGAGGGAGCCCGTGGTGCGCATTGCGGATCCCAGCGAGAAACGTGGCACTGTGGAGACCTTTCAGGTCAAGCATTTGCATACAAAGACAATGCCCCTAACAACGACAACGACAACGACAACAACAACGCCAGCAACAACAACAACAACAACAAAAACGACAACGCCAGCAACAACAACAACAACTGTGAAGATTCCATCATCAACTGAGATTCCAACTGCAATTCCCAGCACTCAAACGCCGCCCAGCGGTGTTGATGATCTGCTCAGCTTGCTGGACAACATGTTTGCCGATGCGCATGAAATTGCCAGCACAACAACAACAACAACAACTAGTGCCACGCCCACAACAAACAGCGGGAGCACACGACTTAAACCGGTGACAATGAAAACGAAACAACAAGCACAGCAACCAGAGCCGCGCATTGGCAGCCAGGGAGGAGACATTAAAAGCCTGCTGGATGACGATGAGGATGAGGCTGGGGTTGAGGTGAAGGTCAGCAAGGGTTCAGAGATTGCAACGAGCACGGAACCTGAACAGCCGCCGCGTGCCACACGACAGATCTTTGACTATGATCAATTGCCCGAGTCGCGTATCAAGGCCGAGACGAACACAAACCAACCTGACTACGAGCTAGACGACGATAACGACGCAGATGATGATGATGATGATGATGAAGATCATGATGAGGATGGACTGATGTTGGAGGATGGCGAACTGGAAGATGTGAGCGAAGATGAAGAAACGTCAGATAGTGAACATAATTTACTCAAACGCATCGATAAATTTGTCGATGATGTGGATGATGATGGAGACGATGACTTGGATGATTTGATTGAGGGTCTCTCGCCTGAGAATGACGATAACGATAACGGTAATGATAATGATGATAATGATGAGTCTCAGCGGCGGCAGCAGCATCATTAACATTATAGTTATAAATTTTCTTTAACAACAAACTGCGCTCTATACCAAATCTATCAAAACAAATATTTTTCTAACACTTACAAATGTTGATGTTGAACATGTAAATAACTAAGCTTTAAAGATTGGATCGTTTGGATCTAAACGTTGTTAGATTGTTAAGTTTTATCATCCAAATATTCAGATGAGAACAATCGGTTTTCTTGTATTGTTTTGTTTCGTACTGTATTGTAATTTAAATTAAATTATTGAAAAAATGTCTCGTTTTTTAGTTGTTAAGTGTGCAATAATTGACAATAAACAAATAATTTATGTAATAATGATATTTTAAAAAAAGGGTTCGAAACTTTGCTTAAGCAAGCGGTTGCTAGCGAAGAAAAAAACCTATTGTAAGCGGTTTTAGCGACGACTCAAACCATACGCAGATCGCAGCTACTCTCTTTTCTCTCTCCGCAACTGGCAACTGCAAAACGCCAACTGGATAATTGTCGCATTCTCACTTCACTGCGCCCGCTCTCGCTGTATGTATGCTCTGCAGTTTTGCTTTGTTTATTTCGGTTACGATTTTTCAAGCAACAGTTGAGAATTTAACGTCGAAGCGGACGGTAAAGCGAACGCTTCCATTGTTCTCTGGAAGAAGCTGCACGCGCGTCGTCGTGGGTGACAAATTAAAACAACTACAAAATTTAATTGTACGACAAGTGCCTAAATTAAGTTAAAAGTGTAAAGTATAGTTAAATGGTCGGCACTACAATTAAAGAGTGCATTTAGGCAGCTAACTGGTGCATTTTTATTGTTTATACCTAGCGAAACCGACCGCTAAAAGTGTTTCTGTTGCTTTATTTTGCTCTTTTATTCGCTTTTTGCTAAAATAAAAGACAGTGGAAGGAGAGAGAGAGAGAGTGCTAAAAGTCAAACAAACAATAACAAAGTTGAAAGACCCAAGCAACAAAGTGTAAAAAATTGCAGTTTTCTCTACGTTTCTTTTCATTGAAACACAACGCTGCAACAACAAACGCGTGAAACACGTGTAGCATTTGCCCCTGTTTTATGACTCAGTTGCTGTCTATTGATAAATTGAAGTGATAAAAAAATAACTCACCCGCACATTTTGGACTTTGGTTGTCTGACAAAATGTGTTTTGTGCTGCCTTAAATGCTAATCACTCTCTTTACGCATCTGTGTTCGGGTGTGTGTGTGTGTGTTTGCGTTTGTGTCTGTGTGCGTGTATCAATAACCTTGATTTGTCTGCTGGCGTCTGCATCGACATTAAAAAATATTTTTGGTTTTTTTGGCGTCTCGTCAAACAACGACAACAACAACAACAACATACAAATAAAACCAGCCAAACAAACTTCTAACTTAAAATTCACAAAACAGGTTAACCGATCGTGCGTGCAAAAACACAAACAGAGAGCGAGAGAGAAAATATAGCAAAAACTGTGCTGAGAGCAGACAAGAAATTTAAAAAGCCAAATTCCAACATGAATAAAAATCCTAAATGCGTTTTTCGAGAGTTTATCAGCGAAATGTCAGACGCTGCTGATAACATTTTGGTGCGAGCAGACAGCAGTCTCACTGGCTGATAAGCCGGCAAATGTATTTTTTTTCGGTTTGGTTTGCGCACTTTAGCATCCGTTTACAATGTAATCGGCACAGGAACACCCTCACAATCTCATGCACACAAATACAAATGTGTGATTGGAATTTTACTAATTTCTAACTGATTTTATATAATTTAACACAGAGCTGATAAAATGCCCAAACAAGCCGGCTCGCCGGTAATTTTATGACCTGCATAACTGACCTACTTTACCTGCTGGGTTCAGTTTGACCGGTTTGTGGCTGTAATTAGCTGACCATGTGCTTGAATTAAACACCAAAAAAATTAAATAAAAACACGCCTCACTCAATGCATTTTAATCAGTTGTCGAACGCAATTTAATCAGCAATTACGTAACAGGCACAACAATTTTCAATTGCCCTTAACAGGCAGCACTTATTTTGTTATATGTATGTATGTATGTTGTAAAACTACGGATATCAGATATGAGGAATGTCATTGCCCTTCTTATACATACATATGTAAGTGAGTGTGTGAAGAAAAAGTTCAGTGAAACAATTATGAAAACCGCAGCAAGCACCGCAAGTTTTCTTTCTTTGCTTTTGTATTTGCATTCTATGCACACACACACACACATACACAAATGCTGTTGGAATCCCACATGTGCATTTGCGTGTTTCTTCTTCATACTGATTGAGCCATTACAGCTGCTTAAAGAAGTCGCCTCACGATGACTCGACTTAAAGCACATGCATCAATATAAAAGTTTGAATAACGCAGAGATCAGTTCAATGTACGGAAAGCCATAGATAACAACATACATTTTACCTTTTACCGGTTGAAGGAAGAAGTTAATAAAGTATTTACAATGCGTGATAAGCTGCGATATTAATCGCTGCTCGGTGTTATTGTTTACGAATCGTAAAATTTAATAATCACATGTGTTTTCTTCAATTAAAATTAATTTCTTCTTTTATTCCCTTTGTTTTTGGTCGACAAATGACGTAGAATATTGTTACTCAAGCATTTTGAAATTGTGATAACCCAAACGAACCGTGATTCAATGTTAAATCTCTTTAAAAATAAACCAAAATAATATAATTCTAATGTGCATATATGTATATATTTTTAGTAATTGTTTAAACAATTTTCTAATCAAATCTTGTTGTGAGAAGGCGTCATTAACAATCAACAAGTTACGTGAATGCGAGCGCATTTCGTATTTCGAAATAAAAATACTTTTTTCAAGTGCTATACAATAAGTATACATCATACCAATTTGGTGTATTCTATATAAAGTGAGTTAATTTAAAATTTGTGTATACAAATAGTGTGTGTGTGTTAAAATTGGTTTGAGTGGCACAGATGCATGAGGTCAAAAAAATCTTAATTCAATTTGAAGAAGTTTAGAAGTTAAATTAAATCTTAAAAACTGCATTAAGCTGAGTAATGAAAAAGCAAGCTTTTAACTTATTTTAAAGCTTTACGAACAGTTACTTAAGCTTGCTTTTAAAAAGCTTTTAAATCTCTGTAAGCCCAGATAAACTCTTTTAGCATTGTTTGACAATGGATAAATACTGATCTTTATGGTTGACTTTTGAAGTTTTATTAGCATTTGTAATGCAAATTGCGTTCACCTTGTATGTTAAACTATATACTATACCTAATCTACCTGGTCGCGTAATGATGGCGTCATTTGAATAACTGCAAATCACAATTCAGGTTTGAAGGCAGTTAAAAGCCGTCATTTACACATATCATACATGTATGTAATATTTTCTATACTATATGATCAGAGATAAAACGTAAAACTTTTGCGTATACCAATGCAAATATCGGTTTACCTCAACAAACGAACTTTAAACGTAGAAAGGTTTTATTACTATAATTATTTACTTGCGTTCGAGCAAAACAGCTGTGATTAGACAATAATGCTGGATCAAAAAGGTTTGCTGGACTAGTTTGTAGAATTTGTTGGTTCTAGAAAGAAATTTGAGTACAAATATTATTTCGACGAAAGTTCAACTCTTATCAATATGTTGCAATTTTTAGTAGAGCCGGAAAAAAAATGTGAGCGAGCGATAAGATTTGAGAAATACCATCCGTTATGTACGACAAAACAAATTGAGTTGAAATCTAATCGTTGTGTTCCTTTACTAAAATAGCTGGGCAAGAACTGACAACCCGAGAACCATGACAACAACCAAAGATCCCAAGGAAAAGGGAGCGACAACAACAATCAACACAAAACCAACAGTTCCACCGACTCAAACCAATGGAGTAGCTGTTGGTTTTATGAAGCGTCTGAAACGCTCCGCCTCCGCAAATGACTACAATCTGTTTAATCTGCGTAATCGGAGGTCCACACAGCATCTCTTCGATCAACATGGTAATCCTATAGATTTGCAGCAGTATCGCAAGGTGCTCGACAAGGATGAGAATGGTAATGGAAGCGAGAAGAAACTACGCTATAGACGCACCCAAAGCGTTACACGTGCCGAGGAGATCACAACCAAGGAGGCAAAAATGCGAAAAGCCCAACCAGACAGATCGTAAGTGAAGCTTTTTTTTTAAATGTTTTAAAAAAATTGTCTAACAAGCTTATATACTTTTAGAATTCATCGTCCCCGGGACTCGCTGTTCTCTTGGAGTTCGGGCTTTACCAACTTTACGGGTCTGGTTAACTGGGGTTTCCTGCTACTCTGCATGGGTGGTCTGCGTCTGGGTCTCGAGAATCTGCTTAAGTGAGTTCAGCTTGGGAGGATTCTAGTGTATGCTCTATAAATACCCTGTTTCTTTTCAGATACGGCATACGCATCAATCCCATTGACTGGTATTTCTTTGTAAGCGGCCGCAATGAGGGCGAAGGTCACAACGCTCTATTCCTAATCTTGTGTAAGTATCTTTGTTTTCATTAAACCCAACTCCATATTTATAATTTTACTTGGTTTGCAGACTCGTTTGTTCACATATCAATTTGTCTGGCTATCGAGAAGGGTCTGGCCTTGGTAAGTAGCCCCAATATTTAAGATTTGCATTCAATTTTAATATTACTCACTATGCAATCTACGACTGCTGGCTTGGCACAATGCGCGTTCAAATACGTTAATAAGTTTCCACATGTTGCTACTAAAGATGTTCTTTGTTTTTTTGCGGTTGCTGTCAAGAACCTTAACTTCTAATTTGGACGTTAAAAATCTTAAATAGATATCATTTTAGACAAATTTTCCAAAGCAAGGTGGAAAAATTTGATTAATATAATTTAGCATAGCTTCTTTCAGCTTTATCAAAAAACATATAGGATTATAATTTCGAATAATGCGATAACTCTTTATACATTCAAACATAACTATAATTGAGTACATGGTTACAATCTTTACATATTTAAATTATTTTTGTATGACAATTATTAATGCGTGTGTGGTAAATGAATTCATGCGAGGTGCCTGTGTGTGTGTGTGTGTTTATATGAAAAACAATAGTTTAGGCGATGTGAACGCCCGCCTGATCGCAGTATTTCTGTAGCATTTGTTTGTACTGGGGATCGACCGGTGTCAGCAAATTGGTCAATTCTCGTGGCTGACTCTGGTATACATTAGACAACGCTCTGGCCAAATACTGGCGTGTATCCGTCACCTCGGCCAAGAAATCCACCAGCTTGGGCTGAGCGAATGTGAGCTGGGAAAAGGCTGCCTGGTAGCCAGGCTCGGCATCGACACCAACATCAGCAACAGCACCACCTGCAGCTGCATCTATATCCAAGCCAGGTAGCTTCTCTGGCGGGCGTTCAAACATATCGATGAGTGCGACCAGCAAACGTGGCCAATACGAGACATATTGACCCGAAAACAGTTCGGGACATTCGGTGAGAAGTTTGGCAACGCCCACTGCTACCATTTTACGCTCCAACTCCTTGCTGACCTTGGCCATGTCTGTAAGGAAGACGCGCTCCAACAGCATGCCAAACATGCCAGGTTGAATCTCGTCGATTAGCTGCACCAGCTGTGGGCCACCAACTTTGTTCACATACACACTGAAGAACACAATGATTCCATTCAGATATTTGGCTGTCTTTGAAAGCGACAGACGCTGGAAGAGCAGGCCAAAGATTTGTCGCATGCTGGTCTGCAGTTCATTGGCGTTGTAATAGAAGAGCAAGTTCTGCAGCAGATAAAAGCCCTCATGATCATTTGCCTTTGAGGCGATCATCTTTTGGAAGATGCCCAGAATGCCGTTCTAAAAAATAGATTTCATTAAATTACTTGTTATCTAAGTTTGTTAAACTATTTCCTACCAATTTTCCGAGCGCTTGAATTTGTGCAGAGCCCTGTTTAATAAAGATGGAGAGCAGGCGGATTAGTGGCGTCACATTACCACTGCGATCCCAGAGAGGTGGGGCCAGCAGGCAGGGAAATAGTGCCCAATAGGGTTCGGGTATGGGTCCACTGGATTCGCGAACCTCCAGCAGTACGGATAGCATTTGAAACACATAAGGCATAAACTCAGTTATGTCCTGTTGCAGAATGCCCTGGAAAACTGGGAACAATGCCTCCTCAAATGAGCTGACAGCTGTGGCATCTGCTTGGCAGACGATTCTAAATTCAAATACAATTTTAAGTAAATTTCCTGTGCACATCTTTTAAATGTATTTTGACTTACTTGACGGACAGTGCCAGCGTCTCGAAAAGATAATGATTAAAAAGTGGCCTTGAGGGATTCTTGGCGACAAATGTAAGGATTTCGGTAAGGCGTGGCAATGCAACAGCCATAAATGGCATCGAGCCTGCCTGCAGCACATGGAAGCTGCGCATGATTGCTAAGAAGAGAACACTTAGTATTGTAGATGCATTTTGACCTTCATGTGTGACCTTCAACTCACCTTTCATAACGTACTCGTTCTCCGCCGATCCAGTTAGCGCCAGCGTAGCAAATAGTCCGCTAACCAACTGATTGGCGTGTGGTGCTAGAACCTGGGGTCCAAACAATAGACTATTGCTTGCATCACGCATTGTCATGATCTTCTCCAGCGAACAGGCCGCATAACTGTGCACAACAATGCTCTGCGCAGGCAAATGGCGTATGAGATGCGGCAAACAGTTGGCCAAAGTCTGTGGTCCCAACAGACTGCGGAAGACCATAACATACTTAATGCCAGCTGCCTTTAGCACGGGTAACTCATTAACTATCGAAATAAATTGTTTGTTTAATCAGAAGTTAGAACTGATTATCAGTAGAGATATATTACCATTGGGACGCTCCAATTCGGGCACAATGTGCTCGGCGCAGAATTGTGGCAATGGCACTAGCTCCGAGCTCTGTGTAATTCCGTGCTTTTGTGTGCCACCACGGGATGCCCATGAGGTGACCAAGTAAATGGCCGTATCTTTTGAACGCCAATTGGCCGCAGGATCCTGTTTGTACTTGCCCAGCAAGATTTCGAGATACTGACCGAATATGCCAAAGATCTTTTGCTCAAAGTTAATTGAGAGCGTCTTGACCAGATCACAGGCGGCGCGACGACGTGTATCAATGTCAGAGCCCTCAATATCACGACGTATATACTCATCCGGACTGTCCTCGAACAGCTCTTCGTCCGATGGTCTGATGTCCAAATTGGGTATAACAACCTTTTCGCAAATGCGCGCCAATATCTCGGGGTTCTCAAAGATGTTGTTATAATGCTTGCGCTCCGCGACCACCGAAAGGAATTGCAGAGCATTCGAAACGAGCTAAAACCATATAAAGTGTAAGAAACAGTGGCTAATGCTAGCTGGCTAAATCACTTACCGCATCGTATTTTGTGTGCAGGCTGGTCTTCACCAGCAACTCCCAGACAGCGGTAACAAACTGTTCCATAAACGGCTTGAATTCCTCATCGTATTTGCGGGCGTAGAGACAAATGTTTTCGCAGACCTGCGAACGCAGATGCTCCAAGACGCTAGCATCCTCGTCATCATCGGTGCGCAGAATGGCGACATCAACGGCCAGCTGTTGAAGGAACGCGCTCATCCATGTGTTCATGTTGTCCTCAAAGAATTCGGGCAAATCTTGCGAGTTGAGCGAGAAGAACACCTTGTTGACCAGCACCAAAGAGCTATAGATAACCTTCAAGGCATCCGCGTTGCCCTCGTGCAAAGTGCTCAGCTGCATTGTCGCTTGCAAGAGTTCCGTCAATGGCTTGGCCATTCGATCCAGCACAAATTTAATCTCTTCCCATAATGCTTGCGATTTGAATTCGTAGCGATAACGCTTGAAAAGCGAATGCGCCGTTTGCAATATGCCGTTAATGATATTGAAATCACCGGAGGCGAACTTCTCAACCATTTCATCGATGAGTTGCGGCCATTTCTTGGGAAAATCATGTTTTCCAATAATGCTTACAGCATCGCTCAGCTGCTTCTGCAGCGCCGTCGGCGAGTGCAGCATCAGCGTGACAATGAGCGTCTTAATTGTATTGCGATCGCTTTCGTGTATGCGATCCGGCTCATCGGTGTCCTCGTGAGCGGCCCAATTACGCTTGACATAGTTCTTAAATGCAATAGCGCCCGCCACTCGTATGGTCATGTCCATGTCCGCCTTGTCTATCAGGTTGAGCAGCAGCACCGGATAATTCTGTTGCAGTTCTGTTGACTCCAGTAACTTTTCCGCTGTAAAAAGGTTTTAAATTGCACATGAGTGTCGCATTGCAAAAGAGGGAACAAGAGAAGCAATGTGATCGCGATCTTTCAATACAGCTACAGCATTGCCGCCGTTTTCCCGCGCGCGCATTCGCACAGTCTCTTTCTCTATCTCTCCCTAACCACATACACAAGCACACGCATGCTCTCACATACTTACCGGGTCTGCGAACATTTGGATCCGCACTTAGCGTCTGTTGCAAATAACCGGCTAACAATTGCAAATTGGCGTCGGTGACTTCCATTTTATTGCTTTGTCTATGTGATTTTAATGGTTATATATGTATTTAATATCACTTTTGCTTTGCGAATTGGATTTGCTTTTGTTTGACTTTATTCTATAACATATAACGAAATTGCGAACACAAAGAAATTACGACCAAGCGTCGTGCGAAACGATGGAATGACGAATGTGCGGACGTCGGTGATGGACTTTTAACCGATAAGCGATTGCTGAACTTATCGGCACTACGATACATCGTGAACTAACAATGCTTTCTAGTTCTTTTTATGACGATAAGTGAACTGCACTACAATTGTTCACTTTCCGTTGCGTTTTAAAATGTTCTTTCATCAATTATTTTGATGGTTTATTTTTTGCAGGAAATAATATCCGAGGGCCTTGGCATGGCTATTCAGACAATAAACATTGTTGTATCGGTTTCCTTTCCTGTAGTATTCATTCATCTCAGGGGCTCTACATTTAGCATAAGTAAGTATAATTGTTTATGTTTGTTTAGAGTACCATTTTAATAACAATATTATCGTCTATAGTGGGAGCAATAACTGTCTGCTTCTACTCTGCCATACTGTTCTTGAAACTATGGAGCTACGTTCAGACAAACATGTGGTGTCGAAAGACCTACTATCAGCGACAGCCGCGGGAACGACGTCCAAGTATCTCTTTAGCCGAGCTGAGTAAGTTGTATCCACATCTAAAAGTTTAACATGTTATTTGATGTTTGTGTTCTTATTTTAGAAAAAATGAATGGCGACGACGATGATGATGAGGATGTTGCGAAGCTGGTCCAATATCCCGACAATTTGAGCTATAAAGATCTCATGTACTTTTTATTAGCACCAACTCTTTGCTATGAACTAAACTTTCCACGCACTTCTCGAGTTCGCAAGCGCTTTTTGTTGAAGCGTTTGCTGGAAACCTTTGTTGGTGTCAATGTCTTATTGGCCATTGTCCAACAGTGGATTGTGCCCTCGGTGCGCAACTCTTTGATACCCTTTTCTAATATGGACATGGGATTAGCCACAGAACGTCTGCTAAAGCTCGCGGTAAGTTATTACTTACCTGAATTGAACAGTTCGACTTTAACATGCCTATGTATAAATATCCTTATTTTTAGCTACCCAATCATTTGTGCTGGCTGTGCTTTTTCTACTTGGTATACCACTCATTTCTAAATTCCCTTGGCGAGGTGCTGTATTTTGCGGATCGGAATTTTTACTGTGACTGGTGGAATGCAAATAATATTGATACTTTTTGGCGTACCTGGAACATGCCAGTGCACAGATGGTGTGTGCGCCACTTGTATGTGCCCGTTGTACAGATGGGCTACTCTACGAGACAGGCATCCACAATGGTGTTTCTGTTTAGCGCCTTTTTCCATGAGTATTTGGTAACTTTCCCTTAGTTCGTATTATATGCATCTATTTGTATACTTTCATGTACCTTTTTCAGGTTTCAGTGCCGTTGCAAACGTACAAAATTTGGGCCTTCCTTGGCATGATGGGCCAGATACCGCTATCCACCATATCTCGGAAAGTAGAACGCCGGTTTGGTCCACGCATGGGCAATATTATAGTTTGGGCTTCCATTATTTTGGGTCAACCGCTGTGCATAATGTGTTATTATCATGACTATATTGTTACACATTTCCAGACAGCGTTGAATGCCACCGAAGTTCAGCCTACTATTTAGACTTTGGTTAACATATTCTGGTCTGTACTTGTTTTATTTATAAGCCAAAAGTGCAAGTTAAGGAAACTTGAATGCCACATACAAATCAATTTTGTAGTTTTGAATACGCATCGTACTGAGTAACACAAATATATTGTTATTCAATGCATTTGTTAATGATTTTAAGCGTCATGTAAATAAAAAGAATGGATTTTATTCTGTTTGGTTTTAATTCGTTTTTACCCGACCTATAAATGCTAAGCGGAATAAAAATAAAAATATTTAATCTTATCAGAAGAATCGCAGCGATAACATCACTTGACTTGTGACAAAATCCCATCATTTGCGTGTCACGCTATCGATACGTTGCAGGTACTATCGATAGGTGTTTGCTCTGTTTAGTGGTAACAACTTTTGTCTTCTCCACCGGAACCAAGCCAAAACATATTCAAGATTTTTTCATATGAAACAGCAAGCAATTTTAAAATTAGAGTTACAATATTAAGTGCGTGAGTTTAGCGTGTCAAGTGCAATTAATTTCTCACAAAATTGAGATCCACAAATCCGTAGTACTATTAAGGTGAGCGCAGATACAGCTATTGCAAATTCGTCAATAGCTCGTCGGCGTTTTCGCGACGCCCGGCACATACACATATATATATATACACGTATATACGCACACTCTTTAATGTGTGTGTGGTTCTCGTGCTGTAAAAAGAAAATTATTTATCGGCTTGCATGAGTCGCAAACCGTGTGAGTGAAAAGCGCAGCAGCTTTAATAAAAAACATGTTAATAATTTCCAGAAATCTTTGGCGTTGCCAGCAGCAGCATCGATTCTTTCGACTCACCAAGAAACCAACGGTTTACGCCACTGCAAAATCAACGCAACAACAAACCAATTTGAGTAAAGAAGACCCGGCAGAAATAACCCCATCAGCAGTAGCAGCAGTTTTTAGTCACGTAAGTGTTTAGCGTTTTCGGCTTGCTGTTAGCTAAGCAGCGACTCTAAGCAACCAATCTACATTAATTTTCAGATCATGAGCGGTCGGTATCGTGGTGGCGGAGGAGGAGGTGGGCGCTATGGTGGCGGCGGCGGTGGGGGTGGCTACGGTGGTGGCTACAACGATTTTGATAACTATCGTGGCAACTGTGGTGGCGGCTACAATGATAATTACGGACCTGGTCCAAATCCCTTCAACAGTAAGTATTTCATTTCAATAGCAAATAATTAGATTTAATAATGGCATTCAAAACCCTTAAAACATCATTATCCCTTTCGATAACTCTATCGAATTTTACTATCGAAACTCAGATGTCATGGCGCCAAAACAGTTGTATTTAAATGCAGTGTGGAGATTAATTTGCTACAAACTTAGCAAAGAATACTTATAATATTTTTGTTTAAATTTTCTATATGCTATTGTTATTTATTTACTAAACAATATTATTTTTATACAGTGGGAGGTCCCAATATCTCAGGCAATGATCTGATGCAACTGATGAGCGCTATGGCCAGCAACTTTAGCATGAACTCACAGCCACAACCGATGCGTCTAAGTTGTGGAGAGCTGCGTAATCATCACTGCGGCATGTTTGTAGAGCTCTCGGGGCGATTGATTAAAAAGCGTGTGAACCGCTTTGCTGAGCTACGTGATCGCAATGGTGGCGCCTGCCAGCTGGTCGTCCTAGAGGACAAACATCCCCGTGTGGCGCGACGCATGAACAACATGCCCGAGAACACAACACTGACAATTGTTGGCCAAGTGATGCGAAGGCCGCACAACTCTTGCAACCAAACAATGCCCACCGGCGAGATCGAGGTTGAGGTGCAGGATATACTTAGCATACATTTCCCAGCCACCGGTACAAAACGTGCCGGTGATAAGCGAACATACAGCACCATGGCACAACAACAAAGCAGTCTGGGCATCACCAGTACCGAATACAAGATTGCCAGTAAGTTGCGACGGAATAATAATAGTAAATCCCTTTTCAAATATGCTTTCTTTGCAGAGAATGAGAATATATTGAAATACTTTGAGAACCGCGATCTAACGTGCAATGACTTGCGACGCGAAGATGTAGGCAAAACAGTCACCCTGGTTGGCTGGATACCATCGGCCAAGACGAATAAATTCTTGCAGCTCAAGGATGGTTATGGTCAGACTCAACTCATGATCGAAGATCAAACTGTGAGTAAATTTTTTAATTTAAGAACCCTTTTATTATTTAAAAGCCTAGGTGCTGTAATTGATTTATTAAAAATCTATTATAATGAATAAGTTAGTAATATTAAAGCTTTGTATATATTAAAACTTACAGTTAATGGACACATTTATGTCCACTCCGGAGCAAACTGTGTTGCAAATTGTCGGCAAAGTATTGGGCAGGCCAAAAGCAAACGTAAATTTGGTAAGTAAATCGAACAGAAGTTTAGAATTTTAGAAGTACCTCATGTTTGTTTTCTTTGTAGAAATACGATACTGGTGAAGTGGAAGTCAGTGTGACCACTGTCAAAGTATTAAATCCTGATGACCCATACGAGGGTCCCATTAAAGTCAAAGAGAAAGTGCAGAAGATGTCCATTGATGATCTCGAGGCCGAGGAGGCTGCTGCTGCAGATGCTGCTGCTAACATCGCTAGCAGCGCCAACAATGGTGATGCCAATGTGGACGGCAGCGAATCTGCTGCACCCAGTGCAGTCCAATCAAATGCTGACCAACTGCGTGTTAAGGTTGCAGACACGAATAAATTTGCAGATCGCACACATAATTGCGGCGAGCTGACATCCAATGAAATCAACGAGAAGGTGGTCATATGTGGCTGGCTGGAGTTCCAGCGTATGAATAAATTCTTTATATTGCGCGATGCATATGGCCAAACACAAGTGCTCATTCTGCCCAAGACCAAGGGTCTGGAGGAGTATGCCGATTCGGGTGTGCCTATTGAATCGATTGTGCGCGTTGAGGGCACTGTCATACCACGTCCAGCTGCCACCGTTAATCCAAAAATGAATACGGGTCATGTTGAAATCGAAGCCGACAAGGTCGACATCCTGAATGCGGCCAAAAAGAATCTCCCCTTCGAGATACGCAAATTTAATCGCGCGGGCGAACGCTTGAGGCTCACGCATCGCTATTTGGATTTGCGTTTTAATGATATGCAGCATAATTTGCGTTTGCGCTCATCTGTCATAATGCGCATGCGCGAGTATTTGATTAACTATTTGGGCTTTGTGGA